>CM035847.1:162566210-163166210 GCA_020510985.1 Pholidichthys leucotaenia
TGCTGGAACAGGGGCTGGCCTTGGAGCGCCCTCTAGGTCCAGGGTGTCTGATGCAGTGTTGACTGCTAACACCACGGTAGACTCGGTATGCTTCTGATTGCTTTGTCGCTGTTTCTGGAATGCATAATGTGCGAACTCTCTTAGCTGGTTTATCGAGTTTGTCTTTGGGTTAGCCATGACTCCAAGGTGGTGTCCAATCGTGGGATGGAGATTCTGAATGAACAGAGCCTCGAAATTGTGGTCTTCTTCCATCTCAGGCGTGTTTTGAGATCCGAAATATGTGCGCAGGAGTCGCTGGTAGTATGCCTGTGGGGGCTCTAAGCGACCCTGTTTCACAGCTAGGGCTGTCGCTAGCCCTGACTGTAAGCAGTCATCGGAAAACTCTCTTCCGATGGCTTCATAGAGTTTCCGGTGGTTCATCTTGATGTCAAATGATTGCCGATCTATAAATTTTGATACCGACCTGTTGGATGTCAACTTGATCAAATAAATGCGGTCGTCAACAGTAGCATCAGGGTATTTACACAAGTAGTAGTTGATGTCTTGCAAATAAGCCCTGGTATCAGGTGACCTACTGGTTGAGGGGTCAAATTTCGTGACGTGGCGAGCGATCTTATTGAGATCTCCATGGGATGGAATTTGTACACGTCTTTCACGTTGCCGTTGGGGTCTGAATGGGTCAGGTGAGTGTGAGCCGGGGGAGTCCCCATCCCATGAGGGGATGCCCCCCTTTGTCGAGGGAACCGGCCTGTTCATGGATTCTGATCTCAGATCCCTTTGTTTGCGGTGGTCTTTCAGCTCTTCTTGGGCGTCCTGAAGACCTTGTTGTGCTTCTCGTAGGAGCAGTTTGCATTTCCCATAATCGGAGCTTGTTTCGTCCAATTGACCTTCAACTTCCTTGAGTTGATTCTCTTTGTGAAGCAGGGCGGTTTTCAATTCCTCGTTTTCTTGCTGAAGTGATGTATTGTTGTCTTCTAGTCGTTGCTTTTCTTCCTCTGCTTGTTCCAGACTTAGCAACGTCTGATCGAGCGTAGCTTGGGTGTCTTCTTTCTCTATGCAAGCTCGTTCCTGCTTTTTCACAAGGGATTTGTTCTCTTCCTGAAGAGAAAGGATGGTTGTTTGTCATTTCACCAGTTCCTTTTCGGCGTAGAGTACTTGGGTTTCAGCTCGTTTTAGCCTTGCAACTAATGCTAGTGCAAACTTTCCTAACACACCGGGGATTTCCTTTGCTTTCGGTGGGTTAGCTTCGCATTCATCCGAGAGTTTTTTCGTGATTTGCTTCAAATCTTTTGGTGGAGTATCCTGAACTTGTTTGGAGAAGCCGGGTATAAGGTCGGAAGCCAACTCTTCCAATATTACTTGAAGGTCATTTAATTCGTCAAGTGGATTCGACATGTTTGACCATTTGTGTAACGCTTAGCTTGAAATCAATTTGTTGATTATAGCTAAAGTTGTGCGTCAAGAGTTAACCTTGAGTGTCGTTTTACAGTGAGGGTAATTACAAGCTTCTTTTTGGAGTTTGTTTCAACTTCCAGGCCTGTAAGAAGGAAAGCAAATATTTTGGAATTCTTTAGAAATGTGGAATACGTGTTAGTTTATTTGCTGACACTGTATTTTGATTTGTATTTCACAAGACAAAAGCAAAAAAAAAAAAAAATGTGTTGATTGACTTCTTTCAGTTCAGTTATCAAAGTGTAGTTTTGGAATAGTCCTCAACTAGGTTGTGAATTTTTTGTTGAATCTCACTCGAAAGTAATGATTTTATTTACAAAAGAAAAAGAAAGCAACAAAAATAGAAAAGGTTAAATGCTTTAAGGCTTTAGGGTTACAGTATAAGTCTTCACTTTGTTTTAAAGTTAGAACTGGCTTTGTTCTATTTGTTAAAGCTTATCTTCATTTAAAGCCTTTCAATGTTTTAATATTTACAAGTTAGGAAACAAATGAATTGTCTTTGCGTATTGTCACTAAGGCTTCCTTGGGATTAAAGTTAATGATTATTTAAAAAGAGAAGAAGAGAAAAAAAAAAGAAAAAAAATGTTTTACAGACTAGTTAAAGTTTTCACCTTTGACTTATTTCAAATCCTGGTGAGAAATAGTGAGCTGGTTAAATGTTTTCCTTCTCCTGGGGAGGAAATATGAATCAAAAGCAACACTGACTGTAAATAAGCTAAAGCTTTCAAGGGTTAATTGCTGGATGTGGTTTCCTAATTTTGGAGAATTTTGGTTAAATATTTAGTAAGTCACTAAATCTTTTACCAACATGCACAGGATTAACATTAACTTGAGTCTAAATGAACATTGTCATTTATTTGAATCCCTAAGTTGAATTGCTTCCTGTGAAAGAAATCGCACAAAGTGATATTTAAAAACAAAACACACATATATATATATAGATTAAAAAGTTTGCAGACTTTTAGCGTAAGATGTGTGAATATATGCTTTTAACTAAAAAGATTAAAATATGTGGTTAACATACGTGAGTAAATACAAAGTCTATGCTTCTATGCTCTTTCAGTGTGTATATATGCAGTCAAAAGCTCTTCCACCAATGAGAACAAACTTCAAACTCACAAGTTTCCTTTTCCTTTTGGTTCTTGGGATAAAACTTTGATTTGGGTTTAAATTTAGGTTGTTCCGGATAATTCGGATTGATTTAAAGTCAATTTGGAAGCTCTGTTTGATTATAAATCAGCTTAATAGATTTGCTCTGCTTTAATCCGAGTGTGCATTCATGCAAGAAATGCAACTCCTATAGTTGACAACACGATGGAGGCAGTTGTCTCTGCCCTCCCAGGGGGAGGAGACACTGGTGACGTCGCTCTGGGCGGGTCTACCGGTCTCACTCAAAATGGCGGCTAGGGTGACTCCCTCTTTGCGCCTTCAAAATGGCGTCTGCACGCTTACTCTGCTCATGCGCAGTTTTTCGTGCACGCCTTTCGGTCACACGCGCGACTCTGCGTGTTCACGTGACACGTGATGCGGGCGCGAGTCTCAGCGACAACGCCATGCCTTGCTTTTCAAAATGAGAGTTTAATCTCCAACTTTCACAAATAATGTTACCCCTTTAATTCCGGGTATCGTTTAGCGCTACTTCCCCCAGCGGTTTATCCAGTGACCAAATCAAACCGCGTCCAGCTTAATCTGACATCACCACGCTTGGGTAATTTACAGAACTGGCCTGTTTAATTACTCCTTTCGGGATAATCGCCGGAAGGTTAAACTGGCGAGAGACAGGACGGTTTTCTTCGCGTTTCTGTCACTCTAGGCCTCGATGTTTCGTAATCCAGCATATAATAATACTGCTTAAACTTTGCATGCATCAAAAACTGTTGACTTTAGTGGGTGAATCACTCACCCCTGTCACCATGGGTTGAGATGCCGTCTCGGCACTCAGCCCATGTTTTCCCTGCTTCCCATTGAGCAGCGTCTCAGCTGGCCCCCAGCTGGCAGCATTATGGACAGCTGGGGCCAATTAGTCTTCATCAGCTGGGGCGCTGCCAGTGAGGATAAATAGGAGCAGCCTCGATGACTCGGGGCTGCGACATAAACATATTGCTAAGCTGAAGCCCCTTCGTCTGGTGTCAGCTTATACTCCTCTTGCAGCATTCCTGTGTTTGTATCCCGCTGTGAGTATGTACGTCTTGCTACCCCCACGTCCGGTACGAGCTGCTTACCTCTGCGCTGTGCAACCTGTGAGTGTACGTCTGCATGAGTATCTGTGCTCTCCTCATCCCTTCCCCTTTACCCTGAATAAAATATCACGACTCACTGGCTTGCCCCT
Organism: Pholidichthys leucotaenia; assembly: GCA_020510985.1. Lineage (NCBI taxonomy): Eukaryota > Metazoa > Chordata > Actinopteri > Cichliformes > Pholidichthyidae > Pholidichthys > Pholidichthys leucotaenia. The sequence continues at coordinate 162,569,992 of CM035847.1, forward strand.
GGCTCTGATTGCCCGGCTCCCTAGAGCCGGATATGACAGTATGTCGCAGCCAGAAGAGTTGCCGGCGGCCGTGGGTCGCTGTGGAAACGTACCTTTCTGTCGGGGTGTCAGCGCTGCTAGCATGCCGTTTCCCAGGAGTCACTTCCGGCGCCAGGGCGACGAGCTGAGGTCCATCTCGGAGGCTGTCGACGGGACGCTCTTCACCCTGCACGACGCCTCCAACGCGAGACGCTGGCATCCGGGCCGTGCTGAGGATCTCCTGGACTGTCACCCTCACTCTCTGTACCATCTGGAGGACAGTGCCAGGATAGACGCTGCAGGTACACAGCGAGAGAAGCTCCACGGGGTGGATGGAAATCCCGGCAGGGAGTCGAAGTGGGCGACGTCTTTCCCCGCTTCGGAGTCCCGTTCCTGCCGCTATTCCAGTCCGGGAGTTCGCGCCAACCAGAGGACTTCCCCCGACCTGCGCCACGTCACTCGGGATTCCCTTCAAGGAGCCGCAGCTGACAGCAGTTATGTCCGGGGTCGAGTGGCTGTCGCGAGCTCTACTGTGTTTCCTGTCACCACCTTCAGGCATGTGGCGGCGGCAGTGAGATTGATGGTGAGGACTTCAGGGCTACGAAGCTTTCCCGTGCTCGACGCCTTCCTCGTCTCGATCTCCGATCTGGAGCGGCGAATCCTGGGTTTCCCCCTCGCTTCGTCCCCTGGGAGTAGTCGTCATCACATCGCCGAGTCACCTCTGCACGAACTTCGTCCGGATCCAGTTCTGGGTCATCATCAGGACCGTTCCTCCCACGCAGCTGTCATCCCTTCGCCTCGTCAGTGTGGAGATTCTACAGCCTCGTCCCCTGAGCCTCGTTCCCCCGCTGTCATTCCTGGACATTCGGGCTGGCTCACCCCGGCTGTTTCCCCCTCCTCCTCGACGCGCTTCCTGACCGCTGTGTGTGCCTGGAATCCCGGCCTGGTGAGCTCCCTGCTGGAGACAACGCGAGCGATCCTCAGACGAATTCCCGGGGGGTCCTCCGTTATCGCCGGGCGGGGAGAGGAAGAAGCAGATTCCACTACAGCAGGCGATACTCAACCTCCAGGGGGCAGGCAAGTCATTGTTTTTTCACACCTGCTTAATGATTTGCTCTGTCACATCCCTGGAGGAGAAGTTCAGGGTTCGCAGCTCCCTGAACTCTCCCCACCTGCTGTAACCTGTATGCCTAATCCCGCATCCTCTGTGTCTCTCTCCGCCGAGCGGTCCCCGGCTCCGGGTCAACGTGGTGGGATATGGAGAGGGCCTGTGGTTCCGCAGCTACATTGCGGACGGAGGAGGGGGACTGACTGCTGCGTGGAGTCTACGCCGACGACTGAGCGTCCCCGGGTCTCCACGGAGGAGCGGTTCGGTCCGGCGGGACGAGATTCTTCTGGCTTCACGCCGAGTGGATCGTCGGCGGGGTTACCTGAGCTGGAGGGATCTCAAGCTGCGCTGACCATCGTGCTGGCTGCGGGGCCCGACGCGGCTAGATGGGAGCCTGACAACGACCTCCTGACGACGGATCCTGGATCTTCGCAGTCCTGGACGGCGTCAGAACCCGAGATCAGGCGAGTGCTCTCCTTTCTTTTCTCTTTTTTTATCTTTGAGCACTTCAGCCTATCTCCAGGGGAGACGAGCAGGGTGCAGCCGCCCGCTGCGTCTGAGCTCGTCTCGCCGGGTTCTGGCGCTGCCGGTGATCCTGATCCCGGTTCTGTTTTCTCTTCTGAGCCTTCTTCCAGGGTCACCGGCGAGGAGTTGCTGTTCCTCGTGGTGCTGGAGGGTCCGGGTTCAACGTTGGAGGTCGGTTCTGGTGCAATATTCAACGTGGGTTCGCCCGAGACCCAGTCGGGGTCCAACGTGGGTTCGCCTGAGGCCCGATCGGGGTCCGACGTGGGTGCTGCCCCAGTATTGTCCAGGTCCGGTGAGGAGGTGGCCGTTTTCCTGCGGCCTGACGCCCGCCGCCCTCGTCATCGGCTCTCCCCAGAGCCTCTTCCACCGGGATCCGCTCTGATCCTTCGTCCGTCTCAACGGTCCTGGTGGTTGAGTGATGCGGGTCGACGACCCGACCCACAGAACTTTCGGTTCGGTGATCTGGTTCCCCCCCACTGGTCTGTTTCCCTCTGGGCAGCCTGGTTCGGCTGCCGGTGGACTGGATTCCTGGGATCTGGGTCCAGAGTTCGCCGTCCGAACACTTCTTCCCCTGATTCGCCAGCTGGACAATAGGCGGGGAGATCTCCGGAGCCATCTCGGCCATTTTTGGACTCTGCCTGCCATTCACCTCGGGTGTCACTTTTTCTTTTGTTATTAAGGTCACTCGGGTGTAATGTTTTGTCCTGTTGGTGGATTCGTTTTTATAGTGTTTTCCATCGCTCATGCTCAGCATTTTACTTTTTGTGCCATGTTTTTAGCCTCGTTTTTTGTATTGTGGAGTTATGTTTTGTTTTCCGTAACACCATGCTCTGCAGTTATCCATTTATTCCAGTCACTCATTTCTTTAGGTGACTGGGTATTTATAGATTCGTGTGTGTGGGTTTTTCTTTGCCTGCACTCAGTATTTCTCTTATGTCCTGTTTGTTCATTAGAGTCATGTGCCTTGTTTTCCGTAACACCATGCTCTATAATTGTCTATTTGTTCCAGTCACCCTCACTTTTCTTGGTGACTGTGTGTATGTACTTAAATTAGCGCTGTGTATAGGTTCCCTTTTATTTAACCATACTCAGCATTTTTGCCCTGTACCTTTTTGGTGGTTCTTTTTTCCTTGCTCTGGGTCACGCATGGTTGGTGCTCTCTGGGTAGTATGTAACCGGCGTGCTGACCCGGTTCTTCTCCCCATCTGTACCTGGGTTAATTATTCTGTTTTGTCAGTATTGTATTTGGGTTTTTCTTTCCCGCTACCCTACATTGCCCCATTGGTGTTGTCCTTCCCTTGGCTTCTTCCCCTCCGGTCCGCCTCCCTTCCTCCCACCCTAGGTGGGGGGGGGGGGGCTGGGATGTTCCTGGTCGTTCAGGAGCCCGACCTTGAGGGAGGGGCTCTGTCACCATGGGTTGAGATGCCGTCTCGGCACTCAGCCCATGTTTTCCCTGCTTCCCATTGAGCAGCGTCTCAGCTGGCCCCCAGCTGGCAGCATTATGGACAGCTGGGGCCAATTAGTCTTCATCAGCTGGGGCGCTGCCAGTGAGGATAAATAGGAGCAGCCTCGATGACTCGGGGCTGCGACATAAACATATTGCTAAGCTGAAGCCCCTTCGTCTGGTGTCAGCTTATACTCCTCTTGCAGCATTCCTGTGTTTGTATCCCGCTGTGAGTATGTACGTCTTGCTACCCCCACGTCCGGTACGAGCTGCTTACCTCTGCGCTGTGCAACCTGTGAGTGTACGTCTGCATGAGTATCTGTGCTCTCCTCATCCCTTCCCCTTTACCCTGAATAAAATATCACGACTCACTGGCTTGCCCCTGGCTCTGATTGCCCGGCTCCCTAGAGCCGGATATGACAACCCCCCTTTTCAGCTATCAGCCATAAGCCTCCTCAGTGGGAGGTTAGGTAAACAAGCACAGCAGACACACAGGCAGGAGGAGAGATGCGGCCTCAGCCTCTCAAACAAACACACAGACTCGCCAAAAGGATCAATATTTGCAGGAAAAAAAATTATGATTTCAATGAATTTTCTTTTTGCATATACGTTTCCCAATTACAGAGGCCTCACAGCGGGTGCACCATTAAACTGTAGGGTGAAGTGCCTATAAAATATTTGTCATAAGGTACAGGAATTATTTATTTTATTTAATAGTGGGTGTGAAAGGGGGCGGAGTTAAACCATCACTTCTACACCCGCTAAATTAAATAAAAGCACTCGTAAAAGGGGCACCAGTCCTAGCGGACAATAATATTAACTTTAATTTTAATTAATTTTGTACCTTAAATTACTTAATGAATCAGTCTCAAAGTTTAAGTGAGTTTTTGTCCTGCAGTGATTAGGAAACCTGTATATGCGAAAGGAAAATGCTTCAACTGCTCTTATTCACTCTTTTATTAAACTCATTCAGTTTACATGGCATAGCGTTCAAATGATGAATAAACAGATTCAGATGATGACAGCGTAAAATATCACATCAATTGATATTGGGTTCCTGAACATAAAATCCAGCGTTACACCTCTGCAGAACCAAGGAGAAACTAGGCTTATGTTTCAACGGTAAATGAGGCTGGAATGTTTTAACAAAACAACGCAATTTTATGGGGAAAATTCATAAGCTAATTATCTAAAAATGACTCCTGAATTAATCTACAAAAATTTAAGGGCAGTTACTTAAAATGACTAAGAGTTTTCCTTCAGTTTACAGTTCTACCCTGTGGCTGAGAGACTAATTGAGCCCTGAAATACGGGCCATATTCAATTGTAATTTAATTGTTAGGACATCTCGTTTTAACCCAGGAGATAGGAGAAATAAGAGTTTCACTCACACAACAGCCGTAGGTCCACGTTTCAGCGGGTCGATACCGGCCGAGTTGGGAGTTAGGACGTCGGAGGAAGCGGCTGCTGCGATGCCTCCTCACAGCCGTGGAAGTGTAAACTCAGCTGGGGGGGCCTTCAAGGAGACACTTGCAGCCGTGGGTGGTTTGTCTCAGGGCGGCGTGAAAAGTCCTTGGAAAAGAATCCAAATTTTGAGGTCTCTTGTAGTGGGATCGACCCCCCCCCCCAAAAAAAAAAAAACTGAAGGAAAATCTTCTCAATCTCTGTTCACTTTAAACTAGGCAAATTAAAGGTCCACTTTAATGGCGTGAGAAGTCATGAAAAAAAAAATATTAGAAAAACATTTACTAGGATAAGAATGGCTTCTGAGGTGAAGGAAAAAGTTTGAGAATTTGATTCTCTAAAAGGGACGAGCTCTAAAGAAAAATGGTTTCTCCTCAGTGACCAGAATATAACGAAAGACTTGACAAACACACAGAGAATAAAATAAAACTTAACAGGGCCTTGAAACGGTGGAATAAAGTCTTCTTCTGAGATCTAGATTGCTATTCTGCTTCTTTAATCTTAATTTAGTTCCTAATCTTTCTCAAAATCTCTTTCTTTCTTCTTTCTGTGTTTCTAATTCTTAATATTATCACCGTTTTGCTGTTCTAATCTTCCTGCCTTTTGTCTCTACTTCTACTTTTCTTTAACTTTTTCTTAACTTAACTAAACTCAAATCTAACTTCTCTCTTTTAAAGTTACCTCGCCGGGTCGTAAAACTGACGATGTCAGTCGCGAGACTAACCAATCGACTTTTTCAGAAGCAGTTTGAAATGGCTGCTATCCAATGTGAGAACACTTCTTTGTTTGAGAGCAGCCAATCAAATGAAGACACCATCCCATGAAATTTCAGAGGGAAAATCAACACTCAGTCAGTTCTTATGAAATAAATGCTCAATATAAAATCTAACTAAATTAAATGACTTGGCTAATATATGGTGATCATGCATTTATACCATTACTCCAATAACACTCATGAATATAACATTTCTTATACATAATTATAATACATGCATTCACATTTAGATCAAGATGAGAACAGCAAAACATGCAGCAAACCATGGTTGGTGATAAAAGAGGGATGATTTTCAGTGTCCTTAGGATCCAGAGGATAAGCTGAAAGAAACTTAATGTTTAGAGCAAATTAAAAGTCATCCTACATACTGAAAACACATTCCGTAGGTATCCGCTAGGAGGTACTGTTGAGCTGTAGATGATTTCCTTTAGTATCTGGGCGAAGGTACCTGGACAGCATCGGCTATAAACCCGTCAGATTAAGTGGTTTATGACTCTTTTAAGAACATTGGTTTCCTGTGAAAAGGTACGTTATCAAATGCAGTGTTCACGTTGAGAGGTCTGGTCTCCTGAGTTTTATGTTCCTTTGAGCCTTTAAAAGCAAATTCTGATCCTTACAATCTCTGCAAGAGGCAACTGTTTACATTGGGGTCCTGGGAAAGCAAGCATCTTTGGTCAGGCCTGGAAGAAGCCTGCATGAGTCGACATAAAAGCCAGTGATATTCCTGAAAAGGCAGAAAAGTGATATTCCTGTATAATGAATAAAGAGAAATTCCTATAAAATGAAGAGAAGTGATCTTCTGTTTTGGTTTGAGGAGAACGATGATGCTACATAGTGATGGCCGATGGCCGTTCTCTGTAGCGAGGGGGGAGGGACAACCCCTCCCCCCACACACACACAGTAGCGGGGGGGGAGCCGCTGTGACAGCGTTGCTGTGGAAACATGCAACGAGTGTAATCCGTCATGTAGCGAGGGCCGATCTCCGTCCTTTGTAGCAGGGGAGGGGGGACAACCCCCCCCCACACACACAGAGAGACACAGCCCTGAATGTGACCTTTCATTAGAGCCCAAAATGAAGATTCTACATTGAATTATTCAAAAGTTACAGATGTTTTTCCAAACTGTGCCATTTGGCACAATTTGGCACAGTTCCAAAACGCCTGGGAACAGCCTGAGAACAAAGCTGTGTAAAATATTCATTTTTTGTGGTATTGTTACAAAATTTCGACATCAGCTGGATAACACTTGGTTCTACATTTCTGTTGCATTTTCCAGCATGGATCTGAAGCTGTGTGTTATTTGCAAGCATTTGTATCCAAAAAAACACCCAGGCCAAATTTATTTTCTTCAAGTTCACTATGTTTAGATGACTGTAACTCAGTGGCCGGAGCACTTAGAGAGATCATGGTTTTTTTGCCAAAAAATTCAAAGTGTTTTCTTTTAAATGAGACCAACCCCATGAATATGCTACAAAGGGTTGAAGAACAGCTTTCGATTTACGTTGGGCACATTATTTTTTGGTGTTTTTAGGGAAATTGATTGGAGTGCAAGGGGTTAATAAAGTCTGTTTGATTGCTTGTTGCTAAAGCAAAAACTTGGGTGTGGGAGGAGTTCGGTGAGGCCATGGAATAAGACTTGCAATTGGACTCGAAGATATTCTGCCAAACTCTCCGGCGACTCAGGAGGGGGAAGCAGCTCCATGTGTACATTGTGTATGGTATGGATGTGGCACTGCTGACTTCGACTGGGGATGTCATCGGGCGGTGAAAGGAATACTTCGAGGATCTCCTTAATCACACTGACACCCCCCTTGTGGGGGGTGCTTCAGGAGTATGGGATATTAGGCTTGTTGTTATGAGCTATCCAATCTCTATACGACGGTTCTGAGAGTTTAGTTTGGATTGCCAACACTCGGTCAGACTCATTCCCTGTGAGAGTTGGACTCCGCCAGGGCTGCCCTTTGTCACCAATCCTGTTCATAATTATTATGGACAGGATTTCTAGGCACAGCCAAGGAACAGAGGGTGTCATGCTTGGTGACAACAGGATCTCATCTCTGCTGTTTGCAAATGATGTTGTCCTGTTGGCTTCATCCAGCAATGACCTATGCGTCTTACTAGGATGGTTTGCTGCGCTGAGTGTGAACTGGCTGGGATGGGAATCAGCACCACCAAGTCTGAGTCCATGGTCCTCAGCCGGAAAAAGTTGGATTGTCCCCTCCGGGTTGGGGACAAGCTCCTGCTCCAAGTGGAGGAGTTTAAGTATCTCAGGGTTTTATTCACGAGTGAGGGGAGAATGGAGCGAGAGATTGACAGACAGATTGGAGCAGCATCTGCAGTGATGCGGATGTTGTACCGGTCTGTCGTGGTGAAGAGAGAACTGAGCTGTAAGGCAAAGCTTTCGATTTACTGGTCAATCTACATTCCTACCCTCACCTATGATCATGAACTTTGGGTAATGACCGAAAGAACGAGATCGCGGATACAAGCGGCGGAAAGGAGCTTTCTCCTAGGATTGCTGGACTCAGCCTTAGAGATAGGATGAGGAACCTCAGTCATCTGGGAGAGGCTCAGAGTAGAACCGCTGCTCCTCCACATTGAAAGGAGCCGATTGAGGTGGTTTGGGCATCTGATCAGGATGTCTCTTGAATGCCTCCCACTTGAGGTGTTTTGGGCATGTCCCACTGAGAGGAGACCCCAAGGCAGATCCAGGACTCGCTGGAGAGACTATCTCTCTCAGCTGGTCTGGGAACGGCTTGATATCCTCTCTGAAGAGCTGAAGCAGGTGGCTGGGCAGAGGGAAGTCTGGGCTTCTGTGCTTGAACTGCTGCCTCCACGACCTGGACCACTGGAAAAGTGGTAGAAGATGGATGATTGATTGTTGTTGCAACAGTAATCCCACTCAGTATGAGAGGAATGGCAGTTTCAGAATTTGTATGGGCTTGGCTGAGTAGCCACCTGTGCAAAGTTACCATCTTATGACTGAATGCCTCGAAATCAGAATCTTGCCTAGATGTAGCAATACCGTACTCCTGCAGATATCCGGTAGACCTTAGATAGCCGGCCCCGACCAGTGATGGAACAGCTCTCGTGATGGGGTTGGTGGACACCTGTAAGGCAGACGCACCTACCCAATCACAGACGCATTAATGCTAAATAATTCGGAGGACAGCTCCCTCACCATCCTTCGGGGCTGCACGGGATTCCAGAGCAGAGTCTCACAGGGGGGCGGGGGGGGGGTAGCACATGATGCTAGCAATTTGTTGTGGAATCAAAGCAAAATTATTGGGAGATGTGCCATAATGATGCTAAAAGTGAACCACAGCTGCTCATCCAAGCTAGGAGGCTATAAACTAGCCAGCTGAAGGCTAACTAATGTAAGAGGGAGGGTGGAGTTGAATCGCTGAAGGATGGTTCGTAAAGTGATAGGCTTTAAATCAAAGTGTTTAAAAAAAAAAGCCAGAAAAATATCAAACAAATTTGCTTCAATAATTTAAAAAAAATTAAAGAAAATTTGAACAAAATATGTCACAAACATTTCATTAAGACATGTCTGAGCTGTTAAAATGTGGGAAAAGTACAGTCAATGACCCCTTTAAACTCACTGGAATTTAAAAAAAAAACAAAAAAAAAAAAAACAAGACATTTCAGTGTTCATCCAAACACCATCCTCAATTGTATTGAGTTGTAATGAGTCCTGTTACTCATAGCCCTGTTACCTATGGCCTCCTGTTTCACCTCACTTCATAGACAATAACTGTCTTGTGAAATCAACTCCTATGGAAATCCACTCACTATGATTCCACTCAGACAGAAGAACAAGGGGAATGGTCATGGGAGGTTTGTGTGTTGATGCGGGGGTTGGTGTGTTGATGCTTGTGATTCTGGTGAATGCGAGAGAGAGAGATTAATAAAGCCTGCTCTCTTCTGAACCGCTCTGCCTGATTATTTCTCTCTCCACACTGGTGACCCTTAACGCACAATGGAACTCGAGGCGAACACCCCAGAGACGACCCGGACTGGAGGTACTAGCAACATGTGTGCCGTTTCGGTCAAACTCCCAGACTTTTGGCTACGTGACCTGAAGTCTTGGTTCCTCCACACCGAGGCCCAGTTTGCACTCCGGGGAATAACAGCGGATGACACCAGATACTACTACGTGGTTGCAGCGCTGGACGCACACACAACTCAGCAGGTGGCGAGCCTGCTCCAACTGCCCCCAGCCCACGACAAATATGAGTCTCTCAAAACCGCGCTGACCTGGCACTATACGCTCTCAGACTGTGAGAGAGTGGAAAGGCTCCTGACACGCTCCGAGTTGGGAGACGGGTCGGCGGTCGAGTTAATGGAGAAGATGTTGGCATTGATGGGCACAGATGACTCTTTGCCCACCTATTCCTCCGGAACCTCCCAACAGCGGCCAGGGCTTTCCTTGCCAATTCACTGCTGCTGGCTGTATGCAACTACCGGGCCCTAGCGCAAGAGGCAGATCGGATTGTCCTCACCACCAGAGCCCTCGCAGTGAACGCAGAGGCTTCGGAACCCAGCGAGACGGCCAGCAGACGCGAGGAGTCAACGACGGTGGCTGCAGTGGAGGCCAAGAAGCACCGGAGAGACACACTCTGCTTCTACCACCGCCATTTTGGAGAGGACTCACGCCAATGCAGCTAGAGGAACCGGGTCCACAACGCTAGCCAACATCACAGCTCCAGGGGGTAAGTTCCACACACTACTCACCCAGTTCCTGGCACTCACGGTCCCGACGTTTTCGGAGACCGTCACTAAACACGGGGTGGAGCATTTCATTATTACTACGGGGCCACCCGTTTTTGCACTACCTCGGCGTCTGGACGCAGCTAAACTGGCCATAGGGCGCAAGGAGTTTGCCAACTTGGAAAAGTTGGGCATCATCAGATGCTCAAACAGCCCATGGGCCTCTCAGCTACATATGGTTCCTAAAGCCGAGGGATCATGGAGACCGTGCAGAGATTTCCTCAGATTAAACAACGCCACAGTGCACGACCGCTAGCTGGTCCCCCATATTCAGGATTTTTCTATTCACCTCACCGGGGCAAGCATTTTTTCAAAGATAGACCTGGTCTGCGGGTACCACCAGGTCCCGGTGCACGCTGAGGACATACCTAAGACGGCAGTAATAACCCCATTTGGTCTTTTTGAGTTTTTACGCATGCCTTTCGGGTTAAAAGGCGTGGTGCAGACATTCCAATGCATGATGGATGCAGTGTTGCGCGATCTGCCGTTTGTGTTCGTCTACCTGGACGACATCCTGGTGGCCAGTGCGTCCGAGAACGAACACGTAACCCACCTCTGGACAGTTTTCCAGAGGTTGGAGGAACACAGATTAATAATCAACCTGGCGAAGTGCCAGTTCGGGGTGACGGGAATCAATTTTTTGGGCCACCGCATCTCACCGAAGGGCACGATACCCTTACCGGACAATATGTGCGCAGTGGCAGATTTTCCCCGGCCTCAGACGGTCAGGGCACTGCAGGAGTTTTGGGGATTGTTAACTTTTACAACCGTTTTCTCCCCCGCACAGCCCAGCTTATGCAGCCATTGTACACCGCGCTTAAGAAACGGAAACCGGCGGATAGAGTTGACTGGACTCCTGAGCGAGAACAGGCATTTTCCGAGGTTAAAACAGCTAGTGGCCCCAGTCTACGTGGGGATAGATTACACAGCCATGGCCGTTGAGCAGATCAGCGATGCGGATGTTTGCGCGCTCCAGTCTAGACCAACAGGGTTAAGGCTGGAGAGCAGAGTACTGCAAGATGGTGAGCTCCCCCCCCCCAATCTGTGACGTCTCCATGGGCCGCCCGTGCCCGGTGGTCCCACGTGCTTGGCGCCACCGCATTTTTGAGTTGGTTCCCTCCCTGGCGCACCCAGGAGTGCGCGCGTCAGTCAAAATGGTGAGAGCAAAGTTTGTCTGGCCGAGCTTGCGCAAACAAGTGAAAGAGTGAGCTGCAGCCTGTGTAGCATGCCAATGAGCCCAAGTGCACAGGCACACAAAGGCCCACTTGGAGCCGTTCCATATCCAGGCTAAGAGGTTCGACCACGTTCACGTGGACCTCGTGGGCCCCATCCCGCCATTGCAGGGGTTCACACACCTTCTGACAGTGGTGAACCGCACCACGCACTGGACCGAAGCAGTCCCACTAGCTTCCACCGCATCCGTAGAAGTTGCACGCACTTTTTTGACGACATGGGTGGCACGTTTCGGCGCCCCTTCAGATATCACGTCCGATCAGGGCCTGCAGTTTGTTTCCGACTTCTGGTCCACGATGGCCTGGAGCCTGGGCACCACAATTCATCACACGACCGCGTACAACCCCCAGGCCAATGGGTTATGCGAGCGTCTCCATAGGTCGCTTAAAGCAGTGCTCAGGGCTTCGCTTACAGATGCAAATTGGGTGGACAGTTTGCCATGGCTTCTATTAGGGTTGCGTTCAGCACCGAAGGAGGATTTGGCAGCCTCCCCAGCAGAGCTGGGTTTTTTTTCCCAGCCGCTGCGGCTCCGAGGGGAATTTTTGCCAGACAGCCCCGCGCCGAACACCGATACATCCCCACTTTCACTGCATAGCACAGAGGCAGGGACGGAACCCAGTCCAGTCCACCACTGTTTTCCATGCGCTTTTGTGCCAAAGACCTTGAAGGATGCGGCGTATGTATTTGTCAGGCACGATGCCCACCGGACCCCCTTGCGCCCACCCTACGATGGCCTGTTCAGGGTGCTGAAACCTGGGGAGAAACATTTCGTGTTAGACTTGGGGTGACGCAGGGAAACAGTCTGTATAGACAGACTTAAGCCCGCTTTCATTTTAGCAGACGAGCAGGTGGTGTTGGCCCGAGCTCCTCGGCGCGGATGACCCTCACTGAGAACTCCCCAGGTACATGACTCGTCATATCAGTCACAATGGCATGCTAAAGATGTTCCCCTCCCGCACAATGTCCCCCCACAGAGGGACACACCCCCAAGAGTGCCCCACCGGCACAGAACCCCCTCGGAGCCGCAGACCCTCCATTACAGCCGCTATGGACGTAGGCTGAAGCCCAAAGGACATGAGGGTTAAGGCTCAGTCTGAGTTTCTGGGGAGGGTGGTGTGGGAATCCACTCAGTATGTTTCCACTCAGATGGAAGGACAAGGGGAATGGTCATGGGGGGGTTTGTGTGTTGATGCGGGGGTTGGTGTGTTGATGTTTGTGATTCTGGTGAATGTGAGGGAGAGAGGGCTGCACGGTGGCGCAGTGGTTTAGCACTGTGGCAGCACAGTTTACCTTCGGCCGGGGGATCGCGGGGATCGTGGGTTCGATCCCAGCCCCCGACCAACAGTGAGCTGTGTGGAGTTTGCATGTTCTCCCCGTGTTGCGTGGGTTTACTCCGGGATTTCTCCGGTTTCCTCCCGCATACCAAAAACATGTAGGTTTAGGGCGCTCGCGCACGCAGCGACCAGCAGCCGGTGGCTTGTCACCAGATTGCAAACCAAATCTACCTACGGGTACAAATAAGTAACAAAAAAAAAAAAAAAAAAAAAAAAAAAAAAAGAGAGTGATTAATAAAGCCTGCTCTCTTCTGAACCGCTCTGCCTGATTATTCCTCTCTCCTCACTCATATAGTTTTGTTCCAATTGTTTTGAAACTTTGTACCATGTTTTGATATACTCTGCCGATGTGCATATTGCAATTTCACTCTCATCGGATGACGTTGAGGTTAAAGGTTCAAGGTCAGATTTTCCCTGTCTTCTAAACACAATATCTACTGAAAGAAATGATGTAGGCTTTTCAAATCAATACAGTAGTTGTATCTAATACACATCTTGGATGACTTGTACCCTGACCTAACAATGGGTTTGTAGTCAAGGGGTGAAAGGTAAAAGTTCAAAGTTAACATTGCAGTTGCACGACGGTAAATGCTACATTTACTGTTACTGTACAACGAGTAAAGCTAGGGTCATCAAACTTGGTACACAGGTTCACCCTGTAACCCTGAAGTGTGATTATGGTTTTGGGATTACATCAAAGTGGATTATAAACTATATCTCAACAACAAAGAAAACTAGGGTCACTAAACTTGCTACCCAAGTTCACCTTGGGATCCTCACCTCTGACTATGGATTTGGGGTCAAAAGGTCAAAGGTCCAGGTTAACATTCCTTATGCCTTATTACTGTACAAGTAAAGCTAGGGCCACCAAACCTGGTACACAAGTTCACCTTGGGATCATGACCTCTGACTATGGGTTTGGGCTCAAAAGGTCAAAGGTCAATGTTAACATTCCCTAGGCATTATTACTGTACAATGAGTAAAGTTAGGGTCACCCTGTGACCCTGAAGTGTGACTGTGGTTTTGGCGTTGCAAGGTCAAAGGTCAACATCAAAATGGTTTATAATCTATATCTCAACAACAAAGAAAGCTAGGGTCACCAAACCTGGTGCACAGTTTAACTCTGAGACCATGACATCTGATTAGAGGGTTGGGTTCAAAAGGACAAAGGTCAAGGTTGCCACTCCCTATGCTCTCTTACTATAGAACATCTAAAGCCCTCTAGGGTCACCAAACTTTCTAGACTTGGACTTAGACTTAGACTTAGACTTAGACTTAACTTTATTAATCCCTTTGGGATGACTCCCTCTGGGAAATTTGACATAGACATGTTCACCTGGGGATCCTGGCCTACAGCTATGGGTTGTGTAGGGGAGAAATGATAGTTTTGTATACTCTGGACTGTAAGGTGCTGTTTGTGTTCTATTGCCATGCTCAACCTTGAGTGTCGGCCAGAAGACTACTTAAGACCTGGATGCATTCACTGCCATGACTGCCATGTATTTGGTGCAGGAACAATCACAAGAGGAGATGGAGGGTTGCATCCACAACTGCTGCTTTATTGCTGTCTTCAAACAGGGCACTGTGCGTGTACAATCGCTACTATGTGTGTAAGGCACGAATAGGCATGTGATACAGGAGTGGGTATGCGTATGCGTGTGAGTGGTTTTTTGTCATAGAAACACACTGGCTTAACACAGTCCCCCGTTTATCCATCTGAACTCACTCTTGCTTCACTCATGAACTTAACTAGCTAGCACTCAAACAGGTCTCTTCACGCTGCAGGCAGGGACACACAAAGAAAAAGTTCTCCACAGTGACATCACCGTCACAGTACCTCAATTCACTGCCTGAGCTAAAATATATACCAACTGATAATAACAAATGAACTCTATAAAGACTAAATGGCTGTGGCTTAGGGCCTTTTGTACAGGTTGTGTGCTTTGTTGTATATTTGTGGATGGTGGGCTTATCATAATTTGGTTTTGCTATAGTAATTATATTGAAAATCTAAAAGCTGCTCTGTCAGGAAGTATTTGTCATGAATTGTCCCTCGGGGCAGAGAGGAGAGACCCACGCACTGGACTGCAGTTTATGGAATTTATTAACGAAAACAAAAAGTTCAACTGTGCACAAACACAAAATCCAAAATAGTGTACAACGCAAACTTACAAACAAAGCAGAGAACACAGGGTGCAAAGGAGATGCCAGAACGGGAACAGGGTTCTGACCCAATTATTATTTATCAAGACACCAGCAAAAAAGAAAGGAGAAAACCGCCCTTAAATAGGGCCAAAAATAATGAAACACAAATAGTAACGGGTGTGAATCACATGAGCGGGCTGGGGAGAAAATGACAATCAGCTGTGAGTCATGAGGATAGGAGGCGGGGCTGACATCTTGATAGGGGCACCGCCCACAGCCAGGCAAAAACCTGGAAGTGCCCCTGACAACTGAAACCCTGGAGAGAGAAAGAAAGAGAAGACAACCGGCAAATACAATGTGGGAACAAATAAATTAAAAAAACAAACAAATATGTAAATAATAAAACTACAATGAATGTAAACAGGAAAATAAATCATACAAACAAACAATACAGAATATGTGAAAACAACCTAGAATTAACATAACAGGCATAGAACTCAAAAATACAGCATTATACAAATAAGGAAAAACAAAAGGCAAAGAGACTGAGCACAGTGGAATCTCCCTGTGCTCAGATCATGATAGTATTTGGCTCTTCAAAGAAAAAGGAGGCAGGGGATATTGCACTCACCTCAGAGTGCTCTTGTTTTAATTCCAGTAAGTTTAATAAATACTTTTACTAGATCTGTATTGCTAGCAAGCCACATTATACTTCCAAAACCATATTTTTAAACAAATTTTATTACAAAATAACTTGTCCTTCAAAATTTCACACTGGATCTTATTAAAAACTAGTTCTCAGGACCCAGTGTTGCTGCTTTGGTCTCATCTATCTCCACAGATATAGTAAGCTTCTGAGATGTAGGCAGATGAGAAATAAAGGATAAAGATGGAGCTTAAGTGGCTCTTTAAAGGGGTTCTAGTTTGTTGAATATGTTGTGCAGTGACCTCTCTGTTCTTTCCACTTTTTTTTAAGGTTCGCCATTTTTTGACTCACTTTCTTTCATTAACCATCTGCTACTCTGTCTGGCTATTACCTTATCTCCTGAGCAACCCTATTGACTTCAGACTAACTGCAGAAAATGGGTTTTCAAACAGTGGTGGTGGCAGTTTAAGATGGACAGCCAGGGCTATGGCTTTTAATCTCCTGCTGCTTTGCATTTTAAGCCAAGACCATAGGGGCATATGTGAGGAAAAAAAATCTGTGTGTGTGTGTGTGTGCGCGCACGCACACGCGTGCGTGCTTATTTGAGACGGAAAGAGAAAATGACGGAGACATGGCCAGTCCAAATAAAATCTGAACGAATCAGAACCTTAACCATCATTTTACACACACTGTATGGTGATCCCGAGTTCGGTTCCGCACTGGGCTCGGGTCTCCTGTTTATTTCTCTTTCTTCTATATGTATTTCTAATTACGTTTTCGCTATATCTGTGCTTTTTTTTTGACAGTGCTGTGACAGGACTTCCTGCTGTCAAATCTGTTCATGACCTGTCACGGCTGTCTGCGCTTAGTCATTACGTTTACTCCACACAGATTTGTAGTTTGAGTTCTGTTCACTATTTAAGACCGCCAGCTCGACGTAGTTGTGGCTGCGATCTCGTCTACCTTAGACTGGAGTCCCTACATCCGGCTCCAGTCTCGTTTCAGCGTCAGGTCTCGCCCTCGCTACTCTCTTATGTAGGTGTTTGTGCTCTTTATTTCTATCACATTTAGTGTATGTGTTTTTCCCCACGTGGCTCATCCATCCATCCATCCATCTTCTACTGCTTTTCCGGAGGTCCGGGTCACAGAGGTAACAGTTTCAGCAGAGAAGCCAAGACTTCCCTCTCCCCAGCCATCTGCTCCAGCTCTTCAGAGAGGATACCATGGCGTTCCCAGACCTGCTGGGAGACATAGTCTCTCCACCGAATCCTGGGTCTGCCCCGGGGTCTCCTCCCGGTGGGACGTGCCCGAAACACCTCAAGTGGGAGGCGTCAAGGAGGCATCCTAATCAGATGCCCATACCACTTCAAGTGACTCCTTTCAATGTGGAGGAGCAGCGGTTCTACTCTGAGTCTCTCCCAGATGACTGAGATCCTCACCCTATCTCTAAGGGAGAGTCCAGCAATCCTACGGAGAAAGCTCATTTCAGCGGCTTGTATCCACGATCTCGTTCCCAAAGCTCATGACCGTAGGTGAGAGCAGGAACGTAGATTGACTGGTAAATCGACAGCTTGGCCTTAGAACTCAGCTCCCTCTTCACCACCCTCACGTGGCTCATTGTTTTGTAAATAAATAAACAAGCAAACTCACTGTTGGCATTTGGTGTCTCATTAATGCCCTGAAAAGGGTATTTATGACACACTGGGTCTCATGGAAGAACATGTTAGTATGTGTAAATCTGGCATAGTTTTTTTTTTTTCTTCAGCATAGTTTGTTAGTACGTGGCGTTACTGCTGACAAGCCACTCATGATTAAACAAACTGCTTGTGTATCCTCCAAACGTGTGTAAACAGTATGTATAAAATTCCTGTGTGTATGTGAGTGTGTGCTAATGAGAATTAAAGATTTGCTAATTGACGGCGCCAAACTGCCATGTAAGGCCATGCTTTCCCAATGACTGATCAGGAGTTTCCAGGAGTTTCTTTCACAAAAATGGCTTCAAAGATTAAGGGGGAAAAAACAAATTCCCCAGCGAACTTGAAGTTACTCTGTCTGAGATCCAGAAAAATTAAAAAAGGTCATTTTAGAAGCATTAGCTGTGGAATCAAAGGTTCATCCAAAAAAATAAATAAATAATCAAATAAAACTTAGATCAGATTGAGGTGCAGCAGCAGAATTTTCTGCTGCTGCGACCAACTTGAACAGTACGCTACTGACAATAGAGCTGCTTTTTTCTGATCAAAAATTCATTGACATAAAATCCATCAAAATACCAATGCGCCAAGATTGCACAGATGCTGTACTTCTCTTAAATTAGTCCCCTCTTTGCAGTGTAAAGCAAGCATACTGTCTACATGTAATTACAGTAGATGGCATGACGCAAAGCACGAAAAACAGACTGTGCACTATAAATTAACAAATCCACAGTCACAAGACAGTAAGCATGGTGCAAATGCCTGCTTTAGATTGTGGTAACCAGCCACCTGCAGCCTTTCTATGTAGTTTTGGTGGTATCCTCATGCTTGTGTCATTCTATCTGTATTCCTCCCAAAGCCCAAAGACAAGCCTTTAGTTAGACTAATAATTGTGGGCTGAACTTTTTAAGAGAGCTTATAAATGCTTGTGTTGACCTTGTTATGGACTGCTGTAATCCTGTGACCCTGAAAAGAAAATGAGGCATAAAGGGATGAATACTTAGGTTTAAATTTTCTAGGGGTGTAACGGTACATGTTATCATATACAGATTTTTTGGTACACCACCCACGGTATGGTGCAGAGTCGTACCAAGGTACGAATACGGACTATATTGAGTGACGGACAGAAAGTGTAAATGTCATATCACGCCTTCTCCTCCACTCCATTCCTCATCAGCAATCTGTCAGCTGATCTATGCTGCTGGCCGCCCCAGTAATGAACGACTGAAGTTGGGCCGCTTTGAAACACCACACCAGTAAGGATAGCGAGATTTAGCGAGCAAGTTAGTGCTTCTTATTTTCATTGAGTAACTGTCTCAGCTTTAGATAAGATAAGTGATTAAACTGTTGGCATGTGCTCACATTACCTTACGGACAATGATCTCTCTTGGATGATGGCTGCTGACGGCTGATCTGCTTCAGTTCTGCTGGTAACACGTTAACTGTAGTAAATGAGTTATGAGTAGCTTACTCTTTTTCATCCTCTCTAATATTATCGTGGTAATATCACCCCTCATTCTGAATATTAGTGCATCTCAGGAAATTAGAATGCAATGATTTGTAATTTAATTAAAAAAGATAACCATAACTATGACAAATAAATTAAAACAGGTAAAATATTTCATTGTATGTGTAGTGAAGGCTCACATGCGCTGTCACTTATAATAGCATTTGTAAACTGATATTTCTTTTAGTTTTCATCTGAAGTCTAATTAAACTTTTAAACATCAAGACCCAGCAAGGTTTCAAACAGGATGGACTAGTTTGTCATTTTCTTTTTGACTTTAATGGATTTAAATATTATTCCTATTATTAGTCCAGTTTGTTTTGAACATGTAGGGCCGTATTGCAAGGATGCAGGTTAGCTGTCAGTGACACAGAATGCGTTTATAGGCATTTCCAAGTTAATTTCCCTATTACAACAGCACAGAAATGAATTTTCCACCAGACACAAAGTCAAGAGGGTTGTCCTAATATTCTTAATTATTTGGAGGTGTGTTTGGGGCGTAATGTGAAACAAACCAATTGCTGCATTTGCTCTTATTCCCTTTAATAAACAGGGGCACAAAATCAAAGACGTGATGCTAGCAAGAAAGAGATTTAAGAGGGAGGACAATTCTGTTTGTTAAGGACAATGTGGACTCATTCACAAAAGCATTTAACTCCACAGCCTTGCCTCCCATGGATGAGAGTTGTTGGCTACAACTCAGAGATCATGCCAGTCTTTCTCTTTGTCCATGAGGTTGACAGAGTTTCCTTCAATTATATTATCGTCAACTCAATCTTACTAAAAGAAAACGTATTATAGTTCATCAGAGCTTCTCTCTTAAACCAAGAAAGAGGAGAGGCTCACCAAAGCCTGAGCTGTATTAATCTGCTCTGGTGAAAGCAAAATTGTGGATTTAATTCAGAACAACTGTCAGGATTTTTTTTATTTTTATTTTGAATCATTCTTTTAAAAGAATGACTGTGAATGAGGTGAAAATTGTAAAAACTGTCATCATCAGATAGTGACTACTGGGTCTGTACGCATATACCTGGGTCATGATGACAGTTGTTTTTCCGGTATGACAGACTGGTCCAGCTGCAGTCCGAGAGCTGAATCATAAGATGTCGGTGTAATGTCCACAAACCTGGCACAAAAGGAGACAGACGAGAGGTTGCACTGGAACGGTACTTTATTATAGAACAGGTTGCCACTCCCCATTGACATCACATGTTAGGTGGCGCTGTAGAGCCATTTTTGTGGGGTCATTCATATTTCCACCAAAATATTAAATTTTTTGCCAGTCTTGAGGTCCCTGCAAAAAATGGTGAGTTTTCATTCATGTTCACTACCTCAAAAATGAGATCTTAGATGGAGAAGAAGAAAAAATAAAAATAAAAAAATAAAATAAAAATTAAAGCTGCAAGCAGCTGTAAGCGGTCCCTTACCCCCTGATGCACCCGTGGAATGTTTCGCTTGTTGGACCCAGCCGGCATGGAAAATTTCCCATCGTCATGGCATGCACTGCGTGAATAATAAAGAAAACTGTTAGGTGCAGTACTTCCTGTGAGCAGGAGGCGGTGCTATAAGTTTTGTCAACCATTTTTACAAAGGAGTGTGCAGAGTCGGACTAATATCCATCATATAAAATTTGGTGAAAATCGGATGAAGTTTGTTCAAGTTGCAACTTTTCAATGTTCCATGGCGAGGAGTCAACCTTTGCCATTTCGCCATGGTAACACCTACCTATCAGTTATGTGTTGCTGACCCATATAGGACTACAGAGGACAGTTACCTGTACCTATGCAACAAATTCCATGACTCCAGGACCTTCCCAACCCTACCCACAAGATCACGGATTGAATGGCGAGGAGGGCATGTCCATGGTAACAAGTGTGATGGCATGCTAAAGTTGATGTGCAGTTATGGTCTTCCCTCTGGTCTGATTAATCTCAGAAAATTTCATGTCATTCTGGCAAGTGGTGCATGAGTAATAAATAAAAGAGTTTTCAGCAATTCTTCCTTTAACCACTAGGTGGCACTGTAGATTTATATGAATATTGTTCTATAGAACTGTTTGGAATTGGACTGATATCCATAATATTGAATTTGGTTGAAATCTGACAATGCATACCAGAGTTATTGCCATCAGAATGGTCATAGAATGATCATGGCGAGACATGTAATTTTGCCACGCCCCTACAGCCAAACCATCGAGCTTTAAGAAAAGTTTTCAATAAATTGAATTGGTCAATTCAAAAGGGGCCCAAGTCCAAGAAATATGTTTTTGCAGGAAATCAAATAAATTGCATATCTCAAAGGTAGTCTATGCCAGATGGTTCATACTTTACTCAGATATAGCACAAGGCCATAGCTTAGAAATGCTATAATATGAAGCATTTCACTTTTTTAATTTCAGAGGATTGGCAAACTAAAGTCCCTGGACTTGGGCCCTTCTTGAATTAAACAATAAGAACATATGAAAAGAAGCGCATAACATCTATTTCTCACATGTTGAAAACGTTTTTTTTTTAATTATGCCATGTTTTGAACACCTTTTATGATCACTTTATATTCAAACTATTGTTTTGATAACTGCCAGCAAATGAGATTTTCATCTAAAAGTGGGCAGATTAACATAGAGGTCCAACTACTGGTAACTAATCGTCAAAGTCAGACTCATCTTCACGCCTAGCATCACAAACTGTTAAATTACTGAGGAACTGCTGAGCCTCTGGTGAAAGATATTTTGCCAATTTCTGAACATCTTGGATGACTGGTGCTGCCACCTATGACTTTAAGTTTAATCCATGCAGGAAGGGCCCAAGTCCTGGACTTGGGTCTCTCTTGCACTCAATGCATAAACAATGCTATGACTAGTCAATGCATTAAAGTTGACTTGGGACGTTTTTGCTCATAATCAGATAGCTTGTCTGTTAAAGTTCATTAAACATGTAATATCTGGGTTTTGAAAAAGTGTGGACTTGGGCCCTTTTGGAATTCACCGATTCAATTTTAACCCTCTAACTGCCCAGATTAAAAGAACGGGTCACGCGCCCCCAGTGGCACTGCATGTGTTGACTTATTGATGTCCCCCGGCTATACTGAGAATTTGTACTAATCTCTATTGATCTGACAGTTTAGAAGGTGGCAGACACATGCCAAAGGAATCATGGTTGACATGGAATACAGCAAAGAAGGAGAAATCCTCATTATTATTCTTCCTTTTTCCGCTTTGAGCTCACACACCAATGTGCATGCCTTCACAATCAGTCATCGTGGCAGCGATGATGATGGAAACTCCATGAAATGGGAAAAATAGCTGCATAATATAAATGAAATTCATGTGGGATAATCATAAGAGTTTGTAGATGTGGTACACAGGTGTAAATTACTAAGTAAATGTGTTACATCGAGGTCGATGTAACAAAAAACCAAGCTCCCCGTATCAAGATGGCGGCGCCCACGGGCGGCATGGATTCCCAAAGGAAAAATGCACCAAACAGAAAAAATAGCCACGTGGGGTAATCATAAGAGTTTGTAGATGTAGTACATGGTGTAAATGGCTGAGCAAACACAGAAACATCGGCTACGATGGACGGAAATGGACCAGTCACGTGGGCTTGCGGCCCCCCTCCTGGTAAACGTTAAGAGAGAAATATGTTTTTTTTTTTACATTTTATTGATTTTCTGGTTCATATACTTTGAAAATTAGATAAAAACATACCCCTGTAGACAAATCAGTGTCAAAAAAGGACCATTCCTTATGTAAATTGTGTCCAAAGTCCACTTTTGACTGAGTTTTGTAATTTATATAGCTGCTGCGACATTATGCAAATTAGATGCATAAATTTTTTTCCTATCTGAAACTTTGGATCATGTTCTACATCTTTCTAATTGACAGTAAGCCATTAGAAAGAGAGAGAGGAGAGGAGAGTGTGGCTGCTGGTCGAACCTTGGATTCAGGAAGAGCAATGTGGTTTTCGTCCTGGCCGTGGCACATCGGACCAGCTCTTTACCCTCTCGAGAATCCTCGAGGGTTCGTGGGAGTTTGTCAAACCAGTTTACATTTGTTTTGTGGACTTGGAGAAGGCATTTGACCGCATCCCTCGTGCTTTTTTGTGGGAAGTGCTTTGGGAGTATGGGGTATAGGGCTTGTTGTTACGAGCTATTCGGTCTCTGTACGACCGTTGTGAGATTTTGGTATTGCCAACACTTGATTGGACTCATTCCCTGTGAGAGTTGGACTCCGCCAGGGCTGCCCTTTGTCACCGATCCTGTTCATAATTTTTATGGACAGGATTTCTAGGCGCATCCAGGGAATGGAGGGTGTCATACTTGGTGACCACAGGATCTCATCTCTGAGGATGTTGTCCTGCTGGCTTCATCTAGCAATGACCTACAGTTCTTGCTGGGCCGGTTTGCCGCTGAGTGTGAAGCAGCTGGGATGAGAATCAGCACCTCCAAGTCTGAGTCCATGGTCCTCAGCCGGAAAAAGGTGGATTGTCCTCTCGGGGTTGGGGACAGGCTCCTGCCCCAAGTGGAGGAGTTTAAGTATCTTGGGGTCTTATTCACGAGTGAGGGGAGAATGGAGCGAGAGATTGACAGATGGATCGGAGCAGCATCTGCAGTGATGCGGACATTGTTCCGGTCTGTTGTGGTGAAGAGGGAGCTAAGCTCTAAGGCAATGCTGTCGATTCACCAGTCAATCTAACGTTCCTACTGTCACCTATGGTCATGAGCTTTGGGTAATGACCAAAAGAACGAGATCGTGGATACAAGCGGCAGAAATGGGCTTTCGCCGTAGGATTGCTGGACTCACCCTTAGAGATAGGGTGAGGACCTCAGTCATCCGGAAGAGGCTCAGAGTAGAACTGCTGCTCCTCCACATTGAAAGGAGCCAGTTGAGGTGGTATGGGCATCTGATCAGGATGCCCCCTGGATGCCTCCCACTTGAGGTGTTTCGGGCACGTCCCACCGGGAGGAAACTCCGAGGCAGACCCAAGACCCAGATGCATATAAGGCTATACCCCGCCCCCACCTCGGCCTTTCTGACCACATATCCATAATGCTGGTGCCTGTCTACAAACCTTTATTGAAGCGCAGCAGGCCGGCAGTGAAACAAATCAGGATTTGGCCAGAGAGTATGCTGAAACGGTCACCAGCTACATCGCAAAGTGCACAGAGGATGTCACTACAGTGAAGACCATCACTATGCGGGGTAACCATAAGCCCTGGATGACTGCAGAGGTGTGCTCACTGCTTACAGCCAGAGATGCAGCCTTCAGAGCGGAGGACAGGATCGCTCTCCGCTCAGCCAGGTCTGCGCTCTCAAAGGGAATTAAGGCGGCGAAGCGCGCCTATGCGGAGAATATCCAGGGACACCTCTGTGACACTAGGAACACCAAGCAGATGTGGCAGGGAGTTTGGACACTGACGGGCTATAAGTCTAGGTAGGGGGTCGATGATGATGACGCTTCACTTCCAGACAGGCTCAACGACTTCTTTGCACATTTTGAAGCATCTAACCTGACAACCAGAGGGAGGGCTGGCCCACCCCCACCATTGGTCGGACCAGCCTTTACCATC
This sequence comes from Pholidichthys leucotaenia, assembly GCA_020510985.1. NCBI lineage: Eukaryota > Metazoa > Chordata > Actinopteri > Cichliformes > Pholidichthyidae > Pholidichthys > Pholidichthys leucotaenia. The sequence goes on from CM035847.1 coordinate 162,594,225, forward strand.
AACACAGCGGACACACGGAGGACCTTAACCAGTGTCAACCCACATAAAGCTGCAGGTCCGGACAACATCCTGGGACGTGTACTCCGAGACTGCGTGAGCGAGTTGGCGGATGTCCTGACTGACATTTATAACATCTCCCTGAGTCAGGCCATTGTTCCTGGATGCTTCGAGACCTTTATCATTGTACCGGTGGCAAAGAAACCAGTTGTGTCCTGTTTGAATGACTATCGTCCTGTTGCACTGACACCAATTGTGATGAAGTGTTTTGAATGGCTTGTCAAACCACACATTACAGCCTGCCTCCCTGTCACCATGGGATGAGACGCCGGGTCGGCGCTCAGACCATGCCCCTTCTCATCCGTGCCTCTCATTGGGCAGCCTCTCAGCAGGCTCCCAGCTGTCAGTGTTACGGGATGGCTGGGGCCAATTAATCCTCATCAGCTGGGGCGCTGCTAATGAGGATAAAAAGGAGCAGCCTCGTTCACTCGGGGCTGCGACTTAAAGCACTACAGGCTGAAACCCCTACGTTCCGGCGTCAGCCCTCTACTCCGCTTGCAGTATTCTTGTGAGAGTTCCCCGCTGTGAGTATTCATGCCTTGGTATCCTTATGTCCGGTGCCAGCCCGTTACTCCTGTGCCGTACTACTCGTGAGTGTAACCCTGTATATGAGTAGCTGTGCTTTCGGTCTGCAAGACCGTGTTCCCTTCCGTATTCCTTATCCCTTGTTCCTAACCCCTTATTTATAATAAACATCTCAACTCACTGGCTCGCCCTCGGCTCTCATTGTGTGGCTCCCCAGAGCCACACGTAACACTCCCTGCATCACACGACCCACTCCAGTTTGCATATCATTCAAACTGCTCCACGGAGGATGCTATAGTCACCACCCTACGCTCTGTCATCACCCACCTGGAACAGAAAGACACCTACGCCAGACTCCTGTACATTGATTTCAGTTCAGCATTCAACACCATTATTCCCCAGAGACTGATGGATAAATCACTCCTTCTTGGTCTGAACACCACCACATGTCTCTGGATCCTGGATTTCCTGACTGAGAGACCTCAGTCTGTCTGGGTTGGAAACAACATCTCCAACTCTGTCACGCTGAGCACCAGATCCCCTCAAGGCTGCGTACTCAGTCCACTGTTTTTTATACTTCTAACACATGACTGTGTATCCAGACACGAGGGGAACCAGATTATTAAGTTTGCAGACGACACCACGGTGGTGGGACTTATTCAGAGGGATGAGGAATCAATGTACAGGGAAGAAGTGAGAGACCTGGAGGGCTGGTGCAGGGAGAACAATCTGGTGCTCAACATGGACAAAACGAAGGAGATGATTATCGACTTCCGGCGGTCACAGCCTGAACACGTCCCCCTCAGCATCGGCAGCCATTTAGTGGAGACAGTGGAGAACATCAAGTTCCTCGGAGAGCAGATCTCGCAGGACCTGACCTGGAGAAAGAATTCCTTGGGGATCAGGAAGCGGGCTCAGCAGAGACTGCACTTCTTGAGGAAGCTCAAACAGGCCTCTCTCCCCATTTGAATCCTCAGGACTTTCTACAGAGGTGTGGTGGAGAGTGTTCTGACGTACTGCATTGCAACATGGTACTCCAGCTGCAGTATGTCAGACAAAAAAGCCCTGCAGAGGATAGTCAAGGGAGCTGAGAGGGTAATTGGAGTCTCCCTCCCCTCTGTCCAAGAACTCTTTCAGAACCGTTGTAGGAGCAGGGCACTGAACATTGTCAAGGACCGTTCTCACCCTCTGCATAAACACTTTGAACTTCTTCCATCTGGTAAACGATTCCGGGGCATCGGAGGCAGAACCACCAGACTGATCAAAAGCTTCCTTCCACAAGCTGTCAGGATGCTGAACAGTAGACCTGGAATCTCTCATACACACTACTGCACCTACGGACATTATGTATATTATTTGTATATTATAGTTAGTTAGTTTTTCCCAAGTATGTTTCAGGGATGTGTGAATGGATGGGGGTATGGGGGTGTGGGGGGGTGAAGATATGTGTGAGTGTGTCTCATATCATGCTGCTTCTATTTATATGGATGCGGAGAGAAACACAATTTCATCTTGCCTGCATTACAGTTGTATGTACAGCAATATGACAATAAAGTTTGATTTGATTTGATTTGATTTTTGATTTGAAGACTCGCTGGAGAGACTATGTCTCCCAGCTGGTCTGGGAATGTCTTGATATCCTCTCTGAAGAGCTGGAGCAGGTGGCTGGGGAGAGGGAAGTCTGGGCTTCTCTGCTTGAACTGCTGCCTCCGCGACCCAGACCTCCAGAAAAGCGGTAGAAGATGGATGGAGTAAGCCATTATCTCTTGTAACTTTTAAGTCATAGCCTTGGAAATCTGAACTATTTTATTGACAATTTTTTTTGCCACTCTTGACCACTAGGTGGGGCCTTGAGTTGCCTTGCATTGCCCCAGGCACCACATGGCACCTAGGGCAGTTAAAAGGTTTAATGGCACCTGGGTATAGATGATTGTCACCACAAATGAGCTCAATCGGACAAAAACCCTGGGACGAGTTAATCAAATGGGCAAGGTGGAAATTTGCTCACCACCACTTCCTGCCAAAATGGCTAACTTCCTGTTAGGCGTTGATCATCACTTCTATGGAGTTTTTTGCATGTCTTGACATGATAAACATCTCACCTGATTTTCATCTTTCTACGCGAAAGTAAGCGTGTGCCACTCCCTATTGACTTCACATGTTAGGTGACGCTCTAGAGCCATTTTTGTGGTGTCATTCATATTTCCTCCAAAATATTATATTTTTTGATATTCTTGAATGTCCTGCAAAAAATGGTGAGTTTTCATATACGTTCACTTCTCCAAAAATGAGATCTTAGATGGAGAATAATAACAAAAAAAAAAAAAAATTCTAACAATTAAAGCTGCAAGCAGCTGTAAGTGGTACCCCCCCCCCCCCCAGGCACCCATGGAACCTGTCGCCCGTTGAACCCAGCAGGCACGGAAAATTTCCCATCGTCAAGGCATGTGCTGTGTGAATAATAAAGAAACCGTTTGGTGCAGTCCTTCCTGTGAGCCGTAGGTGGTGCTGTAAGTTCTGTCAACCATTTTTACGTAGGAGTGTACGGGGTCAGACTAATATCCATCATAGAAAATTTGGTGAAAATCGGATGAAGTTTGTCCAAGTTGCAACTTTTCGATGTTCCATGGCGAGGAGTGAAAATTTGCCATGTCGCCATGGTAACTCTTCCCTATCAATTATGTGTTATTGACCCATGTAAGACTACAGAGGTGAGTCACCTCTACCTATACTCCAAATTTCATGACTCCAAGACCTTCCCAACCCTCCCAACAAGATCACAGAGTGAATGGCGAGGAGGGCGTGTCCATGGTAACACGTGTGATGTCATGCTAAAGTTGATGTGCAGTTATGGTCTTCCCTGAGGTCAGATTAATCTAAAAAAATTTCACATCATTCTGGCAAGTGGTGTGTGAGTAATAAATAAAAACTTTCAACAAGTCTTCCTTTAACCACTAGATGGCGTTGTAGATTTTTATGAATATTGTTCTATAGAACTGTTTTAGATTGGACTGATATCCACAATATTGAATTTGTTTGAAATCTGACAATGCAAACCAAAGATTTTGCCATCAGAATGGTCATAGAATGGCCCCAAATGATTAAACATATATAAAAATGATATATTCTAAGTTTCTAAATTATTAAAAATATTATTTCTGATGATACTAACATATTTTATTCTGGAAATAATTATAATCAACTAATCCATACTTTAAATAATGAATTAAATAAGCTTAAAAAAATGGATGGATAGTAATAAATTATCACTAAATATAAATAAAACTAAGGTAATGATATTTGGTTATTGTAAAAATAAAGAAGATATACATATTCATATAAATAATGTAATTATTTAAAATATTAAGGAGATCAAATTTTTGGGTATAATACTAGATGATAAAATTAGTTGGAAGCCACACGTCAGATACATACAAAACAAAGTCACAAAAACATTGCAATTATAAATAAAATTAACCTCTTGCACTCCGGGATACCGCGGGCGGTCACGTCTCAGTGTCCTAATGCATCCTTGTGCATCCTAGTGCGCACTGTGCGTCTCAGTGACACGGAGGTTGATAGCACTATGACTGTGCTATCAACCTCCGCCAGGGGGCTCCCCTGCCTTCTGGTCGGCTCTACAGCCTCTCGGCGCCGGAGAAGGAGACCATGAATACTTACCTGAAGGAATCACTGAGCGCTGGGATTATTCGCCCATCGTCGTCACCCGTGGGGGCAGGGTTTTTCTTTGTCGGGAAAAAGGACGGATCCCTCCGCCCCTGCATAGACTACCGAACGCTAAATGACATCACTGAGAGGGACCGTTACACCCTGCCCCTCATGGACACTGCCTTTCACTCCCTCCAGGGGGCGACCTGGTTTACCAAGCTGGATTTACGCAGCGCTTACCACCTCGTCCGGATCCGGGAGGGAGATGAATGGAAAACAGCCTTCCGTACCCCGAACGGCCACTTTGAGTATCTTGTCATGCCGTTCGGGTTGACCAACGCTCCTGCCGTCTTTCAGCGCCTCATTAATGACGTCCTCCGGGATTTCATCGGCCTCTTCGTGTTCGTCTACCTGGACGACATTCTTATCTTCTCCAGGTCCAGGGACGAGCACCAGGTCCATGTGAGGCGGGTCCTCCAAAGACTGCTGGAGAATCGTCTGTACGTGAAGGCTGAGAAATGCGAATTCTACGCTAGGACCACATCCTTCCTGGGATTCATCATCGCTCAAGACCAGGTGCTCCCAGACCCAGAGAAGGTGAAGGCGGTGGTGGAGTGGCCTACTCCCGCATCCCGGAAGAAGGTGCAACAATTTGTTGACTTCGCCAATTTTTACCGCCGCTTTGTCCCAAATTTCAGCTCGATCGTCGGACCGCTGACCCGCCTCACTTCCCCGAAGGTCCCGTTCCGGTGGACTGAAGAGGTTGCTGCTGCCTTTAAGGCACTGAAGGCGGAGTTCTCCTCCTCCCGGGTCCTTTGCCAGGTCGACCCCGCGCTGCAGTGCATTGTGGAGGTGGACGCATCAGACATGGGAGTGGGAGAAGTATTATCCCAGCGGTCACCTGACGATGGCGCCAAACGACCTTGCGCCTTCTTCTCCCGGCGCCTGTCCCCGGCGGAGAGGAACTACGATGTGGGGGACAGAGAGCTCCTGGCCATCAAACTCGCCTTACAGGAGTGGCGCCATTGGCTAGAGGGGGCGGACCTGCCGTTTGTGGTCCTGACGGACCATAAGAACTTAGAATACCTACGATCTGCCAAGCGCCTGAATGCCCGCCAGGCGCGCTGGTCTTTGTTCTTCGCCAGGTTCCGCTTTTCAATCACCTTCAGGCCAGGCTCCAAGAACGGCCTGCCTGACGCCCTCTCTAGGCAGTTCACCCCCGTGGAGGCTGAGGAGACGCCCCACACTATCCTGCCCAGGTCGTGCGTCGTGGGAGCCATCTCTTGGGACATTGAAGACAAGATCCGGAAGGCGCAGGAGGTAGAACCTGATCCTGGCGGCGGACCAGGGGGAAGACTGTTCGTCCCATCTGCGGTCCGAGGAGAGGTCATCCACTGGCTCCACACCTCCCGGCTCACCTGTCATCCCGGCACCTCTCGGATGATCAGCCTCCTCCAACGGTCCTTTTGGTGGCCAGGCCTGCGGAGGGATGCAGCCCGCTACGCCTGGGCTTGCCCAATCTGTGCCACTAGCAAGTCGGGAAATGCCCCTCCAGCGGGTCTGCTCCAGCCTCTGCCCGTCCCCGGCAGGCCCTGGTCGCACATCGCACTGGATTTCGTCACCGGACTCCCCGTTTCCAACTCCTTTGACACCGTCCTGACCATCGTGGACCGTTTCTCCAAGGCGGCACACTTCGTCCCCCTGCGAGGTCTCCCTACCGCCCTGGAGACGGTGGGCCTCCTCGTCCAACACGTGGTCAGGCTGCACGGGATTCCGGTGGACGTGGTCTCGGACCGGGGTCCCCAATTTTCATCCAAGGTTTGGAAATCCTTTTGTAACGCCATCGGAGCCAAGGTGAGCCTCTCCTCCGGCCATCACCCCCAGTCTAACGGGCAGTGTGAGAGGACCAATCAGGAGCTGGAGGCTGCGCTCCGCTGTGTTACCAGATCCAAGCCGATGTCCTGGAGCAACCATCTCGCCTGGGTGGAGTATGCCCACAACACCGCCCGCTCTTCTGCAACGGGGATGTCCCCCTTCAAGGCGTCCCTGGGTTACGACCCCCAGCTGTTTCCAGCGCAGGAGAGCGAGGTAACTGTCCCCTCTGTTAGGGCGCACCTTAGGCAGTTCCGCTCCACCTGGGCTGCCGCGCATCATGCGCTTTTACGCACAGCGGAGCGCAACTGGACCGTGGCGGACCGGCACAGACGACCTGCCCCGGCGTACAGAGTTGGGCAACTCGTGTATGTGTCTACCCAGGACGTCACATTAAAAGGCGAGAGGAGGAAGCTGGCACAGCGGTTCATGGGTCCCTTTCCCATCACCTCCAAAGTAAAAAACAAATACTCCCACTCAACCCTATCGAATGCCTTTTCAGCGTCCAAACTAATAAGACATTCAGGTATGTTGTGGTGAGGAGTATAAATAATATTAAACAACCGCCGCAAGTTAAAAAAAGAATGGCGATTTTTAATGAAACCGGTTTGGTCCTGTGAAATTATAAAAGGAAGAATCTTTTCCAACCTTGAAGCTAACAACTTTGACAAAATTTTAACATCGGTATTTAACAAGGAAATAGGCCTGTAAGAAGCACAATCAACAGGATCCTTATCCTTTTTAAGCAACACAGTGATACAGGCCTGATAGCATGAAGGAGGAAGTGTACCAGAGTCAAGCGACTCTGTAAAAACTTGACAAAGGAAAGGGGCGAGGTCATCAGAGAATTTTTTGAAAAAATCAGCGGAAAACCCATCAGGTCCTGGAGATTTTCCTGATTGCATGGATGATATTGCCAGCTGAATTTCTTCTTTTGTGATGGGAGCTTCTAAAATTTGCCGAGATTCTGAAGAAATCGAAGGAATATCAATAGAATCAAAAAAAATTTCAAAATCCTTTAAGTTTGTTGTATATTCTGAGGTATATAATTTGGAATAAAATGACCTGAAAATATCATTAATCGCTTGTTGGTCAGATGTCACCTCTCCTTTATCTGTCCTAACTCCAGTAATAATTTGCTTAGCTCTAATACCACGTAGTTGATTAGCTAGAAGTTTACTGGTTTTTTCGCCATGTTCATAAAATTCACTCTTGTTCCTTATTAAACAACCTTCAATTTGTCGAGTAGAAAGTAAATTAAGTTTAGTTTGTAATGTCATACGTTCCTTGTACAGAGCGGGTGATGGAGATTGAGCATATTGTCTGTCAATGTCCAGGATTTGATCTAAAATAACCTTCTGTTCCTGTATTAAGGATCGTCTTTTAAATGCTGCCAATGAAATAAATTCCCCCCTAAGAAATGCCTTCATGGCCTCCCATATCGTTTTATTTGACATACCAGGAGTTTTATTTTCTTTCAAAAAAAAATTAATTTTAGAAGAAATATTCGCAACCAATTTTTCATCTGTAAGTAATAATGGATCCAATCTCCAATGCTTTCTCATGGAGTCACATCCATGGAGGATCATTTTAAGTACAAGAGGGGCATGATCAGAAACCGAGATGCTATCATAACTGCAAGAGCAATGGTTATTAATTAATAAATTGTCAACAAAAAAATAATCTATTCTGGTATAAGTATGGTGTACGTGAGAGAAAAAAGAATAGTCCCTGCCGTTAGGATGTAAAAAACGCCAAGGATCTGTAAGGCTATATTCCTCAAGAAAAGACTTAACATAAGTTGCAGATTTATTAAGACTAGCAGGTTTTGAAGATGAGCGATCTAAGATCGGATCCATATACAAATTAAAGTCACCCCCAAGAATTAGAGAATGAGTATTTAAATCTAGAAGTTGCGAAAAAAGGTTGCGAAAAAAGTGCACATCATCAAAATTCGGTGCATACAGATTAGCCAAAGTGACATGTTTATCGCCAAGTTTACCTGATACTATTACAAATCGTCCATTTTTATCTGATACAACATTAGAGGGAATAAATGGGATATTTCGATCAATAAGAATAGCAGCGCCCCTGGCCTTAGCTTTAAAATTTGAATGAAAAAATTGTCCTGACCAACATTTTGACAAACGCAAGTGGTCGGAATCCTGCAAATGGGTTTCCTGCAAAAACACTACCCCAGGCTTAAACTGCTTTAGACGTGACATGACTCTCTTTCGTTTAATTGGATGGTTCAACCCCTTCACATTCCAGCTTACCAAAGTAAGATTACTATTCATTCCAAAGAGTAAAATTTATATATTATGTTGTGTAGCCCAAAGAAGAATAAAGTGAGGTACGGGTAAAAAAAAAAAAAAAGGAAGGGGTAAGGGGGGGTGTAAATAAAACCATAACAAAAAAACAAAACAAAAAAAAAATAAAAATTAAAAAAAAAAAAAAAAAAAAAAACATTATTTCCACCATACATTGGACCTTGTTTTGACATATGGTATAGATATCGAAAATCTTGTTGTGTCTCCTCATAATCCTGTACTGTCTGACCATTGTCTGTTAATTTTTGATTTCATTATCTCTGATCACTTATTTCCTAAAGAAAAATACTACTACAGCAGGTGTCTTTCTGATGACGTTGTTGCTAAATTTTTGCAGATTGTCTCCTCTATGCCATGGGTCAACACAACAGAAACACCTGAAATAAGTGATGGAGAGTCTTTTCCATTCGTGATTCGTGATTGATAGCATGGTTGATGGCGTTACTGCCTCTCTGCATCGGACTCTAGATTTGGTAGCCCCTTTAAAAAAGAAAAAGTCTAACCAGAGATTTCTTACTCCTAGGCTTAATTCAGAAACTCGTGGCTTGAAAAAGAAGGCTCGTCAATTGGAAACAAAATGGCGTTCAACTAATTCAGATGAATTCTACTTGGCGTGGAGAAATCATCTCTTAATCTATAAAAAAATCTCTTAGAAAAGCTAGATCAAGCTATTATTCTGCATTAATAGAAGCAAACAAGAATAACCCCAGGTTTCTCTTCAACACTGTAGCCAGGCTTACAAAGAGCCATGACTCGGTCAATCCTCGCATCCCCCCTGAGCTTTCTAGTCAGGACTTTCTGAACTATTTCAATCTTAAAATTTTATCTATTAGAGATTGAATTAGTCAGATTCTTCCTACCATAAACTCTAGTACACTAACTACTGCAGCTCCCTCAATTGATATCTGCTTGGATAGATTTACTCCAATCGACCTCTTGGAGTTGGATAAGGTAGTTTCCTCTTCTAAGCCTTCATATTGCTTTCTAGACCCTATTCCTTCCAGGTTATTTAAAATTATTTTCCCAATTATTAGTCGCCGTATTCTTCTTAACATTAATTCTTCTTTAACTCTGGGTTATGTTCCACTGGCTTATAAAACTGCTGTAATTAATCATTTACTTAAAAAACCGACGCTCAATCCTGGAGTTTTGGCCAATTATCGACAAATCTCCAATTTGCCTTTCATTTCAAAAATCCTGGAAAGAGTTGTTGCTTTTCAATCATCTGACCATTTGCAGGGAGTTGGTTTGTTTGAGGTGTTTCAGTCTGGGTTCAGAGCTCATCACAGCACTGAAACTGCCTTAGTGAAGGTCTCTAATGACCTCCTGACTGCATCTGTTAATGGACTTGTCTCTGTTCTTGTTCTTTTAGATCTCAGTGCAGCCTTTGACACTATCGATCATGCCATTCTACTTGATAGATTGGAACACTTTGTTGGACTCAGTGGAACTCCGTTGCAGTGGTTTAGATCTTATTTGTCTGATAGATTTCAGTTTGTCCATGTCAATGATGGATTTTCTTCCAGCGCTAAGCTCACTCACGGAGTTCCACAGGGATCTGTGTTGGGTCCTACTCTTTTTAGTCTATATGTGCTCCCACTGGGCAATAACATCAGAAAGCACTGTATACATTTTCATTGTTACGGTGATGACACACAACTATACCTGTCATTGATGCCTGATGATTGTGATCAGTTGGCCAAGCTAGATGCCTGTCTTAATGACATCAAAGCTTGGATGACTTGTAATTTTTTTACGATTGAACTCTGATAACACTGAAGTCATTGTTGTTGGCCCAAAACATCTTAGAAATTCCTTTTCAGATTATGCCCTTAATTTAGATGCTGCCACTCTCACTCTGAACAGTTGTGTGAGGAACCTTGGAGTGATTTTTGACCAGGATTTGTCCTTTAATTCACATATTAAAACTGTTTCTAGGCCCGCCTTATATCATCTGCTCAATATTGCTAAGATCAGGAGCATCTTGTCTCTGGGTAATACATAGAAACTGATTCACGCCTTTGTCAGTTCGTGATTAGATTATTGTAATTCGCTATTATCTGGTTGTCCTAGAGTATCTTTAAAAAGTCTTCAATTGATTCAAAATGCTGCTGCTAGAGTTTTTAGTGGTTCTAGAAAAAAAGATCATATTTCCCCGGTTCTGTCCTTCCTCCATTGGCTTCCCATTGAATTCAGAATCAAGTTTAAAATCCTTCTTCTTACTTTCAAAGCTCTTAACAATCTCCTCCCCCCCCAATATATAAAAGATCTGATATTACCTTACCATCCTAACAGAGCATTATGCTCCCAAAATGCTGGCTTACTTGTGGTGCCAAGAATCTCCAAAAGTACGGTGGGAGGCAGAGCCTTCTGCTACCAAGCCCCTTCTCTCTGGAACCAGTTACCACTCTGGGTCCGGGAGCCAGACTCGGTCTCTGTCTTTAAGAACAGGGTAAAATCATTCCTTTTTAATATAGCTTTCATTTAAGGAGGGTATTTGTGTATTTTAATCCCACTCTTGTTCTATTGTTATCTGATCCATACTGTTGGTTGATCTCCAATATTGTACTTGGCATCTTACTGCTATGTTCTTTATGTCTGTCCTTTCCATCCTCCCTATCCACTCATCCCCAGCCAGTTGCAGCAGACGACTGCCCCTCCCTGAGCCTGGTTCTGCTAGAGGTTTCTTCCTTCCAAATGGGAGTTTTTCCTCTCCACTGTCGCCTAGTGCTTGATCATAGGGGATCGTCTGATTGCTGGGTCTTTCTGTGACTGTGTGATTTTTTTTATCTGCACTGTGGCGCCATGAGAAGGCTTTTGTTGAGATGTGGCGCATTATAAATAAAGCTGAATTGAATTGATTTGAATTATGTGTTGCTGAAAGATAGGACTACAGATGACAGTCACCTGTATGCATGTATCAAATTTCATGACTCCAGGTCCTTCCCATCCCTCCCCATAAGTTGACGGATTGAGTGGTGAGGAGGACATGCCCATGGTAACACGTGTGATGTCATGCTAAAGTTGATGTGCACTTATGATCATCCCTGTGGTCTGATGAATCTCAAAAAATTTAATGTCAGCAATTCTTCCTTTAACCACTCAGTGGTCAGGTGTTTTAATGTAGACGCGCTTGGGGCAGTATTATTTTCTATCATGGAAACTTTGGTGCACATCGGACAAGTTTTGCCCAAGTTACAGCTGTTTGAAGTTGTAAGGGGAGGAGTCAAACTTTACCATGGCGCCCTGGCCACACCTTTTGAGATTTTGACTTACTTTATGCATTTTTAATGGCCAATGCCTATAGATGCTGCCGTGTAAAAATGAGCTCAATCGGAGCAGGTCCCTAGTACTAGTTTGTTCAAATGCGAGGTGTAAATTTTGGCTGAATCGGAGGTGGAGCGAATTTGAGGCAAGATGGCAGCCTTCCTGTTGGCGGTGGGTATGGGCCACAATTATGTTTTTTGCATGTCTTGAATTGATGCACACCTCACCCAAATTTTGTGTCTCTATGGCAAAATTTATGGTCTCCAGTCTCCATAGAGGTTGTACATTTGGCCCCACCCACAAACACTAGGGGTGGTGGGGGGCACATATGTTTTCAAGTTTCTTGAATTTTTCACCAGGTTTGAGGGGTTTGCCAGAAAAAAATGGATTTTGGTTAACGTTCAGAGGGTGAAAAATGCAGTCGTTTCGGCGGAAGCATAATAATAATAATAAATGGAGCAATTACAATAGGGCTTTCGCCGACTGATGTTGTCAGTGGCTCAGCCCCTAATTGAAGCTGCAAGCAGCTGTAAGTGAGCCTTCGCACCCCTGCGTGCCCGCAGAACACGGCACCTGGCATAACTTATGGCTCGGAAAATTTCCTATCATCCCTGCAAGGGCTGCGTGAATAATATAATAAAGTAAACCATTTGGCAAGAACTTCCTTTGAGCAGTAAGTGGCGCAATAATTTTTGTCAAATGCTTTTATGTTGGATCGTGCGGAGTGGGAATAATGTCCATCATGGCAATTACAGTGACAATCCAACACAGTTTGTCCAATTTACAACTGTCCAATGTATTGCGATAAGGTAAACTCGGACATGTGGCCATTGTAACACTTAAATTTTAGGTACATGTTGCAGACCAATACAGAACTACAGAAGCGAGTCACGTTGAGTTACGTTCCACATTTGGTGACCCTTGGACTTCCCCAACCCTCCAAAGTACAAAAACATCTTTAATGGCAAGGAGTGGGTTTCCATGGCAGCTGTGCTGATCGCAGGACAAAAGTGACTTCCACTGAAGGTAGTCCAATGCACTCTGAGAAACCACTGAAAATGTCATGTTATTGTGACTACTGGTCTTTGTGAAAAATTTAATACAATTGTGCAGTACCTCATGTCAGCAGTAGGTGTTGGTGTGACAGTTTTGTGAATATTGATATGCAGTCGTGTTGAGAGTGGGATTAGTATGATTTTTGCAAAGTTTGGTCCAAATCAGACGAGGATTGTCTGAGCTGTAACTGACATGTTTTGCATGGCAAGAAAGCCATTGAAGCACACCGGCTGCATTGGAAACAGTTCTGTACTATGTACATGTGCTGTCAATAAGCCCTAGTCATTCCTTCATGTCAGTTTTTCAGCTGGTGAGAGAAAAATAAAGAAAACAGTTGTCAGCAATTCTTCCTTTAATCACTAGAGGCGTGATAACTTTTGTTTTTTTATTTGTATATAGATGTGTTCAGGGCAGGACGAATATTGATCGTAGAAAATTTGGTGTAAATCGTACAAAGTTTGTCCAATTTACAAGGGTCCGTTGCTGTAACCACTAGGTGGCACTCTAACTTTTGTTATTTTTATATTGGAGCGTTCAGGGTATGACTATTATCAATTGTCGAAAATTTGGTGAAAATCCGACAAAGTTTGTCCAAGATACAACTTTTCCATGTTTCATGGAGAGGAGTCAACCTTCGCCATGTCGCCATGGCAACGCTTCCCTGTCAGTTTATGTGTTGTCCACCCATATAGGACTATATATGACAGTCACATCAACCTGTGTTCAAGATTTCATCACTCCAGGTCGTTCTGAATCCAGCAAACAAGATCAAGGATTGAATTGCAAGGAGGGCCTGTCCATGGTAACACGTGTGATGTCATCGTAAAGTTGATATGCAGTTATGATCATCCCTGTGGTGTGATGAATCTCAGAAAATTTCATGTCATGGGGGCGCATGCGCACACAGCGACCGGCAGTGGGTGAAAAAAGTTTGACGTCTGTTTCTTTGTTTTTATGCACTTTAATGTGTTTCAACGTAATTCTCTGTGTCGTTTTTGTCCTTGAATGTCTGTGGACTATATAACAAAGAGCTCCCTGGTTCCATCAGTATGGATTTCCTTCTTGTTTTCGCACTGTGGTTTCATTCCTACGGGCTCTTTGTCTTGGAGGTAAGCGCAATCGTGGTCACGCCGGGAAGAACGCAGTATTCCAGAGAAATGTTACTGCATTTAAACATGGATAATGCAGCATCTGTGTTTGAGTCTGTGCCGCAACTTCCGGACTTTATTTTAAGAGATTTTCATGGACACAGCGATGAAAAGAGAGACAAGAGGAGGAAACGCGGAAAGCGTGGAGGCATAAGATTAAGCCTGGGGAGGCGTCAGCTTAACCGCATTCCTCTTCCTTCCATTATTATGGGGAACGTACAATCCTTGAGAAATAAAGTGGATGAAATTCAAGGAAATGCACGATATCAGAAGGATTTCAAGAACTCCTGTCTTATGGCTTACACGGAGACGTGGCTTACGGCGCATGACTGGGATGCGGACCTGTGGATTGATGGCTTTGGAGCCCCACTTCGCTCGGATCGGCAGGAAGAGGTAATGGGGAAACGTCAGTGGGGCGGCGTATGTTTATATATTAACAAACAGTACTGTACATCTGTCACGGTCAGAGAGCGCATCTGTACACCAGATGTGGAGCTTCTGTCTGTGTCACTATGCCCCTTTTATCTGCCTAGCGAGTTCCCCCAACTTTTCATAAAGACTGTGTACATTTGCCCGAGAGCGGATGCTGATGCCACCTCCAGCACCGTCTTTGATGTGATACAGCGGTTGCAGTTGATTTCCCCAGAGGCTCCAAATTTTATCCTTGGGGATTTTAACAATGTTTCTTTAAAGAAGACACTTAAAAACTTTTATCAGTATGTCTCTGGCCCAACCAGGTGAAAAAAGACATTGGATCTGTGCTATGGATCCACTGAGAGGACCTATAAATCTATTCCCCTTCCCCCTTTAGGATCCTCAGATCACAACTGTGTACATTTGCTGCCCACATATAAAACTGCTCTCAGAAGAGACAAGGCGAAGACCAGAAACATAAACGTGTGGACAGAGGATTCAGTGCACTGCCTCCAGGAATGCTTTAACTGTACGGACTGGGAGGTGTTCATGCTAGACTGCAGAGAAGATTTGGAATCTTTAGTGGACGTGACATGTTCAAACATGGCTTTCTGTAGAGACATGATCGTTCCATGTAAACGTTTCAAAATATATCCCAACAACAAGCCATGGGTTACAAAATCAGTTAAATCCTGCTTACAGAGGAAAGCACTTGCCTTTAAACAGGGGGTTGTTTCATAGCTGCAGGTTGCCACAAAAGAGCTGAAGGCCAAAATTTTAAGAGCAAAACAGAATTATAAATCAGAGTTGGAAAGTAAGATGGCAACAAAGAGACTTGGTTCAGCCTGGGCCAGTATGAAAACTATTGCAGGCCTTCAGAGCACAGAACGCAGTAATCGTGTGTTTTTCGATGGTTTTAATTCAGACACAGAGCTGGCTCATGCTCTTAATTGTTTTTATGGTCGTTTTGATTCCTTTGATTTTAGCACAGAAACCCAAGGTTTGAAACAGAAGCTCAAAGACAATCAGCACTTTAATATTTGGTCGGTGCGGTGGTGCAGTGGTTAGCACTGCACCAGCACAGTAACTCACCCTTGGCCATGGGATCCCTGGTTCGATCCCAGCCGCTGACCAACAGTGATCTATGTGGAGTTTGCATGTTCTCCCTGTATCTGCGTGGGTTTACCCTGGGATTTCTCCGGTTTCCTCCCACAGGCCAAAAACATGCAGGTTAGTTTAACTGGAGACTCTAAAGTGGCCCTAGGTGTGAATGTGTGTGTGAATGGTTAAGGGATAGCGCCGTACCGTGGCTGCTTCATCCATCCAGGTGGATGCCCTCAATTTCCCCTGTGGGGATCAATAAAGTGTCACGCCGCGCCATTCATCAACGGCGCCACCTGCTCACGCACCTGACAATCATCAGCGGCGAGGGATAAAGGCCGTCTCGCCCGGAGGCTCGGCCTGAAGCCGTCAGACTTCGTCCCTCACCGTTGTGAGCATACTTCCCTTCAGCGTCACCATTTTGGTAAGAAGATCGCTTACCTCTTTTCTTCAGTCTTCTCCCCTGTGCACAGGTGGATTCCCCAGCGGCGGACATCTCCACTCCATCGCCCAATCCTCGCTGCTGTACGGAGCTCTCCAGGTGGCTGTCTTCCGGGCTTCGCCCCCTTGTTGTGCCAGCTGTCCTGACCCACCAAGTAAGTCCTTCTCTCGCCATAAATTCCTCCTGTGTTGGTGTATGCCCGTCACCCTCTCCCTGTGCTCTCTCCATAGGGTTGCTCGGCTGTACGGTCACCTGCCTCTGTGCCTGGAGCAGACACCATCACCAACACATTTACATCCCGCAGACACGCACTCATTCACTCCTGCTGTTAATAAACTCTTTGAACTACTCTAAGCCTGTGTGTGTGCGTCTCCTGAGCCGTGCGTTATGTCATAAAGTATACAAATTCAAAAAAAAAAAATCAAATATTGGGGTACAGGATGTTAAAAGGGCGTTCTGTGCTGTAAAAGTGAACAAAAGTCAGGGCCCCGATAATATATGTGGGCGCTTGGTAAAGTTCTGTGCACATGAATTGAGTCCTGTATTTCATTACATTTTCAATGAGTCCTTACAGACACAACATGTGCCTAAGATCTGGAAAGATGCTGTGGTTGTCCCCGTTCCAAAATCCAGCTGTCCTAAAACGGTAAATGATTTTAGACCAGTTGCTTTGACTTCAATTTTAATGAAATTTTTTTTAAAAATGGTCAGATTTGAGGTCCTAAAGCAGACTGAGCCTGCATTGGATCCTCTGCAGTTTGCCTACAGGCCTCACAAATGAGTGGAGGATGCCACTGTCACTCTGTTTAACATGATCTTTGAACATCTGGATTTTAATGGGACACACGCCAGGCTTTTATTTGTGGACTTTTCTTCCGCCTTTAATACAAGCCAACCTCATATTTTAATTAAAAGGCTCCTGCAACAATTTGATTTGAGTAATAATCTGGTGGGTTGGATTCTGGATTTTTAAACCAACAGGACACAGAGAGTAAGGGTCAATGGTACATTGTCTGACCAAAAGTGTTCTACTGGCTCTCCGCAGGGGTGTGTGTTGTCACCACTACTCTTCATCCTGTACACAAACATGTGTCGGAGCAGACATGACAACAGACACATTAAGTATGCTGATGATTCAGTTGTTGTCAGTCTCCTCCAGGATGGTGAGAGTGGCCACGGCCCAGTAGTTGATGATTTTTTTCACTGGTGTGAGGATTCCTACTTGCAGCTGAATACAATAAAAACTAAAGATATGATTATTGACTTTAGGAGGAAAACTCCCAGGCATGAAGTCACTGTACTAAAAGGCCAGACCACTGAATGTGTACAGTCCTACAAATATCTTGGGATGATTATTGATAGTAATTTAAACTTTGAAGAGAACTGTGAAAGGGTGTGCAAAAAGGGTCAGCAACATTTGCATTGTTTAAGGAAACTTGCACACTTCCAAATTGACCAAACCATAATGACAATGTTTTATCGGCCTTTAATTGAATCTGTTTTATCCTTTTCTTTAGTGTCATGGTTTGGTCAGATAAAACTGAAACAGAGGAAATCCTTGGATCAGGTAGTTAGGTGGTCCAGTCGTTTGCTTGGTGAGTCACAGCTGAGCCTGACATCCCTGTACACCAGACAGATACAGAGGATTGCTACCTCCATTTTAAATGATGACTCCCACCCTTTGCACTGCCACTTTCAGTTTCTTCCCTCCAGACGGAGGTTTGCTGTCCCAAAAAGTAAAACCCAGCACTACAAAAGCAGCTTTGTTCCTGCTGCTGTTAAAGAGTTGAACAAGATGTAACAATATATTGCACATAATTTAGTTACCTATTTATTAATTTTATTCTAAATTTACTGATTTTTGTAGGTTTTTTATTTGGGTTCTAAATATTTTATTGGATTTTAGACCTTTGAGTTTTTAACCTCTTTGACTAGTCTTTAACTTTTTAATATGACCCTTCTCTCTTATCGCTTTGTTTTTTTCTCTTATCTCTTTGTCCTATGTCCTGATTGGTGGAGCCTTTAGTACCTTTATCATGTTTATAGTCAGCTTCATGTGTGCCTGTGTTTGTGTTCATGTTGAATGTAATTGTGGTTTGTAAATATGGATGTCACCTGACTGCAAAACAAATCTACCTACAGGTACAAATAAAGTAACCTGAACCTGAACCTGAATGTCAGTCTGGCAAGTGACGTGTGAGTAATAAATAAAACAGTTTTCAGCAATTCTTTCCTTAGCCACTGTGTGACACTATATCTTTTATCAGGAATTTTGATGTAGACGAATTTCGGGCAGGACTATTTTCCATAATGAAAAGTTTGGTGGACATCGGACAAGTTTTGCCCGAGTTGAAGCTGTTTGAAGTTGTAAGGGGAGGAGTCAAACTTCGCCATGGCGCCCTAGCAACACCTTTTGAGATTTTGACTTAATTTATGCAATTTTTAATGGCCAATGCCTATAGATGCCACCATATAAAGATGAACTCAATCAGAGCAGGTCCCTAGGACTAGTTCGTTCAAATTTAAGGTGTGACTTTTTTCCGAATTGGAGGTGGGGCAACTTTGAGGCAAGATGGCAGCCTTCCTGTTGGAGGTGAGTATGGGCCACAATTATGTTTTTTGCATGTCTTGAGGTGATGCACACCTCACCCAAATGTTATGTCTCTATGGCAAAGTTTACGGTCTCCAGTCTCCATTGACCTTGTACGTTTGTGTATGTTTGGCCCCTCCCACAAAAATTAGGGGTGGGGGCACATACGTTTTCCAGTTTATCAAATTTTTCGCCGGGTCTGAGGGATTTGCCAAAATAATCGCGTTTTGGTTAACCTTCAGAGGGTGAAAAATGCGATCGTTTAGGCGGAAGTATAATAATAATAAAGCGGGCCTTTGCCCCCCATGCACCCGCGCAAACCGGTACCCTTCACTTCCGGCTTCTAGAGAGAGCAGTCGCTTTTTCCTCTCCTCTCCTCTCCTCTACTATTCCCTGCTTGCGATGTCTGTCTTTCGCTCTTCTTCTGGCTGAATCTTAATCCAAATGTAAATTATGGATCTGGAAAAGTGGCTTATATGCGATTGTCACCACTTTAAAAGAAGAAAATCGGGTCAGGGGGAACCCAAGGAAGACTCATGGCATTGGAATTCATGTGTCTGTGTGATTCAACTGAAGATTGAAATGATCACAGGATTTTCTGTTTGGCCCCTGGAGTTCCTGGTGTATCGAAATTATATTTGGGTGAGCTAATCAAATGCGGACCCTGGCGTAGCTCCCTCAACAAATTCAACAATTCGTCCAGCTGGGGGGAGCACTGACTTTCAGCGGCAAATAGGATTAACATGGAATTTACCACCTGGCATGCATTGAAGAGAGAACGGACTCTCTTGGACATGTTTACCTATGTTTCGGTAGGTGGTTAACATCTGAGGATCGCTGAGTGCTCTCCAGAGAATGATCTAAAGCATGATTCAAGCCTGTATGAAATTATGAAGCACAGAATCGAAGAGAGGGAAATTCTATTCTCTGAGTGCACTGTGCAGATTTGACCTTGTGTTTTGGTGCCCTTGTTTACATTCCTCCTCGATGAAGATAAGGCTGGAGAAGTGGCTTACCCAAACATTCGACAATTGTTGTTGTTTCAGCAGACAGAGCTCCAAGGTCAGCGTTATCATGTGTCTGGACTATAGAACACATGACTGAATAATATCTATCCATTGCCAGAGGGTGCCCTCTGCTGTTCACTAGCAATGGCACACCTACATTACACTGCATTCAACATTACATGAATGACTGATACACGTAAACTGACACAAATATACATACACTGACTCTCTCAATTCTCCTGCTTTGTTAATGTGTGATCTATTGCCTGCTAATTGTGCATAGAGGGTTTTTTTCTGTGTAATCAAAATTTGGCTCATTTGAGCTTTATATGAGTTTATACGAGCGTTATTCTGATTAACTATGTTTTTTCTCTCTGCCTAT
Organism: Pholidichthys leucotaenia; assembly: GCA_020510985.1. Classification (NCBI taxonomy): domain Eukaryota; kingdom Metazoa; phylum Chordata; class Actinopteri; order Cichliformes; family Pholidichthyidae; genus Pholidichthys; species Pholidichthys leucotaenia. The sequence continues at coordinate 162,614,085 of CM035847.1, forward strand.
TGTGTTTCCCCCCCCCCCCTTTACCCCCACTGTATGACAGGCGCCCTGCATGGCTGCCGCATCATTGGATGCGCCTAACGTGCGCGCCCAATGTCAAGTCAAATTCCTCGTATGTTTACTTGTAAATATACTTGGCAATAAAGCTGATTCTGATTCTGATTCTGATTCAGTTGTACTTTGCTGGCTCGGAAAATTTCCCGTTGTCGCTGCAAGGGCTGTGTGAATAATAAAGTAAACCATTTCGCAAGAACTTCCTTTAAGCAGTAAGTGGCGCTATAACTTTTGTCAAATATTCTGAAGTAGGTGCATGCAGAGTGGGACTAATGTCCATCATAGCAATTATGATGAAAATCTGACACAGTTTGTCCAATTTTCCGACTGTCCAACGTATTGTGATAAGGTAAACTTGGACATGTGGCCATTGTAACACTTAACATTTTAAGTAGATGCTGCGGACCAACACAGAACTACAGAAGGGAGTCACCTTGACTCACGATCCACATGTGGTGACCCTTGGGCTTCCCGAAGCCTTCACAGTTTAAAATTTCTTGAATGGCAAGAAATGGGATTCCAAGGCAACTATGCATGTCGCTGGACATAAGTGACTTCTACTGAGGGTAGTCCAATGCACTCTGAGAAACCACTGAAAATGTCATGTCATTCTGACTTCTGGTCTTTGCACAAAATTTGAAACAATTTTGTGCAGTACCTCATGCCAGCAGTAGGTGCTGGTGTGACAGTTTTTTTTTGTTTGTTTGTTTGGTTTTTTTTGTGAATACTGATATACAGATGTGTTCAGAGTGGCATCAGTATGATTTGTGCAAAGTTTGGTCCAAATCCTCAGCTTTAACTGTCATGTTTTGCATTGCAAGGAAGCCACTGAAGCATGCTGGTGGCAATGGAAACAGTTCTGTACTATGTACATATACTGTCAATGAGCCCTAGTTATTCCTTCACATCATTTTTTTCTGCTGGTGAGAAAAAATGAAAGAAAACAGTTTTCAGCAATTCTTCCTTTAAACAATAGGGCACTAAAACTTTTGTTTATTATTTTTATATAGACACATTTGGTGCGGGACTAATATCGATCGTAGAAAATTTGGTGCACATCTTACAAAGTTTGTCCAATTTACATGTTTCCATTGTCGAAAGGCAAGGAGTGGGTTTCCATGGCAACTGTGCTTATCGCAGGACAAAAGTGACTTCCACTGAGGGTAGTCCAATACGCTCTGAGAAACCACTGAAAATGTCATGTTATTGTGACTACTGGTCTTTGCGAAAATTTGAAATAATTTTGTGCAATACCTCATATCATCAGTCACTGCTGTTGTGACAGTTTTGTGAATATTGATATACAGACTTGTTCAGAGTGGGATCAGTATGATTTGTGCAAAGTTTGGTCCAAATCAGACGAGGATTGTCTGAGCTGTAACTGTCATTTTTTGCATGGCAAGAAAGCCCTTGAAGCACGCCGGTCACCATGGAAACAGTTCTGTACTATGGACATGTACTGTCAATGAGCCCTAGTAATTTCTTCATGTCATTTTTTTTCAGCTGTTGAGAGAAAAATAAAGAAAACAGTTTTCAGCAGTTCTTCCTTTAATCAATAGGGAGTGCTATAACTTTTGTTGATTATTTGTATATAGATGCGTTCGGGGCAGGACGAATATTGATCATAGAAAATTTGGTGTAAATCGTACAAAGTTTGTCCAATTTACAAGGGTCCGATGTTGTAACCACTAGGTAGCGCTCTAACTTTTGTTATTTTTATATAGGAGCATTCAGGGTGGGACTTTTATCAATTGCTGAAAATTCGGTGAAAATCCGACAAAGTTTGTCCAAGATACAACTTTCCCATATTTCATGGCGAGGAGTCAACCTTCGCCATGTCACCATGGCAACACTTCCCTGTCAGTTATGTGTTGTCCACCCATCTAGGACTATATAAGACAGTCACCTCAACCTGTGTTCAAGATTTCATGACTCCAGGTCGTTCCGAATCCAGCAAACAAGATCAAGGATTGAACTGCAGGGAGGGCGTGTCCATGGTAACACATGTGATGTCATGCTAAAGTTGATGTGCAGTTATGATCATCCCCATGGTGTGATGAATCTCAGAAAATGCCATGCCAGTCTGGTAAGTGATGCGTGAGTAATAAATAAAACAGTTTTCAGCAATTTTTTTCCTTAGCCACTATGTGGCGCTATATCTTTTATCAGGAATTTTGATTTAGACGCATTTTGGGCAGGACTGTTTTCTATCATGAAAAGTTTGGTTTACATTGCATAAGTTTTGCCCGAGTTGAAGCTATTTTAAGTTGTAAGGGGAGGAGTCAAACTTTGCCATGGCACCATGGAAACACTTCCCTGTCAGTTATGTCTTGTCCACCCACATAGCATTATATATGATAGTCACCTCAACCTATGTTCCAAATTTCTTTACTCCAGGACCTTCCCACCCCTTCCCATAAGCTCACGGATTGAATGGCGAGGAGGGCGTGTCCATGGTAACATGTGTGACAACATGCTAAAGTTGATGTGTAGTTATGATCAATGCTTTGGTCTGATGAATCAGAAAATTTCACGTCATTCTGGCAAGTGGTGCGTGAGTAATAAATAAAACAGTTTTCAGCAATTCTTTCATTAAACAATATGTGACGCAATATCTTTTGTCAGGCATTTTAATGTTGACTCGTTCGGGACGGGACTATTTTCCATCATGGAAAGTTCGGTGGACATCGGACAAGTTTTACCCAAGTTACAGCTGTTTGAAGTTGAAAGGGGAGGTGTCAAACTTCGTCATGGCGCCCTGGCCACACCTTTTGAGATTTTGACTTAATTTAAACAATTTTTAATGGCCAATTCATATAGCTGCCACCATGTAAAAATGAGCTCAATCAGAGCAGGTCCCTAGGACTAGTTCGTTCAAATGTGAGGTGTGACTTTTTTTCCGAATTGGAGGTTGGGTGACTTTGAAGCAAGATGGTGGCCTTCCTGTTGGCGGTTGGTATGGGCCACAATTATGTTTTTTGCATGTCTTGAGGTGATGCACACCTCACCCAAATTTTGTGTCTCTACAGCAAAGTTTATGGTCTCCAGTTTCCATTGACCTTGTACATTTGGCCCCTCCCACAAAAATTAGGGGTGGGGAGGCACATATGTTTTCCAGTTTATCAAATTTTTTGCCGGGTCTGAGGGGTTTGCCAAAAAAAATCACATTTTGGTTAACGTTCAGAGGTTAAAAAATGCGATCATTTAGGTGGAAAAATAATAATAAACGGAACAATTACAATAGGGCTTTCGCCGACTGACGTTGTCAGTGGCTCAGGCCCTAATAAGAAATGGAGCAATTACTTTAGGGCTTTCACTGACTGACATTGTCAGTGGCTCAGGCCCTAATTAAAGCTGCGAGCAGCTGTAAGTGGGCCTTCGCTCCCCGGTCACCCGTGGAACCCAGCGCACATCGTACCTTGCTGGATCGGAAAATTTCCCATCATCCCAACAAGGGCTGCGTGAATAATAAAGTAAACCATTTGGCACAGAACTTCCTGTGAGCAGTAAGTGGCACTATTACTTTTGTCAAATATTTTTATGTAGGAGCGTGCAGAGTGGGACTAATCTCCATCATAGCAATTCCAGTGAAAATTTGACACAGTTTGTCCAAGTTGCTACTGTCCAACATATTGCAATCAGGTAAACTCGGACATGTGGTCATGGTAACACTTAGATTTTAGGTACATGTTGCAGACACCACAGAACTACAGAAGAGAGTCACCTTGACTTACGTTCCACATTTGGTGACCCTTGGACTTTCACAACCCTCCAATGTATAAAACGTATTGAATGGCAAGGAGTGGGTTTCCATGACAACTGCGGTTATCGCAGTACAAAAGTGACTTCCACGGAGGGTAGGGCAATGCACTCTGAGAAACCACTGAAAATGTCATGTCATTTCTGACTACTTGTCTTTGCGCAAAATGTGATACAATTTTGTGCAGTACCTCATGTCAGCATTAGGTGATTGCAGCTTTCCTGTTGGAGGTGGGTAAGGGCCACAGTTATGTTGTTTGCATATCTTGAGGTGATGCACACCTAACCCAAATTTTGCATGCAAGTGAACCCCCAACACAGAACCCCAACACCACTGGCCCCATGACTGAGATGGATAATGTAGCTCCTTTATATTCAGGTAGTCTTTTTTTTTTTTTTTGGTGTATGTTTTTCTTTCAAAAATGTGTCTTGGGATTCCTTTTGATTGCAAAATATATTAACTAAACTAGTGTATTGTCCTCATCACCAACAGATGACACCACACCTCTGGCTGAGATGGAGGAAAGAAGATGTGATGAAGCAGCACAGGTGTGTCAGGCTGATGATGCTCCAGTAGAAAATGTGCAAGAACAGCAGAACTGTAGCATGTGTCAGCTTAGGCTTAACCAAATGTTAGTCTTGCAAGAGAAGAATAGAATAGGCTTTATTGTCATTGTACAGTAGTGCAGCACAAAAAAAATTGTGGGACTGTGGCTTTCTTCAGAAGCTGTCACCAGGAGACAGTATTGGCAGAGTGTGGATTTGATATTCAGGAAAGCATTGCCCTTGTAGGTGCCACACTGAAAATGCCTGCATCTCCCAGGGGCCACAGCCAGCTTGATGCCAGAGGGTGGCCTAAATCCACCCTTATGTAAAGTGCCTTGAGCTAACCCTGTGTTGTGATTTGGCGCTATATAAACAAACTGAATTGAACTGAGAGAGTAATATGGTGCATGTGCTCCAAATATACAATATTGAATGACACTATACTTCTGGCTTTTGTGGTACCATGTGAAACTGAGGACACAACTTTACTGGATAAGATTGTTTCTGTAACCTGTGCTTTGACCAATATGTGTCCAAGTGTCATTATCAAGCAATAGTTTTAGAATGTTGACACATGTTGTGGTATGGTTTACCCCTTCAGACATAATGTCTTTAACTGCTTTGTAACAATCTGAAAATAAAGTACACAATGGTATACAAGCTCCAGCTCTTTATTTATAAGGTGCAAAATTCTGAGTTTAATTTAAGTTGTGAGAAACACTGTACAGAATGTGTGCAAAGTGCAGTCTAAAAATGGATCTTTTTGGCTGTAATACTTTTCAAAAGCTTTGTTAAATGTGGAACACTTTCAAATCACAAACAATAGAATAGGATAGGCTTCACTGTCATTGTACAGTTGTACAGTACAACCAAATTGTGGGTGTTCCACCAGGCTACTGCACAATTGACTAAAAGGATTAGATAAAACACATTTACAGAACACACAAGTGAAATAAAAACAGCCCAGGATTATAGAAAACCTGTGGTAAAAAAAATAAATAAATAAAAATACAGGAATATAAAATGACATGCATCAGTGTTTCACAAAACAATGTATTATTATATAACCAGACTCATGCTATAGTATTCAAGTGTGCATATGTGGGATAACCACGGCTGCTGTGGGGCTTCTGCTGGGCTGAGTCCCACATCCTAGATGGAACCACTGGATTACACAGTTTTGGTTATGACAGGCAACCATGCCATCCAGCTCTTCTGGCTGCCTGCAAGTCCACCATAACACATTCACAATTACAACAGATTAAACAAAAGAGCTATAATCATAACAAGCTAATTTGTATAATCAAAACAAAGTGAACAATTTGATAAATGTTTCATATAGATTTAAAACAAATGACAAGTTCATACTATTTCACAGTACTTGAAAATGATATAATTTCTGTACATTTTGAAAACTATTTTCAGAGTGCGGCACATTTTATTTCATATGGTTTTATAGGGAAAGAATGATGTTTAGCATAACAAGAACAAGAAAGGAAATAAACAAAAACATACCTTTGTGCTCACAGCTGTCTTCAGGTCAGCATTGTACATCTCCAAGTCATCACCCATCCATCTGTGAACTGCACTTGGGCTGCTGCAAAGACCTAAAGTTACTGAAAACTTCCTGTGTACATGGACTTACAGTTAACATAAATAAAATAAAATGAAGAAATGGAGGAATGGTCGGAGTTGGGCAGAATGTTTACATCTGAACTCCACCTTGTATATTGGTAGGGATCCAGCCCGTTAACCCCTTAAAGGCTCGCCAAATAGCGTGCCTTTGCAGTCCTGTTCAGTCTGGCATAGTACTGTCCCTTTAAACTTTCCTTTGAACGGTCCATTTTGTGATTTTTTTCCCTCCATTTAGAAGCACCGGCCGGACTTCACCTCCCAGAATGCATTGTGTGTTTGTCACATGGGCTGGCTTTCGAACACAGCCAAACAGTCCTGCGCCGAAATGCAGAAGTAGTCAAAGCCCACATTTGCAATGTAATAAAGAGAAAACAGCCATGAGAAGAGTCAATACAATTTTCAACCACACTCCTTTATCGATGGTGGTGTGTTCAGAGCATTTTTATAAAGGTATGTCATGATTTACAGCATATAAATCCGTTGTTGTTGTTGAGAGGTTCAAACTTGCTTGCTTATAGCTTTTAGGCTTTGTTAGCAGTGCTAAGCTAAACAAAACTAAGCTAAGCTAAAAAAAACAACGATATTCGAATAACTAGAAAAAGTTACCACTTACACACGTGTAGCATCATCGTCCTCCTCAAAACCAAGACAAGATCACGTCTCTCCAGTTTACAGGAATTTCAATTTATTCATTACACAGGAATATCACCTTTCTGCCTTCTCAGGAATATCACTGGCTTTTTGCTGACTCATGCAGGCTTCTTCCAGACCTGACCAAAGATGCTTGCTTTCCCAGGACCCCAATGTAAACAATTGCCGCTTGCAGAGATTGTAAGGATCAGAGTTTGCTTTTAAAGGCTCAAAGGAACATAAAACTCAGGAGACCAGACCTCTCAACATGAACACTGCATTTGATAACGTACCTTTTCACAGGAAACCAATGTTTTTAAAAGAGTCATAAACCACTTAATCTGACGGTTTTATAGCCTATGCTGTCCAGGCCTTCGCCAGATACTAAGGAAATCATCTACAGCTCAACAGTACCTCCTAGCGCAGGGGTGTCCAACCATGTGCCATGGAGAGCCAAGACCCTGCAGGTTTTCTCTTCTACCCAGTCTCTTCAGCAGGTGTTTTCACTTATCAGCAATCAGTGGGAAGAAGTTCACTGAAATCTGCTGTTGAAGACACTGGTTGGAGGTAAAACCTGCAGGGTCTTGGCTCTCCATGGCACATGGTTGGACACCCCTGTCCTAGCGGATACCTACGGAATGTGTTTTCAGTACGTAGGATGACTTTTAATTTGTTCTAAATATTAAGTTTCTTTCAACTTATCCTGGATCCTAAGGACACTGAAAATCATCCCCCTTTATCACCAACCATGGTTTGCTGCATGTTCTGCTGTTCTAATCTTGATCTAAATGTGAATGCATGTATTATAATTATGTATAAGAAATGTTATATTCATGAGTGTTATTGGAGTAATGGTATAAATGCATGATCACCATATATTAGCCAAGTCATTTAATTTAGTTAGATTTTATATTGAGCATTTATCTTATAAGAACTGACTGTTGATTTTTCCCTCTGAAAATTCATGGGATGGTGTCTCCATTTGGTTGGCTGCTCTCAAACAAAGAAATGTTTTCACATTGGATAACAGCCATTTCAAACTGATTCTGAAAGAGTAGATTGGTCGTTTGACGACTGACCTCATCAGTTTTACGACCCGGCGAGGTAACTTTAAAAGACAGAAGTTAGATTTGACCAGAGGAAAAACAGGGTTAACAGTTGAGTCACAGCACAGTTAAGAGTTTAAAAAAAAGTCAGAGATCAGACAACAGGCAGGAAGATTAGCTAGAAATAGAATTAAGAATTAGAAACACAGAAAGAAGAGAGAGATTTTGAGAAAGATTAGGAACTAAATTCAGATTAAAGAAGCAGAATAGTAATCTAGACCTCAGAAGAAGATCTTATTCCACCGTTTCAAGGCCCTGTGAAGTTTTATTTTATTCTCTGTGTGTTTGTCAAATCTTTTCTTATATTCTGGAAACTGAGGAGAAACCATTTTTCTTTAGAGCTCGTCCCTTTTTAGAGAATCAAATTCTCAAACTTTTTCCTTCACCTCAGAAGCCATTCTTATCCTAGTAAATGTTTTTCTAACATTTTTTAAATGACTTTTCACGCCATTAAAGTGGACCTTTAATTTGCCTAGTTAAAGAGAACAGAGACTGAGAAGATTTTTCTTCAGTTTTCAGGTCGATCCCACTACAAGAGACCCCAAATTTGGACTCTTTTTCAAAGGACTTTTCACGCCGCTCTGTGACAGACCACCCACTGCTGCCATTGTCTGGAGAGCCCCCAGCTGAGTTATCACCTCCAAGGCTGTGAGGAGGCATCTTGCAGCAGCTTCCTCCGACGTCCTAACTTCAAAACCCAGCGGTACCGACCCGCGGAACTTGGACCAACGGCCGTGTGTGAGTGAGACTCTTATTTCTCCTATTTCCTGGGTTAAAACGTGATGTCCTAACAATTAAATTACAATTGAATATGGCCCGTATTTCAGGGCTCAATTAGTCTCTCAGCTGCAGGATAGAGCTGTAAACTGAAGCAAAAACTCTTAGTCATTTTAAGTAACGGCCCTTAAAATTTTGTAGATTAATTCAGGAGTCATTTTTAGATAATTAGCTTATGAATTTTCCCCATAAAATTGCGTTGTTTTGTTAAAACATTCCAGTCTCACTTACCGTTGAAACATAAGTCTAGTTTCTCCTTGGTTCTGCAGAGGTGTAAAGCTGGATTTTATGTTCAGGAACTCAATATCAGTTGATGTGATATTTTACGCTGTCATCATCTGAATCTGTTTATTCATCACTTGAACGCCATGCCATGTAACCTGAATGATTTTAATAAACGAGTGAATAAGAGCAGTTGAAGTGTTTTCCTTTCGCATATACAGGTTTCCTAATCACGGCAGGACAAAAACTCACTGAAACTTTGAGACTGATTCATTAAGTAATTTAAGATACAAAATTAATTAAAATTAAAGTTAATCTTTTTGTCCGTTAGGACTGGTGCCCCTTTTACGAGTGCTTTTATTTAATTTAGCGGGTGTAGAAGTGACCGTTCAACTCCGCCCCTTTCACACCCACTATTAAATAAAATAAATAATTCCTGTACCTTATGACAAATAATTTTATAGGCTCTTCATCCTACATTATTAATGGTGCCCCGTGTGAGGCCTCTGTAATTGGGAAACGTATATGCAAAAGGAAAATTCATTGAAATCATAATTTGTTCCTGCAAATATTGATCCACTATTTGGCGAGTCTGTGTGTTTGTTTGAGACTGAGGCCTGCATCTCTCCTCCTGCCTGTGTGTATCTGCTGTGTTTGTTTACCTAACCCCCGCTGGTGGCTGATAGCTGCAAAGGGGGGGGTGAGTGATTCGCCCACTAAAAAGTCAACAGTTTTTGATGCATGCAAAGAAGTTTAAACAGTATTATTATATGCTGGATTAAGAAACAAAGGCCTAGAGCGACAGAAACGCGAAGAAAACCGTTCTGTCTCTCGCCAGTTTAACCTTTTGGCGATTATCCCGAAAGGAGTAATTAAACTGGCCAGTTCTGTAATTTAATTACCCAAGCGTGGTGACGTCAGATTAAGCTGGACGCGGTTTGATCTGGTCACTGAATAAACCGCTGGGGAAAGTAGCGCTAAGCTATACCCGAAATTAAAGGGGTTACATTATTTGTGAAAGTTGGAGATTAAACTCTCATTTTGGAAAGCAAGGCGTGGCGTTGTCGCTGAGACTCGCGCCCGCGTCGTGTCACGTGAACACGCACAGTCGCGCGCGTGACCGAAAGGCGTGCACGAAAAACTGCGCATGAGCAGAGTAAGCGTGCAGACGCCATCTTGAAGGCGCTAAGAGGGAGTCACCCTAGCCGCCATTTTGAGTGAGACCGATAGACCCGCCCAGAGCGACGTCACCAGTGTCTCCTCCCCCTGGGAGGGCAGAGACAACTGCCTCCATCGTGTGGTCAACTATAGGAGTTGCATTTCTTGCATGAATGCACACTCGGATTAAAGCAGAGCAAATCTATTAAGCTGATTTATAATCAAACAGAGCTTCCAAATTGACTTTAAATCAATCCGAATTATCCGGAACAATCTAAATTTAAACCCAATTCAAAGTTTTATCCCAAGAACCAAAAGGAAAAGGAAACTTGTGTGTTTGAAGTTTGTTCTCATTGGTGGAAGAGCTTTTGACTGCATGTATACACACTGAAAGAACATAGAAGCATAGACTTTGTATTTACTCACATATGTTAACCACATATTTTAATCTTTTTAGTTAAAATCATATATTCACACATCTTATGCTAAAAGTCTGCAAACTTTTGAAGCTATATATATGTGTTTTGTTTTAAAGATCACTTTGTGCAATTTCTTTCACAGGAAGCCATTCAACTTAGGGACTCAAATAAATGACAATGTTCATTTAAACTCAAGTTAATGTTACTCCTGTGCATGTTGGTAAAGAATTTAGTGATTTACTAAATATTTAACCAAAATTCTCCAAAATTAGGAAACCACATCCAGCAATTAACACTTGAAAGCTTTAGCTTATTTACAGTCAGTGTTGCTTTTGATTCATATTTCCTCCCCAGGAGAAGGAAAACATTTAAACAACTCACTATTTCTCACCAGGATTTGAAATAAGTCAAAAAGTGAAAACTTTGACTAGTCTGTAAAATATTTTTAATATTTTTCTCCTCTTTTAAATAATCATTAACTTTAATCCTAAGGAAGCCTTAGTGACAATACGCAAAGACAATTCATTTGTTTCCTAACTTGTAAATATTAAAACATTGAAAGGCTTTAAATGAAGATAAGCTTTAACAAACAGAACAAAGCCAGTTCTAACTTTAAAACAAAGTGAAGACTTATACTGTAACCCTAAAGCCTTAAAGCATTTAACCTTTTCTATTTTTGCTGCTTTCTTTTTCTTTTGTAAATAAAATCTTTACTTTCAAGTGAGATTCAACAAAAAATTCACAACCTAGTTGAGGACTATTCCAAAACTACACTTTGATAACTGAACTGAAAGAAGTCAATCAACACAAATTTTTTTTTTTGCTTTTGTCTTGTGAAATACAAATCAAAATACAGTGTCAACAAATAAACTAACACCTATTCCACATTTCTAAAGAATTCCAAAATATTTGTTTTCCTTCTTACAAGCCTGGAAGTTGAAACAAACTCCAAAAAGAAGCTTGTAATTACCCTCACTGTAAAACGACACTCAAGGTTAACTCTTGACGCACAACTTTAGCTATAATCAACGAATTGATTTCAAGCTAAGCGTTACACAAACGGTCAAACATGTCGAATCCACTTGACGAATTAAATGACCTTCAAGCAATATTGGAAGAGTTGGCTTCCGACCTTATACCCGGTTTCTCTAAACAAGTTCGGGATACTCTACCAAAAGATTTGAAGCAAATCACGGAAAAACTTTCGGATGAATGCGAAGCTAACCCACCGAAAGCAAAGGAAATCCCCGGTGTGTTAGGAAAGTTTGCACTAGCATTAGTTGCAAGGCTAAAACAAGCCGAAACCCAAGTACTCTACGCTGAAAAGGAACTGGTGAAACAACAAACAACCATCCTTTCTCTTCAGGAAGAGAACAAATCCCTTGTGAAAAAGCAGGAACAAGCTCGCATAGAGAAAGAAGACACCCAAGCTACGCTCGATCAGACGTTGCTAGATCTGGAAGAAGCAGAGGAAAAAAAGCAACGACTAGAAGACAACAATACCTCACTTCAGCAAGAAAACGAGGAATTGAGAACCGCCCTGCTTTACAAAGAGAATCAACTCAAGGAAGTTGAAGGTCAATTGGACGAAACAAGCTCCGATTATGGGAAATGCAAACTGCTCCTACGAGAAGCACAACAAGGTCTTCAGGATGTCCAAGAAGAGCTGGAAGACCACCGCAAACAAAGGGATCTGAGATCAGAATCCATGAACAGGCCGGTTCCCTCGACAAAGGGGGGCATCCCCTCATGGGATGGGGACCCCCCCGGCTCACACTCACTTGACCCGTTCAGACCCGAACGGCAACGTGAAAGACGTGTGCAAATTCCATCCGATGGAGATCTCAATAAGATCGCTCGCCACGTCACGAAATTTGACCCCTCAACCAGTGGGTCACCTGATACCAGGGCTTATTTGCAAGACATCGACTACTACTTGCGTAAATACCCTGATGCTACTACTGACGACCGCATTTATTTGATCAAGTTGACATCCAACAGGTCGGTATCAAAATTTATAGATCGGCAACCATTTGACATCAAGATGAACCACCGGAAACTCTATGAAGCCATCGAAAGAGAGTTTTCCGACGACTGCTTACAGTCAGGGCTAGCGACAGCCCTAGCTGTGAAACAGGGTCGCTTAGAGCCCCCACAGGCATACTACCAGCGACTCCTGCGCGCATATTTCGGATCTCAAAACATGCCTGAGATGGAAGAAGACCACAATTCCAAGGCTCTTTTCATTCAGAATCTCCATCCCACGATTGGACACCAACTTGGAGTCATGGCTAACCCAAAGACAAACTCGATAAACCAACTAAGAGAGTTTGCACATTATGCATTCCAGAAACAGCGACAAAGCAATCAGAAGCATAACGAGTCTACCGCGGTGTTAGCTGTCAACACCGCATCAGACACCCTGGACCTAGAGGGCGCCCCAAGGCCAGCCCCTGTTCCAGCATCTCGGTCACAAATAAAACGACGACAGTCCTCTAGTCAAGATAAGTCGAGTCATGACCCGGAAAAATTTTTGACACCAAGTGCCATGACAACATCACCAAAACCTGACTACCGTCGGAGACTGAGTCCACCAGGTAAGTCATGAGAATACGGTACGGATACCCGAGATGACAGATATCGATTTCGAGACCTGCATAATCGCGGGAGGTGGTCACCTCCTTCGTACCGCCGGAAAAACTTCAACAGGGAAGCAAGACCTCCCCCTGGAAAGTTTAACTCCAAACCCTGGGAGAAGAAAGAAAAGCCCATTTTCAGCCAAGAAGACCTGGAGACTCTCCAACGCATACTTGACGAACTGAAGAGGAAAAAGGAGGCAAAAGAGGACAAGAAACCAGATGTCCTAGCCATAAATATTGTGACCACCCCAAACGATCCTTTAGATTTGCCACAAGTCAACCCTGAGGATTCTCCTACTACAAAAGGGAAGGATACCAAAGACACAACCGAGCATCCTCCGCCCGAAACTCAGGAGGAGCTCCAAAATGCAACGCCACCCAGTGCCATTTTGGTAGTCCAGCTACCTGGAAAACCTCACTCACCCGAAACCGGCGACTCTTTAATCTGCGTTGAACCACCGGTCCAAGAATTTCTGTGTGATTTAACCGAAAGGGGGGTTGCACGGAAATTTTTCCTGTCATTGACCCTGGAAGATGTGATGACGCACGAAGCCCTACTAGATACTGCCGCGGACATCACACTCATGTCGCGTGACCTTTTTGAACACCTACGTGTCACTGCTAATTATGCGCACAAAGACTTGAAACTAAGACCTTGCTCCTTAGCTATTCAACCTTATGCACCCTCAAACACGACTGTGTCACACATGTCATTGATACAAATCTCCATTGGGCCCATGACCTTGATCCACCCGGTCTATGTGTCCAATCTCAACTCAATTCCATTGCTGATAGGCAAAGATCTACTTAATCGCTTTGAGCCTCTGATAGACTTCAAGAATCTCAAGCTATGGGCTCAAGTTCGACAACCTCTTCCAACCACTCTACCTGAAGCAACCGGATCACAGTGCTACACTCTTGACACCTTGGATGTTCCAGGAGTCAACCCACTCGCACTGCTGACCCAACAAAGTTTGACGGAAGGTGACCTTGGGGACCAAGCTGAAACAGACACCCCTTTTCAGGTCACCACATCTGACAACCCAACCTTAAATGAACACAGCTCATTTCTTTGCACCCTAAAACCAGGGGCAGTCGACGAAGAGTACTGCCCCCAAGTGGTCAAAGGACTAGCTATCCAAAGCTCCCACGTAGTAGACGTGGTACTGGCTCTCTGGGCTGATAAATCTGCAATCAGCCAGACACTTTTCGACTCTCTACACGAGAAATACCCTGACCTTATGGTCACTAACAAGTCTTTTCATTTCCCTGCTGGGACCAAATCTAACAAAACATTGGTCGCCAGAAGTGTCTGCGCCCTCCACCTTCAGTGGAACCACAGACTGCTAACGCATCCCTTCTTGGTCGTTCTCGACCTGCCACATGCAGTCTACATCGGCAGTGATCTTCTTGTGAGACTTGGAACCCAGGTTGATACCATAAACAATGTCTTATGGTCTCTCACCTCAGTTCGAGACGCTCACTCTAAACCAGATCTTGACACTCTAAAGTCAGGCCAGACCATCCCTGAGGCCTGCCAGGTACTGAACACTCAACATTGTCTCATACCTGCTAATGTCACATGCTACCCGGTCCAACTATGCATTCAAACAAGACAGAAACTTATGCATCCACAAGCATTTTTCCAACCGGCTCCTTTGCTTGACAATCTAGGCTTAACTCTGGAGGCCATGCCCCTTCTAAGCCTAGAATACAGAACCACCACATTACCGGTTAACAATCCCACAGCAGAGACCATCGTCCTGCCCAAGGCCACGCCTCTTGGCTGGCTCATCACCACAGATTTCCACGATTTTGAATTGACTGTTCCGATGCTAGGCGGCCTCCCTGATTCTCTTTGGGCCGACTCTCTTGAACCTACAGTCATTTACACTAAGCCTTCTAAGGCCATCGCTCTTGTGTCAATACCAACGCCTGACAAAGAGTCAGTGGGACGAATCGACTTGACTAACAATGACCAAATGCTTGTCCAAGCCATTGAACTCCTTCCATCGGAGTCCGATCAGCAAACCAATGACAATCCCAGCGATGCTCCGTCGAAACCAGTCCTCACTATCGCTGAAGAGATTGCACAGGTGGTAGCTGATGCTGATGCCCTAACCTCTGACGAAGAACGTGAAAAACTTCACCAAGTTCTTCTTAAGTATGAACAATCCTTCTCCAAAGACTCCTTGGACTGTGGACTGACTACAATCCACTCAGTACGCATTCCTACACCATCTGACGCCCCTCCAACCTACGTCAGGCAGTACAAGATTCCCTTGGCCTCGTACAGCCCAGTACAAGAAATAATCGATGATTTACTGGACCGTGGCATAATCAGGCCATGCAACAGTACCTACTCAGCTCCCTTATGGCCTGTCCTAAAACCCAATGGTAAGTGGAGACTCACCATTGATTACAGGAAATTGAACACTCAAGTTCCTCTCTCTAGGTGGCCTATGACTCAACTGGAGCAAGAACTCCCTAGAGTCAAAGATGCCAAATACTTCTCAACACTGGACATTGCTTCTGGTTTTTGGACTATTCCTGTCCAAGCTGAAGACCAACACAAACTGGCCTTCACGTTCGCGAATCGCCAATACACATTCACCCGATGCCCTTTCGGTTATGCCAACTCTCCTGCAGAGTTCAACATTTTCTTGAACAAAGCATGTCCAGACGCCCAAGACAGAGGTAACCTCATCTATGTTGACGACATTCTCATTCGGAGTCCAACTCTGGACACCCACCTCACTGAAATTGACCATGTCCTTGGCCAGCTCACGCGAGCTGGAGCCAAAATTTCTCTCTCCAAATGCCAATGGTGCAAAACCAAAGTCAACTATGTCGGTCTCTTGGTAGGATCCAAAGGGGTACTACCACAAATGGCACAAATTCAAGGTGTGTTAAACATCAAAGCCCCTACCAACATCTCCGAACTCCGGAGCTTCCTAGGGGTATGCAATTACTCACGTCAGTTCATGGAGGATTATGCAGACGTGGCAAAACCCCTTACAGACCTCCTACGAAAGGACACCCCTTTCATTTGTTCTGAGGCTCAAGAACAAGCTATGCTAGCGTTGAAGCAAAAGTTATGCACAGCACCATGTTTGGCCTATCCCAACTGCGACCAGCCATTCTTCTTACAAGTGGGATTCTCTGCCATCTGCTTAAGTGCTGGATTATACCAAATCTACGACCACGACAAACGAGTTGTGGCCTATGCCAGCAAAACCCTCTCTGGTCCGGAATTGAAATACTCGGACTGTGAAAAAGCCCTTCTGGCCACTGTATGGGCAGTCAAACATTTCTCCAACTATGTAGGAGGCCAGAGAATCACAGTTGAGACTCACCACCAACCAGTGGTCTTCCTTAACAGTCAACGCATCAGAGAAGGTGTTGTAACAAATGCCAGAATAGCCTCCTGGTTGATGGCTCTACAAAGCTTTGATGTGGAGGTCCGCTACGCACAAAAGTTGAAAAGCCCTCTCGGCACAGACTTGGCTGCCTGCCAACGGTGCTCTGAGGACACTCCAGGACCATCCATTCATGCAGAGCCACCTACATTCACTGAAGACCCAAACCATCACTACTTTGACCAGAACATCTGTCAAGATATGGTCACCGCCTATGTCGATGGTTGTTCTTTTCACCATGAAACTCATATTCGCGCTGGTGTGGGTGTGGCATGGCTGAACAATCAGCCTTGTGAACCCCACAACTATCAACTGGGTTCCCAATCATCTCAGTATGCGGAAATTGCAGGTGTGCTCATTACACTGCAACTTGCTGTAGACCATGGCATTCGCACATTGGTCATCTGCACTGACTCCAACTATGCACGCCTCAGTTTCACTTGTCATTTAGCACTCTGGAAGGCCAAAGGTTTTGTAACATCCAACCGCAAACCGGTCAAACATCAAGACCTTTTCAAGGCATGTGATCACCTGGTCACCTCCAACAACCTCCAGGTGTATTGGAAAAAGGTCAGAGGTCACTCACGCACACCAGGTAAAGACAAAGAATGGAATGACCTTGTGGACTCACTTGCAAAACAAGGAGCCATACAAGGCACACCCTGGTCCTTTGATTCTGCTCAGGTGCCGACTTCACAGTCCCACCCACCCACCTCTACAGTCTGCGCAGTCACTAGAGCCCAGACTAACAGGTCCTAAGACACGACACAAACCACAGGTCCCCTTGCGGTTGACCCTGTTTTCACTGACACTGACCTTATCTCTCTTCAAAACCTTGACCCTGCGGTCCATAAAATGATACAATACATCTCAGATCCTGCACTTAATGCACCATCCGACTCGGATCTCGCGGACACTCCAGACTTGAAGCCACTTTTTGCCGCACGATCATCCTTGCAGCTGCGAAATGGCATTCTAGTTCATGTCCGATGAACTCCCTACGCCTGCGCTTGTGGTCCCTCGTAACCAGAGGGGGGTGATGATTGTTCATGCCCATGATCTCCCAACTGCAGGACACAAAGGCGTCAAAGCGACGTACAACGCGCTCAAACAAGTGGCATATTGGCCATACATGCGAAAGGATGTAGCCGACTACATCAAGGGATGTCTCGTATGTTGCCAGTTTCAACCAACCAACCCGATGCATCGAGCACCCCTACAGAAAAGAGGCATTTCATTCCCATGGTCTGACCTCCAAATTGACTGGGTAGGTCCCCTTCCACGGTCAGCCAGAGGAAACAAATACTTCCTCACAGTCACATGTGCTTTCACCAAATGGGTCGAGTGCCTGCCTGCTCCTAATGACACGGCAGAAACCACGGCCTACTTGTTGATGAACCACGTATTCTCTAGGTTTGGTCTGCCAAGCCGAATCAACTCCGACCGCGGCACTCATTTCACCGCCGAAGTCATGCGACAACTGTGGGAAACCTTGGGAGTTAAAGCTAACTTCCATATTAGTCACCACCCACAATCCTCCGGACAGGTTGAAAGAACCCACCGAACTGTGATCAACATACTGAAGAAGTATGTTTCACCACACCAAAAAGACTGGGATGTAAAACTCCCGCTGGTCTTAATGGCCATCCGAGCCACACCCCATGAAGCTACGGGGGTGTCACCTTTTGAAATGATGACAGGCCGGCAAATGACTTTGCCCCTGCATTTACTCTACCAACCTGGAGAAGCCAGTGTTGCTACAGCTTACACTACTCACCAGTACATGACTGACCTGACCAAACATCTCCGACAGACTTTTGCCTTTGCCCAAAAACATTTGGACCGATCAGCTGAAGGACGCAAAGCCTACTACGATCAGAAAGCATCACATGACGAACTCCAAGTGGGAGACAAGGTTTTCTATTATGCTTTCATTCCTCAGACAGGACAGACCAACGCACGAGCAGGAAAACTCGCTCGGAAGTTCCTCCCCAGGTGGACAGGTCCACACACGATCACAGATAAACTCTCTCCGGTCGTTTACCAAATCAAAATAAGCAAAGGTCGCCAGGACCCCATCTCCAAATGGGTCCATCGTAATCAAATCAAAGCTTACAAAAACCCCATGGGACTTGTCGGGGACAACACTGTTCCATTAAGTCAGTAAACAAACCTAAATCTTGTTTGCGCCCGATAGATAACTGTTAGCTGACGATCAGCCTCAGACATTCTCGGTCGCATTTCTCTTCCTCAATCAGGTAACTGCATTAAACCTTCAAAAGGAGAAAGTTAACCCAAACTAACTGACTTCCTTAAAATCTAACCTTAAAAGACCCCGCAAAAAAAAAAAAAATTCTTTCAGTATCATCAAGTTACTATTTCAAAGTAGTACAAACAAAATCAACAACATCACTAGCTTAAGTCAATAATCACAAAACCCTCTAAAGGTGATAAACACTAATAGCTTAGAGCTCAGTCTCTAACAAAGTTGTTCTACCTCTAAGAATAACTTTCACCTACCACTCAGGTACCTCGAGAAAAGGAAAACTGACAAGAAGCTCAAGATTAAAATGACTCACTTCTATTTGTTGACCAGGACGATGGCCCTCCTGTTTTTCAGTTTAGCTCTCTACCTAGCACTCTCACCTACCTTCGCCCAGTTAGAACTGGACAGAACCCAAACAAGAAGTCAACAATCCTTAGGTAGATTCTCAACCACGGCCTCATCATTAGGGCCCCTTGCTACCCTTAGCACGTCTACTGTTAAATCAGTCAACACCGCTACACTGAAATGCCAGACAGTTGAACCACCAACTGTTACCAAAACTTTGCAAGATACTGTGTTGGTTTTGAATGTTTGCTCCAAAGCCTCATTCAAACTCAACAAGGTCTTGGACTTGTCACTCTTCATGTTAGAGGGTGACCTTGCTCACCCACATCTAATGTCTGTGTTTCTTCGAAAGGTAGCTAAAAATATTAGACTTTCAGCTAACACTTTGACAACGAGTCTGCCTTCACCGCTTCTTGCCCCTGTTTCAGATGTCACAAAGTTATTCCTCATTGCCACTCAAAGAACAATGATGAATCCCCATGCTCGCTCAGTCTTCCAGAACAAAGGTCTCAAGCACCCTCTGAGTAAGACCTCTGTAGAACCATGGTTTAGTCCAAATAAACCAATTCAATTTGAACCTCCTTGAATTAACTCAATATTGCTTAACCTAAACATCTACCTCAGATAAGCAATACATTTTTGTTTTGCATTCTTTGTTCTGACTTTTATTTTTCTTTATTTTTAGAATTTTTAAAAGTTATATGCATGCTTATATACAAACCTATATTTTTATATATAGCTCTTGCACTCCATTTTGATTTTTGTACCCATTCAAACTATTTTTTTTTTTTACAACTATGATAGCTATTTCATTGTAGACCAAGATTCCTACCTCAGGTATGTACGACTACGCACTTATTTTTGTAGCTAGAATTTTTGAGTCATTTCAAAACCTATGCCTTAGCTTACTACTCCAAGTCAATTTTATAATCTACATTTGTCCATATTCAAATTATTTTTTGAAATTCATGGAAGTCCTTCCAATAAACCAAAGTCAAAGATCTGTACTTAGTAATAGATACTGTTTGCATGCTAGTGTGTATGGACATCACACAAACCTTTTAACCCAGTATTTAGGTCAAGTGTTGCCAAGGAGACGAAGCTGCCATGGATGTGTACCGACGCTGACCAATGCTCACCATCGCTACAAAGGGGGGATCTGTAGCATCATCGTCCTCCTCAAAACCAAGACAAGATCACTTCTCTCCAGTTTACAGGAATTTCAATTTATTCATTACACAGGAATATCACCTTTCTGCCTTCTCAGGAATATCACTGGCTTTTTGCTGACTCATGCAGGCTTCTTCCAGACCTGACCAAAGATGCTTGCTTTCCCAGGACCCCAATGTAAACAATTGCCGCTTGCAGAGATTGTAAGGATCAGAGTTTGCTTTTAAAGGCTCAAAGGAACATAAAACTCAGGAGACCAGACCTCTCAACATGAACACTGCATTTGATAACGTACCTTTTCACAGGAAACCAATGTTTTTAAAAGAGTCATAAACCACTTAATCTGACGGTTTTATAGCCTATGCTGTCCAGGCCTTCGCCAGATACTAAGGAAATCATCTACAGCTCAACAGTACCTCCTAGCGGATACCTACGGAATGTGTTTTCAGTACGTAGGATGACTTTTAATTTGTTCTAAATATTAAGTTTCTTTCAGCTTATCCTGGATCCTAAGGACACTGAAAATCATCCCCCTTTATCACCAACCATGGTTTGCTGCATGTTCTGCTGTTCTAATCTTGATCTAAATGTGAATGCATGTATTATAATTATGTATAAGAAATGTTATATTCATGAGTGTTATTGGAGTAATGGTATAAATGCATGATCATCATATATTAGCCAAGTCATTTAATTTAGTTAGATTTTATATTGAGCATTTATCTTATAAGAACTGACTGTTGATTTTTCCCTCTGAAAATTCATGGGATGGTGTCTCCATTTGGTTGGCTGCTCTCAAACAAAGAAATGTTTTCACATTGGATAACAGCCATTTCAAACTGATTCTGAAAGAGTAGATTGGTCGTTTGACGACTGACCTCATCAGTTTTACGACCCGGCGAGGTAACTTTAAAAGACAGAAGTTAGATTTGACCAGAGGAAAAACAGGGTTAACAGTTGAGTCACAGCACAGTTAAGAGTTTAAAAAAAGTCAGAGATCAGACAACAGGCAGGAAGATTAGCTAGAAATAGAATTAAGAATTAGAAACACAGAAAGAAGAGAGAGATTTTGAGAAAGATTAGGAACTAAATTCAGATTAAAGAAGCAGAATAGTAATCTAGACCTCAGAAGAAGATCTTATTCCACCGTTTCAAGGCCCTGTGAAGTTTTATTTTATTCTCTGTGTGTTTGTCAAATCTTTTCTTATATTCTGGAAACTGAGGAGAAACCATTTTTTCTTTAGAGCTCGTCCCTTTTGAGAGAATCAAATTCTCAAACTTTTTCCTTCACCTCAGAAGCCATTCTTATCCTAGTAAATGTTTTTCTAACATTTTTTTAATGACTTTTCACGCCATTAAAGTGGACCTTAAATTTGCCTAGTTAAAGAGAACAGAAACTGAGAAGATTTTTCTTCAGTTTTCGGGTCGATCCCACTACAAGAGACCCCAAATTTGGACTCTTTTTCAAAGGACTTTTCACGCCGCTCTGTGACAGACCACCCACTGCTGCCATTGTCTGGAGAGCCCCCAGCTGAGTTATCACCTCCAAGGCTGTGAGGAGGCATCTTGCAGCAGCTTCCTCCGACGTCCTAACTTCAAAACCCAGCGGTACCGACCCGCGGAACTTGAACCAACGGCCGTGTGTGAGTGAGACTCTTATTTCTCCTATTTCCTGGGTTAAAACGTGATGTCCTAACAATTAAATTACAATTGAATATGGCCCGTATTTCAGGGCTCAATTAGTCTCTCAGCCGCAGGATAGAGCTGTAAACTGAAGCAAAAACTCTTAGTCATTTTAAGTAACTGCCCTTAAAATTTTGTAGATTAATTCAGGAGTCATTTTTAGATAATTAGCTTATGAATTTTCCCCATAAAATTGCGTTGTTTTGTTAAAACATTCCAGTCTCACTTACCGTTGAAACATAAGTCTAGTTTCTCCTTGGTTCTGCAGAGGTGTAAAGCTGGATTTTATGTTCAGGAACTCAATATCAGTTGATGTGATATTTTACGCTGTCATCATCTGAATCTGTTTATTCATCATTTGAACGCCATGCCATGTAACCTGAATGATTTTAATAAACGAGTGAATAAGAGCAGTTGAAGCGTTTTCCTTTCGCATATACAGGTTTCCTAATCACGGCAGGACAAAAACTCACTGAAACTTTGAGACTGATTCATTAAGTAATTTAAGATACAAAATTAATTAAAATTAAAGTTAATCTTATTGTCCGTTAGGACTGGTGCCCCTTTTACGAGTGCTTTTATTTAATTTAGCGGGTGTAGAAGTGATGGTTCAACTCCGCCCCTTTCACACCCACTATTAAATAAAATAAATAATTCCTGTACCTTATGACAAATAATTTTATAGGCTCTTCATCCTACACACGTGTGTATGTGGGTTTAATAGGTTCTGCACAAAAGTATTTTCTTTGCATTTCCTTTGCTAAGAAATGCTAAGAAAATAGCGTTTCTAGCTTCTGCAGGGTCTTGGCCATGGAAGGCCAAGACCCTGCAGGCTTTACCTGCAACCAGTGTCTTCAACAGCAGAGTCCACTGAATTTCTTGCGCTGACTGCTGATCAGTGAAAACACCTGCTGAAGAGACTCTGTAAAAGAGAGAACCTGCAGGGTCGTGGCCCTCCATGGCACTTAATTGTACACCCCTGCCTTAACCCATTATTAGGAAATCCAGATGCTAAAATGGCCCAGAATTCTTCCATATACTGGTACTATCACAAAGTGTGCTGTGTCTTCCGCACTGGCACATCCAACAATACAGTCTTCAGTAAATAAAATAATTGTTTTTGGTTACTTTTACTTAAAAATGAGCCATTATTTTCAAAGTCACTGATAAATGCTTTGTACTGTCGTCTCTTTTCCCACTGGTGTCTTGACAGACAAAATAGAAAATCATGATGCAAACACATAAGTCACTAAATTGTTTTGTTTGTTTTTTTTACAAGCAGCAGCAAATCAGCGGCAAATTCCAGATTATTTAGAATGTGCAAAATTCAAACTGTAAAAAACAAAATTAGAATGGGTCACACATGCCGGCCACGCTGCCTCACTGAGAAACAGCTGGATGTGCCGCTCCCGTTTCAGCAGATCTTCAGCCTGCATCTCTGTAAATAGTGACGCAAGGTTCGGTTTGGGTGGATCATTTTCCTCTTGCCTAGACAAAAGAGACAAATGAGTGGTGGTTAATTAGTGCAAGTTTAAAACATATTTGGGAAATACACTTGTTGCTAAAAGTCAGTGGTGGAATGTGACAAAAAAAAGTGCTTCGTTGTTGTATTTAACCACAATTTTCATGTAGCTGCGTTTCAGTAAAGTAGATTTTACAAGGGCTGGGATACGTTCAAAATCATTTGTTTTTACTGTGGTCTCGGCAATCAGAATGAGTTATTACATTCACTTGGAATCTAATACTTTAACTGAGGGTGTGCATCCCCAAGTATGGAGTCGCTCAGTCAAAATATGTAATTCTTATCAATAAAATTTTAGCTACTCTGCTCTGTCACCGCTGTGTCTCTTCTTGTCATGGCTTCAAGTGTGGGTGGTGTTTTGTACTTGTATTGCTAAAATTTAAAAGAAAGCACTACAATGGGTCGCAAATATTTGTAATTTGTCCTGCTATTATAATATTGCATGTGTTTATTGACGACAGACTTTAAACTACACATATAAACTAAAATATAATGTTGACTGAACAACAGCCATTCCCCAAAGTGCAAGATACACTATTATGAATATAACTCACAAAGGATCACACAAGTGATCTGACAAAAAAATTAAAATAAATAAATAAACAAGTGGTTTATTTTGCAGTGGATGTGCCATTCATTTTCAATTATTCTGTAATTAATATTCACACAATCAAATAAATCTCAGTTCAGTCCCTTTCATATTAAGTGGAAATTGTGCTACTTTAGTTTTGGCACTTTATTCTATACTTTAACTTAAAAAGCAAAATGATTTGAGTACTTTGTCGACCACTACTAAAACTAAAAACAGTGGGGTGTTCAACTTTAATATGGCTTACCAGTCAGAACACACTGCTGTGTCGTCGGTGTCAAAGCAGATGCTGGTCGAAATCTAGAGCGCAAATTCACACAATATAAGCACATGCACATCACGAAACTGCAACATGTAAAAACAAAACACCTTTTTCACCAGGATTACAACTAGCTTATTTCATCAGAATACAAGGAGAGCACAGAGCACAGAGTTAGCGTTGATGGCTAACTAGCTAGCTCATTATCTGCACACAAGCAACAATGTTGTTGGTTCAAAGTGAATTTTCCAATGCTGGGATAAATAATGTAAAAGATGCATAATATCACATCATATCACATCACTCACCATCCTCTATATCCTAATATCACAGCTTTCAACTGCTGAAGATGGGTGCCCGGGCCGTAAGGGTGGCTCTGTCTAGTTGCCTCTGGATTCTCTCATAAGCCAAAAGGCACAGAAAAATGCTGGTCCGCGGTGTTCATTTCCATGGGTCTAATTTCTGTGAAGCCATTCTATCATTTATACTGACGCTTGCTTTCTGGCTCACGGACAAATCTTTGCAAATGGCGTCTCCAGATTCTGAATTCAGCCTTCAAACATCACTCTCATGGCGTTACGCCCTGACCAATCAGTGGCCTGCGGCCTGTTGACGTCACATTTTCAGCTCGACTCAGCACGGTTTTACCCTGCCCTGCAATAGGTACGAAAAAAGTACCTAGTACCAGGTACTAGGTACTAGAAAACAAACCGGGTAGAGTAGAGCACAGTAGGGCTGAGTGGGTACTCGTGGAAAAGGGACTTAAGTGACCAGGAGCCGGCCATCTATGCTTACAATAATTGGCCAGGAGTCAGTCCTCTGTGCTTGAATTGATATTAGCCATTTTATTATTTAATGCAGCCATTGTATTTGCTTGTATTATTTGCATATTTGTACTTTGTGTGTGATCGTGTATTTTTTCCCATTATTGAATTAAAACCGTAAAAAGTATGTTGTTGCATCATTTGTAACTTGTAAACTGTGACAAACATACAGTTGTGCATATTACACAGAGAGTGATATATTTCAAGTGTTTATTTATTTTAATTTTGATGATTATGGCTTACAGGCCATGAAAACCCCATATGAAGTTTCTCAAAATATTAGAATATTACATAAAACTACTTTAGAAAAATAGGTTTTTAATAGAAATGTTGGCTGACTGAAAAGTATGTCCATGTACAAACTCAATACTTGGGCTGGGCTCCTTTTGGATTAATTAATCTATCAATGTGGTGTGGCGTGGCATGGAGGTGATCAACCTGTGGCACTGCTGAGGTGTTATGAAGGTCCAGGTTGCTTTGATGGCGACCTTCAGCTCATCTGCATTGTTGGGTCTGGTGTCTCTCATCTTCCTCTTGACAATACTACATAGATTCTCTATGGGGTTTAGGTCCGGAGAGTTTGCTGATCAATGAAACACAGTGATACCATGGTCATTAAACCAGGTTTTGATACTTTTGGAAAGAATGTAAAGAACATTTGATTAAATTAAATGTTTGTTGTCATTGCAGAAGAGGCAGCTTTATATACCAGAGGGGTCCCAGTGTGGATCCATGGGGGAGTTGGTTAAACTGCAGGTCAGTAAAAAATTTGTCATGGATAATCGAAATAATATTTTAATGTTTTGATTAAATATGTACTTTGTGGGTTTTTTTTGCTTTTGTTTTATTTTATTTTATTATTTTTTTTTACAGGGACCTCCTCTCCCTCCATCCCCTCTCCACTTCAGTCCTGTGATTCTTGATGCAATGGATGCACTTTTTCCGTCAGAGAATTCACGTGATATGACCAACATAACAAGGCGTCGCTTGCTACAGGCACATGACTAGGCATGTGGACACAATGGCTGTGTCTCAATTCAGGTGTTGCAGCCTCGTCAGCCTTGGCTGATGTGCTATCTTTCTAAACTGAATTTTATGGAATGTATCATATTGTAGATTGAAACAATGGATGAGTGAAAATGTTTATGAGAATACTAAAACTAATTCTGTTTCCTCTGAACTGCAGCTCAAAACCCACAGCAGATGGTGGCCCGATTCAAAAAAAATTCGTCGGCGCTTCAGTACAGGAGAGACCATGTCAACTGCTTTTAAGCATGTTGGGGTGGACCGGAACACAGTGGTTGTCAATGCTGCAGTTGCAGAGCTGTATATTACTGCACCAGTGCAGGAAGTTCAGAAGCAGCGTGACAGTTCCAGTCAGAGTTAAATTATTGTTCTGCTGTTGCTCTGCAAAATTATGATCAAAAGTGTAAATTGTGATAATATTTTGACTTTTTTCCTTATACAATTTTTCAAATTTATATTAAACAGTAATTTTATTAAAAATATAGACAAAAATTTGTCATAAAATAATCCACACATTTATAAAAGTCTCAAATGTACAAGAAAAGTCAATTTTATTAGAGGAAATTACAAATATGAGGAAAATGGTTTCAAATGTAGATAAATTGACAGAGAAAAGTAGAAAATTATAAGAAAATTGTTGTCAATGTTGGAGAAAAACCTCAAACCTTCTAGACTGAAGTCATTACTCCAGCTTTTAAGTGGGTGCTTTTTGCATCATTAGCTCTCCTAGAAATTTTTTGTTTGATATGTGTGTGTATTGGAATGTGTAGTTATAAAAAGATCTTCCCACTCACACGTGGTGATTTAAAACAAAACAAATCATAATGGGGATGTGCAATGTTTGTTAATATTGTCAATGTATTCTTGTGGTGGGGGGTGCACTGAAATGTTTGACAGTTCTTTCTCGTGAACTCCATGCCCAGAAGAGTTAAGGCGGTGCTGGAAAATAATGGTGGCCACACAAAATATTTACACTTTGGACACAATCTGCGTCACGATGGCCCTCACGGACCATCACAAGGCACCTCAGTCACCAGTGAGTTTGCAGTGATGTTTATTTACAGTGCAGGTTAGGCAGGCATAGGAATACACACAAGCAATGGGCACGTCTGAGCCGGGGAGCGCCCGATGCGCCAGACGAATAACAATGAAGGTTAGTCACACTGAACGTACCTTACAAACAGGACCGTTAGCAGGAATCAACAGAGATTAACAGCGATAACCAGAACATAGCTGAACATAACAGGAACATAACAGAGACTGCCGCATTGGAGGACATTCAGCACCAGCTTTTATCTCTGGCGGCTATTGACCCCAATGCGGCGCAGCTGCTCGCAATGACAGCAGCGCAGCAGCTGACTTTGACAGTAGGGAGCTCCCCCGCGCGCCTTCACAATAAGAGCCCGAGGGGCTGGAAGGAATCCTCTGCTGCCAAATCCAGGGAAATATGATATGAGACCCGAGTGTGGACAGAACCGACACTCGAGTTATGACAGTCCTCCCCCTCGAGGCCGAGCTCTGAGCGGCCCGAGTAACACCCAAGCCCGCCCCCACCCCCCCTAGGGTGGGTGGAAGGGGCGCTGGCAGGAGGGAGAGAGACAAAAAACAAGACCAACAAGGCAGTAGAGACAGGAAAAAAAAAATACTCCCTTGAATGTGGGTGACAAGAACAGAATCAAAATAGGCAGTACACCTATTGGCAAAAAAAACACATTGACATAAGGTGGAGGGAAAAGAACCACCAAACACAGAAACAAAGTAGTGAACCACACAAACACAACTCAATCCCCCCCCCGCACACCCCAACAGTCTCACAGACGAAATCAGAACTCCGGGGAGGGAGTAGTCCTGACCCTGAGGGATGGGGGCAAAGGTTCGGGGGGTCGTCCGGCATCAAGAGGCCACAGAACAGGGAGGGGAAAAGAGGACAGTTCGGGCGGCCTACCCCGGTCGCATGCTCGGAAGCAGAGAGTTTCAGGTGGCCGGGCCAGGTCACCACACGGGAAGTCCAAAATGTCAGGAGGCCGACCCAGAGAGCCAAATTGGCGAGACAGTCCTTCGGGCGGCCGACCCGCATCGCTAGCCCACCAGAACTGTTGGGTCAAGGTAGCCGGCGGTCCCACTGAAAAGGGGAGAGATGAGGGAGAACCGGGCGAAGCAATCGGAACCCCAACGGCCCCAGGTGAAGATGGGCAGCGCTCCTCAGGGAGACGAGGAGGATGACGATGGTGATGAGGGTGAAGAGGGGAATGAGTCTGTCCAGCATCTGGTGGCCGGGGATCAGCAGCTCCCTCACCGAATCCAGGACCAGCTGGTGCTGCACCCACGTCGGACCCCGATTGGGCCTCCGGAACCAAACCCACGGTGGACCACGGTGGACCCCGATTGGGGCTCCGGAACCAAACCCATGGTGGACCCCGATTGGGCCTCCGGAACCAAACCCGCGACGGACCCCGACTGGGTCGGCGTGGCACCAGACTCGACCTCCAACCCCGAAACCGGAACCTCTGGCGCAGCAGGCGAAAGCAGCCCTTCACCGGCGACCCTGGGAGAAGGCTCAAAAGAGAGAGAAAACCCGGGATCAGGATCACCGGCAGCGCCAGAACCCGGCGAGATAAGCTCAGACGCAGCGGGCGGCTGCACCCAGCTCATCTCCCCTTGAGACAGGCAAAAGTGCTCTAAGAGGTGAAAAAGAAAGACAAAACAGAGCACTTGCCTGAGCTCGGGTTCTGACGCCATCCAGGACTGTGAAGATCTGGGCTCAGATGTCAGGAGGTCATCCTCAGGCTCCCACTCAGCTGCGTCGGGCTCTGCAGCTGGCGTGATGGTGTGCGCAGCTTGAGAGTCCTCCGGCACCGATGTCCATGCCGATGGCCCGCACGGCGTGGTGGCAGGAGAACCTCGACCCGCTGGACCGGACCGCTCCTCCGTGGAACCCCGGGGACGCTTCCTCATCGGCGAAGGCTCCACGCTGCAGTCCGCTCTCCTCCTCCACCCACGGCGTGGCTGCGGAACTGGAACCAGGCTCTCCAGAACTGCAGGCCCCCTCCTCATCCAGCGACATTGGCCTGGCGTCGAGGACCGCTCAGCGGAGGGAGACATAGAGGAAGCAGGGTTAATTCTTTCATCCACAGCAGGTGGAGGGAGCTCGGGGGGCTGCATACCCCGAACTCCACCCCAGGAGTCAGAAAAGGCAAAACAATATCGAAATGAGAGAAATTATCATGCACTTGCCTTTCTCCTGAGGGTAAGATGGTTCCCGCTGTGGCGGACGTCGTTCCTCCCTTTCCCCGCTGGATGGCGACAGAGGGCCCTCTGGGAAGACGAGGTGAGGCCACTTGAGATTGTTCCGGGATGGGACTCGCCGAAACGAAGCTCCCGAGACACACAGCAGCCAGGATAGGCGATGAGGAGGAGGGGGCAACAGCCGGGGTCAGTCGGGCATGGAGCGCTGACGGGACAGCAGGCGAAGGCCCGGAAAAAGACGAGGCTGCGGGGATTCCCCTCTGACGAGGCACAGGAGTGACAGCTTTGTGGTGGGTTGAGCCCTTGCGGCGACCCGGAACTGGATCCAGATGGGGTTTCAGCTGAGGATTCTGCTGAGGAGAGCCCGCGTTGTTACGCGGACATCGTCGTCGGCCCCCAGACGGCGCGTACTCCTGGTTCTTCTCCGGGACGGGGACGGAACAACGACGCAGGGAGCGAGGATGCTTTCTCCCCTGCTTCCTACTCCTCTCCTCCAGCCCACAAAGCGACTCGCGTTGGGCGGCGTCTTCCTCCCACCTCGCTATCACCTCCGGGTGATCGTCAACCTCGAGGGGGAGATTAAGCAGAAATTCCTCAGCGTAGTCCAAATGTCTACGAACGTCGCTGGGAGCGTCCAACAGCGTAGCGGTGAAGATTGTGCTGTCTACATTCTCCAGAACCCCCGCTAGCTGCCTGCCCAGGCGCCAACAACGGCCCCTGAATGACGTCATACTCCCCGCTGCAGACACTCAGACAGGTAGGAACAAACAGTCCACTACTGCAAACTGCACGGTGAATGGCGTCTCGATACAACGCCTCCTCTCCGGGTGTTTGGCGGCAGTCTACTGTCACGATGGCCCTCACGGACCATCACAAGACGCCTCAGTCACCAGTGAGTTTGCAGTGATGTTTATTTACAGTGCAGGTTAGGCAGGCATAGGAATACACACAAGGAATGGGCACGTCTGAGCCGGGGAGCGCCCGATGCGCCAGACGGATAACAATGAAGGTTAGTCACACTGAACGTACCTTACAAACAGGACTGTTAGCAGGAATCAACAGAGATTAACAGCGATAACCAGAACATAGCTGAACATAACGGGAACATAACATACATAACAACATAACATGGTGAGTTTCCATGCATGTTCACTACCCCAAAAATGAGATCTTAGATGGAGAAGAAGAAAAAAAAATTCCAACAATTACAATAGGGCTCTCGCCCACTGACTTTGTCAGTGGCTTGGGCCCTAAAAAACCACAAATAAACAGAAATAAATTCAAAGAGTGGGAATGACCCTACGATCATCCCCCCTGACTCTGACAAAATGTGGATGGAATAAAAGTCTTCAGACTGACATGTATTCCCCCATGCGGCACATCCATGTCAGAATACGTATATGGTCCCTGTTCATTAATTCATTTCCCTAAAAAAATGATATATTAATGCCTAATCTACAGACTCCAAAGGTAAGTCTGCAATTAAAATGAGAGTGTGGATGGAAAAAAGAAGGTATTTAGTGTGTGATCATATTAAAAATAAAATGACAATTATATTATGACTGTTACAACTCTCTCCATTAAAATAACAGAAAAAAAACAGCGTGTGCGGTTTCCTCTTGAGTTCCGGAACTGTGCAATTTCAAAACACACTACTGAAATGGCATTAAACCATGCACTTCTGACGACAGACCTCCTTTTTCCTGATTAAAAGTGGATTGGCGTAACATGCGCCATAATAGTGCTACACCTTTTTGAAATGAGCTGTCTCTACCAGTGCATAGCTGGCACACTGTCTGCTGGTAATTAGATGGCATGACACAAAGTGTAAAAACAGACGATGCGCTGACAGGAACTAACAAAATTACTGGCGTACAGCCGAAAGACTGGCAGAAAAGTCCACCGATGACCATCAAAATAGGTCTCATAGAGTTACAACAGCAGCAGAAGCAGATATTTGAGTTTTCTTTCTTTATCTCTGAAGGTGGGAGAAATCATCATGATGTAAATTAACAGTTTTTCTCATACCCAAAGCTTAAGTTTGTGCCCCATGTTGTTTGTCTTTTCCTGTATTTTTAACTTCCGGATTTCACATTTTGTTTCATTTTGATTTTTCCTCATTTGTTAGGTTCAAGCATTAAACAAACACTTCCTTAGGATTTAGGTACTTGGACTGTTTGATAAGGGTTAGGACTAGAGTTAGGCATTAAAACAATTAGTTTAAGGTAAGGAAAATATTGCGGGTCTGTTCTAAGCACACCCCTTTAAAACAATAGCACTGCATGTTGTCATGTGGTGTTTTCAGAATACATTACTAATGCCTAGTGTTGGGCAAGTTACTAAAAAATAGTAACTAGTTACTTCTTTTCAAAAGTAACTGAGTTACTTACCAGTTACTGCATGATTAAAATAACTAGTTACTTGGAAAAGTAACTAATGTTTCTTTTAAATGCATACTTAAATCATCTTGCACACACAGCAAGATTAAGGGCTCCTAATTCTCATCAGAAAAAAGAAGAAAAAGAAAACTGATGAGAGAAAAATCTCACCTTACAGAGAAAAAAAATGTCTTAGATTTACACAAACTATTGTAATCAGTAGAAAGTCAGAAATTTACTAGAAATAAAGCTATAAATTCACAGAGAAAATTTGGGACCCCATGGTGGGCCGTTTTTGGCCCACGGGCCATATGTTTGAAACCCCTGGACAAGCCCATTAAAAATGCATATTTAGAGGATTTACTTCCATGAAATTGTTGCATATCACAGAAGTATGTAAATGAATAGGCTAAAATAAAACAGGAAGCACAGATACAGTAAATGAAAGTTCACCTCAGAAGAAGCTGTTCTTTACTACAACAAATCACAGTCACCTTTTCTCTGTGCGGTAAAAAAGCTTACACAATTACTTACACATTTACACAACTGCAGACATTAAATGCGAGCTTCTTGCTCTAAAAATGCTCATGTTTATTCACAAAGGTAGGAGCTGTTGGGGGCTACTCACTGCTCAGACAACAGGTGATCAGGGCTTGATATGAGAAGTTACCACCACCACGGCATTTCTTCCCATCGGGTTGCAGTGTGAGCAGGACAGGAAAACAACCTGCGGAAGAGACTGACGGCTGCACCAGCTACATTGGATCAGTTTATATTTATTTGCGCTAAAAATATCCATCCATGTTAATAAAACAAGTAACGCAAGTAACACATCTGCTCAAATTTCAGGAACTGTAATGCATTACTGAATTTTTTAAACAGTAATTTTGTTACACAGCACATTTCTGCAAAAGTAGTCACGTTACAGTGACGCGTTACTCCCAGCACTGCTAATGCCACAGCTTGATGCTTTACTATACATCAGCATATGTCATATATTTACATAAATGTAAAAAAAATCCTCACTCACTGTCAGTGAATATCTTATTGACTCACTATAAATATACAAAACAGGTAGGACCATACTTCAGCACCAGCAACATGTAGTTTTCCAGGGTGGTGGCCTAGTTGACAGAGCAGCTGCACCACAACTGGGAGGTTGGGGATTCAAGTCCCGGCTGGGTCACACCAAAGACCATATAAAAATGGTACTTCTTGCCTTCTTGCTTGGTGCTCAGCATAACAGAATGGAGGAAGGAGAAGTTGTTTATGGGGCACCTTGCATGGCAGCGACCCCTCTGATTCTACATGTGATTAACACTGTAGATAGGAGAAACGCAATTTTGTTCTACTGTACACGATTGGCTGTATGGACTGAATGGCAATAGAGATGGCTTCTTCTGTTCTATAAAAAAATTCATTGTCTTCATTAAATTAACATGGCAAATGACATTATGAACATAAACCCAGCATAATGTAAAGACTAAACAATAATAATAAAAAAAAATTCTATTTTAGGAGCAATTTCATGACTAATTATTTAAACATAGGTTGTAAAATACAGGCTATCCTGTGTTGTACCATATTAGGAGCTGTTTTTGTCATATCAGCCTTTAACCAAGTCAAAGGATGGATTCTGCACCGCGGCCCCCCAAGTAATAAAAGTGAATGAGTGTGGGTGAGTGTGTGAGGGACAGCACGAATGGATGTGAGTAGATCAGAGCGCAAAGTGAGAGGGTGTGTATGGGTGAATTTGAGTGAGTCAGGTGACTCTGAGCGTGAGTGGGAGTGGGAGCGAGATTGAGCGGGTACAGGAGTGGGAGAGAGTGGGTGGGTCTGGGAGTGCGAGTGTTGGATTGTGTGGGGGAGAGGGCGAGTGAGAGTGAGTGAGTATGTGGGTGCAAGTGTGGGTGCAAGTGGGTGCGTATGGGAGCATGAGGGGGTGAGTGCATGGGAATGTGTGTGTGTGCTGGTTGGGAGGTGCTGGATTGAGGGGGTAGCACCTCTTGGCTGCGTGGGCTCCCATGAACGGGGGGAAGGTGGCCCCCTGTGGGATGCTGCCGCTATTTATGGGCGTGGGGGTCCCCGGGGTGTCCAGCGGTGGCAATGGAGTGGGGGTGCCTTGCGGGGGGCTTGCCCCAGGGTTTGGAGAAGCTGTACTCCCAGTGCATGGAATGCGGGGGCTGGCGTTGACCCCGCTGGGGGGGTGGGAGTTGGCTGGTCCGGGGGCGTGGGTCTGTCGCACCAGCTGCTTGGCGGCCCAGCCTCTTTCGACTGTCCCACATGAGGTGGCTGTCCTGGAACTTGTTGGCCTCGTGACATTTGTGCTCTGTGGGGGCTGGTAGCATTGTCCTGCTTGCTCGGGGTTTCTGGTGGTGGTGGTGGTGGTGGGGGGGTTGTTGTGACTGGCCACCCTCTTCTAATGTTTTCTGACAAACCACTCACATGCTTCACACTTACTTTGTGCGCGCTTTCATACACACGCACACGTGTGCTCACACACATATGTCTCTCCTTTAACAGGTACAGATACCAGACTCGTGTGAAATCTCCAGTGGAAAAAACAGTCTGTCTTCTGTTTGTTTCAGTTGTTAGCTTGCTTGTCTTCTTTGTCTCTTCCTCTCCCTTTTCTTCCCCATCCCCACCCCTCTTTTCCCCATCCCCCCCGTCTGGTCCTTTATGGGTAAAACAATTTAAATAAAGTATTAAGTTATTACAGGAGGAGTTTATAACAATATACATTACATATACGTATATGTGCTGTATAAAGCTCCTTTTGGCAAAGTAAATCTGTTTGGCACAATAAGCGAAGCAGATTTCTGTTCTGCTCACCTAGCTGCCTGACAGGACAAGGGGGGAAAAAAAAAAATTCTATTATAGGAGCAATTTCATAACTAATTATTTAAACTTCGGTTGTAAAATACAGGCTATCCTGTGTTGTACCATATTAGGAGCTGTTTTTGTCATATCAGCCTTTTACCAAGCGATATCAGAGATGTGGCTCAGTGAAGAGAAAGGAGTGGATTTTACCATGGATGGCTATGAATTAAATTATATAAATTATATAAATAGAAAAGTGAAAAAAGGAGGAGGAGTTGCAATTTATGTTGACAAGAGCTTGCAATAAAAGGTTGTTGAAAATTTGTCAGTAACTGTGGATGATTTATTTGAATGTATTACAATAGAAATCTGTCTGGACAATATGAAGAATATGCTCGTGAGCTGTGTATGTAGAACACCTGGATCAAATATTGACTTATTTAAGGACTGGATGGAAAAAAATGTATGCAAAACTAACTCATAAAGTTATGTTCATCTGTGGGGATTTTAATATAGATCTTATGAATTCAAAACAACACAGTTTGACAGAAGAATTTATCAACACAATGTACAGTATGGGCTTACATCCAACAATCACCAGACCTAGTAGAATCACGTCACACAGTGCCACACTAATAGATAACATATTCACAAACATTATGGAAAAAAATATATCATGAGTGGGCTTTTATTGAATGATATCAGTGACCACCTGCCGATTTTTGTTGTCTATCAATGTGATTATAGGAAGAAAAAGTATACCAAAAATATTAAATATAAAAGAATAAGAACTGAAGAATCCATGTATTTACTGGCAAAGGAATTATTAATACAGGACTGGAAGATAGTTTTTGATGAAAATGATATAAATAAAGCATATGATATTTTTTTTACAAATATTTCAATCATTGTACAATAAAAACTGTCCTATAAAACAATACAGTGACAGACAACAAAACAAAAATATTGCTTGGGTCACCAAGGGGTTACTAAATGCATGTAAAAAGAATACATCATATAAACAATTCACTAAGTGCAGAACGGTAGAGGCTGAGATCAAATATAAAAGATATAAAAACAAGTTTACTAATATAATGAGGACTTGTAAGAAAGAATAGTGCAATAGAATATTAGAGGATAATAAAAATAACTTAACCACTTGCACTCCGTTGTTCCGCGGGCGGGCAAGTCTCTGCATCCTAGGACGCACGAGGGCGCACAAGAGCACACTAGTGCGCGCTCGGACACATGACGCATGATATACTGATGATGGAGCAGATGGAGATGGTGCTGGCCTCCAAGCGCCACTGGGAAAAAAAATCTGCAAACACAGCCGCGAACAGATTAGTTCATCTGATTGACCTCTCATTCGACTAATAAGAGCCTTGAATTGGGTTTCTGTAACCTTGAAGAACCAATGAATGAAAACCTAGGAAGGAGGACCCGCCTCCCAACGCTTTGAATGCAGTGAGCCAATTGAAGCAGAGAAGTTCGTGAGCTGTTTTTTTTTAAGGCTGGGTGAAGACTGGCTGCTGCAGCGGATCAAAAAAGGACACAGGAAGAGCTCCACAGACCCAGCAGCATGGAGACCATCCACAAATGCAACCTGTGTGACAGGGAGTGCCATTCGTGGATCGGCATGTTCGGCCACAGGCGGTGCTTATTTTGTATTGGTTCCAGCAGAGTAGACTATGTGATTTCTTCCATGGTCATTATAGACCGACGGAGGCTGACGACGAAGGCTGAGTGACACACACGCCTTCGCCAGTCTTTTTTTAATTACTACTGTTATTTGTTTTGAAAAATCGTTCGCCAAAAACCGCAATCATGGAAGCACAAAACCGCAATAATGGAATTATGTTTTGATCGAGTCGCGAGACCAGAACCAGAGCGGACCACCGTCACGTTCGTCTGACAATGAGGAAGACAAGTTCGCCAAGACTCCGCTGTGAAGAGGTAAGGTGTTATAAGCTAAATTATTCTCTATCCCTGAAAATTGTAATCCAAAATGACTTTTGACCGATCAGTAAATTACAGCTGTGCGGTTCACGAAGTCTGAAGTTCGTGCACCGCGGTACAAGGGTTTGCTCGCAGTGTACAGGCTGTGAACGCCCCCCCACCCCCGCTATTCTTCTGCAGCGAGGGGGGGGGAACGCGGTGACTGCACTGCTGTCCTACATCACCACATAAGGCTAATCCGTTGTGTAGCGATGGCTAAAGTCCATCCTCTGTAGCGAGCGGGGGGGGGGACAACCCCCCCCCACACACACAGTAGTGAGGGGGGGGCCGCTGTGACAGCGTTGCTGTGGAAACATGCAACGAGTGTAATCTGTCATGTAGCGAGGGCCGAACTCTGTCCTTGGTAGCGGGGGATGAATGTTTTTTTTGCCAAAAAATTCAAAGTGTTTTCTTTTAAATGAGACCAACCCCATGAAGATGCTGCAAAGGGTTGAAGAACAGCTTTCGATTTACTTTGGGCATGTTATTTTTTGGCATTTTTAGGAAAATTGCCCGGAGTGCAAGTGGTTAAGAGGAATATGGCAACTACCCAATAGGATTATTAGTAACCGATCCAAGAATGCTAATTATCCAGAATATTTTATTGAAAATGACAATTTGATAAATAATATGGAGGATGTGGTCAGTGGTTTCAATATTTTTTTTTGTGAACGTTGGTCCTGAATTAGCAAAATCAATAGTGACACCAGAAACAAACAACAGTGGTTCTGTAAAGGAAATAGAAGATAGATATCCTAACACATTCTTTTTGGGTGCAGTTACTGAAAAGGAAATTATTGAGACTGTGAGTAAATTTAAGAACAAAAAATCAACTGACTGGAATGAAATTGACATGACAATAGTGAAACAAGTAATTGAAGGAAGTGTTAAACCACTTACCCACATCTGTAACCTGTCATTTCAAACTGGTACATTTCCAAACAAAATGAAAATAGCAAAAGTAATACCACTATACAAAACAGGAGACAGTCATTTTTTCACAAATTAAAGGCTGGTCTCTTTACTCTCATAATTATCAAAAATACTTGAAAAAATCTTCACTAAGAGACTGGATGATTTCATTGAAAAACACAACTTCCTTACAGACAGCCAGTATGGTTTTAGAGCAGATAAATCTACATCTTTGGCACTGATCAAACTTATAGAAGAAATTACTAGTTGTATAGATAAAACAAAGTTTGCTGTAGGAGTATTTATAGATTTAAAGAAAGCTTTTGACACTATCGACCACAGAATTTTACTGAGGAAATTGGATAGGTATGGGATAAGAGGCGTCGGACTGAGTTGGGTGGAAAGTTATTTAAGTAACAGACAACAATTTGTACAAATTGGTGAGCACAAATCACCCTTCATGGACATCACTTGTGGTGTGCCCCAGGGGTCAGTTTTGGGACCCAAACTCTTTATCTTGTATATAAATGACATATGCCAAGTATCAAAAATTCTGAAATTTAGTTTGTTTGCGGATGACACAAATATCCTTTGCACTGGTGAGAAGTTGCAGCAGGTTTTAGAGGTGGTCACAACTGAAATGAAAAGGTTAATGCAGTGGTTCAACAAAAATAAATTATCTCTATATATGAAAAAAAAAACAAAAAAAAAAACAAAGATTATGTTGTTTGGAAGTTATAAAATAAATCATGAAATAATGGTAATGATAGATGATACCAGAATAGAAACAGTACAGGAAAATAAGTTTCTGGGGGTGATGCTAGACAATAAAATCTGCTGGAAACCTCACATCAGTCACATCCGGGCCAAGCTGGCAAAATGTATAGGGATACTGGGGAAAACAAGACACATCTTGGACTATAAATCATTGTTCTTACTGTACAATTCACTGTTTCTACCTTATCTTATCTACTGTGTAGAGGTCTGGGGAAACACCTACAGGACCAACCTACAACCAATATGCACATTACAAAAAAAAGCTATAAGGATAATAAATAATGTTGGATACAGAGACCATACCAACTGATTCATTCAATCATTCATTAATTCATTCATTCATTCATTCACCTTCTTCTGCTTAATCCTTTTCAGGTCGCGGGGGGGCTGGAGCCTATCCCAGCATCTTTTGGCGAGAGGCAGGGTACACCCTGGACAGATCACCACTCCATCACAGGGCCAACACAGAGAGACAGACAACACATTCACTCTCACAGTCATACCAAAGGACAATTTAGAATCCCCAGTTTTGATGCCAGTTAACCTAACTTGCATGTTTTTGGCATGTGGGAGGAAACCGAAGAAATTCTGGAGTAAACCCACACAGACACGGGGAGAACATGCAAACTCCACACAGATCACTGTTGGTCGGGGGCTGGGATCGAACCCAGGATCCCCCGGCCAAGGGTGAGTTGCTGTGCTGCTGCAGTGCTAACCACTGCACCACCGCTCATACCAACTCATTGTTTTTAAAGTCACATGTCTTAAAATTCATAGATTTAGTTAAATTTAAGACAGCACAAGTAATGTACAGGGCAATTAATAATCAACTCCCAACTAATATACAAAAAAATATTCAAAAAAGAGACTCTGGGTGACCCCCACAACAGACTGGGACAAGCAGAACGCTCAGCTGGAGCAATTGGCAGAACAATGAGATGTGTGTATTGATATCGATAGGCAGCCTCCCTTTGTCTAGCTTTTTCCTGCCAGTAATCTTCCTATTGTTATGGGTGACTCTCAAATGCAAATGTCTTCCTGTCAGTAATCCTCCTATTGATGTGGGTGACTCTCAAATGCAAATGTCCATGCCTACTGCTGTGAATGCATTGTCTGTAGTGGGGTATTTAAACTGCATCGCTCTGTAACTCTTTCTCTCTCTCTCTGACGACTGCTCAACTGACCACACGATTGCCTGAGAGCCTGAGAGCTCGCTCCGGCATGCCTGCACGGCGCTGGAGTGAGTTCCGTGATTGCGGGATGAAATTAACTCCCTTAAAAACTTTCAGTTTGCTGCCTATTATTTCATCATTGCCACACTGGTGACCCCGAGAAAGCACACGCTTTGTGCAACGCAACCTTCTGGTCTTTACATGCCGCCACACTGGTGACCCCAAGAAAGCACACACTTTATGCAACGCAACCTTCTGGTCTGGACAGCCACACTGATGACCCGACCCAAGAAAAGAACACGCTGGCAGCCCCCGGTGGTGACTCTCCAACGACAAGCGAACGCAGCTGCCTGACGCAAATGATCTGCCCTCCCTTCTGCTTCAGGGAGACCTCGACGCAGAGCCACCACCAGGCGAAACTCTCCGGAGATCACCCACGACCGGGAAAGCTGCAGAAAGCTTCATGGTGAGATCTGCAAGCCTGAGATCTGCACATCCACGCTGGGACTGGCCGCTCTCACAGCTCCTCCACACGAGAGCGCACGCACCTCGTCCTCCCTCCACGATGGCGACCTCCAGGGCAGACGGAGAACGCAGCGCGTGGACCTGAACGCACCATGACCGAACTACAGCAAAAACCTGAACAGGGATGACCATCGGTGCCGACTATTCTGATCTCCAGCATGCTCCCTGACCCTGACTCGCCTCTACAGCGGACCTGCCAAGCACCGAACCCCGCACGCACACCGGGGGGTTATGAGGACAGCGCACCCCGCACGGGACAATACCGGCTCCACACAGACCGCCATCGTCCTTCGTTGCTGCACACAGAACCTTCAGGGCTGCACACACACCTGAAGCACGCACGCAGCTCGCTCACAGGATTTTGTACGGGTCTCAGCCACGGCCCACAAAGGGAATTCAGCCGTCAGCTGTCCCCGAGGGCTTTAGGGCTGCGCGCGTGCACCTAAAGCCAACACGCCAAGTCCCTCACACAGCTGCAGCTCCTTTTTTCTCATAGCCGCTACGCAGCCTTGCATCTCCTTTTTTTCTTCATGACCGCGAGAGGAGTCAGAGACTAATTTTTCTTCTTACAGCTGCTGTGGACCTCCGCACATTCAACGGGACAGCCCCTCAACATCATGGATCCACAGGCAATTTTTGCGCGGCCCAGACAATTTCGCCGTCCCAGGCCGGCACTGGCTACCCCACCCCCCCTCCCTCCACCGCCGCCTGCAGCAAGCTTTCCCCACAGCTCGCTCCCAAAGCCGAACTATCGAGGCCTCAGCTTCCCGCTGAGCCCTCTGGGGGGGAGTACTGTGGGTGACCCCCACAACAGACTGGGACAAGCAGAGCGCTCAGCTGGAGCAATTGGCAGAACAATGAGATGTGTGTATTGATATCAATAGGCAGCCTCCCTTTGTCTAGCTTTTTCCTGCCAGTAATCTTCCTATTGTTATGGGTGACTCTCAAATGCAAATGTCTTCCTGTCAGTAATCCTCCTATTGATGTGGGTGACTCTCAAATGCAAATGTCCATGCCTACTGCTGTGAATGCATTGTCTGTAGTGGGGTATTTAAACTGCATCGCTCTGTAACTCTTTCTCTCTCTCTGACGACTGCTCAACTGACCACACGATTGCCTGAGAGCCTGAGAGCTTGCTCCGGCGCGCCTGCACGGCGCTGGAGTGAGTTCCGTGATGGCGGGATGAAATAAACTCCCTTAAAAACTCTCAGTTCGCCACTTATTATTTCATGCCGCCACAAGACAATTATTATAATTTCAGAGGAGACTTAAACTTTACAAAACCTAAGGTACGAACAACTAAGAAAAGTCTGTGCATATCTGTCTGTGGGGTTGATTTGTGGAACAGTCTGGAGCTGGAACTGAAACTATGTAAAAACAGAAATCAATTCAAAAATAGGTATAAACATTATTTGCTGAAAGAATATATATTAGAAGGGTAGTATTTATATGTATGGTTCACTATGCTCACTCTGGGACACTATGGAGTGGTAGGTAGGACAGTACTGTGTATATCTGTGTTGTTTGGGGCTGGGTTTAGATGTATGGACTGTATGTATGTTGGGATGGATGCGTGTTAATGTTGATATGTACAAAATATAGTTAATTG
This sequence comes from Pholidichthys leucotaenia, assembly GCA_020510985.1. Taxonomy (NCBI): domain Eukaryota; kingdom Metazoa; phylum Chordata; class Actinopteri; order Cichliformes; family Pholidichthyidae; genus Pholidichthys; species Pholidichthys leucotaenia. The sequence goes on from CM035847.1 coordinate 162,655,567, forward strand.
TTTGCTTGCGGTCTTAAATTAGGTAAATTGTATATATTTCACATGGATTGTATTTATGGAAATGAGGAGTTGGAGTTAATAAGTGTTCACTTCTTCCTTCTCCCTTTCGAGCACTGTATACTGTCACTTTATCACACTTGTCATTTGTTTTTTGTTTTTTTTACTTTTTTGTTCGAAATAAAGTATCTATCTATCTATCTATCTATCTATCTATCTATCTATCTATCTATCTATCTATCTATCTATCTATCAAGTCAAAGGATGGATTATGAATGGCACAGAGACTTGACTGTCCCTTGTGAGATGGCAAACTGACATGAAAGTACAGCGCTTTGGACAAGTATTCAGCTTTAGTTGGCATGAGAGCCTCACTTCTTTAGTCACTCAGTTTATCTGAGTGACATTAGACCCTGTGGGTGTAGAGACTGTACACCTGTCTGTTTATTAATTCCTATTCCGTTCAAAAGTGATTTACACACACACACACACACACACACACACACACACACACACACACACACACACACACACCATAAAATAATGAAACATAAACATGGAATCCACAAGCAAAATATATGGAATGCAATAATAAGACCAGGGCTGTAGAAGTATTTTACACATACATAACACATGCACACGGCAGATCTCTGCCCATCATGGCAGCCTCATTTATCTTCTCAGTATTTATTATTTGGTCTGTGGGTCACAGACCCTGTAGATTTCATGGGTTTCTGCTCCTTATCAAAATCAATTCTATTCAACTTCATAAGACTTGAAGCTTCTTATTGCATAATTGAATTTGGGTCCATTATAAGAGAAGAGCAGAGTTCTAGCACCTGTGATCTATAGAAAATGAAGGCTTGACCACCTGGTGCATTTGTTAACACATGGGCAAAGAGGTACTAAAATAAATGTTGCATCTGTAATTCATTTAATCTTGCATGGGAGATTAATTCTCATCCACATGATGTAAGCATGCAATAAACTTCCATTGTAACTAAAATACTTCAAAATGCATCTCTGAATTCTACTATGATTCCAAGTAAGTATTGAGGGATTTTTGGCATTATGTTATTTTGGTTTAAGCATTACATCAATTTTGCTGCAGTACATAGAATGGTGAACTCTCCTGGATGTGCTTTCAAACATGATAAGAATAAATGCTTAACATTTTCAAGTAACAATTAAAACCTAACCATAAGATTAAAACTAGAACATTCAGAAAATTTAAAGAAGAATCATATTTTTACTCCACATCACTTGGGCCATAAATGAGACAGAATTCTGATATATGAGCTCTCCTCCTAGTGGTCACAATACAACACCCCCCCCCCCCCACCACCACCACCACCAACAAAAAAAAAAAAAAAAAATGAAGCCAATGCAAAGAATAAAATTGTCCATCTGGCAGCCACTTGAGGGTATATGAGCAAATGGCACATGCAGTAATATAGATTTCCCCCTCCTTTTTAGAGCCATCATTTTATACAAATTTGCTGCAGTGGCTCACAGCAATCTCAGCTCAGTAGTCTTAGAAGTGGACTTCTGCCACTTTTGTAGTGTTTTTTTCTTTGGTTTTGCTGTGTATCTTGTGTTTTTTTGCTTTCATAACACCTCCACAAGGAGTGACCTATGATGAATGACACTGTTGAGTTTTGCTATGGCTTCCACTTAAAATCATGCTACTGTGGCTAATAGATATGACAGTTGTAGCTGGTGCTTGTCTGTTGGGATTCCCTTCCTGTCATTACAATAAGCATCCCAACAAAGGTTGTTGCATTTGTTTTATTATTATTATTATTATTTTATTTATTTTTGGGGGGGGGGGGCGCTTTTGGAGCATTTTAATGAAATTGTCTGAAAAATCGTTTGACCAGTTTGTGCTTCACTTTAGTGAGTAAGTGTCAGCGGTGGGTGAACAATTTTCAAAGAATCATAGAGACCAAGGTGCCTAAAACTGTCTTTCAGCAGACTTATGTAAAAGGCCAAAGGAGAACCCAAAATGATATATAAAGACTTTCTGAAACATTCTATAAAGATCACCAGCATTGTCAAAAACAACTAACAAGGCTGTCAAAGACAAGCTTCTACAAAGTTATAATGCTTTAGATATTGGTTGAAAGACCACTCCCAGCCAAACAGTCAGTGCAACAGATGTAACTATGCCTGCTTGCCAAGACTAATTTACAATCAAGACACTGTCCATATTGAAAATGAGAAATCACTGATGATGATCAGCAGAGATTGCTGGTATCAATGAAGTGGAGGGGTTAAGCCCATAAATCCATCTAGCTGCAATGCTCCTGCACTGTGTATATATATCTGTGCATTTGTATATTCATTTACTGCTTTGGCAATGAAAGACCTCAACGGCGGGAGTGGCGGAGGATGACACCATGAGTCACAACGACACTGAAGGCGGATGAAGGCTCCAACAGAGAGTGGTCTCCAGTCGTTTTGGATTCCATGCCACTGGATTCAGGCCCCTCTCTGCCAAGGACCATGTGGTGGCTGCAGGTGCATCAGTCTCCCCACGATAAAAGACGTCACGCGCAGGCGTCCTCCCAAAGGGAGCCCATCCACTTTACATCTTGGACAAGATAAAGTCCTGTGGCGATCAGGAAGTGGTAACGGGGACAGGACAGTGAAGTCTGGAAGTTCTTAGCCACGGCCTGGCACACAGTCGATGGGTGCTTGATACAGTCGTTAAGCTCTTGGACTGAGGCAGAAAGAGCTTCTCGGCAGCTGCACTCATGACTGAGCAGCCCTATTTAGGATCCACTCTGCTCACCCCAGTAGGGGAGGGGGTTAGAAAAGGTACCCCAAACATAGCCTGCCTCACAAAATCCTGTCTGGAATATCACATCCAGAGGGATCACCACCACGCGGTCAAAAACATACAAAATTACACATTGGAGCCTGGAATGTGCGAACCCTTATGGACAACCAAGCCAGTGATCAACCTGAAAGGCGAACTGCCATCATCTCCAGAGAGCTAAGGAAGTTCCGGATCGACATCGCAGCACTCTCCGAGACCCGACTGGCTGATGACGGTCAGCTAAAGGAGGAAAAAGGCGGGTATACTTTCTTTTGGAAGGGAAAGCCTGCAAATGAGCCACAAATCCATGGTGTGAGATTTGCTATTAAGAACTGCCTCATCAACCACCTCCATGAACTCCCTGTGGGCATCAACGAGCGCCTAATGACCATTCGTCTGATGCTTGCCTGCAGTCAAATGGCCACCGTTATTAGTGCCTATGCTCCAACGCTTGATGCACAGGATGAAGTAAAGGAGGCCTTCTATGCTGACCTGGACAAAATAATATCTGAAGTCCCAAAGGAGGATTGCTGGGGTCCCCAGCAATCGCCTGATTGCTGGGGTCTTTCTGCAACTGTGGGGGTTCCCCCCTACAGTTGATAGTGCTATGAGATGACTGTTGTTGTGAAATGGCGCTATATAAATAAAGTTGAATTGAATTGAATTGAATTGATAAGTTAATCCTGCTTGGAGACTTTAATGCCAGAGTGGGACAAAACCATCATCTATGGAGCGGCACGCTGGGGAGAGAAGGGGTTGGAAACACAAACTCCAATGGCATACTACTGCTAACCAAGTGCTCAGAGCACAACCTGGTCATCACCAACACACTTTTTCGTCAGAAAACCAAGTTCAAAACATCATGGATGCATCCCCGCTCCAAATTATGGCATCTCATTGACTACATCATAGTCCGCTCCAAAGACCGCCGCGATGTCCTTAACACCAGAGCAATGACCAGTGCAGATGACTGCTGGACTGACCACCGCCTCATTCGCTCCATCATGTCTATCCGCTTAATGCGGAAAAGAAGGTTGCAGAAAGGACAGAGCCGGCCAAAGCTTAACATCGTGTTGTTGGACGACATTATCTACCAACAACAGATGCACGATACTCTTAGGGCAGCTTTGCCCAAACAGTACCCAGAGGATACTGAAAAACACTGGAGCACACTTTTCACTGCCATCATGGACTCCTGCAAAAGCATCCTCGGTCATAAAAAGCGGAGACAACAAGACTGGTTTGACGAGAATGACAGTGAGATCGAACAGTTCATGGACATCAAGCGGCAAACTTTTATCACCTGGCAAAACAACATTCACTGCAATGTTAAAAAAAGTAGCCCATGCCAAAGCGAAGGCAGCCGTACAAACACTTGTTAGGAAATTGAAGAACCAGTGGTGGACAAAGAAGGCCCTGGAGATCCAGCAACTTGTCAACTCTGGAGACACGAGAGGATTCTTTGATGCCACAAGAGCGATATATGGCCCCAGCCACTGCTGCCTAACCCCCCTTCGCTCCAAAGATGGGCTCTCCCTTCTGAAGGACAAGGAGGCAATTGCAGACAGTTGGAAAGAGCATTATAAGGACCTCTTAAACAGGGACACCACTCCTGAGATGGAGGCCCTTGATCAACTCCCTCAACAGCCCATAGAGGAAAGCATGGGAAAACCACCTAGCTTGGATGAGGTACAGGACGCCATCAGGGAGATGAGAAACAACAAGGCTGCTGGACCTGACGGCATCCCAGCAGAAGTCCTGAAGAAAGGCGGTCCTGATCTTCTGAAGCACATCCATGCCCTGCTCCTGAAAATATGGGAGGTAGAGGAAATCCCTGCACAGCTCAGAGATGCCTTGATTGTCTCCATCTTTAAAAAGGGGGACAGGGCAGTTTGTGGGAATTACCGTGGCATTTCTCTCCTGTCCACCATAGGGAAAGCCTTTGCCCGGGTCTTGGCCAATAGACTCACCCCCCCGTCAGAGAGCATTCTTCCCGAGTCCCAGAGTGGTTTTTGCCCAAACAGAGGCACCACAGACATAATTATCATTGCTCGCCAATTGCAAGAAAAATGCCGGGAACAAAATCTACCATTATAAATGGCCTTCATAGACCTTACCAAAGCCTTCGACTCAATAAACCGTCCAGCCCTTTGGCTGGTTCTGGCAAAGATTGGCTGCCCAGAAAAATACATCCGGGTACTGAGACTGCTGCATGACAATATGTCTGCCACGGTACTCAGTGGCAGTGGAGACAAAACAGAACCCTTCAGGGTTGACACAGGAGTCAAACAGGGATGTGTCATCGCTCCAACACTATTCTCCATCTATATTGCTGCTATGGCTGCACGGTGGCGCAGTGGTTAGCACTGCGGCAGCACAGTTTACCCTTGGCCGGGGGATTGTGGGGATCGTAGGATCGTGGGTTCGATCCCAGCCCCCGACCAACAGTGATCTGTGTGGAGTTTGCATGTTCTCCCCGTGTTGCGTGGGTTTACTCCGGGATTTCTCCGGTTTCCTCCCACATGCCAAAAACATGCATGTTAGGTTAATTGGCTGTTCTAAATTGTCCCTAGATATCTGTTTCCTATAGGCCCTTAGAATAGAGGGTTAGTATTAATGAAAGCGCTTTGAGTGGTCTTTGTGACTAGAAAAGCGCTATATAAGTGCAGGTTAGTTAGTTAGTTAGTATTCTCCATCTCATGAACCAACATCTGCCCCCGGGAGTCAAAATCACGTACAGAATCAACGGTAAACTTCTCAACATCAACCGATTTAGAGCTAAAGGTCAAACCACCACCATATCCATCATGGAGCTGCAGTACGCAGACGACAACGCTCTCGTAGCCCTCTCAGAAGAGGACCTTCAGTTCATCTTGTCTGCCTTTGCCAAAGCATACAAACAGCTCGGTTTGGCCGTCAATATAAAAAAAAAGACACAAATACTCCACCAGCCATCACCAATCTGCAGTACACTTACCATACCCCCAAACATCTCCATTGATAACATCCGACTGGAAAATGTGGACCACTTCTTATATCTTGGCAGCCTCCTCTCATCAAAAGCCATCATCGATGATGAAATACACCACCGCCTCAGGAGTGCCTGTGGGGCTTTCTCAAGGCTAAGGAGGAGAGTCTTTGAGAACCGCGATCTCCAAGCGAATACCAAAATCCTGGTTTATAAAGCGGTGGTGCTCCCCACTCTCCTGTATGTATCAGAAGCCTGGACTACATACAGCAGGCACTTAAAGGCACTTGAGGCACACCATCAGAGATGCCTTCAAAAAATCCTCAGGATTAGTTGGGAGGATAGACGCACCAACACCAACGTCTTGGAGGAGGCTAACCTTCCACCATCTCTGCCACCATTGCCCAAAACCAGCTCAGATGGACTGGTCATGTTATCCGAATGCCTGACTCTCGCCTCCCAAAACAAGTCCTGTACTCTCAGCTAGCTGAAAGGAAGCGGGCTCCAGGAGGCCAGAAGAAGAGATTTAAGGACAACATAAAAACAAACCTAAAGAAGTGCCACATAGACCTAAAAGCTTGGGAAAATATGGCAACCGATAGGGCGACCTGGAGAAACATTGTCCGTGAGGGTGCCGCACAGTACAACGCTGACCTCCATCATGCTGCACAAGACAAATGCAGACTCAGGAAGGAGAGAGCAACCAACAATCAGGACCAACCCAAACCCACCACCATTACATTCCCCTGCCCACATTGCAGCAGAATAATCAGGTCCAGAATTGGCCTCTATGCCCACCTGAAGACCCACAAGGACCAAGAGGAAGGACAGTCATACTCGACTAAGAGTGACCACCGATGATGATGACTGCTTTGGCTAACCAGTTCTTACTATCTTGGTGACTATTGCTCTGAGTGCTGCTATCCCTCTGCTGCTGTAATCCTGGAATTTCCCCATTATGGGACTAATAAAGGCTTTTCTTATTCTTAAATAAATTATAAATACATAACTATAGTTATATATTATTAATTATTATATAATTATAAGTTATTTATTGTAAATTATAAACATTTTACTCTAATTTGTTTCACGAGACTTAAAAGCTGTAAGTGTCCCCAAAACTCACACGAAAACACTAGATATGTATAAATGGGCTCAGCCAAAACCCTGTAGGACAGCCATCCATTGGATGACCCAATTATATTTGAATATTTGTAGGTAGCATGTGTAAGACCCACCCCCTCAATTTGCCTCATGGGTGGGCTAAAATAAATTTACCCATAGGGTGAGGCTTCTGTGACCGGGGACCAATGACAGCAGAGATTACGTACAGCACAGTGGCAAGCGGGGAAAAAAAATTATATCTCTCTGCCTCCCCTTCATTCACTCTGACAAAGTGGAAACATGGTGTTCCACTTGGATCTGTTCCAGACCAACAAAGGCAGAGATCCAGAAGTAGTCTGTGAGACCAAGAGAAAGAGGGTAAAAGAAGTGACTCTTATGGATAAACTGGTGCCACAGACACAGAGTGGAGAAGATGTGGGTTTATTTCAGTTTCTGTTATGCTAATTTCAACACAGTGGCTAATGATGATAATGCATGCCAAATCCTGCTGTTTTTAAGTTGGTGAGTGCTTGTTGCTAACATTTATATTCTTGGCGGCACATTGAAAGGCCATATAAACTATATTGTGTCTGGTTAGTACTTGACATCTCAAAAATATTAAAAGGCCAGGTAAAATACAGTGGTGTGAAAAAAGTGTTTGCCCCCTTCTTGATTTCTCATTTTTTTGTATGTTTGTCAAATGTTCTACATCATTAAACAAATTTAAATATTAGACAAAGATAACACAAGTAAAATCAAAATGCAGTTTATAAAGTAAGGTGTTTAAGATTAAGGGTAAAAAACAAAAAATCAAACCTACATGGTCCTGTGTGAAAAAGTGATTGCCTCCCCCTGTTAAAACATACTGTAAATTAACTGTGGTTTATCACATACAAACGTGGACAAAATTGTTGGTACCCCTCTGTTAATGAAAGAAAAACCCACAATGGTCACAGAAATAACTTGAATCTGACAAAAGTGGTAATACAAAATTCTATGAAAATTAACCAATGAAAATCAGACAATGTTTTTGAATTGTGGTTCAGCAGAATTATTTTAAAAAACAAACTCATGAAACAGGCCTGGATAAAAATGATGGTATCCCTAGAAAAGATTGAAAATAATGTGACCATAGGGACATGTTCTGCCAAGATTTGTCCTCTAATTAACATCACAGGTGTCTACAAACTTGTAATCAGTCAGTTGGCCTATTTAAAGGGTGACAAGTAGTCACTGTGCTGTTTGTTGACATGGTGTGTACCACATTAAACATGGACCAGAGGAAGCAAAGGAGAGAGTTGTCTCAGGAGATTAGAAAGAAAATTATAGACACGCATGCTAAAGGTAAAGACTATAAGACCATCTCCAAGCAGCTTGATGTTCCTGTGACGACAGTTGCACATATTATTCAGAAATTTAAGGTCTACAGGACTGTAGTCAACCTCCCTGGATGTGGCCGCAGGAGGAGACGGATAATACGAATGGTAACAAAAGAGCCCAGAACAACCTCTAAACACATTCATGGTGAACTCCAAGGTCAAGGTACATCAGTGTCAGATTGCACTATCCGTCGTTTGAGCCAAAGTGGACTTCATGGGAGACAACCAAGCAGGACACCACTGTTGAAAACAAATAATAAAAAAGCCAGACTGGAATTTGCCAAACTGCATGTTGACAAGCTGCAAAGCTTCTGGGAGAATGTCCTATGGACAGATGAGACAAAACTGGAACTTTTTGGCAAGGCGCATCAGCTCTACAGTATATTCACAGACGCAAAAATGAAGCATACCAAGAAAAGAACACTGTCTCTACTGTGAAACATAGAGGAGGTTCTGTTATGTTCTGGGGCTGCTTTGCTGCATCTGGCACAGGGTGTCTTGAATCTGTGCAGGGTACAATGAAATCTCAAGACTATCAAGGTATTCTAGAGAGAAATGTGCTGCCCAGTGTGAGACAGCTTGGTCTCAGTCGCAGGTCATGGGTCTTGCAACAGGATAATGAACCAAAACACACAGCTAAAAATACCCAAGAATGGCTAAGAGCGAAACATTGGACTATTCTAAAGTGGCCTTCTATGAGCCCTCATCTAAATCCTATTGAACGTCTGTGGAAGGAGCTGAAACATGCCGTCTGGAGAAGGCACCATTCAAACCTGAGACAACTGGAGCAGTTTGCTCATGAGGAGTGGGCCAAAATACCTGCTGAGAGGTGTAGAAGTCTCATTGACAGTTACAGAAATTGTTTGATTGCAGTGATTGCCTCAAAAGGGTGTGCAACAAAATATTAAGTTAAGGGTACCATTATTTTTGTCCATGCCTGTTTCATGAGTTTGTTTTTTACAATAATTCTGTTGAAGCACAATTCAAAAACATTGTGTGATTTTCATTGGTTAATTTTCATAGAATTTTTATTTATTACCACTTTTGTCAGATTCAAGTTATTTCTGTGACCATTGTGGGTTTTTCTTTCATTAACAGGGGGTACCAACAATTTTGTCCCCGTCTGTATTTGAAAAGCTGAATTCAATTTCTCTAGCCACACCCAGACCTGATTACTGCCACACCTGTTCTAAATCAAGAAATCACTTAAATAGGACCTGCCTGACAAAGTGAAATAGACCAAAAGATCCTCAAAAGCTAGACATCATTCTTGCAACCAAATAAATTCAGGAACAAATGGGAAGCAAAGTAATTGAGATTTATCAGTTTGGAAAAAGTTATAAAGCTATTTCTAAAGCTTTGGAACTCCAGCAAACCACAGTGAGAGCCATTATCCACAAGTGGTCTCTCTCTAGTGAGAACAGGGAGTAGGTGGAGGTAAGCTCTGCAGAGAAGAGGAATAAAAGTCAATAGTAGAAGCAAGACATAATACATGTGTATGGATGAGAGGGGGGCAGGTGCAACAGTGAAGATGCAAGGAGTAGAGGTAGTGAAGGTGGATGAGTTTAAATACCTTGGGTCAACCATCCAAAGCAATGGAAAATACACCACAGAGGTAAACAAGAGAGTGCAGGCAGGGTGGAGTGGGTGGAGATGAGTGTCAGGGGTGATTTGTGACAGAAAAGTAGCAGCTCGAGTTAAAGGGAAGATTTACAAGACAGTAGTGAGACCTGCTATGCTGTATGTTTGGAGATGATGGCACTGACAAAAAGACAGAAGGTGAAATTAGAGAAGGCAGAGTTGTAGATACTAAGATTTTCATTGGGAGTGACTAGGTGGGACAGGATTAGAAATGAGAATATCAGAGTGACAGCTCAGGGTGAGTGGTTTGGAGGCAAAGTAAAAGAGGCAACGCTGAGATGGTTTGGACATGTGCAACGGAGAGATAATGGATTATATTGGACAAAGGATATTGAAGTTGGAGCTGCCAGGCAGGAAGAAAAGAGGAAGACCACAGAGAAGATTCATAGATGAAGTGAAGGAGGACATGGAGAGGGTTGGTATTACAGAGGAAATTGTACAGAATAGGGTGAGATTGAGGCAAATGATCCACTGTAGTGACCCCTAAAGGGAGCAGCCAGAAGAAGAAGAAAATACAGATATACCTTGATATTTTGGCCTCCCCTAAGGTATGCATTGGGTAGAAAAAGTTTACAAGCAATTGACATTTTACACTTCTTAGCCTTTTTTTTTTTTTTTTTTTGTTACTTATTTGTACCCGTAGGTAGACTTGGTTTGCAGTCTGGTGACAAGCCCCCGGCTGCTGGTCGCTGCGTGCGCGAGCGCTCTAAACCTACATGTTTTTGGTGTGCGGGAGGAAACCGGAGAAATCCCGGAGTAAACCCACGCAACACGGGGAGAACATGCAAACTCCACACAGCTCACTGTTGGTCGGGGGCTGGGATCGAACCCACGATCTCATGATCCCCGCAGTCCCCCGGCCGAGGGTAAAACTGTGCTGCCACAGTGCTAAGCCACTGCGCCACCGTGCAGCCTTCCCAGCCATTATGATCATTGTGATCATCATGAGGTCACTAGGACTGATAGCTTAAGCTGGGTTCATACTATAGCGTTTTAATCAACTTTTACTGATGTTTTGAAAAATCAGAGAAATTTGTCCAAATGTTGGTGAAATTACGTTCGTGAGCAAGTTTTTTGGGGTTTTTTTTGTTTTTTTTTTAATCCAGTGCACACCAATTTTTACTAACTTTTACAAACTTCTATGGACTTTTGCTAGCATTTGCCATTGTTGCATTCAGCCTTGGCAAACTTTTGCCAACTGAGGCTTGTGTATGCGTAGCTGTTACCAATTTAGGTTAATTTAAGCAAACGAATACTCAGCACAGGTCAGCTGACATTAACATGAGGCAATGTTCATATAAAAATCAACGTTTGTGGAGGCTTCCTGCCATTCTGGACCTACTTTTTTGGGTGAATTCAGACTAAAATCTTTGAACCAACTTTTACTGATGTTTTGTCAAATGTCTGGCTCTGCTGGATAAAGTTGATAAAAGTTATCGATGGCTGGTGTTTGTTGGCAAACGCTGGGAAAAGTTGTATTCCTTGAAAATGTTCAGCATGCTGAAAATTTACCAGTGTTTGTAAAAGTTTGTAAAACTTCCTGAGCGCTGGGTTAAGTCATGTAGAGTTTGCCTAAGTCTGACATAATGCATGGCTCAGGAGACACACACGCAGGCTCAGGGTAAATCCAATAGCTTTATTGACAACAAGTGTGTATGAGTGCGTGTCTGCGAGATGGGTATGTGTTGGTGATGGCGTCTGCGTCAGGCACGGGGGCAGGAAGCCGTTCAGCCGGACAACCCTATGGGAGAAGCAGAGGGAGAAGGGTAACGGGCACCACACCAACACAGGAGATAAGATAATGACTGTTGGCTTACTTGGTTTGGGCAGGTGGCTGGCGTTAGCAAGGGCGTAGCCCAGTAGACAGCGACCTGGAGCCCCTGACACAGCAGCGAGGAGATGATGGCTGGAGAACGTTGTCCGCCACCGGGAAATCCACCTGTGCACAGGGGAGCAGACTGGAAGGAAAAGGTAAGAGATCCTTACTTGGTATCTTGCTTGGTGAAGGGAGTTCCTTGCAGCAAGTGATGCCGATGTGAACAGACGGCTTCAGGCCGAAGCCCAGGGCGAGGCGGCTTAAATCCTTCGCCGCTGACGAGGTGCAGGTGTGCGCACAGCTGGCGCCGCTGATGAGCGGCCAGACGTGACAAAGTCGGTCTAAGTTAATCTCATGCAATGTCATTTGTAACATCTGTCATCTGCATGGAAATTAGTTACTGGCTACAATCTGGCAAGTTTACAGTGACTGATATCAGTGTTCATCAACCCACACTGTCCTTAAAAAAACAAACACAAAAAAACCCCAAAACAGCAATCTGCTGAGGCTGCAGATATTGACATGATTGTAGAAAATCCCAAGCACAGGCACGGACTCAAATAAACCACAGTGATCTTTTATTGGGAAATGAATGTGAGTGTGTGTGGGTGTGTGGGCTGGAACGAGCCAAGCAGGGCGAGTCAGGCAACCCTAAGGAGAGGGGGAGGACAAGGCAATTAGAACTCAACAAACTCTGATGTAATGGGAGAGATGAGTTCATTCGGTGGTGAGATAGACGTCAATGTTCAGAAGAAAGAACGATACTTCACCGGTGCTGTGAATCCTGCGGGCTCGAGTGTCACTGTAGCGTGTTATGTGATGGTGATCTCAGGACCATGCCACTCTCAATCCACCAGGTATTGAAGACCATGCCCTCTGCGCTGGACATCCAAGATGCGGCTGACCATGTGGGCAGGACCACCATTGACAATCACTGGAGGGGGTGGAGGCTTGGGAGAAGGACACAGCGAACTGGAAACAAATGGTTTCACCTGGGACACATGAAAAGTGAGGCAAATACGGAGAGAAGGAGAGAGAACCAGACCGACAGCAACAGGATTGAGTAAGGACCGATGAAGCGTTGGGACAGTTTTTTAAACTCAGTCTTAAGACTGATGTTCTTGTTGGACAGCCATACCTGTTGACCAACCTGGTAAAATGGAGCCGGAGTCCTGTGATGATTGGCAATCTCAGTGATGCGCCCCGCAGTGCGGCGAAGGGCAGCTCTGGCCAAACTCCATAGCCATCGACAGCGCTTCAGATCAGCTTGGATCGAAGGAATGGAAATTTCCACCTCTTCCTCCGGAAATGGGGGGAGGGGGAGTTGCCACCAAGAGATGCCCTGAAGGGAGAGAGGCGTATCGCCATAGAGATGGCCGAGTTATGCGCGTACTCAATCCAAGGTAGCGATATGTGATTTATAATTATGATCAGGTATAAAGATTATTTAATTTGTATTAAAGTATCGGGACCTGAGATTTACTCCGGGTACACATGCAGGAAAAGTTTATAGTAAACACTCATCGGGGCACCAGCTCACCTCTTTAGTGAGCACTTTTAGTCATTAATTTCACTTTATACCAGTTTAATCACTCAATAAATTAATTAATAATCAGTCTCAAAATTTTAGTGAATTCGATACCGGGGCATTGAAACCAGACTCAGAATTAAATAAATTCCCAACAACTTCTCTCAGTTTCATGTCTTTATTAAATGAAATGATGATTAAAGGACCTTGAAATGTCATTAACCATTAAATTAAACTTGTAAATGATAGGGTAACAATGTGAACATTTTCAGAACCAGGGTGAAAATGTAAGCTGAATTTAGATCAGTTTGAAGTTAATGGATTATGGAAAACTGAGCACAAATTTATGGGGAAAATTAAACTAATTGTATGGAAAATTCTGGATTACGCTTAAAAAAATGAAAATGGAATTTTAATGAAAATAAGAGTTATATTAATTGCTCTTTAATTTTGTATCTGATCAGATACTGAATTATTCTCAAATCTCGGACTTTTTTTCAGCAAATGAATTTCCGTGCCACCCCACTCTTATTTAAATTGCATAGAAATTGTGGAACCGGTGGTTCGACACAGAGTTGGGGAATGTTGTTAGAGGAGTGGTCTGTGACCTGTGGTTGGGCTGCCATAACAGCACTGGACTGTGTTGAGTCCTTTGGTTCTTCCTCATTTGCAAAAGGGATTTCTTTCTTGTGTTTTCTTTGTTTGGAACATTTGTTTTGAGCTGTCATAGCTGATATAGATAGGATGTCAGCAGTTTTATTTTCTTTGTTGCTTTGAGTCTCCGCTAGGAGGTGTTTGACAATTTCAATATCTTCTCTACTGAGATTAGGAGTTTCTTCTTTCTTCCAAGGTTTGTGATAGGTCTCTACTTCTGAGCTTCTGTGAAGAGATGGAGACCATTTGTCGCTGTTACACATGTCTTCGTATAGGTAGCTGTCATCCTGGTAGTCCATACCGTGTTCTCGTGACCTATCCAGTGGATATGGTCTAAGACGGTAGTCGGGTTTTCACAAAGTTGGTCCTGTGTGAGATCCAGAGGACCTAGTTTGGTTTTGACCTTGATGAGGTTGGTTGGAAAAATGTTTTGGCTGTTTATGTACTCGCACTATAGGAGGTAGAGTAGCGCGAGTGGCTCCTTCCAACTCCAAAGTGTTAGATGCATCACTGATAGCTAGCACTGTGGCAGGCTCAGTGTGCTTGTTGCGGCTTTGTTGCTGTTTTTGGAATGCAGAGTGTGTGAACTCTCTCAGCTGACTTATTGAGCTTGACCTTGGGTTAGCTGCAACTCCAAGGTGATGACTCACAGTGGGATTGAGGTTCTGGATGAAGAGGGTCTTGAAATTGTGGTCTTCTTCCATCCCTGGTGTATTTTGAGATCTAAAATATGCAAGGAGGAGTCTCTGGTAGTACGTCTGTGTCAGCTCTGAGTGTCCTTGTTTCATGGCTAGGGCTGCGGTTAGCCCTGCTTGTAGGCAGTCATCGGAGAACTCATTTTCGATGGCTTAGCAAAGCAGCATGTAGTCTGCTTTGATGTTTGCCGGCTGTCTGTCTATGAATTTTGATACTGACCTGTTAGATGTTAGTTTGATCAAATAGATTTGATCGTCAACTGTAGCATCAGGATACTTATGTTGGTAGTAATCAATGTCCTGTAAATAGACTTTGGCATCAGGTGAACCCGTAGGACCTGTATCAAATTTTGTGACATTTCACACAATCTTGTCAAGGTCGTGGTCTGAAGGGGTACATGCATGCTGTCCACGCAGTCGTCCGTACTCGAAACGGAAATCGGGCGAGGGAACGCGACGGACGTCCCAGTCTTTATGTACTTCCTTTAGGAGCAGTTGACATTCCTTGTAGTCATTCTTCACATTTTCAAGTTGACCTTCAACTCTTCTGAGTTCCTTCTTTGTGTCTTGAAGGGTATCTTCAAGTTCATTGTTGTCATGGTGAAGCACGTCATTGTCATGCATCAACCTTTTATTTCCTGACTCTGCACAGTCTAAATCTTGTAAGGCTTCATCAAGTTGATCTTGAGCCTTGTCGTTCTTCTCTTGAGATTGTTCCAAATTTTCTTTAAGTGTTTTGTTCTCTTCCTGGAGAGAGAGGATTGTTGATTGTTGCTTCACGAGCTCGTTCTCGGCTACTTTTAATCCCGTGACTAATGCTAGCACAAACTTACGTAACACACAGGTGAGGTCCTTTCCTTCTGGTGGCTTTTCAGTGTGGTAATCCAAAAGGTCTTCAGTGAGTTGCTTCAGATCTTTGGGCTGTGTTTTCTTGACCCATGTTGTGAAGCTAGAAATAAAATCAGAAGTCCATCCTTCCAATGTTGCTTAAAGGTCATCCAGTTTGGTAAATTGGTTGGTTGTCCATTGACTCGTCATGTTTGACTGTTGTTGTTATTTAGCTAAAAAAAAAAAATCAACTTGTTGATTATAGTTAATTTGTTAGTCAAGGGTTAACCTTGAGGGTTTTATTTTACAGCCGTGTTAGTTAAAAGTTATTTTTAGAATTTGTTCCAACTTGTAGGTTTGTAAGATGGGTAGTAGAATTTTGAAATTATTTAGAAATGTAGAGATGCATCAATTAATTTGTTTAAACTGTATGTTGATAAATAAAGTTGAATTGAAAGTGAGTTGAATTTGTGTTTCACAAAACAAAACAAAAATTTAAATTGTGTGGATTGACTTCTTTACTTGAATTGTCAAAGTCTAGTATTGGATTATTATTTTTTTTTTTTTTATCAATAACTAGCTTTGGAATTTTGTGGAATGTCACTTTGAAAGTGAGGATTTTATTTCCAAAAAGAAATACAAAAGAGGTCCAGTGCTTTAGAGATTTAAGGTTATAAGTTTCCACTTTCTTTTAAAGTTAAGGCTTTCCTTTTGTTTTATTTGTTAAATCATATTTTCATTTGAAGCTTTTGATGTTTTAAATATTTACAGATTAGGAAACAAGTGAATTGCTTTGGGTATTTTGATTACCAACGATTTCTTAGGATTAAAGCTAATAGTGATTTATTTTGATTGTTATCTACAAAATTTCTTATTTACAGAATAATCAATGTTAGTACCTATTGACTTTTCCTCTTTTAAATCCTGAAAAAAAAATTAAAAGTTATGCGGGTTGGTTAAATGTTTTTCTTTTCCTGTTGAGAAAACATGAACCAAGAAATGACACAATGAGCTTAAATAACACCTAGAGCTTATTTTAAGTGTTAATTGCTTAATGTGGTTTCCTAAATTTGAAAAAAAAGATAAATAATCAGCGAATCACTAAATCTATTTGTTAAAATGCACAGGTTTAATCCTACTTTGAGATCACACTTGAATAAACATCAGCATTTATTAGAATCCTGAAGCTAAAATGGGTTTTCTGTAGGAGGGAATCGCACCATGTCACATTTAAAAACGGCAACATAAACACACATATAGCTTTAAAGTTTGCAAATGTTTGCTTAAAAATGTGTAAATATATTTGCTTTTAACTTAAAAGATTACAATATGTGGTTACATAAGTGATTAAATGCAATGTGGATGTTTTTATATGTTCCTACTGTATGTAAGTATATAAGATAAGATAAGATAAGATAAGCCTTTATTAGTCCCACAATGGGGAAATTCCAGGATTGCAACAGCATAGGGATAGCAACACTCAGAGCAACAATCAGAAGGCAAGAAAAAACAACATCTAGTAAACATATGTCCATATTACTATAAATGTATATATATAGACACACAGTGCAGAGCATTATGGCTGGTGAATGTGCAGCAGAAAGTCTAAGCTCTCTCTCCGCGGATGCAGCGGGCCAGCTGGAAGTCTTTGGGCATGATGATGATGATATACATGATATACATGCAGTGAATGGAGTTCCACCACTGGGAAAACTTTCAACAACCAACAAGTTTCTTTTTTGCTTCTTTTTGCATAAAAAACTTTAAATTGATGATAAATTTAGTTTATTCCGAATAATATGGACTGCTTTGAAGTTACTTTGAAGACTTAATTTGGTTATAAATCGGATTTATAGATTAAAAGTTTCAATAAAAGATGCAGTCCCTATGTTTGACCACAAGATGGAGGCAGTTTTCGTCTGCACTCCCGGAAGAGGAATCCCATGATGTCACTAAGGGTCCAGGGTCTCTCCTCTAAGATGGCGGCTAAAGGGCACTTGCATTAAGTGGACTTAAGATGGCGTCACTCGGCTGATCCTACACATGCGCAGTGTAAAGCTGTTTAGTGATGCGCAGATGTGGGTCTGTTCATTCTTGCAGACCTGGTCTCGCGACTAATGATCCATGCCTTGTTTTTCAAAAGTGGGAGAGCTTAAATCTCCTTAAAACTTTATTCATTGAAGACTAGTTTTCACAGTGGTTAGTTCAATTGATTTCCACAGGGATTCCTTCGCCTGTGGATTTGAACCAATGGAAAACAAACAGGATTCCTTCGCTATTTGTTCCCATGCCTATTTTAATTATTCAGCGTGTAATCACGCTTCTTAAGCATGCATTAAACAAATGGAAATGACTGAGCAACGTGAGGTGGGAGAAGCAGCAGACCAAGTGGTTCACTTCCCCCCTCCCTTTCGTTATCAGCACACACACACACACACACACACACACACACACACACACACAAACACAAACACACACACACACACACACACACACACACACACACACACACACACACACACACACACACACACACACACACAAACAAAGCAGAGTGATTAGGGAGAGTGGGCCAAATTCCCCTCTCCCCCTCATGCTCCACAGACACACAGAGACAATGGCTGCAGCTCAGGAGAGACACACAATACACATCACCATTGTTTAAAAAAATAAGTTTGACCAAACCACACACAGTTTATGCCTTAATATTCCATTCTGAGTATGTTCAGAGCTGAAACCCAATCTCACACGGCGGCACCATAAAAAATTTGTAGCGATATGTGATTTAAAATTATGATCAGGTATAAAGATTATTTAATTTGTATTAAAGTATCGGGACCTGAGATTTACTCCGGGTCCACATGCAAGAAAAGTTTATAGTAAACACTCATCGGGGCACCAGCTCACCTCTTTAGTGAGCACTTTTAGTCATTAATTTCACTTTATACCAGCTTAATCACTCAATAAATTAATTAATAATCAGTGTCAAAATTTTAGTGAATTTGATACTGGGGCATTGAAACCAGACTCAGAATTAAATAAATTCCCAACAACGTCTCTCAATTTCATGTCTTTATTAAATGAAATGATGATTAAAGGACATCAAAATGATTTGCATTAACCATTAAATTAAACGTGTAAATAAGTTTAACAATGTGAACATTTGCAGAACCAGGGTGAAAATGTAAGTTGAATTTAGATCAGTTTGAAGTTAATGGATTATGGGAAACTGAGTGCAAATTTATGGGGAAAATTAAACTAATTGTATGGAAAATTCTGGATTACTATTAAGAAAATGAAAATGGAATTTTAATGAAGAGTTATATTAATTGCTCTTTAATTTTGTATCTGATCAGATACTGAATTATTCTCAAATCTCAGACGTTTTATTCAGCAGATGAATAAAGAATGCAGCTCACATGACCTTGCGTGGTGGAGATCCTTCTTCTTGAAGCTTTAGTTGTCGATTGGCACCAAAACCAGAATATCTTGCCAGCAGATATTCGGACAAGGAATGGAACTTTTCAAAGTTTATTGTCACGAGATGAGATTTTGGATATGTTGATCACAGTTTTGCTAAGGTACTACCAAGATGGTGGCAGTGTATCCTCTTCTCCGTGGCGTGTTGAGTCCATCAGTGGCACGTTGTGGCCTCCATGGGTCAGTGACTTCTCCCAAGGGAATTTGAGAATAATTGCAAAATCTGATCCAATAGCAAAATCAAAAGATTTTTCCGACTTTGTGCAGTTGAAATTAGTTTCTATTATGGAGATGGTCACTCAGTCCTTTTATAGAAAATATATAAAATTAAAATTAAAGTTAAATCTAAAAACACTGAGTAAAAAGAAAGTTTAGGACGAGGAAGTTATTAAAATAGACGTCTGGGAGCGGGAGTTTGACTCCGAATTAGGATTTGAGCTCAGGAAAGAAAAGAATTAATTCCTAAATGATTAAAACAAAACATTAAAATACACAGAAGTTTACACAAACGCAATATTTCATGTTCTCTGCTCTGAGGTGATCATAGAAAAAGCATGTGCGAGAAGTCTTCTTTGTTCTGTGGCAGTGAAGTGATCTCTTTGTTCTCCTGTGGTGCTCTGCCGTGAAGTGAAGAGAAGGAGAAGAAGAAGAAAAAAGGGTTGAAAAGAGGATGTCTCTCCTTTTTATCTGCAGACAACTTGGGATTGGCAGGAGCCCCAGTCAATAGTCTTCCTTCGTGGGTGGGTTTTATGAACTTTGGTCTAATGAACCAGCTTTTGTCTGTAAGGAACCAATGGAATGAAAGAGCTGGAACCCAGCATAGGCTGGGTGGTGATTGGCTGATACCAGTCCTCAAAGGATGACACACAATTTTAATACAGTGGGTATTCCTTAACCTATTTATGTATAAAGTCTAAGCTAGCTTTAGTGATTCATGCAGCTTTATAACTAGTACTTTTAAATTAATATGCAAGAATAAACATTCATTGAAACATTTTAACATGCACATATTTAAAATCAAGGATTAATATATATTTCAAACCCAGTGATTGTACACAGAATATCAAAGTCCAACCGAGGCAGTGATCTTCATCAAATGGTGGCCTTAGAATTGTCCTGAGAAATGAAACTTGAAGAGTTAATTTCAGTTCAAAACTTGTACAGTCAAAGTAAGCGTCTACTCCATAGACATCCACCAGCGGTAGTGTCGAGCTGTAGCCAATCCAAGGCCTTAGTGAATACCTTTAAGGTTTTACGGTATGCCTGTTGAATATAAACCTGTCTTAGTTGAGGCAGTCCCCAAGTTATTTATGACGTGAGTTAATAGATTGAGAACATTCCTTAGCTTTGCTCAACAAAGGAATGTTGGTTCAGCTGTGGTCCTGAGATGACGAAGCAGTTCTTGACCGGCCTTTTCCTGGGTGAAACAATGTCTTTACGATGAAAAATAATTTTATTGGTGAGCCAAAGCAAGATGATGCTACAATAGGTAAGAACTCCAGGAAGCTGGGTTGGAGGCCATCACACACCTCAAAGCTGCCTCAAGCTCCTGATTGGTGTGCTCACACTGTCCATTGCTCTGAGGATGGTAGCCTGACAACATGCTGACAGTAGCCCCAATAGCCTTGCAAAAAGAGTGCCACACCTGAGAGATGAACTGAGGACCCCGGTTTGAGATGATGTCAGTGGGAATCACATGAAGGCGGACCACATGCAGGACAAACAGGTCAGCTGTCTCCTTGGCCGAAGGGAGCTTGTGGAGGGGAACAGAGTGGGCTGCCTTCGAAAACCTGTCCATGATCATGAGGATGATGGTAGGACCAGAAGAGGGGGGAAGACCAGTCACAAAGTCCAGGGCCATGTGGGACCAGGGCCTGCTGGGGATGGGTAGAGGATGGAGTAGGCCCAAGGGAGGGACCAAGGACGATTTGCCGGTGGCACACTGGGGACAAGCTCGGACAGACTCGATCATGTCCTTCCGTATTGATGACGACCAGAACGTCCTCTGAAGTTGAATGGCGGTGCGAGCCATCCCGGGGTGGTACATGACCTTAGAGGAGTGCAGCCAGCCAATCTCCTCGCCCTCGACTGCAGAGGGAACGTACATCCGGCCCACTGGCCCCCTGCCCGGGTCGGGTTTGTCCTCCTGCACCGTTCTGACCTTCTCTTTAATCTCCCAGGAGAGCATGCCCACAATGCAGGAGGATGGAACAATGGGGTGTGGATCAGGCGCTAACATGTCGGGAGAGAACTGCCTGGAGAGCGCATCGGGCTTGGTGTTCTTGGACCCTGGGCGGTAGGTGATGGTGAAGTCAAACCGGCCAAAGAACAGGGACCAGAGGGCCTGCCTGGAGTTCAGTCACTTGGCTGTTCTGAGATATTCCAGTTTCTTGTGGTCAGTCCAAACGACGAATGGCTGCAAAGCACCCTCCAGCCAGTGGCGCCACTCCTCCAAGGCCAGCTTGACTGCCAGCAACTCCTGGTCACCCATGTAATAATTCCTCCCCGCTGGGGATAGATGGCAGAAGAAGAAGGCGCAGGGGCAGACCTTATCGTCGGATGGAGAGCGCTGAGACAGAACAGCCCGATGCCACAGTCTGAGGCATCCACCTCCACCAGAAACTGCAGGGCCGGGTCCACCTGGGTGAGGATAGGGTCAAAGGAAAAGTCAGTCTTGAGCTTGGAAAAGGCCGCCTCCTCCTCCTTAGACCAACAAAAAAAGACCTTGGTGGAGGTGAGATGGGTGAGAGGAAGAGCGATAATGCTATGATTTTGAATGAATCCTTGGTAAAAATTGGCAAAACCCAAGATGTGCTGCAGCTGCCTCTGGGAGGAAGGGGTGGGCCATTCCACAACAGCATTTACCTTGTCGGGGTCGGTGATGATCTTCTTCTGTGCAATAGAAGATCTTCTTCTGTGCCCTAGGAAGGTAGTGGAAGTGGTGTGAAACTGACACTTCTCAGTCTTGACATACAGCTGGTTCTCCAGGAGGCGTTGAAGGCCCCACCTGATGTGTACCCAATGTTCCTCTAAAGAATGGGAAAAAATGAGGATATCATCAAGGTAAACAAACACAAAAGTGCCCAAAAAATCCCTCAGCACGTCATTGATGAGCCGCTGGAACACCGCAGGCATGTTGGTTAAACCAAACAGCATTACCAAGTACTCAAAGTGGCCACTGGGTGTGCGGAGCCCTGTCTTCTATTCATCCCCCTCCTTAATCCGGATCAAGTGATAAGTGTAGCGAAGATCTAGCTTCGTGAAGACGGAGGCCCCCTGGAGAGAGTAAAAGGCAGTCCTTTACAGTGATGTTATTGAACTCCCTGAAATCAATGCAAGGCCTAAGGGAGCCATCCTTCTTGCCCACAAAAAAACAAAAACAAAAACAAAAAAAAAACAGCCTCCACCGCTAAAGAAGAAGGCCTTCTGGCCTTCAGAACTCCTTCTTCTAAAGAAGAAGGAGTTCTGGTATAACCCTCTGTTATACCACAACTCAGGGACTTCTTGATGTATTCGTCCATTGCCTCCCGTTCTGGGGCAGACAGGTTGTAAAGCCAGCTTGATGGTAGCGGAGCACCTGGACAGAGGTTAATGGTGCAATCATAGGGGCGATGGGGGAGCAGGGAGAGAGCCTCAGCCTTGCTAAAAACTGGGGCCAGATCGTGGTACTCAGAAGGGACAGAGGAGAGATCTGGGGGGGAGGGGTAGCGGGAGAACAAATGGGTATGGAGGGAGAACAGGCAGCAGACTGTAAACGTGCTCTCAAGCAGAAAGAGCTCCATGACATAATCCTCCAGGCCCACCAATCAACAACTGGATTGTGTAACTTAAGCCAGGGACACCCAAGAATAACGGGAGAGGCGGTAACAGACAACACAAAAAAACTGATTTTTTCCCAATGATAGCCGGATACCAACACAGAGACCAGAGTGGTTTGCTTGGTGACCATAGCAAGGAGCACTTTAGACAGGGCAATAAGCTTCAACGGAGTCTTGAGGTTGGGAAGCCCCAGCTGGATTGCCAGACTCTCCAAAATGAAACTGTGCTGGACCCCAGAGTCAATGAGTGCACGAGTGGAAATCTCAGTGTGCTTGTGTTGAAATCGGATTGGAAGTATCAGTCGTGTAAGGGATTTGGTAGTTGCTTTGTCCGTAAGTCCCCCTACTGTGACGCACGGACCCCCCCTTTTAACTGATTGGGACAGGCAGCGAGCTCGTGTTCAACGCTGGCACAATACATACACAGCCTGAGGTTGCAGCGGTGTTGTCGTTCCGCCAAAGGCAACTTACATTGTCCCATCACCATGGGTTCAATGACCTCGGGGGAGTCAGAGGGGGGAAGAGCCATCGTGGGGGCAGAGGAGAATGACAAAGCTGGGCTCCAGTGTGACACGATAGGTGCCGCTCACGAGCCTGTTTGCTTAAACGATTATCAATGCTAATGGCTAGGGAAATTAATTCATTCAATGTAGAGGGCTTGTTCACAGGGCCAATTCATCCCATAGACTAGGGGAGAGGCTGCAAGCAAAAATACTGCACAAGGACACATCCTCCCACCCAACCTCTGCCGCAACCACACAGAAATAAACTGAGTAATCTGCCACAGACCTTACCCCCTGTCTAAGGTTAAGTATCCGGGTGATGAGAACATTATTACGGTCAGAGTGATCAAAAACCTCGGTAAACTCCGAGACAAAACGGTTATAAGTGTAGCTGGAGTAATCGGGACGGGACATGATAGCATACGCCCAGGCTAAGGCCCGCCCCTCCAGCAAATAAACCATATAACTGATTCGGCTGTGACAAGAAGGGAAATCCTGAGGCACCTGCACAATGCTACACTGAAGTAAAAAACACCAAGTCTCCCCAAGCTTACCATTAAAACGGCTGGGCGTTGGAGCAGGAGTAACTCGTGAGTGCAGCGTTGGGGAAACAGTGAGATTAGATGGCTCAACATCAACCAGCTTCGCTCACCCTCTGTTATAACAAAATGTATATACTTACCTTCATAAGCTAAATAGTCTCTTTTTAGAATCATAGTTGGGAAATTTGGGCGCAAATGCCTCCTCGTTCTTGTGATGGTGATCATCAACATTCGTTTACAAACTCTTCTTCTGTGGTGTCCAGAAGTGAGATTTTAGGATGGTTCTATGCCGCCATCAGTCCTCCAAGGCAAAAGCAGTAAGTTATATGTGCCTGCCACCTTGGGAGGTGGAATCCTTTGTACAACTTAACCATTTGAGTGTGACTGTCGCCGAGTTGCAACATAACCCCTAGTGGTCAAGAGTGGTAAATATTTTTTGTCAGTAAAATAGTTCAGATTTCCAAGGCTATAACTTGAAAGTGGTAAGAGATAATGGCTCACTGTCAATTAGAAAGATGTAAAATATGATCCAAAGTTTCAAATAGGAATAAATTTACACATCTAATTTGCATAATGTCACGGCAGATATATAAATTACATAACTCAGTCAAAACTGGACTTTGGACATATTTACACAAAGAATGGATTGTTTTTTTGACATTGTTGTCTCTACAGGGGTATGTTGTTATCTTATTTTCAAATTATATGTACAAAAAATCAGTACAATGTAAAAAAAAAAAAAAAACAACAAAGAAATTTGTCACTTACCGGTGGCTGAGGGGACTCAATCGCTGTCGTGGTCGCTGCATTTTCACCCATCGTGGTCGTGCTTTTGCGTTCTGTCGGTCATTTACGCTCTCTATCACATCTACAAAGTCTTATGATTATCCCACATAAATTTTGCTTGTATCCCGTGGCTATTTTTCCTTGTACAAAGCCGTCTAAGTGATGGTACACGATGATAGATGGCAGCCACATTACCTTTCTGGGCTAAAAGGATGAAAACAGGAAAAGGAAATGAGGATTTCTTCTTCTTTGGTGTATTACGTGTCATCTATTGATTCCTCCAACAGATGTCTGCCCCCTTCTGAAAGTGGCAGATCAGTACAAATCCTCAATGCAGCCGGAGATGTCAGAGTGAGATGACAGGCACAGTGCCACGCTCTGTAACTAGGGGTGCGCGAAATCTCACACTCAAAGGGTTAAATCAACTGGGGAGTTTTTGGCCAGGTCATTTAACATGACGGGTGCAGTGCTGCGCCTGTGGCAGTGGGGGCGCTATCTGTCCATGAAATCTTGCCACAAGAAGGGTTAAGCCCAATTCATAGTGGCAAAAACACACTGGTACACGAGCGAGCACAGTGGACACATTCATGCTCAAACCCTACGCAGAGGGTGAGCACTGACCAAGTGCATGTAAGCCCCAAAAAGTGACCGTGCGTACAAGAATGCAGTGTTTGCAGTGAACTGCACATGCACCAGGAAGCTCCTGCCATCCCGGACTGGTTTTCACATAACCTTATCTGTTCAGACCTAAATAAAACAGTCATTGTCGCCCCCGACAGACTGCTATGATGATGATGATGACGAAATAAACATTGTGCATTCTTTTACTGAGAAGTGGCTTGTCTGTCAATTTTTCACCTAAAACACCAAAACAGTAAATTATATTCCTACCCATTTCATTGCTTTGTGTTTCTCCGTAGCTTGTGACAGCAGCTGAAGAGCTTCAAGTGAGTGTCAGTCTCATTTTCAAACTGGTTTACTCTCCAATGTTTATGCTTTTACTCCAATGACGGCAGAATCTCAAAGCTAGTGATACCCCTCAGACAAGAATGGGCAAATGTGCAATTTCACATATGCTCGCCTCTTTCCACTGACGTTGTATGCATAGTGTGAAAGCACCTTTAGAGCTCCAGTACAGCACTGAGTGAGTTGGTGTACAAATCTTTTGAACAGATCTTTTTAGTGAACAAACCAAAGTGATTCAGTATATTTTAGTGAACTGTGGATCCCATCACTAACAAGAGCTTCAAGTGTGCAAGGGTGGAGAGCTCGTGCTGAACTGCAGCGTGGAGATCTGATACTCCCGTGAAGAGTAGGAGTCCAGGAGGCCTTAATAAGGCTGACTAATCACCTGCAAGTGGAGCAATCAGGGCAGGTGAAAATAATCACACCAATCTCTCGTGGAACAACATGTGCACAAACCTGAAACACCACACAGCCTTGGTTAGCAAGGTGCATCTTTAGGCTAAATGCTCACATTGCATATACGGATGTAGATACAGTATCCATTAACAACTGCTGAACTGAAAGTCACAAACTATTAGGGCAATGATTTTGTCATGGCGGCCTCTGGGCCGTCATTGGCTTCATCAGTCCCAGCTGCGCACAGACCAGCAGGTGCCAATCAGCGGCTGTTAAAAGCCAACGTTGCTGACAGCCCGTCACGGAGTCGTCTGTCCTCCTCATCGGAGCATGAACCAGAGCTTCGTTCTCAAGCTACGTCTAGAACGCCACATCAAGAACTACCACGTAAGAGAACTGTGTGTTACTCAACTCCTTGCCTTTACCCCTGTGCACAGGTGGGCCTCCCAGGCGGCGGACCAGCTTCCCCAGCCGACGGGGGGTTGCAACTTCAGCCACGTAGCTCCTCGCTACCACCTCTGCTACGGGTACGTCTTACTCCTCAGCTGCAAGAGTTACTATTGTCTCAGCTGCAGGAACTATCATCACCACGATCAGTGGAATATCTGTCATCGCCACCATCAGAACTGTCATCGTCACGGTCAGTGGAATCACTGTCAACACCGCTATCAGAACTGTCATCGTCACGGTCAGTGGAATCACTGTCGTCACCATCACAGGAACTGCCATCGCCACAGCAACAGGTGGATTCACTACCACAGCCGCGAGCACTTTCACCTCCACGTTGCACGGCCGCTGGAAGTCAGCAGGACGCTCCCTGTGGATCACCCAAGTAAGCCCCTTCACCTACTATTACTCACGAGTGCTGAACAGTGGTAATTGTATCTGCTTGTGTGTTACAGGGTGGCCAGGTCTCCATCCGGACTGCTCAGCTCCAGCGACCAGGACACTATACTTGCACTCACTCACGCACTACACACTCTCACTCTTCAATAAAAGGATTATTGTCACTATCTACCCGTGTCAGTGTCTGTCTCCTGGGTCCTAAACATGTCAGTACGACCCCGTCCCGTTGACCCAGCGGACAGTTCACTGTCACGCAAAATCAACACACTTAGCGCTCGGGTAGATTTGTTAGCACACCAGCAGACACTAATCCTAAATCAGTTAACTTTAATTAAAAGTCGGCTGGATCGTCTGGAAGGACACCAGACGTTCTCCCCGACCGCAAATATCTCAGCCCCTGTGGGCTTAGCGTCAGGTCAAGCTAACACCTCCTCGACTCCTCGCCTCACCCCTGTTCCCACGCCTGCCCGGTTCAGCGGAAAACTCGGGGAAGCCCGAGGATTCATATTACAATATGAATCAGTTTTTCTCCGTGTTCCGGGAGATTTCACCTTAGATTCTAACAGGATTGGTTCAGAATCAGAATCAGAATCAGAATCAGAATCAGAAAAAGATTTATTGCCAAGTACATTAACAGATCACTGATAACATACGAGAGAATTTGACTTGACACAGAAAATGAACCTGCATTTCCAGTGACACGGCTGCATCGGGGACGCGCCTGCCAACAGGATAGAGGGTACAGGTAGCATAAGAATAAGAATAATACAAGGAACAATAGGAAGGAGCAAAAAAATCATTGATTCAGAATACTGGTTGCATAATCAATCAATATTATGATTACAAGGGAAAAAAAAGCTCTCGATGCACATTCGCAAGACAAGATTCACAGGACACAAGAGAGCAGTGTGTGTATCTTTATTCAGTTCATGGATCAATATGTGTGCACTGTTGAAGCAAGTGTTGATGATAATAAGAGAACAACAAGGGCACTTGGCAGGAGATGTTTTGTCTGGCTGCCGCCAATCATCCTTGCGATTATCTGGGCAGGTGCTGTCCAAGGCCTTGTGCTCGATGATTTTGAAAACACAGACTGCAGACAGCCAGGAGGAATTTTCATGGGGAAATTGAGCCAAATAGGACTGATCACAGAGAAGGCTTTTTATTTCTTCTGTAGATTCAGTACTTAATCCTTCATTGCGGGGCTTTAAGTCCGTCGTGGAAAGACCTAAGCGAGACCATGATGTAAGCCACCTTCCGAGACAGTTCTCCATTTGTCGCTATCAGGGTCTTCTCCAATTTTTCAGTTTCACAGATGCACCTCGCCTGGCCAGCGTTTTGATAGGTTGTATCCATCTTCAGCAATTTACGGTACACCAGGACAATCCCAGTTCCAATCAGAAAGATCCCGATCACCATTATTACGAAGACATACAAATCTTCAATATCTTCGATAGAGAGATTAGTGAGACACAAGATCCTCCAATTACTTGTGTCACGTAAATAGCCCGCTGGAGCCGTTCCTGCGGGGCAGACAGCTTCCTCCGGAGCACTTTTCCTTGTTGAAAAAATAGTGTCAGTTGTGTTCAAAGCCCAGCTTATTAACTCCATAATTTCTTTCGACGGTCGCAGTTAGACGCAGACAGACAACAGCAAGCTGGGATCCAGTAGTTGGGGGGGAAGGAAAAAAAGTCAGAGCAAGAGAGAAGGAAAAAGCGTCTGCTCTCTTGGGAGGGCGGAAGTGAAGGCATACGCCATACGCACATTAAATAGGGACCCGGCCCATAACAGAATTTTCCTTCCGCCGTACGTATGTGTAAACATAATGGTTATAGACATAGTATGTATAATCACCATTTATATTATCGAAACCATATTTATATGTAATAGTAAATTATATTTATGTAGGGCAATATAGTATGTATAATCACCATTTATATTATCTAAACCATATTTATATGTAATAGTAAATTATATTTATGTAGGGCAATATAGTATGTATAATCACCATTTATATTATCTAAACCATATTTATATGTAATAGTAAATTATATTTATGTAGGGCAATATAGTATGTATAATCACCATTTATATTATCTAAACTATATTTATATGTAATAGTAAATTATATTTATGTAGGGCAATATAGTATGTATAATCACCATTTATATTATCTAAACCATATTTATATGGTTATGTCATTAATTTGTTGGCGGGTAGAGCTTTAGATTGGGCCTATTCCATCATGGCTAAACCAAGCTACCCCATGCTGACTTACCAGGAGTTTGTGACAGAATTCATGTCCGTGTTTGACCATACAGATAGGGGTGAGGTGTTGACAGAACGGCTGTTGAGCCTACAGCAGGGAAAGAGATCAGCTGCTGACTACACTATTGACTTCCGGGTCCTGGCCGCAGAGATTGGGTGGGGGAAGCCATCATTGTGTGGTATTTTCCTGCGCAGTCTTAATGATGAGTTGAAGGATGAATTAGCGGCACGGGATAAACCGGACAACTTGCGTGATTTGATTGCCTTAACGGTTAGCCTGGATAGCAGGTTAAGGGAGCGGGCGGCCGAACGGCGAGCTACTTCCCGTTCGGTTAGACTCCGCCCTCGCGTCACTAACTCTCCTCTTCTCACTCTACCCACGTCAGAGGAATCCCCGGATCAAGAGGCTATGGTTGTAGGTCAGTCTAAATTGTCAGCAGCTGAGAGACAGCACCGCAGGGATCAGGGCCTTTGTTTCTACTGTGGGAAAGAGTCACATGGGGTTTTCGAGTGTCCCAGCAGGTTAAAAGGGAGGGCCCGTGGATCGCAGTAGGGGGATTCACGGGCAAGAATTCAGAAGAACCCCTTACTAGTTGCCGTTTACCCATCAGACTGATCCATGCACATACAGAACACTCCACTTTAGCGTTAATTGACTCAGGAGCTGAGCAGAATTTTGTTTCTAGAGACCTGGCAACCCGGATGGGTCTTAGCTGTCAGACTCTAGATCCCCCTGTCAAACTCATCACCCTGTCCAAGGCGTCACTGACCACCGTTGCCCATCAGACGGCCCCAGTATCTATAATTGTGTCAGGAAATCACAGGGAGGAAATTAGGTTCCTAGTCCTGCCCGTCTCTTCTTCGCCCGTCATCCTGGGGTACCCCTGGCTTCGATTACATAACCCCACCATGGACTGGCAAGCTGGGAGTATAACAGCGTGGAGTACGTTCTGCCTGAGTGCCTGTCTCAAATCTGCGGCGTGCGCCCCGTTGGTCAAGGTGCCTCCACCTCATTCGTCACCACCGGACCTGTCCAAGGTGCCAGAGGTTTACCATGACCTGGGGTTAGTTTTTAGCAAGTCTCGGGCGTTGTCTTTACCCCCCCATCACCCTTACGACTGCGCAATTAATCTGAAGGCTGGGGCCCCCCTTCCTGCTAGCCGCCTATACAGCCTATCAGCCCCGGAGCACGAGGCTATGGACACATACATCAAGGAGTCCCTGGCCTCTGGAATCATCCGCCCGTCGTCTTCGGCTGTGGGAGCTGGGTACTTCTTCGTCGGGAAGAAGGATGGCTCATTACGCCCCTGCATCGACTTCCGGGGTCTCAATGAAATAACAGTAAAAGATAAATACACTCTGCCCTTGATGAACACTGCCTTTGACTCCCTCCAGGGGGCATCCTGGTTTACTAAGTTAGACCACAGGAATGCTTATCACCTAGTGCGCATAAGAGAAGGTGACGAGTGGAAGACAGCTTTCCGGACCCCAAGCGGGCATTTTGAGTACTTTGTAATGCCGTTTGGGTTAACCAATGCTCCGGCCGTCTTCCAGCGTTTAATAAACGACATTTTGCGGGACTTCCTGAACTCGTTTGTGTTTGTTTATCTTGACGACATACTGATCTTCTCTCGCACACTAGAAGAGCATCAGGTGCATGTCCGTAAGGTACTACAGCGCCTCCTGGAGAATCAACTGTTCGTCAAGGCCGAGAAATGTGAGTTCCATACTGACCAAACCTCCTTCCTAGGGTTCATAATAGCCCGGAACCAGGTGCTTCCTGACCCGGCCAAGGTCAAGGCAGTAGTGGATTGGCCTGCACCCTCCTCTAGGAAGCAGCTTCAAGGATTCCTGGGTTTTGCTAATTTCTATAGGAGGTTTGTGCCCAATTTTGGTAATATTGCTCGCCCTCTGACTGCGCTCACCTCCCCTAAGACCCCGTTTTGCTGGAGTGAGGAGGCAGCCGGAGCATCTGAGAAACTGAAGAGGGAGTTCGCTTCGGCCCGGGTCCTAACTCAGGTGGACCCGAAGCTGCAGTGCTTGGTGGAAGTGGACGCCTCTGACTCGGGGGTAGGAGCGGTACTCTCCCAACGCTCTCCCGAGGATGGTAAGATTCGCCCATGTGCTTACTTCTCTCATCGTCTTTCCCCAGCAGAGAGAAATTACAGCATAGGAGACAGGGAGCTACTGGCAGTGAAGCTCGCTTTGGAGGAATGGAGACACTGGCTGGAGGGGGCTGCTCAACCATTCGTGGTATGGACTGATCATCGTAACCTGGAATACCTCAGGACGGCAAAGCGCCTGAATGCACGCCAGGCTCGTTGGTCCCTCTTCTTTGGCCGGTTCAATTTTTCCATCACTTACCGGCCGGGAAGCAAGAACGGTTAGCCGGATGCCCTCTCAGGCAGTTTGATGCACCATCCTCTGAGGACCAGGAAACTCCTATCCTGCCACCCTCCTGCGTCGTGGGTGCTCTGTCCTGGGGTATCTGCAAGACTGTTCGCCGGGCTCAGAGGACTGAGCCGGACCCGGGGGGGGGGGGAGGGGGGGCTCCCGGGCCGTGATTGAGTGGGGTCACGCCTCCAAGTTGGCTTGTCATCCAGGGGTGGGCCGGACTGTGGACCTTCTCCAGAGGACCTTCTGGTGGCCAGGGCTATGGAAGGACGTTGTAGGTTACATCTGGGCTTGCGCTCAGTGCGCCACCGGGAAGATGACATCATCCCCCCCGGCGGGCCTGTTACACCCGTTGCCGGTCCCTTCCTGCCCCTGGTCCCACGTTGCTATGGATTTTGTGACTGGTTTGCCCACCTCGGATAATTTCACTACAGTTTTAACCATTGTGGACCGTTTCTCGAAGGCAGCCCGTTTTGTGCCTCTTCGGGGTTTGCCTTCAGCCCAGGAAACAGCGGACCTCCTCGTGCAACATGTGGTCCGTCTCCACGGCATCCCCGCTGACATAGTGTCGGACCGGGGACCACAGTTTGTCTCGCAGGTCTGGAAGGCTTTCTGTGCGGCGCTGGGAGCCACAGCCAGCCTCTCCTCTGGTTATCATCCCCAGAGCAATGGCCAGTGTGAGCGGGCTAAGCAGGAGCTTGAGGCCGCATTGCGCTGTGTCATCTCCTCCTGCTCATCCTCCTGGAGCAAGTATCTTCCTTGGATTGAGTACGCCCATAACACCATGGTCTCTATGGCTACGGGCGTCTCCCCCTTCAGGGTGTCATCTGGGTTTGATCCACCGCTGTTCCCGGAGGAGGAGAGGGAGGTAGCGGTTCCCTCGGTCCAAGCCCACATCAAGCGCTGTCGGTGAGTTTGGCTCATCGCCCGCCAAGCCCTGTTGAAGACTACAAAATGCAACATCCAGGTGGCCAACCGGCATAGGAGACCCGCCCCAGACTACAAGGTGGGTCAGAAGGTTTGGTTGTCAACCCGGAATATTGGTGTACCGGCTGAGAAGCGTAAGCTTACCAAGCGCTTCATTGGTCCCTACACCATCACTCGTATTATTAATCCTGTGTCTGTGCGCCTGTCTCTCCCCTCTTCGATGCGCATCTGCTCCACCTTTCATGTCTCACAGGTCAAACCGTACTTCTCTGACCCCCTGTGCCCACCTCCCGTGGCCCCCGCCCCCCCGAGGATGATCGATGGCCATCCGGCCTGGGGGGTGACTGCCATCCTGGACGTTCGCAGGCGAGGTCGTGGTCTTCAGTATTTGGTGGACTGGGAGGGCTTTGGACCGGAGGATCGTTCTTGGATTCGCCCAGCGTTGATCTTGGATAAACAGCTGATCCGCAATTTCCATCGGGCGAATCCAGGTAGAATTGTGCAGGTGCCTGGAGGCACTGCTAGAGGGGGGAGTACTGTCATGGCGGCCTCTGGGCTGTCATTGGCTTCATCAGTCCCAGCTGCGCACAGACCAGCAGGTGCCAATCAGCGGCTGTTAAAAGCCAGCGTTGCTGACAGCCCGTCACGGAGTCGTCTGTCCTCCTCATCGGAGCATGAACCAGAGCTTCGTTCTCAAGCTACGTCTAGAACGCCACGTCAAGAACTACCACGTAAGAGAACTGTGTGTTACTCAACTCCTTGCCTTTACCCCTGTGCATAGGTGGGCCTCCCAGGCGGCGGACCAGCTTCCCCAGCCGACGGGGCGTTGCCACTTCAGCCACGTAGCTCCTCGCTACCATCTCTGCTACGGGTACGTCTTACTCCTCAGCTGCAAGAGTTACTATTGTCTCAGCTGCAGGAACTATCATCACCATGATCAGTGGAATCTCTGTCATCGCCACCATCAGAACTGTCATCGTCACGGTCAGTGGAATCACTGTCAACACCGCTATCAGAACTGTCATCGTCACGGTCAGTGGAATCACTGCCGTCACCATCACAGGAACTGCCATCGCCACAGCAACAGGTGGATTCACTACCACAGCCACGAGCACTTTCACCTCCACGTTGCACGGCCGCTGGAAGTCAGCAGGACGCTCCCTGTGGATCACCCAAGTAAGCCCCTTCACCTACTATTACTCACGAGTGCTGAACAGCGGTAATTGTATCTGCTTGTGTGTTACAGGGTGGCCAGGTCTCCATCCGGACTGCTCAGCTCCAGCGACCAGGACACTATACTTGCACTCACTCACGCACTACACACTCTCACTCTTCAATAAAAGGATTATTGTCACTATCTACCCGTGTCAGTGTCTGTCTCCTGGGTCCTAAACATGTCAGATTTGGACAGAGTGTAGACCAGTTTACCACATATCAAGTAATGTGCTTTGTTAAAAAGTTGCAGTGAAATGGTCAAAAGACATCTACTGGAAATCTTTGCAATGTCCAGTAGAATTATAAGAAGTAATGCAACTGAATGGTGTCTTCATCTATTTTGAAACTGTGACTGTATCATAAGGATCGAGTTAATGAGTCCTGGAAAAATGTTAATACTTATTGACTCAAAATCAATTGCCAACCTTCCTTTCGGAATTTGCTAAAATTGATAAAAATGTTCCTGCTTTATCCATCCAGCATTTGAGGATTAGCTTGCATAGTCACCCAGATTGTTAGTTACACCTTGGACTGAAAAGTCACCATCAGGACAAGCTGACAAAGATAAGACCATCATGTTCCATTTATTTTCTTCAATTACAGGTATGTAACTGAGTCTGTTGTATGAATATTGATAAGTTCTGAGATCACCTTTCTTTCCAGTTCCTGAAGTTTGTTTCCCTGATCTTCTCATTAGTGTTTATTACTAACCATCATTAATTCTTCAAAATCCCCCAAACATTTTTTTGTCTGTTATCTAGACAGGTTCTGTTAAAGAACGTGTGTCTTTTCTTGCACTCCAGAGATATTTTCACAGTTTACGGATGACCTGTTTTTTGGGCAAAATCATAATAACAGTATGTGTCAACTAAGCATAGTGATTGAAAATGTAAGCAGAGCAGAGACAATAATGCTTGGCTGTTTGAATGAATGGATAGCCCCTAGATGCCAAATGTGATTTGTTCAATTTATTGTTAATTTTTGTTTAATTTTCTTTCTATTATCTGTTTTTTTCTGCAGACCATTGTGTGTTACTGTAAAAAGTGTGCTTGTGTTTATGTGGCAAAGGCCCTTCTCACCTGAGATATTTGGAGATAGAGGTGGTTATTTTTATTTGCTACTCCCTTTTTCCTCCATTCATTCTCTTCCTCTAGGAGAAGATGGCCACATACAGTACCACCCGCTAATCAGCAGTGCTGAGATTACTCCACAGAAAACCAAACACACAAAAAAGGAAAGAGATTTTCATTCTCTGCCTGGACTTGGCAAGAACTCCTTCCTTCACCAAATCCCTCATTCCTTGTCCAAATGGAGACGAGAGGGAATGTAGAACAAAGGAGTAAGCATCCCTTTGTTGGGATTAGGTGATAGAGAAAGGCTCTTCTATTTGTGGCGCTGGGCACATGTTTCCCAATCTAATTTAATAACAAGGCCTCTAAGGAATTGTGTGTATGGGTTTGTACACATCTGTTTCCAAAGTTCAAAAACAGATGTGCACAAACCACTGCACACAAACTGCGGTCATGCTGATATGTCGATACCTTATACAATGTCGAGAGACAA
The DNA here is from genome assembly GCA_020510985.1 of Pholidichthys leucotaenia. NCBI lineage: Eukaryota > Metazoa > Chordata > Actinopteri > Cichliformes > Pholidichthyidae > Pholidichthys > Pholidichthys leucotaenia. The sequence goes on from CM035847.1 coordinate 162,690,702, forward strand.
AACCAATTCTAAATTATCCACTCAAATCTCCAAAATGTCAGGGAAAGCTTTGAAGACATGCTCGGGTGAGGATCTGTGTCACTATATGCATGTGTGTTTTTTTGTGATAACAGTAGCTGGGAAAAATGCAATCTGCAGCAATGTCGTGCAGCCTTACATGGTTTGATTGGATTTGAAATTTCTCTGTTAATTTGCCTTCATTTAGAGTTTAGACATTTTTTTTTAATAGAACAAGCATGACTTTTGTATTTTTAATTTCCATTTCTGAACTTCTATGACTCAGCTATACTTGTGTGGTTCTATTCTATGTGTGCATCTTTACCTTGTCAGTTTTCACTGTTTGGTTATTTTTATGAACGGCATTATTCAGAGTTCAACATATACAGTGGGGCAAAAAAGTATTTAGTCAGCCGCCAATTGTGCAAGTTCTCCCACTTAAAAGATGAGAGAGGTCTCCAATTTTCATCATAGGTATACCTCAACTATGAGAGACAAAATGAAAAAAAAAATCCAGAAAATCACATTGAAGGATTTTTAAAGAATTTATTTGCAAATTATGGTGGAAAATAAGTATTTGGTTTCCTACAAACAAGAAAGATTTCTGGCTCTCACAGACCTGTAACTTCTTTTTTAAGAGGCTCCTCTTAAAAAGGGCTCCTCCACTCGTTACCTGTATTAATGACACCTGTTTGAACTCGTTATCAGTACAAAAGACACCTGTCCACAACCTCAAACAGTCAGACTCCAAACTCCACTATGGCCAAGACCAAAGAGCTGTCAAAGGACACCAGAAACAAAATTGTAGACCTGCACCAGGCTGGGAAGACTGATTCTGCAATAGGTAAGCAGCTTGGTGTGAAGAAATCAACTGTGGGAGCAATTATTGGAAAACGGAAGACATACAAGACCACTGATAATCTCCCTCGATCTGGGGCTCCACGCAAGATCTCACCCCGTGGGGTCAAAATGATCACAAGAACGGTGAGCAAAAATCCCAGACCCACAAGGGGGGACCCATTGAATGACCTGCAGAGAGCTGGGACCAAAGTAACAAAGGCTACCATCAGTAACACACTATGCCGCCAGGGACTCAAATCCTGCAGTGCCAGACGTGTACCCCTGCTTAAGCCAGTACATGTCCAGGCCCTTCTGAAGTTTGCTAGAGAGCATTTGGATGATCCAGAAGAGGACTGGGAGAATGTCATATGGTCAGATGAAACCAAAATAGAACTTTTTGGTAAAAACTCAACTTGTCGTGTTTGGAGAAGAAAGAATGCTGAGTTGCATCCAAAGAACACCATACCTACTGTGAGGCATGTGGGAGGAAACATCATGCTTTGGGGCTGTTTTTCTGTAAAGGGACCAGGACGACTGATCCGTGTAAAGGAGAGAATGAATGGGGCCATGAATTGTGAGATTTTGAGTGAAAACCTCCTTCCATCAGCAAGGGCATTGAAGATGAAACGTGGCTGGGTCTTTCAGCATGACAGTGATCCCAAACACACCACCCGGGCAACGAAGGAGTGGCTTCATAAGAAGCATTTCAAGGTCCTGGAGTGGCCTAGCCAGTCTCCAGATCTCAACCTCATAGAAAATCTTTGGAGGGAGTTGAAAGTCCGTGTTGCCCAGCGACAGCCACAAAACATCACTGCTCTAGAGGAGATCTGCATGGATCAATGGGCCAAAATACGAGCAACAGTGTGTGAAAACCTTGTGAAGACTTACAGAAAACGTTTGACCTCTGTCATTGCCACCAAAGGGTACAGTATGTATAGATTTAATTAAACTAATATCACACCAATACCCTTGGTTTGGGGGTCATTTATTCTTTAATGCCCTTTTCAAACTATCACAGCGATCGAGGCAAACCTAGTAACCCAAATCAGTTGATAAGTCCTGTAATTTGGAAATCAAGGTCCCAGAGTCTGGAAAAAGAGTGGGGAGGCACAGAATCCAAGTTGCTTAAGGTCCAATGTGAAGTTTCCACTGTCAGTGATGATTTGGGGAGTCATGTCATCTGCTGGTGTTGGTCAACTGTGTTTATCTAATCCAAAGTCAGTGCAGCCATCATCCAGGAAATTTTAGAGCACTTCATGCTCCCCTCTGCTGACAAGCTTTATGGAGATGCTGATTTCATTTTCCAGTAGAAATTGGCACCTGCCCACTCTGCCAAAAGTATCAATACCTAGTTTTGACCATGGTATTAAAGCGCTTGATTGGCCAGCAAACTCTCCTGACGTAAACCCCACAGAGAATCTATGGAGTATTGTCAAGAGGAAGAAGAAAGACACCACACCCAACAATGCAGGTGAGCTGAAGGCTGCTATCAAAGCAACCTGGGCTGGCATAACACCTCAGTAGTACCACAGGCTGATTGCCTCCATGCCACACCACATGCAAAAGGAGCCCCAAACAAGTATTGAGTGTGTACATGGACATACTTTTCAGTCGGCCAACATACAAATAAATGTTTTTAAATTAATTTTATGTAATATTTTAATGGGCAGCATGGTGGCACAGTGGTTAGCACAGTGGCAGCACAGCAAGAAGGTCATGGGATCGATTCCACCCTTGACTATCGTGGGCTCGATCCCAGCCCCATACCATCGGTGACCCTTCTGTGTGGAGTTTGCATGTTCTCCCTGTGTCTGCGTGGGTTTACTCCGGGTACTCCGGTTTCCTCCCACAGGCAAAAGACATGCAGGTGAGGTTAACCGGCATCAATTGGGGATTCTAAATTGTCCTTAGGTATGGATGGATGTGAGAGTGAATGGTTGTCTGTCTCTTTGTGTTGGCCCTCTGTCCAGGGTGTACCCTGTCTCTTGCCCAAAGATGTTGGGATAGGCTCCAGCTCCCCCGCGACCCGTAAAGGATTAAGCGGTAGAAGATGGCTGGATGGATAATATTTTAATTTTTTGAGAAACTAAACTTGGGATTTTCATGAGCTGTAAGACATAACCATCAAAATTAAAAGAAAAAAGAACTTGAAATATATGACAAGCAAGCCAAAGTGCCTGAGGGCGTTCAAAGACACACAACAAAGCTGGTCTCAGGACCTCTAGCTGTCACGTTTGGCCCCTCGGGGCAGATAATAGAACTCATGTGCGTAACGAGCGTTTAACATTTTATTGAATAAGCTTAAATACTAACTTGGCTAGGCAGGGCAGACATAAACTCATAAACAAGGAACTTACATAGCAGTTCAAGCAAGGCAGAGTGGGAGCGTTTATTAACGCCCGAGTGATGATTAACCATACAGCACGGTTAACAACAATAATGCAGCGCCAAACAGAAAAGCTGTGTCTATTAAATAGTGTACCACAAATCATCAAACACGGGACAGGTGAGGTGAGGAAATCAATAAAGACACACAACTGACCTGAGGAGGCGGAATTAACACCCACACAGAGGGAAATGCAGGGGAGACATGATCAATACACAATGATGGCACAGAACCCAAATCCCAGATAATACAAAATAACCCAAAGAACAGAATTCTAAAACGATAGACAAAGATAAACATAATATAAACACAGACAAGCTCAAGGTTACATGCAGGCAAGTGTCAAAACTTGACAGAGTTAACCCCTTGCACTCTGGTCAATTTCCCTAAAAACGCCAAAAAATAACGTACCCAAAGTAAATCAAAAGCTGTTCTTCAACCCTTTGCAGCATCTTCATGGGGTTGGTCTCATTTAAAAGAAAACACTTTGAATTTTTTGGCAAAATAGTCATAATCTCTCTAAGTGCTCCTGCCACTGAGTAACAGTCATCTAAACATACTGAACTTGAAGAAAATAAATTTTGCCTGGGTGTTTTTTGGATACAAATGCTTGCAAATAATACACAGCTTAAGATCCGGGCTAGAAAATGCAACAGAAATGTAGAACCAAGTGTTATCCAGCTGAGGTCAAAATTGTGTAACAATACCACAAAAAATGAATATATTACACAGCTTTGTTCTCAGGTAGTTCCCAGGCGTTTTTGAACTGTGCCAAATTGTGCCAAATGGCACAGTTTGGAAAAACGTCTGTAACTTTTGAATGATTCAATATAGAAGCGTAATCTTGGGCTCTAATGAAAGGTGACACTCAGGGCTGTGTGCGCATGTGTGTGTGGGGGGGTTGTTTGTTCATTCAGTCATGAATGAATGAACAAACAAGCCCCCACACACAAAGAAGCATGCCACGTAAAAAATGTGTGGCTTTTTTTTTTACAAGAAAAAATAACCTACAGTGCACTAAAAATTATTCTAAAATATTTGTAATGTAGAAGATAACAACTCCCCCCCCCCCCCCCGCTACAGAGGACGGACATCGGCCATCGCTACATAACGGAACAGTCATGTGGTGATGTGGCGACCGTGGCTCACAGTCCCCGCGGTCCCCGCCCCCCCGCTACAGAAGAGTAGCGGGAGGGGGGGCGTTCACGGTCCGGACGCGGCGCACGAACCGTGTACAGCGGCGCACGGACTTCGGACTTCGGGCGCTGCAGTCTACTACGCACAGCTGTAATTTACCGATCGGTCAAAAGTCATTTTTGATTACAATTTTCAGGGATAAAGAATAATTTAGCTTATAACACTTACCTGTCCACAACAGCATGTGGACGGTCCATGATGACCATGGAAGAGAATCCTAAACGTCTACTCTGTTGGGACAGCACCGCCTGTGGCTGAACAGGCCGATGCGCGAATGGCAGTTCCTGTAACACAGGTCGCACTTGTGGGTGGTCTTCGTGCTGCTGGGTCTGTGGCGGTTCTTCCTGCAGGTCCTTTTTTCATCTGCTGCAGCAGTCAGTCTCTCTTCGCCCAGCCTTACACAAAACAGATTTTGCAAGGGACGCTTTCGAACTTCAGTGCTTCAATTGGCTTGCTGCATTTGCAGCCGTTGGTAGGCAGGTCCTTCTTGTTAGGTTTTCAGTCATTGGTTCTTCAAGGTTTCAGAAACCCAATTCAAGGCTCTTATTAGTCGAATGAGAGGTCAATCACATCTAAACCAATCAAAGCACTCCTTTGGTTTTCTGTTCGCAGCTGTGTATGTAGTGGAAGAACGGAAATGCAGGGTTTTTTTTTTTCTTCAGTGCGCCCTAGGACGCACAGTGTGCGTCCTAGGGCACCCTCGTGCGCTCTAGGACGCAGAGACGTGCCCACCCGCGGTACACCGAAGTGCAACAGGTTAATCATAGCATAAATCCAAACACAGACAAAACTCAGGTTCTCACAATACTTATAAAGGCAATAATAATAATTACAAGACTTAAACTAGAATACAAATAACAAAACCCACAGAACAGAAATAAACTCAAAATAGGAATGACCCTCCAGTCATCCCTGACACTAGCATACATTGATAGGCTACGTGAACTGAAGCTTCCAACACTGCTGTATCGACGAGCCCTGAGTGACATCATCAAGGCATATAAGTACCTTCTTTCCATTTACAGGGTTGATCCCTGTTCCTTGGAGCTGGGTACTGAGCGGAGAGGAAAAAATAAATAATTTACTCTGTCTCTATTGACTATAGGAGTGTGTGTTTTTCTGGAAAAAAAAATTACAGAGAATATTCTCTCTCTTTCCTGTGCCAAACTTCCACCTGTCTGTCTGCTGCATGTCGGTCTTGACACACATCTTTTATTTCGGGGGGGGGGGGGTGCTTTGTCCGTCCAGACCGGAGTGTAGTGTAGTGAGTGTGGTGTGTGTGTGCTGCTGTTCCCACCCCTGGTGTGATGTCAGGCGGGCATGCCTCTTGTATATAAATAAATAAATAAATAAATAGTCCTGTTCTGATAATAAAGTGGGGATTTGCTGCATGACAGAAGAGACTCCAGTCCCTCATTCCTCATACATAACATCTGGCGAGAGGATAAAAATTATAGGAGAGTACGGGCTACCTCCACCACTATCGCCGTTTCTAGAGTATACGGCAGAGCCGGTGATCCTGTGGCCGCAGTGGAGGGCCATGTTCGAGGATTACATCAGGGCGTTGGGCTTAAATAGACTCGATGGGAGACAACAGCAAGCACTTCTGGCCCACAATCTCGGCGTGGAGGGCTGAAGAATTCTCGGTATGTTGGGTGAAACGGAATACTATGAGGATGCTGTGGAGCGGCTGGCCGAGTACTTCGACGAGCAGACAAGGACCACGAAGCTGTGGGTAATGGAGCTGTTGGCGCCAGGAATGGCTAAGCTAGTTAGCTGGGAGACACTAACGACCCATTCTATGCCTATGGACAGGTTAACCATTAAGCTAATTTCGCGCCAAAACCAAGCTACGAGCTACCAGCTAGACTTTGACGTAGGACCAGGGCCACGAGTGGAGGAGTCCCCAGTCACTGAAGACAGTGGGCAGGTCAAGGAGCTCAGCACGGCACAGGACCATAGCACTGTTGAGTCAGACGGTGCAGTGTGCAACGACAGCAGAGAGAGGAAGCAGCAGGAGTCATCACTGCAGCTGGAGGCTGGACAGCGAGTGAGTGGGACTATGGAGGCTGAGAGCGCCGAGGAAGAACAGTGACAGCCGGGCATGGAGACGATGCAGCAGAATGCCTGAAACGAGAGTACCAAGAGCAGCAACGAAACGCCCAGGTCGGAGAGTGACGCTGACGAGAGTGACACTGAGAGCCTCGAGGGAGAGCAACAGTAGCACAGCGGAGTGCCTGGAAGGAGGGTGCTGGGAGCAGCAGCGAGGTGCCGGGGTCGGGAAACAATGCCGGCAAAAGCAATGCTGTGAGCCCCGGGAGTGAGCAACAGCAGCCATGCGCCATGGAGGTTGGGCAGCGTCTCAGTGCCGGAGTTCAATGCGCTCTGGACGAGGGTGCTGGGCGGGTACGGCGAGGCAGCGAGCGGCGCTGATGAACAGGCTTCGGGTCTCCCCGGAGTTTGGCCACAGGGGGCCGGAGTGTTTGGGACCATGATGGTGGTGTTGAAAGCTGTTGGGAGTGGAACAACAAGTACGGAGAGAAGGCATGCCGGCCAGCAGCATGGCTAGTCCCGAGGAATGAGGCAGTTGGAGGTGAAGAGTGACATTTTTGCAGGAGAGGTCGGTTTTGATCCTGGAGGCAGACAGCGGCCAGGGGCGTTCATGCCGTGGGGTTGACCAGGACCTCTGAGCCGGTCCTGTCTTCAGCAGCCAGGGGCATGCATGATTTGGGGCTGCCCTGGTCCCCCGGGCTGGTGTTACCTCTGGCTGCCGGTGGACATACAGTAGGTGTGACTTAAAGACTCTTAATATAAATAACACATATACTCTTCTGGTGTGCATATGAGTATGTATGTTATGGGATTGTTTTATTTATTTTGTATAGATTTTAAAAAGAAAAATGCTGGTTTGTGTCACGCCGCACCGCTCATCAGCGGCGCCACCTGCACGCACACCTGCACATCATCAGTGGTGAGGGATATAAGCCGCCTCGCCCTGAGCTTCGGCCTGAAGCCGTCAGACTTCCCCATGCATCGCTGTGAGTTCCTTCACCCTCAGCGGATCACTCTGGTAAGAAGACCTTACCCCCTTTTCCTTCCTAGTCTGCTCCCCTGTGCACAGGTGGATTCCCCGGTGGCGGACAATGCCTCTCCATCGCCTGTTCCTCGCTGCTGCACCGGGCTCTCCAGGTGGCTGTCTACCGGACCTCGTCCCTTGTTGTGCCAGTCATCTGTCCTCTCCAAGTAAGCTCCTCTCTCGCTCTTATATCTCCTGTGTTGGTGTGTGCCCGTCACACTTCTCCTTGTGCTTTTCCCATAGGGTTGTCCGGCTGTACGGTCTCCTGCCTCTGTGCCCGAAGCAGATGCCGCCACCAACACATTTACATCCCGCAGACACACATTCATACACTCCTGTTGTTAATAAACTATTTGAACTACTCTGAGCCTGTGTGTGTGCGTCTCCCGAGCCGTGCGTTATGTCAGTACGGCTTCAGCAGAGCGGCTCGGCAGACGGCGGGCTCGCACACCGGTTTTCCACTCTCGAGGCTCGAGTGGATCAGATAGCTTATCAGCAACAGGTGATTTTTATCAATTGATAAATATAACTAACCGATTGGGCCGCTTGGACCCCCAACAGCCGTTCCCCCCGGCTCGTCAGGGTGGCGCGGCTCCTGCTGCTCCAGTGGCCGTCCAGCAGGCTCCGGGTGCACCGGTTCGGCTCACGCCCATTCCAACCCCCGCCCGCTTTAGCGGTAAGCTCGGCGGAGCACGGGGGTTTATAATGCAGTGTGAGTCCGTTTTCCACCGTGTGCCCAGGAACTTTCCCTCAGATCATAGCCGAATTGGTTATATCGGGAATCTCCTGGAGGGGCGAGCATTAACCTGGACCTACGCCGTAATGGCGAGGCCCAGTTATGCCACCCTCACATATGACCAATTCGTGAGACGCTTCCTGGAGGTCTTTGACCATTCTCTTACCGAGACGGTCCAGGTCGATCGGCTTCTCGCCCTCCAGCAGGGAAGCCGGTTGGCAGCGGACTACGCGGTTGACTTCCGAGTAGCGGCGGAGGAATTAGGCTGGGAGGAACGCTCCCTCTGTGGCCTTTTCCTCCGCAGTCTCAACGATGATCTGAGGGATGAACTGGCTGGGCGGGATATCCCTGAGACGCTAGCAGAGCTAACATCCCTAGCGATCAGTTTGGACAACAGGCTGCGCGAGCGCTCCTCGGGACGGAAGTCGTCTTCTTCTCGCCCTCGTGGAGTCTCGCCGCGCCTGTTCCAAGCTCGCCCCCTGGCGACGCCGCCACCATCGTGCCCCGAGGAGTCGGAGCCGATGGTGACGGGCTGGACAAAGCTTTCCCCTGCGGAGAGACAACGCCGCCGTGAGTTGGATCTCTGCATGTATTGCGGAGATGACCAACACACGGTGAAGCTTTGCCCACAGAAAGCCAGTCGGCGGGGTCCGCGAGTCACTGTAGGGGGCCTCGCGGACGTCAATCGGTTAAGTTCTCTCACTCAATTGAAGCTGCCCATCCGTTTCTGTCATAACTCCACTGGGCATCTCACCCACGCACTGGTGGATTCGGGCGCGGAAGGCAGCTTTATTTCTCAAGGCCTGGCAACCCGATTGGGCATCCGCTGTCAGGCACTCAGAAACCCTATCTCCCTGGTCAACCTCTCTCGTGCCTCCCTTGGGAGAGTTACACACCAGACCATCCCCATCCCGGTTATTATCTCTGGAAACCACCGGGAGGAGATAACCTTTTACGTCCTGCCCAACTCTGTGTCACCCGTCATCCTGGGGTATCCCTGGCTACGCCTCCACAACCCCGTTCTGGATTGGAAGTCCGCCGGGGTGTCGGCATGGAGTACGTTCTGCATGGGCACCTGTCTTCAGTCCGCTGCCTGCTCTCCGTCTGCTTCTCCCCCTCCTACGGACGCTGCACCCCCGGACCTGTCCCTGGTGCCACTGGAATTTCACGACCTGGGTATGGTATTCAGCAAATCCAAGGCGATGTCTCTCCCCCCTCATCGGCCCTATGACTGCGCAATCAATCTCCGCCAGGGGGCACCCTTACCTTCTGGACGACTCTACAGTCTATCGGCGCCGGAGAAGGAGACAATGAACTCATACCTCAAGGAGTCGCTGAGTGCTGGGATTATCCGCCCTTCGTCATCACCTGTGGGGGCAGGATTCTTCTTCGTTGGTAAGAAGGACGGATCCCTCCGTCCTTGCATTGACTATCGTGCCCTTAATGACATAAGGGAGAAGGATCGTTACACCCTGCCCCTCATGGACACCGCTTTCCACTCCCTCCAGGGGGCGACTTGGTTCACCAAGCTGGATCTACGCAGCGCATACCACCTCGTCCGGATCCGGGAGGGAGACGAGTGGAAAACAGCCTTCCGTACCCCGAACGGCCACTTCGAGTACCTGGTGATGCCGTTCGGGTTGACCAACGCTCCAGCCATCTTTCAGCGCCTCATCAACGACGTCCTCCGGGATTTCATCGGCCTTTTTGTGTTCGTCTACCTGGATGACATACTCATCTTCTCCAAGTCCAGGGTCGAGCACCAGGTCCACGTGAGGCGGGTCCTCCAAAGACTGCTGGAGAACCAGTTATACGTGAAGGCCGAGAAGTGTGAATTTTATGCAAAGACAACATCCTTCCTTGGGTTCATCATCTCACACGACCAGGTGCTTCCGGACCCAGAGAAGGTGAAGGCGGTGGTGGAATGGCCTACACCTGCATCAAGGAAGCAGGTGCAACAGTTCGTTGGGTTTGCGAACTTCACCGCCGCTTCGTCCCAAATTTTGGCACCATCGTCGGTCCGCTGACCCACCTCACGTCCCCTAAGGTCCCGTTCCGGTGGACCGAAGAGGCCACAGCTGCTTTTCAGGCGCTGAAGGCAGAGTTCTCCTCTTCCCGGGTCCTTAGCCAATTCAACCCTGCGCTGCAGTGCATCGTGGAAGTGGATGCTTCGGACACAGGAGTGGGGGCGGTGCTATCCCAGCGGTCGCCAGACGACGGTATCAAACGGCCCTGCGCCTTCTTCTCCCGGCGCTTGTCCCCGGCGGAGAGGAATTACGACGTGGGTGACAGAGAGCTCCTCGCCATCAAGCTCGCGCTACAGGAGTGGCGTCACTGGCTAGAGGGGGCGGACCTGCCGTTCATGGTCCTGACGGACCACAAGAACTTGGAGTACCTTAGATCTGCCAGGTGCGCTGGTCCTTGTTCTTCGCCAGGTTTCAATTTACCATCACCTTCAGGCCTGGCTCCAAGAACGGCCTGCCCGACGCCCTCTCTAGGCAATTCGCCCCTGAGGAGTCGGAGGACATGGTCCACACCATCCTACCCAGGTCGTGCGTCGTGGGAGCCATCACCTGGGACATCGAGAGCAAGATCCGGAAGGCGCAGGAAGTGGAACCTGACCCTGGCGGCGGACCGGAGGGGAGGCTGTTCGTGCCATCCACGGTTCGAGGGGAGGTCATCCACTGGTTGCACACATCCAAGCTTACCTGTCACCCTGGCTCCTCCCGGATGATTGACCTCCTCCAGCGGTCCTTTTGGTGGCCGGGCCTGCAGAGGGACGCTGCCCGCTACGCCCGGGCCTGTCCAGTTTGTGCCACCAACAAATCGGGTAATGCCCCTCCAGCGGGTTTGTTCCAGCCTCTGCCCGTCCCTGGCAGGCCCTGGTCGCATATCGCCCTGGATTTCGTCACCGGACTCCCAGTCTCGAACACCTACGACACCATCCTGACCATCGTGGACCGCTTCTCCAAGGCGGTACACTTCGTCCCCCTACGAGGTCTCCCAACTGCCCTGGAGACGGCGGACCTCCTCATCCAACACGTGGTCAGGCTGCATGGGATTCCGGTGGACGTGGTCTCGGACCGGGGGCCCCAATTTTCTTCAGAGGTTTGGAGGTCGTTCTGCAATGCCTTAGGAGCCAAGGTGAGCCTCTCTTCCGGCCATCACCCCCAATCCAACGGGCAGTGTGAGCGGACCAACCAGGAGCTGGAGGCTGCGCTCCGCTGTGTAACGGCGTCCAAACCTACGTCCTGGAGTAACCACCTCGCCTGGGTTGAATACGCCCATAACACCGCTCGCTCTTCTGCTACAGGGATGTCCCCCTTTAAGGCGTCCCTGGGTTACGACCCCCCGCTGTTCCCAACACAGGAGAGTGAGGTAACTGTCCCCTCAGTACGGGCGCATCTCAGGCAGTTCCGCTCCATCTGGGCGTCAGTGCGCAATGCGCTTTTACGCACGGCGGAGTGCAACAGAGCCGTGGCGGACCGGCACAGAAGACCTGCCCCGGCGTACAGAGTTGGTCAGCAAGTCTACGTGTCAACCCAGGACGTGACTTTAAAGGGCGAGAGGAGGAAGCTGGCACAGCGCTTTATGGGTCCTTACCCCATCACCAGGATCGTCAACCCGGTGGCTGTGCGTGTAGCTATTCCCCCCTCCCTCTGCATCCATCCCAACTTCCACGTGTCCAAGGTGAAGCTGGCAGTCTCCGATCCCCTTTGCCCTCCTCCTGCTGCGCAACCCGCGCCCCGGATGATTGGTGGCCAGCCGGCCTGGTCCGTCGCCTCCATCCTGGACTCCCGGCGCCGGGGTCGTGGGTTGCAGTACTTGGTGGACTGGGAGGGCTATGGGCCTGAACATCGACAGTGGGTACCCTCGTCATTTGTGTTGGACCCGTCGCTCATCGCTGATTTCCACCGAGCGCACCCAGAGAAGCCATCGCCAGGAGGCGCTGCTAGAGGGGGGAGTACTGTCACGCCGCGCCGCTCATCAGCGGCGCCACCTGCACGCACACCTGCACATCATCAGCGGCGAGGGATATAAATCGCCTCGCCCTGAGCTTCGGCCTGAAGCCGTCAGACTTCCCCATGCATCGCTGTGAGTTCCTTCACCCTCAGCGGATCACTCTGGTAAGAAGACCTTACCTCCTTTTCCTTCCTAGTCTGCTCCCCTGTGCACAGGTGGATTCCCCGGTGGCGGACAACGCCTCTCCATCGCCTGTTCCTCGCTGCTGCACCGGGCTCTCCAGGTGGCTGTCTACCGGACCTCGTCCCTTGTTGTGCCAGTCATCTGTCCTCTCCAAGTAAGCTCCTCTCTCGCTCTTATATCTCCTGTGTTGGTGTGTGCCCGTCACCCTTCTCCTTGTGCTTTTCCCATAGGGTTGTCCGGCTGTACGGTCTCCTGCCTCTGTGCCCGAAGCAGACGCCGCCACCAACACATTTACATCCCGCAGACACACATTCATACACTCCTGTTGTTAATAAACTATTTGAACTACTTTGAGCCTGTGTGTGTGCGTCTCCCGAGCCGTGCGTTATGTCAGTTTGAGTTATTTTTGTGTGAATGTGATAGGCCATTTTCCTACAGTTCTTGATTCCTTGTTCCTTAGTGCATGATTCGGGTCCTAATTTGGGGAGGGTTTTGATTGTGTGTGGTTTGCATTTTTCTAAGGGGGGGGGGGATTGTGGTGTAGTGAGTGTGGTGTGTGTGTGCTGCCATACCTGCCCTGGTGTAACGTCAGGCGGGCACGCCCCTTGTATATAAATAGTCCTGTTCTGATAATAAAGTGGGGATATGCTGCATGACAGAAGAGCCTCTAGTTCTCAAGCCTCCAGTCATTCCTCATACATAACACGGAGATTGGCAGCATAAAAGCTCATTGACGGACTTCCAGTTGGTGACTTCATGGCACTGGGGTAGCTGCAGAGAGGATCCTGATACTTTTTACATTTTAAAACACTCACTTTTATTTTTCAGAGCCATAATTTTGGGTATGGTGGTTGGTTTTTTACCCTTATTGAATCTCTGCCACAGTCATAATGAGCTCTAAGGGTGGTACATGCAAAACTCACCTGCGGACCTCACCCTTGATGCTATTTTGAAGCTCCTGGAAGAGCAACGCAGTTCGCTATCCATTTAGTTTAAAGCTACATGCAGCATTATGGAAGCAAAATTTGACCAAGTGCAGGTTACTGTGGAAGACCACGGTCAGTGTCTGGTTCTCTCGAACTTGTGTGGTTGACCTGAGTCAGCACACTGGGGAGCTGGAGAACCTCTGTTCTAACTTTCGGGATAGCAATGCTAAGCTAACTGCTAAGGTGGTCGACCTGGAGAGCCACAGCAGGAGGAACAACTTGCGCATTTTGGGGCTGCCAGAATCTACGGAAGGCGGCCATACAATGTTTTTTGCCGGTGCTCTGTGTAAAATCTTTGGCAGGGACATGCTCCCAACTCCCCCAGAACTTGACAGAGCCCACCGCTCACTAACAGCTAAGCCGAAGCCGGGCCAGCGGCCGTGGTCTGTCATTATCTGTTTACATCGCTACCAGATCAAAGATTTGCTTATCAGGGAAGCCCGCTGGAGAGGAAACCTTAACTACCGCGATTAACAGATTTGGGTGGTGGATGATTACTGCCCCGAGGTGTTAACCCAAAGAGCCGAATACAGGGAGGTGATGGGTGAACTTTGCAAAAAGGGACTCAGACCTTTGCTTCTCTTCCCCGCAAGGCTCTGCATCACCCTCACCAGTGGGGAAAAGAAGTGGTTGCGCTCAGTGGAGCACGCTTGGAAATTCATTGAGGCTCATCCACCCTCACCTCGTGCATCGTAAAGGCTGTGTTCTCCATCCTGACGGGTTAAACTGTTTTATTCTTTGCTTTTCTGACATCTATGGGAAGCCTTATGGAGCAGTAACGAGTGTTTAGTCTCAATGAGTACCTCCACTCCTCACTATTATACAGACTTTAGCAGCTTTCTTTGGGACATTTCTTAAAAATGTAGCTTAATCTTAGAATGAGAGAGACTTATAGTGTTGCTGTTATTTCAATGTTTACACCACTTGTGTTACGGTTTTGGTCAATATTTAGCCCTTTTTCTCTTTTATTCAGAGTGTTAAATGTTTTTCTGTTTCTTTAATCCATTCTTATTATGGAGCCTGATTAGGAGTTAGAATGCAAAAGAGAAACCTTGATAGGGAGATAGTTCTTTGGGTAAAAGTGTGCTGTCATGTTTGCTTTTTTTTGTTTGTTTGTTTGTTTTTTTGGGGGGGTCAAATTTGATTCTTTTTTTGTTTGTTTGTTTTTGGTTTTAACAATTGTTACTCATTTTTTAGTAATGGCCTGGTGTTATTTTTGCAGAATGTGGCAACCTGCTCAATCTTCTCTTCTGTAACCATTTTAAAGCGCTCATGACACGATTTTGACATAATCTACTGTAATTTTGCAACACATAATTTCAATATAATGAAATAAGTGAATCTGTGCAATTCTAAGTCAAACAGGTTTATTTTCATGCGAATATCCAATGTTTCCAAGAGCACCTTGGCACCAATTGGGTCAGTGGCTGGAAAACCCCCTGGCCATGTTGTGATGTCAGCGGGAGAACACAGCAGTTGGCTGACCATTCTACACGCATGATGGAAGCAGTTGAAAACATCAGTGATGGTTCCAGCACATGTAGTCTGGAATTGGTTTGAGTTGTTCAATCTTCAGACGATTATGGTTCAGAAGAATGTGGTGATAATGAAGAATCTGGGGGCATCAGACCTTATAGGTTTGAGCCATACCAAGCAGACATCGTGTCTAGCAAGTCAGACTCAGAGAGTGACGGTGGTAAGGCAAACATGCCTACCGCAGCAGCAGCGGCACACACACAGCAGGTGAACACAGAGTGGTATGCTTTTGTTACAGATATTGCAACAAATTATTTGTTCATCAATATAATTTATTTAAACCCAGTTTCTCAATAAAGTCATAGCAGTGTATTTATAATAAAATTGAAACAGCTACCTGTTACTGTCACCCCCCCCCCATAAACACATAAAAATATACTGTTTTTTTGTTTTTATTTTTGCAGGCGCCAGTGTGGTCTGTGTATGATCATGACAACAGAGGAGGAGATTATTTGTTGTCAAGAGCAGGACAAGGTGAAACAGAAAATTCCGGACGGTGCTATAAAGTGTATCACTGGTCATCACAACTTCCCCGCAGTGTGTCTGAATGAAGATGTGTTGGAAGAGGCCTATTTCACCTATAAACATTATGTGAATGTGGATTATGGGAACAATTGGAAGCAATATTTGTATATATATATTTGGGTGAGCTCAGCGCATCCCCACCTACCTGCACACCTGCTCTAGCACCTGCTCCAGCCTGCGCAGCCTCTGCAGACGTCCATGACCTCAGCAACAAACACTGGTTTCGTCACGGGGCTAAACCAAAAGCTTTGCTTGGTCCCTCTCATCCTCCATCTGTGCCCTGGACCTTGGTTCGACCAGCTAATGGCCATCATCGTTTGACCGGAATGGGCCACGCCTCCTGTCTTCTGGTGTACTTGGAAAACAGATTTGATATCCTTTCCCTGGAGGATTTTCCCCACCTGGACGCTGGCCGCCCGCCCGTGGACGCCCCTCATCCTCCCTTCTCTCCTTCCGCAAACCCCGGATAAAGACCACCCAGGGTGTGTCAAATTATACACCTGCTCCTGATAGAAGAAAAGACCGCATCTCCCCGCCTTCGCAACCACATCATCCTCTTCACAATTCCTCTCCACATCAGAATTCACCGACAACCCCCCCCCCCCCCCCCAAGACGACGCTGGAAACTGGTGACTCGATCGTGAGGAACGTCAGAAGCAGGTACTGTGTTACTCAATTTTTTCCCGGGGTAGAGTCTCTGATATTGAGGCTCTTATCCCTGACCTGCTGAATGAATTCCCTCACGTTCATACCACCGTTGTGCATGTGGGATGCAATAACATCCCAGATGAAGCATCTGAGATTTTAAAAAGTGACTTCAGGAGCCTTCTGTCCACTCTTATGAACTGTGGCAGACGTGCATTCATCTCTGGGCCTTTGGCACCTCTCAGGCGAGGCTGAAATTGTTTTAGCAAAACTCTCAGTCTTAATTCTTGGCTGTGTTTTACTTGCCTTATTTTTAACATTGGTTTTATTGACAATTTTAACTTATTTTGAAACCGCCCATCACTTATGAGGCCTGATGGCATCCACCCAAATAGACTTGGTGCACGTGTTTTAACAGACAATCTTCTCTATTTTATTCAATGTTTTCTGGTACAGTGACTGAAATTTGGTGTGTTTACTCACTCTGAAGTTTCTGGATTTTCCAAACTGCCCTTTTTTGGTCCTGTTCCCACATATTCTATCGATCCCATTAACTCCGGTGGTCTTTACCATTTGGATCAGCCTTTGATGTATAGTGCTTCAGAGATTGAGTCTGTCTCCCGTTGCCCTAAATATTGTAACCCAGGACAAATACAACACAACCTGAAAAACACTCGCACTTCTGCAGCGCCTCCTCTTCCACCACCTTTCAACTTTGCCCCTGTCTCCTCCCTTAGAGAACCTTTTTCTGCTCCCTCTAAAGTTAATAAAAAAGTTAAAAAAATAGAATGCATAAACTTCCCAGATTGATTAAACAAAATGTTGGTAAAATTATAATCCAGCCTCAAGTCTCTAAAATTAATAAAATTAATAATTTGGCCTCTGTTCCCCCCCAAAGTTTAAAAATTAAATGTGGCTTATAAACATTAGGTCTCTACCTTCTAAGTCTCTTCTGGTCCATGATCTATTAATCGATCACCAGATCGATCTACTATCCCTCACAGAGACCTGGCTCGGGCTTGATGATTATGTTGGTTTGAATGAATCAACTACCTCTGGGTATTTAAACTGTTATAACCCCAGAGGTTCTGGTAGTGGTGGTGGAGTGGCGGCAATTTTCCATTCTAAATTACTAGCTAATGTTAAGCAGAAATTATGTTTTAATTCCTTTGAAGGTTTGGTCCTCAGTGTGGGGCCTGTTGGCAATCTTGGCTTGAACCCAATTCTCTTTACCATAGTTTATCGTCCTCCCACAGCCTATTCAGAGTTTCTATTGGAATTTGCCAAATTTTTAGCTGATTTGGTGCTGAAAACCGATAGAATAATTATTGTAGGGGACTTTAATATACATGTTGATGTTGAGAGTGACTGTTTTAATAAGGCTTTCAAATCAATTTTAGACTCAATGGGGTTTTCCCAAAAAGTAAAAAATTCTACCCATTATTTCCACCATACATTGGACCTTGTTTTGACATATGGTATAGATATCGAAAATCTGGTTGTGTCTCCTCATAATCCTGTACTGTCTGACCATTGTCTGTTAAATTTTGAGTTCATTATCTCTGATCACTTATTTCCTAAAGAAAAATACTACTACAGCAGATGTCTTTCTGATGACATTGTTGCTAAATTTTTTGCAGATTGTCTCCTCTATGCCATGGGTCAACACAACAGAAACACCTGATATAAGTGATGGAGAGTCTGCTCCATTCGTGATTGATAGCATGGTTGATGGTGTTACTGCTTCTATGCATCGGACTCTAGATTTGGTAGCCCCTTTACAAAAGAAAAGTCTAACCAGAGATTTCTTACCCCTTGGTTTAACTCAGAAACTCATGGCTTAAAACAGAAAAATTGTCAATTGGAAAGAAAATGGCGTTCAACAAATTCAGATGAATTCTACTTGGCGTGGAGAAATCATCTCTTAATCTATAAAAAATCTATTAGAAAAGCTAGATCAAGCTATTATTCTCTATTAATAGAAGCAAACAAGAATAACCCCAGGTTTCTCTTCAACACTATAGCCAGGCTTACAAAGAGCCATGACTCGGTCAGTCCTCGCATCCCCCCTGAGCTTTCTAGTCAGGACTTTCTGAACTATTTCAATCGTAAAATTTTATCTATTAGAGATGAAATCAGTCAGATTCTTCCTACTGTTAACTCTAGTACATTAACTACTGCAACTTCCTCAATTGATATCTGCTTAAATAAGTTTACTCCAATCGACCTCTTAGAGTTGGATAAAATAATTTCCTCTTCTAAGCCTTCATCTTGCCTTCTGGACCCTATTCCTTCTAGGTTATTTAAAATTATTTTCCCAATTATTGGTAGCCGTATTCTTCTTATCATTAATTCTTCTTTAACTCTGGGTTATGTCCCACTTGCTTTTAAAACTGCTGTAATTAAACCTTTACCTAAAAAAAACAACGCTCTATCCTGGAGTTTTGGCCAATTATCGACCAATCTCTAATTTGCCTTTCATTTCAAAAATCTTGGAAAGAGTTGTTGCTGTGCAATTATCTGACCATTTGCACGGAGTTGGTTTGTTGGAGGTGTTTCAATCTGGGTTAAGAGCTCATCACAGCACTGAGACTGCCTTAGTGAAGGTCTCTAATGACCTCCTGACTGCATCTGATAATGGACTTGTCTCTGTTCTTGTTCTTTTAGATCTCAGTGCAGCCTTTGACACTATCGATCATGCCATTCTACTTGATAGATTGGGACACTTTGTTGGACTCAGTGGAACTCCGTTGCAGTGGTTTAGATCTTATTTGTCTGATAGATTTCAGTTTGTCCATGTCAATGATGGATTTTCTTCCAGCTCTAAGCTCACTCATGGAGTTCCACAGGGATCTGTGTTGGGCCCTACTCTTTTTAGTCTATATATGCTCTCATTGGGCAATATCATCAGAAAGCACTGTATGCATTTTCACTGTTACGCAGATGACACACAACTATACATGTCAGTGAAGCCCGATGATTGTGATCAGTTGGCCAAGTTAGATGCCTGTCTTAAGGACATCAAAGCTTGGATGATGACATGTTTCAGGACCCAGGAGACAGACACTGACACGAGCAGAAAGTGACAATAATCTTTATTTAATTGTGAGTGAGTGTAATGCGAGTGTAAGTGCGAGGATATCGTTCTGGTCACTGGAGCTGAGCGACCTGGATGGAGACCCGGCAACCCTGGAACAGATAAGCAGAGACAAATTACTAATGCTCCACACTAGAAAAGAGCTGCAGATAACAAGGCTTACTTGAGAGCAGCACTGGCTTCACTCTGCTGAGTTCCAGCGGCCGGGCAGCGTGGAGGTGAAGGCGTCCGTGACCGTGCTGGGATTACTCCCCGTGGCTGTGACAATGACAGCCCTGACGATGACACCGGCTGTGATTCCACAGACCGGGATGACGATGATCCTGACGATGACGCCGGCTGTGACTCCACAGACCGGGATGACGATGACACAGATGATGATGCAGACAAAGACGAGGTTAGTGACTCCACACACAGTGGCAATGACGACACAGCTGATGCTGATGACAGTGATTCCACCGATAACGTTGGCCAATGCTCCTGTAATTGATACAGTAAAAGTTCTGGCAATTGAGGAGCAAGACGTACCGGTAGGCGTGGTGGTAGCGAGCCGCTACGAAGACGTGATGGCGTTACCCCGTCAGCTGGGGACGCAGGTCCGCCGCCAAGGTGGTCCACCTGTGCACAGGGGTAAAGGTTTGGCGTAGAGTAGCAAATGGTGCGCTTACTTGCTTGACGCTGGGAAGAGTTCCTGGATGCAGCAAGTAAAGCTCTTGACGAGACAAACGAGGTTCCAGACGAGACAAACGAGGTTCCAGACGAGACAGACAAAGTTCCTGACGAGACAGACAAAGTTCTTGATGGGACAGACAAAGTTCCAGACGAGACAAGAGATATTCTTGACGAGACCAGAGAGCGGAGTGCAGATTCATTCTCCGTTGAGGAAGACAGACGACTCTGTGCCGGGCTGTCAGCGACACTGGCTTTTAACAGCCGTTGATTCACACCTGTTGGTCTGTGCGCAGCTGGGGCTAATGACACTAATGACGGCCCAGAGGCCGCCATGACAGATGACTTGTAATTTTTTACTATTGAACTCTGATAAGACTGAAGTCATTGTTGTTGGCCCAAAACATCTTAGAAGTTCCTTTTCAGATTATGCCCTTAATTTAGATGCGGCCACTGAACAGTTGTGCGAGGAACCTTGGAGTGATTTTTGACCAGGATTTGTCCTTTAATTCACATATTAAAACTGTTTCTAGGACCGCCTTATATCATCTGCGCAATATTGCCAAGATCAGGAGCATCTTGTCTCTGGGTGATGCTGAGAAACTGATTCATGCCTTTGTCAGTTCACGATTAGATTATTGTAATTCGCTATTATCTGGTTGTCCTAAAGTATCTTTAAAAAATCTTCAGTTGATTCAAAATGCTGCTGCTAGAGTTTTAACTGGTTCTAGAAAAAGACATCATATTTCCCTGGTTCTGTCCTCCCTCCATTGGCTTCCCATTGAATTCAGAATCAAGTTTAAGATCCTTCTTCTTACTTTCAAAGCTCTTAACAATCTGGCCCCCCAATATATAAAATATCTTATATTACCTTACCATCCTAATAGAGCATTACGCTCCCAAAATGCTGGCTTACTTGTGGTGCCCAGAATCTCCAAAAGTACGGTGGGAGGCAGAGCCTTCTGCTATCAAGCTCCTTCTCTCTGGAACCAGTTACATCTCTGGGTCCGGGAGTCAGACTCGGTCTCTGTTTTTAAGAACAGGGTAAAATCCTTCCTTTTTAATATAGCTTTCGTTTAAGGAGGGTTTTTGTGTCTTTTAACCCCATTCTTGTTCTATTGTTATCTGATCCATACTGCTGGTTGACCTCCAATATTGTACTTGGCATCTTACTGCTATGTTCTTTATGTCTGCCCTTTCCATCCTCCCTATCCCCTCATCCCCAGCCAGTCGCAGCAGACGACTGCCCTTCCATGAGCCTGGTTCTGCTAGAGGTTTCTTCCTTCCAAATGGGAGTTTTTCCTCTCCACTGTTGCTTAGTGCTTGCTCATAGGGGATCGTCTGATTGCTGGGTCTTTCTGTGACTGTTTTTTTTTTTTTTTTTTTCTGCACTGTGGCGCCACGAGATGGCTTTTGTTGTGATGTGGTGCATTATAAATAAATAAATAAATAAAGCTGAATACACATCTTACAGACAGTTCATCAGATGGTGCTACCACTACCTTGGTGAGAAAGTCCGAGTGCCAATACCTGCCTGTGTCTTTCACAAGATCAGAAAGACCTTTCCAATACAAGAGGGACAATATGTTGGTTTTTCTTATGTGACTAACTACCTTTATGTTTTCATGGTATTGTTTTTCATTCGATACATGTTTATCTGACAACAACTGTTGTCAATTTTTACAAGAAAATAAAATTAAAAAAAATATTTATAGTGTGATACTTGAAACTCTCATAACTGTTGTCATCATTGGGACGTTGCATGCAATCCTGTTACAATCCTGGGTATCTGAACAAGAGAAATATTTTTTTTTTAATTTTGCAAATATAGTATAAATATTTTTTAGTAAATTAGATCATGTCATGACTCGCCGCTCATCAGCGGCGCCAGACACGCATACACCTGCTCCTCGTCAGCGGCGAGGTATTTAATCCACTCTGCCCTGAGCTTCGGCCTGAAGCCGTCTCTCAACTTTGGCCCCTTTGCTACTACGGATCTCAAACCTACTAGCGAAGATTATCTGGGTAAGCTCCCCTTACCTCTCTCCTCTAGCCTTCCCCTGTGCACAGGTGGACATTCCCGGCGGCGGACTTCCTCATCTCGCCGCTGGCTCTACGCTGCTGCCACAGGTACTGCAGGTCGCTGTCTCCCGGGCCTCGCCCTTGTCGACGCCAGCCACCTGTCATAACCAAGTAAGCCAGCTACCATCATTATTCCCTGTATTGGTGTGGTGCCCGTTACCCTTCTCCCTCTGCTCTCTCCCATAGGGTTGTCCGGCTGTACGGCCTCCTGCCCCCGTGCCTGACGCAGACGCCACCACCAATACATTCTTATTCCGCAGACATGCAGCCACACACTTCCCTGTTGTTGATAAAGCTGTTAAATCTATCCTGAGCCTGCGTGTGTGTCTCCTGAGCCGTGCATTATGTCAGTATGGCTTCAGCAGAGCGGCTCGGCAGACAGCGGGCTCGCACGCCGTCTTTCCACCCTCGAGGCTCGGGTGGATTTAATAGCCCTTCAGCAACAGGTGATATTAAATCAGTTAATTGTTATTACTAACCGATTAGACCGCTTGGACCCCCAGCAGCCGTTCCCCTCGGCTCGTCCGGGTGGCGCAGCTCCTGCGGCTCCGGCGACTGTCCAGCTCGCTCCGGGTGCGCCAACACGGCTCACACCAATCCCCACTCCTGCTCGCTTTAGCGGTAAGCTGGGTGCAGCTCGGGGTTTTATTATGCAGTGTGAGTCCGGGTTTCTTCACGTTCCCGGAGACTTTCCCTCAGACCATAGCAGAATTGGCTACATTGGTAATCTCCTAGAGGGCCGTGCGCTTACCTGGGCTTACGCCATTATGGTGAAGCCCAGCTACGCCACCCTCCCCTATGGCCAATTCATGCGACAATTTCTGGAAGTGTTCGATCATTCGTGTTTGGACAGTGTCCAGGTCGACCGCCTTCTCGGACTCCAACAGGGGAGCCGATCGGCGGCCGACTACGCGATCGACTTCCGGGTTACCTCGGAGGAGGTTGGCTGGGAAGAGCATGCGCTCTGCGGCATCTTCCTCCGCAGCCTAAATTCTGGCCTGAGGGATGAGCTGGCCGGCCGGGATACCCCGGAGACGCTGGCGGAGCTGATTTCTCTTACCATCAGTTTGGATAACAGGCTGCGCGAGCACGCCTCTGAGCGGAAGCAGTCTTCTCGCTCGCGGGGCGCCTCTGCACGCCTGACCCAAGCTCGCCACCTGGTGTTGCCGCCACCGGAGGTCTCCGAGGAGTCGGAGCCGATGGTGACGGGCCGGACAAAGCTCCCCCTGGCGGAGAAGCAGCGCCGCCATGACCTGGGCCTCTGCATGTATTGCGGGGGTAGCCAGCACACGGTGGAGCATTGTCCGGAGAAGCCAAACGAGGAGGTCCGCGAGCCACTGTAGGGGGCCTCGCGGACGCTAATCGGTTAAATCCCCTCACACATTTGACGCTGCCCATCCGCTTCTGTCACAACCTCACTGGGCAACTCACACATGCACTGGTGGATTCAGGCGCAGAGGGTAGCTTTATTTCACAGAGCCTGGCAACCCGACTGGGCATCCATTGTCACCCCCTCGACACTCCTCTCGCCCTGGTTAATCTCTCCCGAGTTTCCCTGGGAAAAGTAACTCACCGAACATCTCCCGTCCCAGTGATCATCTCTGGAAACCACCGGGAGGATATCTCTTTCTACGTCCTGCCCACCTCGGTAACTCCTGTCATCCTCGGATATCCCTGGCTCCGCCTCCACAACCCCGCCTTGGACTGGAAGACTGGGAAGGTGTCAGCATGGAGTACTTTCTGTATGAGCACCTGTCTCCAATCCGCTGCCTGCGCCCCGTCCTCGCCTCCCACAGCCCAGGACACAGCGCCCCCGGATCTCACCCTCGTGCCCTCAGAATTCCACGACTTGGGTGCCGTTTTCAGCAAGTCCAAGGCGATGTCTCTGCCTCCTCACCGGCCCTACGACTGTGCCATTAACATCCGCCAGGGCGCGCCCCTACCTTCAGGACGCTTCTATAGCCTGTCAGCGCCAGAGAAGGAGGCCATGAACAGCTACTTGAAGGAGTCGCTCAGTGCTGGGATCATCCGACCATCTTCCTCTCCAGTAGGCGCAGGGTTCTTCTTCGTGGGAAAGAAAGACGGTTCCCTTCATCCTTGCATCGACTATCGAGCGCTCAACGACATCACGGAGAAGGACCGGTACACCCTGCCCCTTATGGATACCGCCTTCCACTCCCTCCAGGGGGCGACCTGGTTTACTAAGCTGGATGTCCGCAGCGCTTACCACCTCGTCCGGATCCGGGAGGGAGATGAGCGGAAGACAGCCTTCCGCACCCCTAATGGTCATTTTGAATACCTTGTGATGCCGTTTGGGTTGACCAACGCTCCAGCCATCTTCCAGTGCCTCATCAATGACGTCCTCCGGGATTTCATCGGCCTGTTTGTATTCGTCTACCTGGATGACATCCTCATCTTCTCCAGGTCCAGGGATGAACACCGGGTCCACGTGAGGCGGGTCCTGCAGAGATTGCTGGAGAACCGTCTGTATGTCAAGGCGGAAAAATGTGAATTCTACGCCAAAACGACTTCCTTACTGGGGTTCGTCATCTCCCATGACCAGGTGCTTCCGGACCCAGTGAAGATCAAAGCGGTGGTGGATTGGCCCACACCTACCTCTAGGAAACAGGTTCAGCTATTCATCGGGTTCGCCAATTTCTACCGCCGCTTTGTCCCGAACTTTGGAGCCATCGTCGGGCCCCTGACCCGCCTCACCTCTCCTAAGACCCCGTTCCGGTGGACTGAAGAGGCCGCTACGGCCTTCCAGGTGCTGAAGACGGAGTTTTCCTCCTCCCGGGTCCTCAGCTAGGTCGATCCCGCGCTGCAGTGTATTGTGGAGGTGGACGCTTCGGACACGAGGGTGCGGGCGGTGTTGTCCCAGCGGTCCCCAGCCAACGGAGTCAAGCGACCCTGCGCCTTCTCTCGGCGCCTGTCCCAGGCGGAGCGTAATTATGACGTGGGGGACAGAGAGCTTCTTGCCATCAAGCTTGCCCTTCAAGAATGGCGTCACTGGCTTGAGGGGGCAGCCTTGCCTTTTGTGGTCCTAACAGACCACAAGAACCTGGAGTATCTAAGATCTGCCAAGCGTCTGAACGCCCGCCAGGCGCGCTGGTCCCTGTTCTTTGCAAGGTTTAAATTCAGCATCACTTATAGGCCTGGCTCCAAGAACGGCCTGCCCGACGCCCTCTCCAGGCAGTTTGCCCCGGAGGCCACAGAAGACGCTGTTCACACCATCCTGCCCAGGTCATGCGTCGTGGGGGCTGTTTCGTGGGACATAGAAGACAAGATCCGGAGGGCGCAGGAGTCGGAAACGGACCCTGGCGGCGGACCGGAGGGGAGGCTCTTCGTGCCATCTGCCGTCCAGGGGGACGTTATACACTGGCTCCACACCTCTAAGCTCACCTGCCATCCTGGAGCTTCACGGATGATTGACCTCCTCCAGCGATCCTTTTGGTGGCCAGGCCTGAGGAAGGATGTCGCCCGTTACGCCCGGGCCTGCCCCGTCTGTGCTGCCAGTAAGTCAGGTAACGCTCCCCCTGCGGGTCTGCTCCAGCCCCTGCCCGTCCCTGGCAGGCCCTGGTCACACATCGCCCTAGACTTCGTCACCGGGCTCCCTGTCTCCAACAACTTTGACACAGTTCTGACCATTGTTGACCGTTTTTCCAAGGCCGCCCACTTTGTGCCCCTACGTGGACTTCCCTCAGCCTTGGAGACGGCGGACCTCCTCATCCAACACGTGGTCAGACTGCATGGAATCCCGGTCGACGTGGTCTCCAACCATGGCCCCCAGTTCTTTTCGGACGTCTGGAGGTCCTTTTGCAACGCCCTGGGAGCCAAAGTAAGCCTCACCTCCGGCCATCACCCCCAGTCTAACGGGCAGTGTGAGTGGACTAACCAGGAGCTGGAGGCTACGCTCCGCTGCGTCACTTCATCCAAACCCACGTCTTGGAGTTCTCACCTCGCCCACAACACCTCTCGCTCCTCTGCCATCGGGATGTCGCCCTTTAAAGCATCCTTGGGTTATGACCCACCTCTATTCCCCGCGCAGGAGGGCGAGTTGGCTGTCCCCTCTGTCCAGGCACACCTTAGGCGGTGTCGCTCCCTTTGGTCCACGGCGCGTAATGCGCTTTTACGCACGGCGGAGCGCAATAAGTACATGGCGGATCGACACAGGAGACCTGCACCTGCCTACCAGGTGGGACAACAAGTTTGGGTATCCACACAGGACATTAACCTAAAGGGTGAGAGGAGAAAGCTGGCCCAACGGTTCATCGGCCCTTATCCCTTAACCAGGATTATCAACCCGGTGGCTGTGCGTGTGGCTATTCCCTCCTCCCTCCGCATCCATCCCACCTTCCACGTCTCCAAAATCAAACCGGTGGTCTCTGACCCACTCTGCCCTCCACCTGTGGCGCACCCCGCTCCCCGGATGATTGGTGGCCATCCGGCCTGGACCGTCACTGAGATCTTGGACGCCCGACACCTGGGTCGCAGATTGCAGTACTTAGTGGATTGGGAGGGCTATGGACCCGAGTGGAGACAGTGGGTGTCTTCCTCGCTGGTGTTGGACCGGTCACTCATCTCTGAGTTTCATCGAGCGCACCCGGAAAAACCATCGCAAGGAGGCGCTGCTAGAGGGGGGAGTACTGTCATGACTCGCCGCTCATCAGCGGCGCCAGCCGCGCGCACACCTGCTCCTCGTCAGCGGTGAGGTATTTAATCCACTCTGCCCTGGGCTTCGGCCTGAAGCCGTCTCTCAACTTCGGCCCCTTTGCTACTACGGATCTCAAACCTACTAGCGAAGATTATCTGGGTAAGCTCCCCTTACCTCTCTCCTCTAGCCTTCCCCTGTGCACAGGTGGACATTCCCGGCGGCGGACTTCCTCATCTCGCCGCTGGCTCTACGCTTCTGCCACAGGTACTGCCGGTCGCTGTCTCCCGGGCCTCGCCCTTGTCGACGCCAGCCACCTGTCATAACCAAGTAAGCCAGCTACCATCATTATTCCCTGTATTGGTGTGGTGCCCATTACCCTTCTCCCTCTGCTCTCTCCCATAGAGTTGTCCGGCTGTACGGCCTCCTGCCCCCGTGCCTGACGCAGACGCCACCACCAATACATTCTTATTCCACAGACACGCAGCCACACACTTCCCTGTTGTTGATAAAGCTGTTAAATCTATCCTGAGCCTGCGTGTGTGTCTCCTGAGCCGTGCATTATGTCAGATCATACTCGTTGCCATAACTTATTTTAAAGTTCAATTATCTGTAAAACCCCTTTAGAAATTAAAATTATTCTCTGTGTTACTGATGGCAATATCCTTTAAAACAATGCATTCCCTATTGTTTATGTCTCATTAAAAATGCAGTTTTGCTTGTTATCATTGTTTATTAACTGCTTTTGTCTTGTATCAACTGGCATGTGATTTTCAACAATAATAAGAAAAGCAATAGAAGCAACTGATAGTCCTCATTTTTTTCTAGTTTGGTCACAAGAAGAACAATACTCATAACTGGTATAGCACACATGTACTTATAACTATCAAAATATTAAATTGGTTATTATAACAGGAAAAAGTCCAAATTAGTGGCAATGAATACAATATAGTCAGTGGGTGTCACAAACCGAGCCCGTGTTATCCTGTAGGCTCAGTTCTGACCGTTCTCTGTGGCTCAGGAATCGAGTTTATTATGTATTATCTTTTGATTTCTTGTTTTTTTGTCTGTGTTCCTTTTCTTTTCCATGCCTGTAGTTGCTGCTCTGGCCAGTGGTTGTTGGGCAGCCGTTTTGACCCACTTTCAGGTGGGCGCTGTCCAACATTCGCCTGTCCGACCATGCCCCCTCTCTCTTTGACAGTCAGCTGTTTCGCCCCAGTAATTATCTTTCCCACGCCTCGCCCAGGTGTGTCCAATTTGTCACGCTAGCAGTGTTTGTACTTAGGCGGCTCTTGCCAGTCAAACACTGCTGGACCATTGTGCATCGTCATGTGGACGTTAATCGCCTCATGGTAGTACTGTCTATTGAGGGAAAGCTATACTGTCGCCATTCCCCTCGGTGTAACTGGGTTTGTGTATGTTTGCCAGTGACTTGGACTTTTTGGACTACTCCTGTGCCATGAGTACAAACTGTTTAGTGTAGCCCAGTTTCCTCTCCAGCTACAGTAGAGCGTCCTGGAGAACTCAAGGTCTACCCTGAGCTGTCCATGTTTTGTGTGCTTCATCTGCCGTGTTGTCAGCCAGCCAATATTGCCAACACTATCACGACGTGTTACCCACTCCACACAGCCGTGGTTCTGTTACGCCCCTTGAAGCGATGTCGGCCCTGGGGTGCAACCGTGGTTAACACGTCTCCTCTCCATGCTTTCGCTGGGTGATGTCGGCCCCGAACACCAACTGTAAGTGTTTCTGTTAATTTTTGTAAGTCTTCACCTTTTTGGGAACTGTTGTCATCAGTCTTATGTTCAGTAAATGTGTTGTGGTAAATCCTGCGCATAAATCCATTCATCCTTTTCCTCCTCCGTGCACTGCGTAAAAGCACACGAGGAGGCTTATGACAGTTGGAGCTGAAGCGTGTGATGTGGTCTTTCACGGCCTGCTGTTTATCTAAGCCTGCGACACAATGCGAAGGCATAGCCATAAAACTAATACAAGAAACCAGAGAAACTGTGCTACAAAGCTGCTGGCATTTCTGTCAACAAAACTAGCGTTTGTTCTTGCGCTGACGTCATTTCCGCCTCCTTCTTCATTTGGGGAGCAGCGCCACAGTCCAGTCAAATTTGCCTGAATGGTGGTGGTTTTCTGATGATAACTATGTTATGCAGGCGTGCTTGTAACTATTATATTGATCATCGACAATGACTTTTGGGTTTATACAACATGCTAAAAAATGTCACAATCATGCCATGAGCACTTTAATGAGTAATTCATTGAATATTCTCAGCTGGAAGATCAAGGGCCTCAATCATCCCATTAAGCAAAGGAAAGTTTTTGCACATATTAGACAGGAAAATGCTTCAATTGTTTTTCTACAAGAAGCACACATTTGGGCTTCTGAGAGCTCCAGACTGATGATGAGATGGGCAGGGCAGCACTTCCATTCATCATTTGAGGCCAAGGCCAGGGGGTCTTTTTTCTTATCAGTCCTAATACAGCATTCACGCCTCAGAATATTATATCAGATAAGTATGGTCGCTTTGTTATTGTCTCTGGAAAGATGCTAAATACTAATGTTGTATTGGCCAACTTGTATGGCCCAAATAAAGATGACCCAAGCGTTTTTGTTTTTTTTTTAGCTTTTTTTCTCTCAACTACCTGATCTGAGCTCACACTTACTCATACTCAGGGGGAACTTTAACTGCTGGCTAGATCCCGTGTGAGATCATTCCTCTCCTTAAACAGCTCCTCTGAGTAAATCCACCTCAATGTCCATTCTTTCTCCACTGAATTGGGTATCAAAGATATTTGGCGCCAATTCCATCCAAATTTGAGAGAGTATTCATTTTTTTCACATGTACATAATTCATTTTCACAGTTAGACCATTTCTTTATTGACAGCCAGCAAGCTGCATTTACCACCTCGTGAGTATCGGGGTATTGTAATTTCGGATCATGCTCCTCTGATACTCACTTTATCCATGCTTGATTTACCAAAGGTGGATCGAACCTGGTGACCCAATGTCACCTTGCTTTCAAATCCAAACTTTCTGGAATTCATTAAAGAACAGATAACCTTATTCTGGCAGACAAACTCCACACCAGATGTTTCTAGTCTTTTAATCTGGGACACCATGAAGGCCTACGTATATTCGGGGCTAAGTTATTTATTTATTTATTTATTTATTTATTTATAGAGCACCATTTCACAACAGTCATCTCATAGTACTTTCAACTGTAGGGGAAACCCCCACAATTGCAAAAAGACTCTAGCAATACAGCGATCCCCTGTCAGCAAGCGTTTGGCGACGGTGGAGAGGAAAAACTCCCTTTTAACAGGAAGAAAGCTCCAGCAGAACCAGGCTCAGGGAAGGGCAGTCATCTGTTGCAACTGGTTTGGGGGTGAGGAGATAGAGAAGATCAAAAGAACAGACATGTAGAGAGCAAACAGCACAGCGGGGACTCAATCTATGGGAGAGAACAAACATATGTTAATGACCAGCAAAACTATTTCATTGAGAGTGAAGAAAGGAGTGAAGCCCAATGTATTATTGAAGGTACCCTGGCTGTCTAAACCTATTAGCAGCATAACTAAATGAGGGTTCAGGGGCACATGATCCCTCCCTAATTATAGGCTATATCAAAAAGGAAGGTTTTGACCCTTTTCTTAAAAACAGAGATCAAGTCTGACTCCCGAATCCAGATTGGCAGCTGGTTCCACAGGGGAGGAGCTTGATGACTGAAGGCTCTGCCTCCCACTGTACTTATGGAGATTCTAGGTATTACAAATAATCCAGCATTTTGGGAGTGTACTGCTCTGTTAGGATAATAGGGTAGTAACAGTTCTTTTAAATAAAAAGGGGCCTGATCATTTAGAGCTTTGTAAGTGAGAAGAAGGATTTTAAACTTAATTCTAAACTCTGGGAAGCCAATGAAGGGAGGTCAGAACCGGAGAGATATGATCTGTCTTTTTAGTACCTGTTAAAACTCTTGCTGCAGCGTTTTGGATCAGCTGAGGACTTTTTAAAGATGTTTTAGGACAACCTGATAAACAGTTACAATAATCTAATCTAGAGCTAACAAAAGCATGGATCAGTTTCTCAGCATCACTCTGAGACAAGATGTTTCTAATATTTGCAATATTACTCAAATGATAGAAGGCAGTCTTAGAAACAAATTTAATATGTGAATTGAAAAACAGATCTTGATCAAAAATAACTCCAAGGTTCCTCACAGAACTATTCAGAGAAAGTGTCACCACATCCAAACTAAGAGTTTGATTTGGAAAGGTAATTCTAAGATTTTTGGGATCAACTAGAATGACTTCAGTTTTATCTGAATTTGAGAGCAGGAAATTACAAGTCATCCAAGCTTTGATTTCCTTAAGACAGGCCTCTAACTTGGCTAATTGATTACTATCATCTGGCTTCATTGACAGGTATAATTGTGTGTCATTTGCGTAACAATGAAAATGTATACAGTGCTTTCTAATGATGTTGCCTAACGGAAGCATATATAAACTAAAAAGAATAGGGCCTAGCACAGATCCCTGTGGAGCTCCATGACTAAGCTTAGAGTTGGAAGAAAACTCAATATTGACATGAACAAACTGGAACCTATCAGATAAATAAGAGCTAAACCACTGCAACGAAGTTCCATTAAGCCCAACTTATGCCGCTTTTCCACTAGCACAGCTTGCCCTGCCTCGCCTCGTTTCGCTACTACTCGGTTCAGCCTCGGTTTTGTCTCCATAGCAGCTGGGTAAAGCGGGGTTAAGCTGGGGTGGACAGGATTTTTTTTTACAGCAAGGCGGCGCCACATTCCCGTGATGTAAAACACGCGACCCAAGCAAAACATAACATGGTGGCTGTACAAGGCGACTCCTCGGTCTGTGGCTTTTTACACCAAAAATGCCAAAAAGGACCGCCAGACAAGGGTACAGGCAGCGAGAAGAAACACTCTGGAATAGTTCTGCAGCTTCTGGGAGAGCCGAAGACGTGAGGATACAAACCAGGTCATATATGACAGTAAGCTAATGGTTGCTAATGCTAGTTTGCTATAAGTATGTCGTACTACACTGTAATGTCTGCAAGTTATCGCTGTTAGGTACTAAAATATGTATGCTGTGTGTGTTTCAGATGGCTCTGTTGTGGGAAAATTACCGCTTAAAATGGTCCGTCTGGGCATTCAACACAGCCTGTCACTGATGTCAACACAGCCTGTCACTGATGCCACCCCAGCTTCACAAACGATCAGTGGTTATAGAGCTTAAAAATGTTTGTAGAAACATTTATTTCCTGTGCAACAAATTGCTCTGATCTGTGTGAAAATCATTGAGAGACTGTTGAGACATCATGGGACGTACCTGCTCCAGCAGCACTGAGTCTGAGGTGGTGCATAGCAAAAAATGATCAGCTGACACAACTTGATCACCAGGTTAATAACTATATTAGCCACAAAATATATATTCAAAAAGTAAACAGTACTGAGTTAGGTATAATTAGATATATTTGACAGTTATGATGCATTTTAGGCCAAAACAAACTTGATCTAGGATTAAAAGCAATTAAAATAATGCAGTCACAAGGTTACATGGAAAATACTTGATTTACTAGATGCATGTACTGTAGAAATATATATTCTCTGCATCAACAATGTAGTATACATGCATTCATGTAATACTGCACTGGGAAATGCACTGGCAGTAAACCTCTGAAGTTTTTGCAGATGTCTCTTTTTTATATGTGAAGGTTACCACCATGTGGCACAAATTAAATACTAAAAGATTGGAAAAGCTGTCTAAGAACATTCCAGCAGTATGAGAAATCACTTTTGGTTTTGGTGTAAGTCTGTCAACAGAATTATGAACCATAAAGCAGTTTGTGTTAAAATGTTAAATCCCATTAAACCCTAACCTGAGGGCTTCCAATCATGTGTCATGGAGGGCCAAGACCCTGCAGGTTCTCTCTTCTACCCAGTCTATTCAGCAGGTGTTGTCACTGATCAGCAGTCAGTGGAAGAAGTTCAGTGGAATCTGCTGTTGAAGACACTGTTTGGAGGTAAAGCCTGCAGGGTCTTGGCCCTCCATGGCACATGATTAGACACCCCCGCCCAAACCCATTATGATGAAGAGCAGATGCTAATATGACCCAGAATTCCTCCATATACTGGTACTGTCACTAAAGTATGCAGGGTCTTCTGCAATGGCACATCCAACAATACAGTCTTCAGCGAATAAAATAATTGTTTTGGTTACTTTTTTCTTAAAAATGAGCCATTATTTTCAAGGTCACCAATACATGCTTTGTACTGTTGACTCTTTTCCCACCAGTGTCTTAACAGACAAAATAGAAAATCATGATGCAAACACATAAGTCACTAAATTGTTTATTACAATCAGCAGCAAATTCCAGATTATTCAGAATGTGCAAAATTCAAACTGTAAAAAAAAAAAACAAAAAAAAAAACAAAACTGAAATGGGTCACACGCCGGCCACGCTGCCTCACTGGGAAGCAACTGGATCAGCCCCTCGTACTGGTCCTGGTTCAGCAGATCTTCAGCCTGCATCTCTGTAAATAGTGAGGCAAGGTCCAGTTGGGGTGGACCGTTTCCCTCTTGCCTAGACAAAAGACAGAAATGGGTGGTGTTTAATTAAAGCAAGTTTAAAACATATCTGGGAAAAACACTTGTTGCTAAAAGCCAGTGGTGGAATGTGAATGAATGAATGAATCTTTATTTCGGATAGATTAAAAGTAAAGATTAAAAGAAAATAGAATAATATAACAAAGGGGGAAAAAATCTAACAAGGTCAAATTAAACAATAACTCCTCTGATTATACAGTTCAACATTGGTTATCTGAAATGGGGGATGGCTGAAGCCGCAGCTTATATTGCCCACCCATATTCCATCAAAGAATTCAAAAGAAAAACAAAACAGGAGCGATTACAATTTGGATGTGACAATAAAGTACTTTGTTGTATTTAACCAAAATTTTCATGTAGCTGCACTTCAGTCGAGTGGATTTTACAAGGGCTGGGTTACATTTAAAATCATCTGTTTTTACTGTGGCCTCGGCAATAAGAATGAATTAATACATTCACTTAAATGGAATCTCGTACTTTAACTGAAGGTGTACATCACCGAGTATGGAGTCGCTCAGTCAAAATATGGAGTTTTTATCAATAAAATTTGTCTTGTCTGTAAAAGTGTCTCTTCTTGCCCTGGTTTCAAGTGTGGGCGGTGTTTTGTACTTGTATTGCTAAAATATAAAAGGATGCACTACAATGGGTCTCAAATATTTGTAATGTGTCCTGTTACTGCATGAGTTTATTGATGATAGACTATAAACTACACATATATAAAGTAAATTATGTTGACGACTGAACAACTTCCATTCCCCAAAATAGACAGTTATGAATATAACTCACAAAGGATCACACAAGTGATCTGACAAAAAAATAAATACATTAACAAGATGTTTATTTTACAGTTGATGTGCCAGTCATTTTCAATTATTCTGTAATTAATATTCACACAATCAAATAAATCTCAGTTCAGTCCCTTTTATATTAAGTGGAAATTGTGCTACTTTGGTTTTGACACTTTACCTACAAAAGCAAAGGATTTCAGTACGTTCCACAGTGGCGAGGTCCGTTGTGGGGCGGCTGCTTTCCTCTTGCCTAGACGAATGACAGAAATGGATGGTGGTTAGTTTCAAGCAAGTTCAACACTTATACAGGCACATTTCAAAAATTAGAATATCATGAAAAATTTCAATATTTTTGTAACTCATTTCAGAAACTGAAACCCATATATAGATTCATTACAGGGACAGTGATATATTGCAAGTGTTTATTTTAAAATTGATGATTATGGCTACAGCCCATATTAACCAACACCTCAGCGGCCAACATTTATATTTAAAACTATTTTTTTAAAGTTAATTTTATGTAATATTCTAATTTTTTGCCAAATTGTATTTGGGGTTTTCAGGGGCTGTAAGCTGTAATCATCCAAATTAAAATAAATAAACGCTTGACATATATCACTGTCTGTGTAATGAATGTATATAATACTGTATATGGATTTCACTTTCTGAAATGAGTGACAAAAAATATTGAATTTTTTCATGACATTCTAATTTTTGGAGATGTACCTGTATTAGGGAAATACACTTGTGAAAGTCAGTGGTGGGATGTGACAAAAATGCTTTGTTTCCCTGACAAGCACCGCAGGATCCACTCTGTACATGTACAAGTACATTATCAATCCAGGGATTTATGGTGGAACAGCAAAACAACACTGTTCCAACACCTTTTATGGAAAATCCACAGAATGGGTGTGTGGGTCTATTCTGACGCTTTAGAAAATTATATGAATGACTTCATCAATCACTGGTTTGAAAGAGCACTTTTAATATGTCGAGATTTCGGCTCCTGGGCCCCATTGACCTGCATCCACAATATAAACACTGAGGGGGGCTAACCCCTGGCATGTGGAAACACATTCTAGCATTAAGTTGCACACAATTTAATGCGCAGCACAAAAGTGCAATACGTACACAAACAAGGACTTTAACCAGGATTAACATATTTCATCGTTTTGCTCTCACAAGCGAATACTTAGGGCAAAACAAGCGCAAATCAGCAGTTGGCTACTACCTATCTAGCTACTAGCTAACATTCGTTAGACAGCACAGGATGGCGCTGTATGGCTCAAAAAAAGTGAGCTTACCACCAACAGGATAAATAAGCAAACAGATGCACATTATTACAAATCACTCACCATTGATGGTTCTCTCACGTTCGTCTTCAGCTTGTCTGTAGTCCGGTTCTATGCTGGGCTGCATCTGTATCGGTGCGGGTCGCTCCTCTCACTGTGGATCTGGCACCAAGCAGAGAAAACCCCGCACCTCTTCGTTGGACCACGGTGTAGATTTCCGGAACACCTACAACGCTGTCTGTATTAATATCGTATTTACTCCGTGACCGAGTTAGTCCGTTAAATATTGCAAATGGCGGTCGTGTAAATTCCACTGAAGATGGATGCTTTCGTGACGTTATGCACTGACCAATCAGTGGCTCGCAGTCTGTTGACGTCACATCTCGGCTCGACTCTGCACGGTTGTACCCTGCCCTCGATCAGGCACAAAAATAGCGCCTGTTAACCCGTGCTGGGTACAGTGGAAAAAGCTAGAAAGCGAGTTGAGTAGAAGTGAGTAAGGCCAAAGCGATACAAGTGGA
Organism: Pholidichthys leucotaenia; assembly: GCA_020510985.1. Lineage (NCBI taxonomy): Eukaryota > Metazoa > Chordata > Actinopteri > Cichliformes > Pholidichthyidae > Pholidichthys > Pholidichthys leucotaenia. The sequence goes on from CM035847.1 coordinate 162,726,512, forward strand.
AAAGGGCCTATAGTGTTCTAATCTATCAAGAAGAATATTATGATCAATAGTATCAAAAGCTGCACTAAGGTCTAAAAGGACAAGTGCAGAAACAAGTCCATTACCAAAGATTGGTCTATAGTTAGCTAAAACTCCTGGATCCAGCGTTGGCTTTTTGAGCAAGGGTTTAATTACAGCAGTTTTAAAGCCTGCGGTGCATGGCCTAATGTTAATGAAGAATTGATTGTTTGAAGAATAGAGCAACCAATGAATGGGAAGACTTCTTTAAAAAACCTGGTAGGAATAGGGTCTAAAACATAAGTTCAAGGCTTGGATGAGGAAATTATTTTATCTAACTCTAAACGGTTAATTGGAGGAAACTCATCCAAACAGATATCAGTTGAAGGAGTTGTAGTAGTTACTGTATTTATGTTACGGTGGGGCAAAAAAGTGTTTAGTCAGCCACCAATTGTGCAAGTTCTCCCACTTAAAAGATGAGAGAGGTCTCCAATTTTCATCATAGGTATACCTCAACTATGAGAGGCAAAATGAGAAAAAAAAATCCTGAAAATCACATTGAAGGATTTTTAAAGGATTTATTTGCAAATTAAGGTGGAAAATAAGTATTTGGTCAACTACAAACAAGCAAGATTTCGGGCTCTCACAGACCTGCAACTTCTTCTTTAAGAGGCTCCTCTGTTCTCCACTCGTTTCCTGTATTAATGGCACCTGTTTGAACTGGTTATCAGTATAAAAGACACCTGTCCACAACCTCAAACAGTCAGACTCCAAACTCCACTATGGCCAAGACCAAAGAGCTGTCAAAGGACACCAGAAACAAAATTGTAGACCTGCACCAGGCTGGGAAGACTGAATCTGCAATAGGTAAGCAGCTTGGTGTAAAAAAAAATCAACTGTGGGAGCAATTATTAGAAAATGGAAGACATAAAAGTCCACTGATAATCTCCCTCGATCTGGGGCTCCACGCAAGATCTCACACCGTGGGGTCAAAATGATCACGAGAATGGTGAGCAAAAATCCCAGAACCACACGGGGGGACCTAGTGAATGACCTGCAGAGAGCTGGGACCAAAGTAACAAAGGCTACCATCAGTAACACACTATGCTGCCAGGGACTCAAATCCTGCAATGCCAGATGTGTTTCCCTGCTTAAGCCAGTACATGTCCAGGCCCGTCTGAAATTTGCTAGAGAGCATTTGGATGATGCAGAAGAGGAATGGGAGAATGTCATATGGTCAGATGAAACCAAAATAGAACTTTTTGGTAAAAACTCAACTTGTCGTGTTTGGAGGAGAAAGAACACCATACCTACTGTGAAGCATGGGGGAGGAAACATCGTACTTTGGGGCTGTTTTTCTGCAAAGGGACCAGGACGACTGATCCGTGTAAAGGAAAGAATGAATGGGGCCATGTATCATGAGATTTTGAGTAAAAACCTCCTTCTATCAGCAAGGGCATTGAAGATGAAATGTGGCTGGGTCTTTCAGCATGACAATGATCCCAAACATACCACCCGGGCAACGAAGGAGTGGCTTCGTAAGAAGCATTTTAAGGTCTTGGAGTGGGCTAGCTAGTCTCCAGATCTCAACCCCATAGAAAATCTTTGGAGGGAGTTGAAAGTCCGTGTTGCCCAGCGACAGCCCCAAAACATCACTGCTCTAGAGGAGATCTGCATGGAGGAATGGGCCAAAATACCAGCAACAGTGTGTGAAAACCTTGTGAAGACTTACAGAAAATGTTTGACCTCTGTCATTGCAAACAAAGGGTATATAGCAAAGTATTGAGATGAACTTTTGTTATTGACCAAATACTTATTTTCATCATAATTTGCAAATAAATTCTTTAAAAATCAGACAATGTGATTTTCTGGATTTTTTTTTCTCATTTTGTCTCTCATAGTTGAGGTCTTCCTATGATGAAAATTGGAGACCTCTCTCATCTTTTAAGTGGGAGAACTTGCACAATTGGTCGCCAACTAAATACATTTATACCCCACTGTAACAGTGGGAAGAATCTGACTGATTTTATCTCTGATAGATGAAATTTTATTCTTGAAAAAATTCACAACTTCCTGACCAGTAAGCTCTAAGGGAATGCTAGGATTGAAAGTCCTGACTCTTTGTCAGCCTGGCTACAGTGCTGAAAAGAAACCTGGTGTGGGCTATATTAATCATATATTCCATAACCTACATATGTTGAAGCATGTGGGAATGTTTGGTGATTACATATGTAAGGCGACTTCACACCTCAGAAAGGACAAAGACTCTCAACCGCCAGTGAAGAACAAAGCCGTTCCCAGACACTGCGGTGGAGACTGGAGGAGCTGCCCTCACCCACCAGGGCCATGAGGAGGAGTACGGAGACAATGGGGGGATTAAGATAATGAGGGATGTCAGCCTTTGATATGTATGTCTTTTGTTATGTGCAAGTATAAGTTCACAGAGCCGGATGTATTCGGTCTCTTTTCTTGCTTCTGCTTCTGCACTTAGATGAGACTTGTTAGAGGAGCTGATAATAAACTTTGGTTTATATATCACACCGCCTCGTTCTTCAAAGCTCTTCTACACTGGTGACCCCTGACGTGAGTATGGACCTGAGGCGTTCCCCCGCGATCGACTCATCTGTGGCGACCCAGGCAGACGCGGCGCCCACGCAGACAGGGGAACAGATGGACGACGTTCCCCCCCCGGCAGAAGTGATAGAGAGGGCTCAACCGAGCACCAGCGCCGCTGAGAGAGCCGAGGCAAGGCATTCTCACCCTGCGGACACAGCAGTGATGGTCTACACAAATGCCGTCGCCGTCAAGCTGCCGGACTTCTGGCAGGAAGACCCCGCCTCGTGGTTTCAACAAGCTGAAGCCCAGTTTACACTGGCGGGCATCACGGCTGACGATACGAAGTTCTATCACATCATCGCCAAACTCGATGCCGCCACTTCGAGGTGTGTGCGGAGCATAATCCGGCGGCCGCCAGCCCAAGACAAATATGAAATACTGAAAGCAACCATCATGGCAAATTACATTCCCTCAGCCGAAGAGAGAGCCGAGAGGATCCTGGCGGTCTACGGCCACAGAGGACGCAGACCTAAAGCCCTCATGGAGGACTTGCTGCAGCTTAAAGAGGAGGACAATGACAACTTCCTTTTCCAATTCGTATTCCTCAGCACGCTGCCGCCACACATGAGAGGGACGCTCGCCAACATGCGATGCAACACCCAGCAAGACTTCCGCCTGCTGGCCAACGAAGCTCAACGACTCGTCAACGCCTGCAGGGAACAGACACCCACAGCAGCATCCACAGACCTCAACGCTGATGCCCAGAGCCACGGCGACCTCAACCCACGGAGCAGATCCAGCCCGCGGTGACAGCGACACGGCCAAAACGTAACAGACGGAGCAATGTTTGTTATTACCACCACCGCTTCGCCGAGAAGGCTCACAAATGTGTTCCCCCCCTGCAAATTTAAACGCCAAAGCCGAGAGCCGTTAACGGCAGCGGTTCTCGGCGAGAAGAGTAAGCTGTTATATGTGACGGACGGACACACCGGCAAGCAGTTCCTTATTGACACAGGAGCTCAACTGAGTTTCGTCATGCCCTCCCAAGCAGATCGAGCTATGGGCACCCGGGGCAACGGAGCAGTGGCAGCCAACGGCTCCAGCATTGACACTTTCGGCGAAAAGAGCCTGCACCTCCACATCCACGGCCGCAACTACAGATGGACATTTGTTGTAGCGGCGGTGAGTTTTAACTTGTTGGGCGCAGACTTTTTGTGTGCACACGGGTTATTAGTTGATCTAGCGAATAGACGCTTGGTTAATGCACTGTCCTTTGCTTCTATTCCCTGCTCAGCCCGAGTTTCTCCACCACCTGTGCAGGCTAGCGTCACCACGGCAGGAGGTAAGTTTGAGAAACTCCTCACCCAATTTCCAGCACTCACAATTCCCAAATTCTCAGCCACTGTGGCTAAACACGGGGTTGAACACTTTATTCCCACAACGGGCCCACCCGTATTTGCCAAAGCTCGCCGCTTAGACGCGGCCAAACTCACTATAGCTCGGGACAAGTTTACTACCCTTGAAAAATTAGGCATTGTTAGACGCTCGAAGAGCCCCTGGGCCTCGCCACTTCACATGGTTCCGAAATCCGACGGTTCTTGGAGACCGTGTGGAGATTACCACAGATTAAACAATGCGACAGCGCATGACCGCTACCCAATTCCTCACATTCAGGATTTTTCACTGCATCTGGCGGGTGCGCGCATTTTTTCAAAAATAGACCTGGTCCACGGTTATCATCAAGTCCCAGTTCGAGCAGAGGACATTCCTAAAACAGCTGTAATAACCCCTTTTGGCCTTTTTGAATTTTTGCAGATGCCTTTCGGCCTCAAAGGCGCTGCTCAAACTTTTCAGCAGATGATGGACGCAGTATTACGCGACCTTCCTTTTGTTTTTGTCTACCTCGACGACATGCTGGTAGCCAGCTCGTCTGAGGAAGAACACGAGCAGCACCTCACTACGGTTTTTCAGAGACTAGAAGAGCACGGGTTAATAATCAATCCAGCCAAATGCAAATTTGGCGTGTCACAAATTGATTTTTTAGGACACAGATTTTCTCCGAAAGGGGCAGTTCCACTTCCAGACAAAGTTCACGCGATAAAAAGTTTCCCACGGCCACAAACGGTCAAATCGCTGCAAGAATTTTTAGGAATGGTTAATTTTTACAACCGTTTCCTCCCCCATGCAGCTCAGCTCATGCAGCCCTTATATGACGCGCTCAGAAAACAGAAAGCTTCCAACGCGGTCGAATGGACCCCGGAGCGCGAACGCGCCTTCGTGGAAGTAAAGAGCGCTCTAGCTAATGCCACATTGTTAGTTCACCCCGATCCCTCGGCCCGCATTGCACTAACCACAGATGCTTCGGACCTAGCTATAGGGGCAGTTGTAGAACAACATGTCAGCGGGATCTGGCAACCTTTGGCATTCTTCAGCAAAACGCTAAACCAAACTGAGCGTAAGTACAGCACTTTTGACAGGGAGCTGCTAGCGCTTCATTTATCCATCCGCCACTTCCAGTTCTGGTTAGAAGGGCGGAGTTTCACGGCTTTTGTAGACCACAAACCGCTCACCTTTGCGATGGCTAAACTTTCAGAACCATGGTCAGGCAGGCAACAAAGACAGCTGGCTGTGATTTCAGAGTTCACCACAGACATTCGACATGTGGCAGGCAAACTTAACGTGGTAGCAGACTGTGTCTCTCACGCTGTGACATCGCCAGAGCACGAGGAGACAGATTATACTGCCTCAGCCGCAGAACTCTTCACTAACGCGGACACATACGCAGCACCTATCCATGCAGGGATAGATTATGCAGCCATGGCAGAGGAACAAAGCAGTGACGCGGACGTGCGCGCACTCCTGTCTGGACCAACAGGGTTAAGGCTGGAGGAAAGGGGTTTACGTGACGGCGTGCCCCCCCTAATATGCGATATTTCAACCGGCCGACCTCGCCCGTTAGTCCCAGCCACATGGCGCCGCCGTATTTTCGACTCAATTCACTCCCTCGTGCACCCAGGTGTGCGTGCCTCGGTTAAAATGGTCGCCGAAAAGTTTGGGTTGCCGGGCCTGCGCAAAAACGTAAAAGAATGGGCAAAAACTTGCATTTCTTGTCAGCGCGCCAAAATACACAAACACACAAAAGTCCCTCTGGAGCCTTTTCCAATCCCTGCTAGAAGGTTTGACCACGTTCATGTCGACCTCGTGGGGCTGCTACCTTCCTCCCAAGGTTTCACACACCTGTTAACAATGATAGACCGCACCACGTGCTGGCCAGAGGTAGTCCCTCTGGCGTCAACTACAGCGGAGGAAGTCGCTCGCGTTTTTTTGACAAACTGGGTGGCACGTTTCGGCGTCCCATCGGACATCACATCCGATAGAGGACCTCAATTTGTCTCGGAGCTTTGGTCAGCCATGTCCAGCAGCTTAGGGGCAACAATTCACCGCACCACCGCTTATCACCCTCAGGCTAATGGGTTATGCGAGCGTTTTCACAGGTCTTTAAAAGCTGCCCTCAGAGCCTCACTAACGGATACAAATTGGGTAAATAAACTTACCTGGGTTTTATTGGGGTTGCGTGCTGCGCCTAAAGAGGATCTAGACGCCTCTCCAGCAGAAGTAGTTTTTGCACAACCTCTCAGGCTCCCGGGTGAATTTTTACCAGAGAACCCAGAGCCAGGGCATCTTCCAGCCTCGAGGTTTTTAGGCAGCAATGGACCGGACTCTCTCCCCGGACCGGCACATCACTCTTTTCCACGGGTTTTTGTCCCCCAAGCTCTAAAAAACGCTGAATTCGTTTTTGTTAGGCATGAAGCTTTAAAACCAACTTTCCGCCCAGCATACGATGGGCCATTCAGAGTGCTGGAACCTGGTGATAAACACTTTGTGCTTGATTTTGGGGATAGAAAAGAAACAGTCAGCATTGACAGACTTAAACCTGCCTTCTTGTTGAGAGACGAGCCTGCACAGTTGGCGAGTGCACCTCGGCGGGGTAGACCCCCCAAGAGAAAAGACTCAGCCCCCCTGCAGGGAACAGATAATCACTCTTCTCCCCAAGCTGCAGATTCCTTACAGGAAGGTCCCAGCAGGACGCCTAAGCGGACCCACAGCAGATTCGGGAGAAGTTTCAAACCCAGACGGCACAGGGACTGATGCAAACTATTCAACAGTTGTTCACTAATTGTGCTGTAACAGTTTAGGACTGACTTGTGATTTTACTATGCTGTTATGATTACCACTGAACTCTCTTAGGAGCATAGCTGCTGGAAAGTTTCTTCTGTGGCAAGAGATATAGCAGTTAGTATGTCATAGTAATTATCTTAAACTGTGATTTTTTCTATTGTCCTGTTCTTAGTCATTTGGGGGGGTGGGGGTGGGCTGTGGGCTATATTAATCATATATTCCATAACCTACATATGTTGAAGCATGTGGGAATGTTTGGTGATTACATATGTAAGGCGACTTCACACCTCAGAAAGGACAAAGACTCTCAACCTCCAGTGAAGAACAAAGACGTTCCCAGACACTGCGGTGGAGACCGGAGGAGCTGCCCTCACCCCCTAGGGCCATGAGGAGGAGTACGGAGACAATTGGGGGATTAAGATAATGAGGGATGTCAGCCTTTGATATGCATGTCTTTTGTTATGTGCAAGTATAAGTTCACAGAGCCGGAGGTATTCGGTCTCTTTTCTTGCTTCTGCTTCTGCACTTAGATGAGACTAGTTAGAGGAGCTGATAATAAACTTTGATTTATATATCACACCGCCTCGTTCTTCCAAGCTCTTCTACACCTGGGATTATTCTTGTTCTCTTCTATTAATGCAGAATAATAAATTATTCTAGCTTTTCTAAGAGATTTTTTTTTTTATATATATAAATTAAAAGATGATTTCTCCAAGCTAAATAGATTTCATCTAATTTAGTGGAGCGCCATTTTCTTTCTAATTGATGAGTCTTCTGTTTTAAGCTACAAGTTTCTTGTTGAACCAAGGAGTTAGAAATCTCTGATTAGACTGTTTCTTTTTTAAAGGGGCCAACATGTCTAGAGTATGATGCAGAGAAGCTGTAACACTATCTACCATGCTATCAATTACAGAAGGAGCAAGTTCTGCATAGCTTATTTCCATTGTGTTGACACATGGTATACAGGAAACAATCTGCATAAATTTTGTAACATCATCTGAGAGGCATCTACTGTAGTAATATTTTTCTTTACGAGTCAAATAGAAATTGTAAAATCAAAGGTTAATGGACAATGGTGACAGTACAGGGTTGTGAGGAGACACTACCAGATTTTCTATTTCTATGTCATATGTCAGAACAAGGTCCAACGTGTGGTGGAGATAATGGGTAGAATTTCCTGCTTTCTGAGAAAACCCCATTGAGTCTAATATTGAATTAAATGTGACATTAAGGCAATCACTATATACATCTATATGTTGTGGAGAATTGTGAAGGACGAGACTGAGTGTATTCCTCAGGTTCAGCTTTATTCACAATAACATTCTCCAACATTCAAAAGCAGAAAAAGAGGATGAATCTTCTCACATCTGTCCTTTTATACCAGGACATCAAACATACAATCACATGGTGCTTAATCAAACATACAGTCACATGGTACTTAATCCCAGTCACAATGTAACTTCCCCCAATCTTAACACCACCCACCCCCTAGTCTCCAGTGGTCAGGAAATCTCTCAAGGCCATCTCCTTGAAACAGAAGGCCATATCTCACACCCTCCCGTTAACCCTAGGAGGCTCAGACCCTTTGTTCCCCTGAGATGTGAAGTATACATTAAGCATACAGTGATATATCTGTGGAGCATCTGAAACCAACATATGTGCATATATGTGTGCCACAATGTATATTAAAGTCCCCTACTATAATTATTGTATCTGATTTCAGCACTAAATCAGCTAAGAATTTGGCAAATTTGGATAAAAACTCTGAGTAGGCTGAGGAAGGACGATAAACTATGGCAGATAAAATTGGGTTTAACCTAAAATTGCTAAAATGCCCAATACTGAGGCCCAGGCCCTCAAAGGAATTATAACATGTTTTTTGCTTTACATTAACTAGAAATTTGGAATGGTAAATTGCTGCTACTCCTTCTCCATGACTTCTAGGATTTTGACAGTTTAAATGATCATCACTTCCTTGTGGTAACGTATCGTCACTTCCTGTTTTGCTGTCTGTCTGTCTGGTTTGCTCTCCTCACTCTCCTGAGCTTTGGGTTAGCCAGTAGCGATGGCTACTAGCTCTCCTTCCTCTCCTCCTCTGGTGTGCTCTCTCTGTCAGATGTTTAGCTACACCTCTGCCTCTTTTATTGATAATGGTAAATGTAATAAATCTTGTCTTTTTGAGGCGCTCAAGGCGAGGTTGTCTGATTTGGAATCCCGGCTCCGCTGCATTGAAACACCGTCTGCACCAGTTACTCTTGACGGACGCCCCTTAGCTCCAGCGGAGCTAGCTAGCTTAGGCCCCCCTGTTAGCGGTCCTCCGGCTCTCCTCAGCAGCGAGGAGACTTGGTGGGTGACGGTGAGAAGGAAGCCTAGTCGCAAAGCCCCGGTACACCACCAACCTGTTCACGTTTCTAATCGTTTTTCCCCGCTCAGCGACACACCTGCTGAGGAAAAAACTCTGATCATTGGCGACTCTGTAGTCAGAAACGTGAACCTAGAAACTCCAGCGGCCATAGTCAAATGCATTCCTGGGGCCAGAGCAGGCGACATCGAGTCAAATTTGAAAATGCTGGCTAAAAGTAACTGTAAATACTCCACAATTGTTATTCACGCTGGCATTAATGACATCCGTCTCTGGCAGTCGGAAGTCACGAAACTTAATGTAGAATCGGTGTGTGACTTTGCAAAAACGATGTCTGCCACTGTAGTAATCTCTGGGCCCCTCCCCAATCTGACCAGTGATGACATGTTTAGCCGCTCGTCATCCTTGAACCGCTGGCTGTCTTTTTTTTTTTTTTTTTTTTTTTTTTTTTTTTTGTTTATTTTTTTTACCCGTGGGTGGACTTGGTTTGCAGTCTGGTGACAAGCCACCGGCTGCTGGTCGCTGCGTGCGCGAGCGCCCTAAACCTACATGGTTTTTTTTTTTGGTGTGCGGGAGGAAACCGGAGAAATCCCGGAGTAAACCCGCGCAACACGGGGAGAACATGCAAACTCCACACAGCTCACCGTTGGTCGGGGGCTGGGATCGAACCCACGATCTCATGATCCCCGCGGTCCCCCGGCCGAGGGTAAAACTGTGCTGCCACAGTGCTCTGTGTGGTGTCCTGCAAATGACGTGGGCTACATTGACAATTGGAGCTCTTTTTGGGGAAAACCTGGTCTTATGAGACGAGACAGTATTCATCCCACTTTGGATGGTGCTTCTCATTTATCTAACAATCTGGCATCTTTTTTATACAAATTTCCAAAACATTGACTACTCACAGTTGGGACCAGGAAGCAGAGTCGCAGTCTTACACGCCTCTCTGCAGCTCCTCTTCATCTGCCACCCCTCAGCTTAGCCCCTGTCTTCCCCATCAGAGAATCATTGTCTGTTCCCTCCAAAGTAAATAAAAATATAATATATAAGCATCCCAAAGTGATTAAGCAAAATATTGGTAAAACTCAAATTAAACACAAAGCCTCTAAATTGAATGTTTTGGCCTCTGTTCCTCCTCATAATTTAAAAAATTAAATGTGGTTTATTAAATATTAGGTCTCTAACTCCCAAGTCTCTGTTAGTCCATGATCTGTTAATTGATCATCAGATTGATTTAATTTCCCTTACAGAGACTTGGTTAGGGCAAGAGGATTATGTTGGTTTAAATGAATCAACTCCCTCTGGTTATTTAAACTATCAAAATCCCAGAAGTTCTGGTCGTGGAGGAGGAGTAGCAACAATTTACCATTCCAAATTACTAGTTAATGGAAAGCAAATAAAGATGTTATAATTCCTTTGAGGGCCTGGTCCTCAGTATTGGGCACTTTAGCAATTTTAGGTTAAACCCAATTGTATTTGCCATAGTTTATCGTCCCCCATCAACCTATTCAGAATTTTTATCCGAATTTGCTGATTTCTTAGCTGATTTAGTGCTGAAATCTGATAGAATAATTATAGTAGGGGACTTTAATATACATGTGGATGTAGATAGTGACTGCCTTAATGTGGCATTTAATTCAATATTAGACTCGATTGGGTTTTCTCAGAAAGTAGGAAATTCTACTTATTACCTCCACCATACATTGGACCTGGTTCTGACATATGGCATAGAAATAGAAAATCTTGTAGTGTCTCCTCATAACCCTGTACTGTCAGACCATTGTCTGTTAACCTTTGATTTTACTATTTCTGACTATTTGGCTCCTAAAGAAAAATATTATTACTGTAGATGCCTCTCAGATGATGCTGTTACCAAATTTATGCAGATTGTTTCCTCTATGCCACACAACAGAAATAAGCTATAGACAGCTTGCTCCTTCTGTAATTGATAACATGGTGGATAGTGTTACAGCTTCTCTGCATCTGACTCTAGACTTGGTGGCCCCCTTAAAAAAGAAAAAGTCTAATCAGAGATTTCTAACGCCTTGGTTCAACACAGAAACTCGTAGCTTAAAACAGAAGACTCGTCAATTAGAAAGAAAATGGCCCTCCACTAATTTAGATGAAATCTATTTAGCTTGGAGAAATCATCTTTTAATTTATAAAAAAATCTCTTAGAAAAGCTAGAACGAGTTATTACTCTGCATTAATAGAAGAGAACAAGAATAATCCCAGGTTTCTTTTCAGCACTGTAGCCAGGTTGACAAAGAGTCAGGACTCTGTCAATCCTAGCATTCCCTTAGAGCTTACTAGTAAGGACTTTATGAACTTTTTCAATAATAAAATTTCATCCATCAGAGATAAAATCAATCAGATTCTTCCCACAGTTAACTTAAATACTGTAACTACTACAACTCCTTCTATTGATGTCTGTCTTGATGAGTTGACTCCAATCGACCTTTGTGAGTTAGACAAAATAGTTTCCTCATCCAAACCTTCAACTTGTCTTTTAGACCCTATTCCTACCAGGTTATTTAAAGAAGTCTTCCCACTTATTGGTAGCTTTATTCTTCATATAATCAATTCTTCATTAACTTTAGGCCATGTACCGCAGGCTTTTAAAACGGCTGTAATTAAACCCTTACTCAAAAAGCCAATGCTAGATCCAGGAGCTTTAGCTAACTATAGACCAATCTCTAATCTCCCTTTCATTTCAAAAATCTTAGAAAGAGTTGTTGCTACACAATTATTTGACCACCTGCAGGGAAATGGTTTACTTGAAGAGTTTCAATCTGGGTTTAGAATCCATCATAGTACTGAAACAGCCTTAGCAAAGGTCACTAACGACCTCCTCATCGCATCTGATAATAGACTGGTTTCTGTACTTGTCCTTTTAGACCTTAGTGCAGCTTTTGATACTACCGATCATAATATTCTACTTGATAGATTAGAACACTATGTTGGACTTAATGGAACTTCGTTGCAGTGGTTTAGATCTTATTTATCTGATAGGTTCCAGTTTGTTCATGTAAATAATGAGTTTTCTTTCAACTCAAAGCTTAGTCATGGAGTTCCACAGGGATCTGTGCTAGGCCCTACTCTTTTTAGTTTATATATGCTTCTGTTAGGCAACATTATTAGAAAGCACTGTATACATTTTCATTGTTATGCAGATGACACACAATTATACCTGTCAATGAAGCCAGATGATAGTAATCAATTAGCCAAGGTAGAAGCCTGTCTTAAGGAAATCAAAGCTTGGATGACATGTAATTTCCTGCTATTAAATTCAGATAAGGCTGAAGTCCTTCTTGTTGGTCCAAAAAACCAGAGAAATTCCTTTCCAAATCAAACTTTCAGTTTGGATGCGGTTAATCTTTCTCTTAATAGCTCTGTGAGGAACCTTGGAATTATTTTTGATCAAGATCTGTCCTTCAATTCACATATTAAATTTGTTTCTAAGACTGCCTTCTATCATTTGCGAAATATTGCCAAGAAATTAGGAGCATCTTGTCTCAGAGTGATGCTGAGAAACTGATCCACATTTTTGTTAGCTCGAGATTAGATTATTGTAATTCTTTATTATCAGGCTGTCCTAAAACATCTTTAAAAAGTCTTCAGCTGATCTAAAATGCTGCAGCAAGAGTTTTAACAGGTACTAGAAAGAGAGATCATACCTTTCCGGTTCTGGCCTCCCTTCATTGGCTTCCCATAGAGTTTAGAATTAAGTTTAAAATCCTTCTTCTTACTTACAAAGCTCTAAACAATCAGGCTTCTTTTTATTTAAAAGATCTGATACTACCGTATTATCCTAACAGAGCACTACGCTCCCAAAATGCAGGATTACTTGTAATACCTAGAATCTCCAAAAGTACAATGGGAGGCAGAGCCTTGAGTTAGCAAGCTCCTCTCCTGTGGAACCAGCTGCCAATCTGGATTCGGGAGTCAGACTTGATCTCTGTTTTTAAGAATAGGGCTAAAACCTACCTTTTTGATATAGCCTACAATTAGGGAGGGATCATGTGTTTCTGAACCCTCCCTTAGTTATGCTGCTAATAGGTTTAGTCAGTCGGGGGACCTCCAGTAATGCAGTGGGCCTCACTCCTTTCCTCACTCTCAATGAATTTTTTTTTTTTTTTTGCTGGTCATTAACATTTGTTTGTTCTCTCCCATAGATTGAGTCCCCATCGTGCTGTTTGCTCTCTACATGTCTGTTCTTTTCATCTTCTCTATCTCCTCACCCCCCAGCCAGTCGCAGCAGATGACTGCCCCTCCCTGAGCCTGGTTCTGCTGGAGGTTTCTTCCTGTTAAAAGGGAGTTTTTCCTCTCCACCGTCGCTAAGTGCTTGCTCACAGGGGATCGCCTGATTGCTGGGGTCTTTCTGCAACTGTGGGGGTTCCCCCTATGGTTGATAGTGCTATGAGATGACTGTTGTTGTGAAATGGTACTATATAAATAAAGTTGAATTGAATTGAATTGAATTGAGTTGAATTGAATAACCAGAGGGAGTTGATTCATTTAAACCAACATAATCTTCTTGCCCTAACCAAGTCTCTGTAAGGGATATTAACCCCTTGCACTCTGGTCAATTTCCCTAAAAACATCTAAAAATAACGTACCCAAAGTAAATCAAAAGCTGTTATTCAACCCTTCGCAGCATATTCATGGGGTTGGTCTCATTTAAAAGAAAACACTTTGAATTTTTTGGCAAAATAGTCATTCTCTCTCTAAGTCCTCCTGCCACTGAGTAACAGTCATCTAAACATACTGAACTTGAAGAAAATAAAGTTCGCCTGGGTGTTTTTTTGGATACAAATGCTTGCAAATAACACACAGCTGTCAGATCCGGGCTGGAAAATGCAACAGAAATGTAGAACCAAGTGTTATCCAGCTGAGGTCAAAATTTTGTAACAATACCACAAAAATGAATATATTACACAGCTTTTTTGTCAGGTTGTTCCCAGGCGTTTTTGAACTGTGCCAAATTGTGCCAAATGGCACAGTTTGGAAAAACGTCTGTAACTTTTGAATGACTCAATATAGAAGCTTGATCTTGGGCTCTAATGAAAGGTGACACTCAGGGCTCTGTGTGTGTGTGGGGGGGGGGGAGCTGTTTATTCATTCATGAATGAATGAATGAACAAACAAGCCCCCACACACAAAGAAGCATGCCACGTAAAATAAATGTGTGGCTTTTTTTTTACAAGAAAAAATAACCTACAGTGCATTAAAAATTATACTAAAATATCTAATGTAGAGGATAACAACTCCCACCCCCCCACCCCCGCTACAGAGGACGGACATTGTCCATCGCCACATGACGTACAGCGGGGACTGTGCGCAGCGGTCTACTACACACAGTTGTACTAAAATATCTGCAATATATCTGCAATCCGCTACAGAAGAGTAGCGGGGGGGGGGGTTGCTGTTCACAGTCCGGACGCGGCGCATGGACCGGTCCGTCATGTGGCGATGACGTACAGTTGTAATTTACCGATCGGTCAAAAGTCATTGTGATTAAAATTTTCAGGGATAAAGAATAATTTAACTTATAACACTTACCTGTCTACAACAGCAGTGTCACTGGCAAACTTCTCTTCCTCATTGTCAGACAAACATGACGCTGGTCTGCTTGTTACGACTCGTGGTTCTGGTCACACGACCCGGTCAAGCCATGATTCCATTATTGTTGTTTTGTGCTTCCATGATTGCGGTTTTGGCGAACGATTTTTCAAAACAAATAAGAACAGTAGGAAGAATAAAAGACTGGCGAACGCGTGTGTCACCCAGCGGCTTACACAAAACAGATTTTACGCACGGGACGCACGCTTTCAATTGTTGAACTTCTCTGCTTCAATTTGCTCGCTGTATTCGCAGCCGTTGGTAGGCGGGTCCTTCTTGCTAGGTTTTCAGTCATTGGTTCTTCAAGGTTTCAGAAACCCAATATAAGGCTCTTATTAGTCGAATGAGAGGTCAATCAAATCTAAACCAATCAAATCACTCCTTTGGCTTTCTGTTCGCGGCTGTGTCTGTAGTGGAAGAACGGAAATGCAGCTTTTTTTTTTTTTGTGCGCTCTGAGACGCACAGTGTGCATCCTAGTGTGCACGAGGGCGCGCTAGGACGCAGAGACGTGACCGCCCGTGGTATCCCGGAGTGCAAGAGGTTGAATCAATCTGATGATCAATTAACAGATCATGGACTAGCAGAAACTTGGGAGTTAGAGACCTAATATTTAACAAACCACATTTAATTTTTAAATTTTGAGGAGGAAGATAGGCCAAATCATTAAATTCAGAGGCTTCATGTTTAATTTGAGTTTTAACAGCATTTTGTTAAATCACTTTGGGATGCTCATATATTATATTTTTATTTACTTTGGAAGGAACAGACAATGATTCTCTGATGGGGAAGACAGGGGCTAAGATGGGGTTTGCGGATGAAGAGGAGCTGCAGAGGGGCATGTAAGACTGTGACTCTGCTTCCTGGTCCCAACTCTTGTCAAGGTTTTGGAAATTTGGATAAAAATGATGCCAGATTGTTGGATAATTGAGATGCACCATCCAAAGTGGGATGGACACCGTCCCGTCTAATAAGACCAGTTTTTCCCCAAAATGAATTTCAATTGTCTATGTGGCCCACATTGTTTGCAGGACACCACACAGACAGGTGAAACATTATCTCTTATACAGCCAATATGAAAAAGAAGAACTCCAACGAAAGATTAGAATTTTCAAAAAAGATTAAAGAATTGCATCACCAATATGCTCACACAAAAAAATTCTGAAACAAATCAAAGACGTGCTAAACTTCAAACCCAATTTGACCTCTGTCAACTCATGTTGTAGAGCGACAACTTTTAAAAAGCAAGGCAAATTTTTATGTACATGGAGACAAGGCTGGAAAGTGGTTGGCCAATCAGTTAAGGATGTCTACGGCAAAACAGTTTATTGATGGAATCAATTCAGACACAGGAACCACTTCAGACTCAGGGAAAATAAATACCTCTTTCAGGAATTATTTTTCATCTCTGTACACATCTGATTTTTCCAACAACAATTCTACAATGGAACAATTCCTTGATGGGTTAGATTTTCTCACTCTTTCTGAGGTTGCAAAAAATGAATTACACATCCCAATATCCCAGGTAGAAATTGCTGCTGCCATTTCATCTCTACAATCCGGGAAGTCACCTGGTCCAGATGGTTTTCTGGTGGAATTTTTCAACTCCTTTTCCACTGTGCTAATACTTAATTTACATACTGTTTTATTGGAGTCATTCAGTAAAGGTAAACTTCCTTCTTCACGGTATGAAGCATTCGTTACTCTTATTCCTAAGAAGGATAAGGATCCATTAGAATGTTCATCTTACAGGCCGATTTCTTTATTCAACGTTGATCTTAAAATTTTAGCAAAAATTCTAGCCCGCAGATTGGAAAAGCACTTACCTTCAATAATTTGTGAAGACCAAACAGGCTTCATTAAAAATCACTGTTCTTTTTTTAATATATGCCGTTTACTAAACATTATTTATACTTCCTGAAAAACTGTACCAGAATGTATTCTTTCCCTTTATACGGAAAAAGCCTTTGACTGTGTCGAGTTGCCCTGTTTGTTGAAATATTTAGAGAAATTTGGCTTTGACTCCAATTTTAGATCATGGATAAAAATACTTTATC
This sequence comes from Pholidichthys leucotaenia, assembly GCA_020510985.1. NCBI lineage: Eukaryota > Metazoa > Chordata > Actinopteri > Cichliformes > Pholidichthyidae > Pholidichthys > Pholidichthys leucotaenia. Next base: position 162,743,280 of record CM035847.1, read on the forward strand.
TCTGTCCTACCACTTGCATTCTCACTAATCAGCAAAAATCCAAACCCAGTTATTTACAGAGAGGTACGCGCCAAGGCTGCCCTTTAAGTCCCTTGCTATTCGACATAGCCATTGAACCACTTGCGATATCACTCTGTAATAGCCCCTCTGTTTCCGGCATCCATAGGTATCATATCGAACATAAGATGGCACTATACGCTGATGATTTATTGCTTTTCATCTCAAACCCTTCTTCAACACTTCTTTTCATATTATCCCTACTCTCTGATTTTGGTCATTTTTCAGGTTATAGATTAAATCTGTGCAAAAGTGAACTATTTTTTTTATAAATAATAATGCTCTTGAGTTTGATCTATTTTGTTTTCCTTTCAGGTTAGTAAAAGAAAAATTTACTTATCTTGGAGTCAAATTTACAAGAAATCATAAATTAATGTTAAAAGAAAAACTTTTCAAACTTTTAAATCAGGTTAAGCAGAGCTTGTCAAATTGGTCACCCCATCCATCACCTTAGCTGGGCAGGTTAACTCTGTAAAAATGAATAATCTCCCTAAATTCCTTTACCTTTTTCAGTCCATTCCAGTCTTTATCCCAAAGTCTTTTTTTTTTTTTGATTCTTTAGATTCAATAATTAGCGCTTACATTTTGAAAGGCACACACCCTCGGGTTTCTAGAACATACCTACAGAAGTTCAAGCTAAACGGTGGGCTAACACTACCCAATTTCCATCTGTACTACTGGGCGGCTAATATTTGCCCTTTGTTATATTGGGCAAATGGTAGCCAGACCAGCTCTACATCATGGTTGGCTATGGAAGTCAGCTCAGCTCAAAATACCTCTCTTGGAGCTTTTTTGGGTGCCTCATATCCCATCTCCACACCTCTGCCCATAACTAACCCAGTAGTCTGACAATCTCTCAGAGTGTGGGCTCAGTTCAGGAAACACTACTGTGTGATTTTTCCTTTCAGAGTCCTGTTTTTTTTTAACCACCTTTCTCCTCCATCTACAGATCAAGCCTTTAAGGACTGGTAGGTTATGGGCATCAAATATTTAAGGATTTATTCATCAATGGCAATTTTGCTTCTTTTGATCAACTTCCAATAAATTTGGACTCCCAAGAACTCATTTTTTTCAGATATTTACAAATAAGGCATTTTCTTCAAAGTCAATTACCAGTTTTTCCACAATTTCCTCAGAGCTCCCTAATAGAAGACATTCTAATCCTTAAGCCGTCTGTCAGAGGACTCATTTTAAAAGTCTACAATAAACTGACTTCTTTAAACCAAACCTCCACTGCTAAGATCAGGGCAGCCTGGGAACAGGATCTGATGATACCTGGGATTCAACCCTGGGGCTTGTTCATTTTACCTTGCTTTGCTCTCGTCACTCTTTATTACAGTTTAAGGTTGTCCATCATGACTAGATGTCTAAGGCCAGACTCTTTTGCATTTATCCAGACTTGAACCCTCAGTGTGTCAAATGTGGTACTGATGAAGCAACTCTGATTCATTCGTTCTTGACCTGCCCCAGTCTTAGAACATTTTGGCAGGAGTTTTTTCAATCTCTCTCTGTGGTTTCTGGTATAACAATCACTCCCGACCCTCTTTTAGCTCTATTTGGTTGTTTTTCAGGGAATCTTAATGTTCCCTATAAAGTGCGTCATATGCTGTCCTTTGCCTTTCTCTTGGCCGGATGGGTTATCTTAGTAAGATGGAAGGGTGCTGCCCTGCCAATTCATACTCAGCGGCTGTTGGATGCCATGTCCTGCTTGATTCTGGAAAAGATCCGATACTCTGTTAAGAACCAAGGGGTGAAATTTAACAGTGTTTGGGGACCCTTTTTAAGACACTTCCTTGATCCCCACCGATCTCTTTTGTTTGTTTGCACTTTTTTTTTGGTTATAACTTTTTCTCTCATCTGTTTATACACATACAATGTAAATACAGAGAAGACCTGACTTCCAGCTTTATAAATTTTGTATCTTTTGCCTTTTTAAGGATTTGTCATTAGTCCCACCTTACATACATGTTGGTTTCTGCCAGGAATATTCTGCACAATAAGACCCTTTTCTTTTTTTCTTTTTTTTTTGATGCAGTACACAGTGTCTATAGAATCGTTTTAAGCTACATGTTATCATGTTCTTATGTTATGTATGTTTATTGTGTTTACTTGAAAATTCAATAAAAAGATTGCTGATTAAAAAAAAGCTCATTGACAGATGTAGTAGTGATTTTACCTCTAAAGATGTGTAAAATGTTAACACTCGCTGTGGTGTTAATAGTTTCATGGCGTTTCTCTTCATGGGCAGTCCCGCAACGCAGTGTTTTGGGGGCAGGCGGACATTTTTCAACACAAACCCAGCACTTTGTAGATGTGGTCAGGATGGAGAAGTGGCGAGACATCAACCAGCAGGCTAGGGGAGACGGAGGAAGGAACGGTGTTGGAAACTTTGCAGATGAGTTTTTTATTTTAAATCACACACTCTGTTTGCTTTTATGTTCCGCTAATACTCCTGTAAACACGGAAGTGAATGCGGTGCAGCGATGCATTTGGTTGGTTAGACTTAACATTTGCGCGCCATTGGTGAAATTGGTGGAAGCTGATGAGGATTGGCCAAAATTGCAGGAAAGTTGTGGTGAGTGGACAAAGTTGCAAGGTCGCGCAATAGTTGCGCTGATTGGCTGATTTTGCGTGAATTGCCGTGATCGCAAAATCGCAAGATCCTGGAGGGACTGATTAATGGTACCTTCACAGGTGTACAAGTTAACCATGTCATGGGCGCTAACACACTCATACCATCACAGATGCTGGGTTTTGAACTTTGTGCTGATAACAATCTGGATGGTCCTTTTCCTCTTTAGCTCGGAGGACATGACGTCCATGATTTCCAAACACTATCTGAAATGTGAACATATCAGATGAAAGCACTCTTTTCCACTTTGTTTCAGTTCATCTCAGACGAACTCAGGCCCATAGCAACTGACAGCATTTCTGTGTGTTGTGGATATATGGCTTTGGCTTTGCATAGTAAAGTAGATGTAGCAATGAGTCTCTCCAGGATTTTGCGATGTTGCGATCGCACCAATTCACATGAAATCACCCAATCAGCACAACTATTGTGCAACCTTGCAACTTTGTCCAATCACTGCAACTTTCCCACAATTTTGGCCAATCCTCGTCAACTTTCACCAATTTCACCTATGAAATTTCTCTCTAACTGGCACTGAAATGGTAAGTCTAACTAATCAAATGCTTCGCTGCACTGCGTTCACTTCTACGTTTACAGTGATTAATGAGTTTATAGTTTATACTGAGTAACGGAACTCATCAGCAAACAGAGTGTGTGATTTAAAAAAAAACACTCACCCGCAAGGTTTTCAACACCGTCTCTTCGTCCGTCTCCCCCAGCCTGCCCATGGATGCCTTGCCACATCTCCGTCCTGACTGCGTGTTCGAAGTGCTGGGCTTGTGGTGAAAAACATGCGCCTGCCCAAAAGCACTCCATTGCGGGGGCACATGTGAGGAGAGTACACTACACTACAGCGAGTGTTTGAACATTTATACATCTTTAGAGGTAAAGTCATTACTATATCTGGTCAATGAGCTTTAAAAATGTGAATCTCCGGTGTGGACAGACAAACGCACCTATCCCCCTGCAGTCCCGCTATAAATGAAAGATGTGTGTGTGTGTGTGAAGACCGACATGCAGCAGACAGACAGGTAGGCATGGAAAGAGAGAGAACATTCTCTGTATTTTTTTTTCATAAAAACACAGACTTCGATAGCCAATACAGTGAAACAGAACAAATTATTTATTTTTTTCCTCTCTGCTTGGTACAGAGTGGTTGGGGATCGTAGGGAGTTTTCAAATGAATGTGCTGCTAATAATTTCCAAGTCTGTTGTAATGGATTTTGTGTTAATGTTTGTATTTGCTGTTGCACAAGAGTTTTTCTGTATAGCAGAAGTTTCTGCTTAATTTACAAATCACTATAATTGGAAAGTTTTGACAATTCTGTGCTTTTCTTGTATCGTTATATAGAATATCACTGCAGTAAACTGGAAAAAAGCATCTGCTTTAAAATTTTGAATTCTTCCCACAACTTTTAGTGCAAAAAACACTTTAAAACATTGCAGCTTTTTAAAAGCTCCCTTGAACTGAGGCTTTTTGGCCCACAACAATCATAAAAACATCCCACAAAATCCTGCGCCCATGTGGTAATATCTTTACAGAATGATGGTGGGTTTTAATGCAGGTTGAGAAAGATTTGCAAATCATTGTATTCTGTATTCATTTATGTTTTACAATGTCATTGGAATTGGGGTTTGTATTTTGAAAGCGGCATAAGAGAAAGGATTAACAGACAGTTCAGGTTCAGGTTCAGGTTACTTTATTTGTACCCGTAGGTAGATTTGTTTTGCAGTTGGTGACATCCATATTTACAAGCCACTAATTACATTCAACATAGACACAAACACAGGCACACATCTTACAAAATAGGTAAATATAAAATATGTACAATATAATTTTTATAGCTTGTTCAACTCTTTTACAGCAGCAGGGACAAAGCTGTTTTTGTAGCGCTGGGTTCTACTTTTTGGGACAGCAAACCTCCGTCTGGAGGGAAGAAGCTGAAAGTTGCAGTGCAAAGGGTGGGAGTCATCATTTAAAATCGAGTCGGCCATCCTCTGTACTTGTCTGGTGTACAGGGATGTCAGGCTCAGCTGTGACTCACCAAGCAAACGACTGGACCATCTGACTACCTGATCCAAGGATTTCCTCTGTTTCAGTTTTATCTGACCAAACCATGACATTAAAGAAAAGGATAAAACAGATTCAATAAAAGCCCGATAGAACATAGTCATTATGGTTCGGTCAATTTGGAAGCGTGCAAGTTTCCTCAAACAATGCAAATTTTGCTGACCCTTTTTGCACACCCTTTCACAGTTCACCTCAAAGTTCAATCCACTATCAATAATTGTCCCAAGATATTTGTACGATTGTACACATTCGGTGGTCTGGCCTTTTAGTATGGTGACTTTGTGCCTGGGAGTTTTCCTCCTAAAGTCAATAATCATATCTTTCGTTTTTGTTGTATTCAGCTGCAGGTAGGAATCCTCACACCAGTGAACAAAGTCATCAACTACTGGGCCGTGGCCACTCTCACCATCCTGGAGGAGACTGACAATGACTGAGTCATCAGCATACTTTATAATGTGTCTGTTGTCATGTCTGCTCCGACACATGTTTGTGTACAGGATGAAGAGTAGTGGTGACAACACACACCCCTGAGGAGAGCCAGTAGAAGAGCACTTTAGGTCAGACAATGTGCCATTGACCCTTACTCTCTGCGTCCTGTTGGTTAAGAAATCCAGAATCCAACCCACCAGATTATTGCTTAAATCAAATTGTTGCAGGAGCCTTTCAACTAAAATATGAGGTTGGATTGTATTAAAGGCAGAAGAAAAGTCCACAAATAAAAGCCTGGCGTGTGTCCCATTAAAATCCAGATGTTTGAAAAGCATGTCAAACAGAGTGACAGTGGCATCCTCCACTCCTCTGTGAGGCCTATAGGCAAACTGCAGAGGATCCAATGCATGTTCAGTCTGCCTTAGGACCTCACGTCTGACCAGTTTTTCAAAAATTTTCATTAAAATTGAAGTCAAAGCAACTGGTCTAAAGTCGTTTACCGTTTTAGGACAGCTGCTTTTTGGAACGAGAACAACCACTGCTGCTTTCCAGATCTTAGGCACATGTTGTGTCTGTAAGGACTTATTGAAAATATAATGAAATATAGGACTCAGTTCATGTGCACAGGACTTTACCAGGCGTCCACATATATTATCAGGGCCCTGACTTTTGTTCACTTTTACAGCGCGGAACTCCCTTTTAACATCCTGCATCTCAATATTAAAGTGCTGATTGTCTTTGAGTTTCTGTTTCAAATCTTGGATTTCTGTGCTAAAATCAAAGGAGTCAAAACGACCATAAAAACAATTAAGAGCATTAGCCAGCTCTGTGTCTGAACTAAAACCATCTAAAAACACACGGTTACTGCGCTCTGTGCTCTGAAGGCCTGCAATAGTTTTCATACTGGCCCAGGCCGAACCAAGTTTATTTGCTGCCATCTTGCTTTCCAACTCTGATTTATAATTCTGTTTTGCTCTTAAAATTTTGGCCTTCAGCTCCTTAGTGGCAACCTGTAGCGCAGAAACAGACCCTTGTTTAAAGGCAAGAGCTTTCCTCTGTAAGCAGGATTTAACTGATTTAGTAACCCATGGTTTGTTGTTGGGGTATATTTTGACACGTTTACGTGGAACAAACTTATTTTGACAGTGAGCCATGTATGAGCATGTGAGCTCAGCCAGAGAGTCCAAATCATCCCCGCAGGCCATTATGAACATCTTCCAGTCTGTACAGTCAAAGCATTCCTGGAGGCTGTGCTCTGAATCTTCTGTCCACACATCAATGTCTCTGGTCTCCACCTTGCCTCTTCTGAGAGCAGTTTTATATGTGAGCAGCAAATGAACACAGTTGTGATCTGAGGATCCTAAAGGAGGAAGGGGGAGTGATTTATAGGCCCTCTCTATGGATCCATAGCACAGGTCCAATGTCTTTTTTCGCCTGGTTGGGCAGGAGACATACTGATGAAAGTTTTTAAGTGTCTTCTTTAAAGAAACATGGTTAAAATCCCCAAGAATGAAGTTTGGCGCCTCTGGAGAAATTGACTGCAGCCGCTGCACCACATCAGAGATGGTGCTGGAGGCGGAGTCAGCGTCTGCCCTCGGGTGAATGTACACAGTTGTGATGAAAAGTTGGGGAAACTCTCGAGGCAAATAAAAGGGGCGTAGTGACACAGACAGCAGCTCCACATGGGGTGTACAGATGCGCTCTCTGACCGTGACAGATGTGCAGTACTGCTTATTAATGTACAAACATACTCCGCCCCCCTGACGCTTCCCAGTTACCTCTTCCTGCCGATCCGAGCGCAGCGGAGCTCCAAAGCCGTCAATCCACAGGTCTGCATCCCGATCATGCGCAGTAAGCCAAGATTCAGTGAAAGCCATGACGCAGCAGTTCTTAAAATCCTTCTGGTAACGTACATTGCCTTGAATTTCCTCCACCTTGTTTCTCACAGACTGTGCATTCCCAAAAATGATCGAAGGAAGAGGAATGTTACCAAACTGACGTCTCCTAAGGCGCAATTTCACACCTCCACGTCTTCCACGCTTCCTCCTGCCGCTTCTTTTTTCACCGCTGTGACCGTCTCTCAAAATAAAGTCCGGCAGATGAAATTTGGGCGCAATCAGAGACTCTGCACCAGCTGTGTTAAAGCGCAGCAACACGTCCCTGGAATATTGTATTCTGCCCGCTATTCTGCTCGTCATGGAGCCGAACGCGTTTACCTCAGAGACAAAGAGCCAGAACACAGAAAGCAGCAGTGCGAGATATGAGAGGAAATCCATGTTGCAGATACTAGGGAGCTGTTCGCCATATATTCCACAAACGCTCCAGAGCAGAAACGACACAGAGGATTTTCTAAAAATGTAAAAAAGTACAAAAAACACACACACGCACACACGCACTATATCACCAAGCTGCTGGTCGCTGCGTGCGCATGTGCCCAGCGCCCATGTCCACAGTATTCACTGTGGACATCAAAATTAGAGAACAATGTATTAATACTTGATTTATTCTAACGTATGTTATTCTTCATTTTTCAGAATTTGACAGAATATCAGCTGTGGTTATACCTCTGCTGTAGTAGTATGTTTTTTTTTTTTTTTTTTTTTTTTTTTTTTTTTACCAAGGCACTTCAACACAAACATTTATTTTGTAAAAAAAACAACAACAACAAAAAAACAGTGAGCACAATTAGAGAACAGTAACCACTGTGTCAGAGAAATGATTTAAACATTTTTTTAGGGTTATAGGGTTCAAAAATTAGTAGGAAATGTAGAGGCCCTTGCTTTGAATGACTTCAGTACATCTACACCCACAGGACATCACTAGTTTCTCACACTGCTCTGGTTTGATCTTGATCCATTCTTCTCGCAGTCCCTTCCACAGTTTAATAACTGCAGTGGGTTTCTTTGCCGTTACTTTGTTGCGAAGGATTTTCACAAGATTCTGTAGGGGGTTTAGATCTGGTCTCTGGGCTGGCCATTTCATTGTTTCAATATTTTTAGATTCAAGGAACTGTTTAATCCATTTTGCAGTGTGACAATATATTTTAAATATTGACAAGATAAGGCATTGTCTTGTATGAAAATTGCTAGCTGATTGGGAGACAACTGCAGTGTAGGAACTGCGTGTTGCCAAAGGAGGTTCACATAAACATTTTCATTCACCCTGCCATGTAGCTGTGCATGAGGCCCAACTCCTGCTGCAGAAAACATCCCCCAAACTATGACACTTCCTCCTCCAACTTTAACTGACTTCTTTACACACTTCAGGTTCAGTCTTTCCCCAGCTTGACGCTGAACATATTGTTTCCCATCAGACCTAAATAAATTAAACTTCCTCTCATCACTGAAGTGCACTCTGGACCAGTTCTCATCACAGCAAAGGCAAGTCTAGCCTTTTTATTCTTTCTGCTTATAAGAGGTTTGTGTTATGTCTGGATATGGAGCCAAGGACGAGGCTAGGTGTCAAACTGAACACACATTTATTAAAGAGGCACAGGTGCAACACCACACAGCCACCAGGAAGAGGAAATGGCCAAGAGACCGTCCCTCCTACCCGCAGCCCTTTTATAGTTACAGGTGGTGGCATGACCAAAAGGCAGAGCCACCACCCCGTGCCACACAAATAACAACACAGAACATAAACCATATAAATAACTATATAACATTTTCTCTCCCCCTCAAAAAAGTCCAAAACACACATATGCAATTGAGACCCTCCCCAATTTAGAACCTGAATCACACACTAAGAAAGCTAAACTTAAGTTCCTAAGAGGGGCCTATCACAGTCACACAAAACAACTAAGAATTAGGGGAGAACAGGTGGACTGCTGTCCCACCCCACACGGCAAGACAGATTATTCTGCTGTCTGTACTAAAGAAAACAGTCCATCTAAAAAAATAAAAATAACTGCCGTGTTCCTAAACTGAAATAAAATACACAAAATAATCCCAAACTATATACACAATAATACACCAAAAACATGCATAACAATTAAACTATATACACACGGCTGAAGGATAAATAAGCCCCTGGGCATCCCGTGGACCCTCCTTTCATAAGTCCGCCCCTGGAAGCAGCCTGCCTCCCGGGCCGCAGCAAGTTGCTATGGCACTGGTGCGCCTCCTCTTCAATTCAATTCAACTTTATTTATATAGCGCCATTTCACAACAACAGTCATCTCATAGCACTATCAACTGTAGGGAGGACCCCCACAGTTGCAGAAAGACCCCAGCAATCAGGCGATCCCCTGTGAGCAAGCACTTGGCGACGGTGGAGAGGAAAAACTCCCTTTTAACAGGAAGAAACCTCCAGCAGAACCAGGCTCAGGGAGGGGCAGTCATCTGCTGCGACTGGCTGGGGGGTGAGGGGACAGAGAAGAAGAAAAGAACAGACATGTAGAGAGCAAACAGCACGATGGGGACTCAATCTATGGGAGAGAACAAACAAATGTTAATGACCAGCAAAAAAAAAAATATTTCATAGAGAGTGAGGAAAGGAGTGAGGCCCAGTGCATTACTGGAGGTCCCCCGGCTGACTAAACCTATTAGCAGCATAACTAAGGGAGGGTTCAGAAACACATGATCCCTCCCTAATTGTAGGCTATATCAAAAAGGTAGGTTTTAGCCCTATTCTTAAAAACAGAGATCGAGTCTGACTCCCGAATCCAGATTGGCAGCTGATTCCACAGGAGAGGAGCTTGATAACTGAAGGCTCTGCCTCCCATTGTACTTTTGGAGATTCTAGGTATTACAAGTAAACCTGCATTTTGGGAGCGTAGTGCTCTGTTAGGATGATATGGTAGTATCAGATCTTTTAAATAAAAAGGAGCCTGATTGTTTAGAGCTTTGTAAGTAAGAAGAAGGATTTTAAACTTAATTCTAAACTCTATGGGAAGCCAATGAAGGGAGGCCAGAACCAGAGAGATATGATCTCTCTTTCTAGTACCTGTTAAAACTCTTGCTGCAGCATTTTGGATCAGCTGAAGACTTTTTAAAGATGTTTTAGGACAGCCTGATAATAAAGAATTACAATAATCTAATCTCGAGCTAACAAAAGCGTGGATCAGCTTCTCAGCATCACTCTGAGACAAGATGCTCCTAATCTTGGCAATATTACGCAAATGATAGAAGGCAGTCTTAGAAACAAATTTAATATGTGAATTGAAGGACAAATCCTGATCAAAAATAACTCCAAGGTTCCTCACAAAGCTATTAAGAGAAAGAGTAACTGCATCCAAACTGAAAGTTTGATTTGGAAAGGAATTTCTAAGGTTTTTTGGACCAACAAGAATGACTTCAGTCTTATCTGAATTTAATAGCAGGAAATTACAAGTCATCCAAACTTTGATTTCCTTAAGACAGGCTTCTAACTTGGCTAATTGATTAGTATCATCTGGCTTCATTGACAGGTATAATTGTGTGTCATCTGCATAACAGTGAAAATGTATACAGTGCTTTCTAATAATGTTGCCTAACGGAAGCATATATAAACTAAAAAGAGTAGGGCCAAGCACAGATCCCTGTGGAACTCCATGACTAAGCTTTGAGCTGAGAGAAAACTCATCATTTACATGAACAAACTGGAACCTATCAGATAAATAAGATCTAAACCACTGCAACGAAGTTCCATTAAGTCCAACATAGTGTTCTAATCTATCAAGTAGAATATTATGATCAATAGTATCAAAAGCTGCACTAAGATCTAAAAGGACAAGTACAGAAACTAGTCCATTATCAGATGCAATGAGGAGGTCGTTAGTGACCTTCGCTAAGGCTGTTTCAGTGCTATGATGGATTCTAAACCCAGATTGAAACTCCTCAAATAAACCATTTCCCTGCAGGTGGTCAAATAATTGCGTAGCAACAACTCTTTCTAAGATTTTTGAAATGAAAGGGAGATTAGAGATTGGTCTATAGTTAGCTAAAGCTCCTGGATCTAGTGTTGGCTTTTTGAGTAAGGGTTTAATTACAGCCGTTTTAAAAGCCTGCGGTACATGGCCTAAAGTTAATGAAGAATTGATTATATGAAGAATAAAGCTACCAATAAGTGGGAAGACTTCTTTAAATAACCTGGTAGGAATAGGGTCTAAAAGACAAGTTGAAGGTTTGGATGAGGAAACTATTTTGTCTAACTCACAAAGGTCGATTGGAGTAAACTCATCAAGACAGACATCAATAGAAGGAGTTGTAGTAGTTACAGTATTTAAGTTAACTGTGGGAAGAATCTGATTGATTTTATCTCTGATGGATGAAATTTTATTATTGAAAAAGTTCATAAAGTCCTGACTAGTAAGCTCTAAGGGGATGCTAGGATTGACAGAGTCCTGACTCTTTGTCAACCTGGCTACAGTACTGAAAAGAAACCTGGGATTATTCTTGTTCTCTTCTATTAATGCAGAGTAATAACTCGTTCTAGCTTTTCTAAGAGATTTTTTATAAATTAAAAGATGATTTCTCCAAGCTAAATAGATTTCATCTAAATTAGTAGAGCGCCATTTTCTTTCTAATTGACGAGTCTTCTGTTTTAAGCTACAAGTTTCTGTGTTGAACCAAGGAGTTAAAAATCTCTGATTAGACTTTTTCTTTTTTAAGGGGGCCACCAAGTCTAGAGCCTGATGCAGAGAAGCTGAAACACTATCCACCATGTTATCAATTACAGAAGGAGCAAGCTGTCTATAGCTTATTTCCGTTGTGTTGACACATGGCATAGAGGAAACAATCTGCATAAATTTGGAAACAGCATCATCTGAGAGGCATCTACTGTGATAATATTTTTCTTTAGGAGCCAAATAGTCAGAAATAGTAAAATCAAAGGTTAACAGACAATGGTCTGACAGTACAGGGTTATGAGGAGACACTACAAGATTTTCTATTTCTATGCCATATGTCAGAACAGGGTCCAATGTATGGTGGAGGTAATGAGTAGAATTTCCTACTTTCTGAGAAAACCCAATCGAGTCTAATATTGAATTAAAAGCCACATTAAGGCAGTCACTATCTACATCCACATGTATATTAAAGTCCCCTACTATAATTATTCTATCAGATTTCAGCACTAAATCAGCTAAGAAATCAGCAAATTCGGATAAAAATTCTGAATAGGTTGATGGGGGACGATAAACTATGGCAAATAAAATTGGGTTTAACCTGGAATTGCTAAAGTGCCCAACACTGAGGACCAGGCCCTCAAAGGAATTATAACATGTTTTTTGCTTTACATTAACTAGTAATTTGGAATGGTAAATTGTTGCTACTCCTCCTCCACGACCAGAACTTCTGGGATTTTGACAGTTTAAATAACCAGAGGGAGTTGATTCATTTAAACCAACATAATCCTCTTGTCCTAACCAAGTCTCTGTAAGGGAAATTAAATCAATCTGATGATCAATTAACATATCATGGACTAACAGAGACTTGGGAGTTAGAGACCTAATATTTAATAAACCACATTTAATTTTTAAATTATGAGGAGGAACAGAGGCCAAATCATTCAATTTAGAGGCTTTATGTTTAATTTGAGTTTTACCAATATTTTGCTTTATCACTTTGGGATGCTTATACATTCCTCACCATCAGATATTTCATTCATCCAGGCCCACCATTCAGTCTCCTCCCGGGCATGCTGCAGCTCGTTCGGGTGCCTCCATGAGCCATCCGACAGCTGGAGACAAGCATCCCTCAGTCTGGCCACAACACGCAGCCGTCTCTGGTGCTCCTTCACCTGCTGCTTGGCCCGTACCCACCGTGGGCGCCCCTCCTCCCGAGCCCGAATCCTGTCCGCGACTCCCAGAGGGGTTTTGGTCGGCTCGCGGTGTTTCTGCCTGACACTCGTTCTCTCAGTGCCAATCAGTCTTGCCCCGACCTCTTCTAAATCTGCTGCGGTCATTGCCGATGTGGCCCAAAGTTCGCTGGCCCACTTTAGCTGAGCTCCGGGAACGACAGGGACCATCCTTTCAGCGATGCTCGTCGTTGCAGCTGCTCTGCCGTGCCACCCAGTACACTCATCCAGGGCAACTTGGGCTCTGGCACTGGGGCCCTCCTGCGGTGACCCTGAGCGAAACAAGGCCAGCCCACTTTCCAGGGTGCTGGGTAACTCTTCATCCCACACTGCGTCATCCTGCACTCTGCAGTGTGGAGAGGGTCATCTCGCTATAGCCCAGTTCAGCAGGGTGCCCTCCATCCCCATGTCGGTCTGCGATGGTATCTCCACACCATCCAACTCTACCATGCAAAACGTGTACCCAATGGTGTTCAGGGCACAAAGTGGACAGCCATCGGAGTGGGAGGGGTCGATTTCTTCTGCGGGCTCCCTCTCTTGAACATGTGGCACACCCTCGCATAGTGGTTTAAGCAGCCACACCTGTTGCAGCGGTACACTCTTGCTGAGCAGTCTCTTGCCTTGGAGCAGTACTTCACGGACCCATGGCTCATACGCAAACTGATGGGCTTCCCCCGGGGCAGACCTCAATATCACAGCATTGGCATCTCCCACGTCTTCTTTCGTGCTCCCATCGCTGTTTGGGGTCCGCTACTCGTGCGGTAATGGGAAACTCCACCTGTTGACATGACAAACGCTCACTCAGCAGGTCGCAAACCAACTCCTCCTCCAACGGTCCAAACCGACACACACTAACCAGTAGTTTCAAGTTGACTAGCAACCGCTGAATATGCTCGCCCACCTGTTGACAGCGCTGTCAAAACCCGTTCCTCCGGACGGAAGCTGTCTGAGCCGTCAAGTCTGCTCGGTATCCACTGGCCTCCAGTTCCCAAATTGTGCACCAGCAACTTGTTTACCCTCAGCCTGTCCATCCTCCCCAGGTTCAGCGCCACCATGTAAGCCAGGAGGGCAGCGGACCGTCTCGGCCAGGGAACCGGTGGCCCGCCCGGGAGCTCCAAAAACGGCCGAATTGAAGAAACGCAAACTTCCACACCTTTTCTCCACTTTAATCCTCGTTGCCAAAATGTTATGTCTGGATATGGAGCCAAGGCCGAGGCCAGGTGTAAAACTGAACACACATTTATTAAAGAGGCACAGGTGCAACACCACACAGCCACCAGGCAGAGGAAATGGCCAAGAGACGGTCCCTCCTGCTCGCAGCCTTTTTGTAGTTACGGGATCGAAAGGAAGAGCCACCACCCCCTGCCACACAAATAAGAACACAGAACATAATCATATAAATAACTATATAACAGTTTAGTCACTGCAGAGTGAGCTTTGAGTCCAGATTGTCTTAAATGGTGAGACACTGTATGCTAAGACAGATCATTGCCCTGAACTGGTGAGCAATTCCAGCTACAGTGTTGAACCGATTCCCCATTGAAAGTCTTTGCATAATCCTGTCCCCTAAACCAGAGCAGTGTGAGAAACTAGTCATGTCCTGTAGGCACAAATGTGCTGAAGTCATCCAATTCAAGGGCCTCTACACTTCCTATTAATTTTTTTAATCCTACAGTCCTAAAAAGAAAAAAACAAAACAAAACATTGTTTAAATCTTCTCTTCTGACAGAGTGGTCACTGTTTTTTGCATAATAAATGTTTGTCATTGTTCCCTCTGGTAGGCATGATTAAATAATTTGACTCAGAGGTGCGGGCAGAACTGCAGTGTAACATCGTTTATTAAACAAAGAACTGAAAGAAACAAAAGACAGTACAGCGGCTGAAAAAATAACTCAGGAGATGAAATAAAAAACTTACAGGGATCCGGCAGGGACAGTGACTCAACGTTTCCACGTTTAACATTAATAATGCCACACTAGACATAGACAGAACCCAGAATTTATAGAAAGGGGGATAATTAACACAACACAAAACAGGTGGGCACAATCAAGGGCAGCAAGGAAGTGGCTGCAGGTGAGGAGCACAGGATGGGCAGGGATGTACAGACAAACACAGACAGGGAATGCACATAAAACATAACAATGAACAAACAGAACCACAATACGGGAGGAATACAAAGTGGGCAGTAGCTAGGTGTACGGAAAACATGAGGAGCTGGAACAATAGGTAAACAGGTACACACAATGCCTCAGGACCAGACAGGGGATGACACAGAAGACAATGACAGAGGACCCAGGGAAGACACAGAAGGCAAAAAATGCAAACGATAATTATAAAAAAGTCTCAGAAAAGCAATCAATAAACATAAAACGTGGGCTTGATCGTGTGATCAAGCCCAGACTATGACAATGTTTGTGTTGAAGTGCCTTGGGTGTTTTTAAAAAAACAGCTGATATTCTGTCAAATTCTGAACAATGAAGAATAACCTACAGTATGTTAGAATAGATTAAGTATTCATACATGGTTCTCTAATTTTGATCTCCACTGTATGTCTCAAGCACTCAATTCTCAACATGAACAGGAAGATATCTGTACATACAGAAAAGATTTCCCAGTGTATTCGATTCATCTGCTAATCCACTGGTTTGTGAGGGGATACTGTTATGTTGGAATTACCTGTATAATGACAAGGCCAGGTGCACAGTTGAACTTCACTTTATTAAAAGGGTAGGTCACACACAATACAGCCATCATGCAGGGGCATCAGCAAAGAGGCTGAACAGAAATGCCCGCTGGCATTTATAGGGCAGTACGGTGGCAGACAGAGGAAGGGGCCGCCACTACACCGCACTTCACAATAATGGCACAAATACAACATAACCCCCCCCCCCCCCGTAGAAAAGTCCAGAAACACACACACACACACACACGCAATTAAGGTTCTCCAAATTTAGGACCCTAATCATGCATTAAGAAAACTGTAACTGAAATTCCTAAATGACCTAACACATTCACACAACAAACCTAAAATAGGGAGGACGGGTGGACTACCCTCCTGCCCCACACGGCAAGGTGGATTATTATGCCACCTGTAAAACAAATAGAGTCCAAAAATAACTTATAAGCATTGCCGTGTTCCTAAACTAAATAAAGCACACCCAGAACAGTAACAGTTTATTTTTTTTTTAACACATACAAACATATGAACAATAGAACTCTCTTTGTTTTCTTTCTTTCAAACTCACACTACTGTCCTTCTGGCAGAAAGGGATAGAACTGGCTTGTGGGAGGCACAGGGCAGCCCCTCAGTAGACCCGCCCCTGGAAGCGGCATGCCACCAGGATCGCAGCTAACTTCATAGACGAGAGCGCCTCTTCTCTTCACCATCGACCACCTCTCTCGTCCGGACCCCCCATCCTGAAGCCTCCTCCCGGGCATGCCGCAGCTCATTGGCATGCCTCCACGAGCCGTCCAACAGCTGGAAGTAGCCTGTGCCCCTCTCAGCCATGATGCGCAGCCACTCTTGGTGTTCCTCTGGCTGTCGTTTGGCCCACATCTGCCGTGGACGTCCTTCCCCTCGAGCCTGGACCAGGTGCATAACTCTCAGATGAGCTCTGCTCAGCCTGCAGTGTTGCTGATCGGTACGTAGTCCCTCCACGCCTGTTGGTCTGGCCCCGACTCCTTGTAAAGCTGCTGCAGCGATTGCCGTTGTAGTTCCAGATCCTCCAGCTCACTGTGGCCGAGCTCGGGAGGAAACTGATGCTAGCTTGTTGGCGTCACCCGCAGACACAGGCGCCTCACCCCCCCATGCTCAGTACCCTCTTCCACGTTACCCCAAGCACTGAGCACTGAGACCCTCCTGCTTCGAACCTGAGTGAGGCTGGTCCTGCTTTACCGCCATGGTGCCCAGTAAATCTTTGTCCCACACAGCGTCGTCCTTCACCACCGGAACCTGATGGTTCCACTGGCCACAACCAGTCCACTCTTCCTCAGCGTCATCTTTAATGGTGAACCCCAGTCCATTAAGCAGGTCACAGCCCATGATGTCGTCGGCTCAGCCATCACCGCCGACTTGTACCAAGCCGTTAACTCCAGTGTTCCATCCATGTGCAGCCTTCCACCTCCATAACCGTAGAGCGCCGCTGGGTTACCCTTATTCTGTTGTGAGGAAAAAATTTCCTCACCGTGGCCCAATTCAGTAATGATCCCTCTACCCCCATGTTGACCAGCAGTGGCACTTCCTCACCATCCAGAGTCACTTTGCAGAAAGTGAACCCGTTGGTACTCAGGGACACCGCATGGACAGTAGCCGGGGCGGGTGACCTTGTTTTTCTCTGTGGGGTCTCTGGCTTGGACATACGACACACCCTGGCATAATGGTTCAAGCGTCCACACTTGTTACAGTGCTTCCCTCTAGCTGGGCATTTGCTAGCCTTCTATTGGTGCTTTGCGGACCCACAACCCATACACAAGGGTTTTCTCGGGGCAGACCTTCAGCTGATAGTGTTGGTTTCCATGTAGTCGTCGGTCGCGCTGTCCTCGCTGTCTGGGTCCGCTACTAATGCTGCGATGATAGGCCCCAGATACCATTGTGATTGGTGCCACTTTAGCTCTGAAGCTAGCTTGTCTGCGGTCTCCACTTGGAGAGCTACTAGCTCGACAGCCTCGGATGACGTCAGGTCACTCAGTGCCGAGAGTAGCCTAGTTTGTAAAGCATTGCTGGTTGTGTGCTTCATCAGCTGGTCACATACCATTTCTTCCTCCAGTGGCCCAAAATGACACTCAAAAACTAGTTGCCTCAGGTTGGCGATGAACTGGTGGACAGGCTCAACTGCCCTTTGGATTCGCTGCCGAAACCTAATCCTCCGGACGGTCATGCTGTCCGGGGTGCTGAAATGGTACAGTAGCAACTGGACCACGTCCCCACACGAGTCGGAAGCCCCTAGTGTACGCAGGATATGCTGGCCCTCAAACCCCAAATTATGCACCAGAAGCACACATGCCCTCAGTTTATCCAGCTTTCCCAGGTTGAGCGCCACAATGTAGTTTTGAAAGGCGGCAAACCATCTTGGCCAGGACACAAGCGGCTTGCCCAGGAGCTCCAGGAAGGGCCGAAGCGGTGAATCACATGCCTCCATGTTTATTCTCATCACCTAAATGTTATGTTGTAATTACCTCTGTAATGACGAGACAGGTGCACAGTTAAACTTCACTTTATTAAAAGGGTTGGTCACTCATAATACAGCCACTAGGCAGGGGCATCGGCAAAGAGACCGAACAGAGATACCCGCTGGCATTTATAGGGCAGTGCAGTGGTGGAAAGAGGAAGTGGCCACCACTACACCACACTTCACAATAATGGCACAAATACAACATTACAGATATAAATTGGTCAGTTGACTTTATGTCAGGCCAAAAAATCATTTAGAATTAAGCATTAATGACATGAGTGGCTTAAAGAAGTTAATGCAGAGTTAAGGACACATTGATGTGCCAATGTGCAATGCTTTCAATCTTTTAAATCATTATTTTACAATCTGGGAAAACAATGAAAATATAACTACATTTATAAAAAAAAATGTTTATTGCTAATGGTTTTTCTAACTAATTTACTGTAATGACATTAAAAATTACTGGGTAATGTTCAGTCTGACAGTATTTCCCCATTCACAGATCCATGACCATCTTTATTTAACCCTGGAATATGTTTTGGCCCAAGGCTTGCATACACCATTGTTTAATGGAGTTTGGATGGACAAATCCATAGAAATATATTTTCTAAGCAAGAACCACTCAAGTGTAATATGTGGAACAAAGAGAGATATAGAGATGTAGAAGAAGAAAGAAGTCATGAGAGAGCAAAGTCCAGAAGCTCAAAGTCGACTGCCTTCATCCTGGGAAAAAAAAAAAAAAATTGGATCAATAATAGCACAACCATTTCATTCTTGATGCAAGCATTTATATATCCCCCCAACACACTCACACCTACACAACAGGCAAATAAACACTGTGTGACACCTCTGAACCCTCTGCAAGAGTCAGTTACTTCCTTTGGAGTGAAACTCCAATGTGAAAAAGTGTTCACAACTGTATGTGTGTCTCTTGTACACACTTATTTGTGTGTGTCCAAGCGTGCGTACACACATGTGCGTATTGCTGGAGCTCTTAGGGGAGGCAAATGCAGGTCTTGACCCTGTCATTGTGTGGGTGTAGGGAATAGCAGGAAGCAATGGAGCTAAAGACACACAAAATCTGAACCAGGCTTGGCAGAAGCCCCTGCAGACTTTTTTTTTTTTTTTAAAAAGCCAGCATAGAACAGCCCGAGGCATGACAGAATATGACATTCACAGTACTTCTAATGTGACACAATGAGAGGTATACAGGGGAATCAAGAAGGGAAAAATTAATGATTCTGATGTTAAGATCAATATCTATCTAAACACATTTATTTATTTTTAATAAAAAACTACAGTAAAAACAAACACAAACAGGGCACACACATCTACACATTTACTGTACATTGAGGACTTTAATTCAGTTTTAAAGAAGAAAAATATTTTTAATTGTGTGCATTAATGTAAAGGCCTTGTCTTTATATTTAATTAGGACCCGAGCCACTCACAAAGTGAGTGGGCCAGAGCCCTACTGTAATCACTAAGATTATTATTTGATTGTGGAATCAGCATAGACTTTATTTTCATATTTAGAAGGTAATGTGTGGAGCATGGATGGCATCAGGCCTTTTTGGGGGGTGCTGTAGCACCTTTAAATTTCAACTCAGCGCCCCTATAAACTGAAGTGAGAAAAGTTGTGATTACAAATTTTAGTTCATCTTTTGACAAGCTGAAATACCATCCAAAACGTATTCTGTAGTTCCTGGTTTAAATTTTTTAAAAATGAAAATCAAAACACCCCCGCCACACAAATGGTATGATCCCTGCTCTTACACTTTCTCTCCCGTCTGCTGCACGCTGGAGCCCCAAATGGCTGCAACGCACACACACGGAGAGCTGTCTGTTGGATCTAGTATGTAGCTGCAGTGTGAGACTAGGAAAGTACAATTCCCGATTTTATTAACGATAAAAACAATTTCAGCCAATCAAAAAGCATCCAACCATCAATGTCACCTGTTTTGACAGTAGGGTTGAAATAAATGAGAGGCTGGGGACATTTATTAAGATCTGAGTATGCAACAGGTGGATGAAGAGGAGGAGGACAAATGGTCATAAGCTACATTCCGATCCACAGTGTACTTCAAACTGTATTCCCTACTGCCTGCTCCATTCTCAGGGAATATCAGTAAGTTAACTGCCTTTCACAAAATCTCTCCATTTGAAACACCCTGTAAACATCGGCTCCTCCTCCGTGCATTACCACGGTAACCATGGACACATACTGATACTATGGTGGATAATTTATATTTCTTAAATAAAATATAAATAAAAATATATTTGTATTATTCTCAGTTGATATAAACAGCAGCCAACATAAGTTTAGCTTGTTAATTACGTTAGCAACAATAGTTTGTTTTACTCGTATTTGAGGCGCAATGGCTTATAGGTAATCTTCTTGTCAACTTTCAGGGAAGTGATGTACAGTTGTTCACTTCATCCCTGCACAGTTCTCAGTTCCCTTTGAACTGGACCGTTCGCTCCCTTCGGTTTGGAATCTCAGTTAATATGTTGGATACCCTGTGCAGTCTACTTCGGAGTATACTATTGGGTGATCGTAACGCAGCTATAGACTGTATTTGGATGCATAAAGCAGCCCTCTGAAACAGCTCAATGCATCCAAGCTGAAATTATTATTATTATTATTATTATTATTATCCAATTATTAATTATTTGTAATGACTGCGCTTTACGCTGTATGCTCACTTCATCCTACCTGTGGAAGTCTGAAGTCTGGAGCTGAGAGAAAAATCAGGTGACTAATTCCACACTCTTTTTGCTTTTCTTCTTTTTTTTCTCTGCCCAAGGTATTGTTCTAGTTAAAAGTGCAGCCTGAAGGGATGTCCCAATTGATATGGGTCATTTTTAGCTCTAAAGGGCCACAGGGTAGGGGGAAGGGTACAAATGAGAATTGGGACAGACCCCAAATCTACCTCCACTTCACTCTCACATTGCAAATATTTTTCTCCACTGTTTTACAATATTTGCTGTTGTTCATAAATAATTAGAAAGTGTTTCTGTTTTTTATGTATATAGAATAAGGGTAATTTACATTTAAAAAGGTTGAAAATTTAGTTCAAGTAAATTTTAGCTTGCAATAGTCAAATTTAATTATATTAAACATAATTTCCCAACCACAAAACTGTGGCTAGTGGAAAGGCTGAGTGGCTAGTAACTCTGAAAAATCACTAGCCACAGTGGCTGGTTAGCAGAAAAGTTAATGTCAAGCCCTGATTTCTTTTCATATTGTTGGAAAGGAATTCGCTAAGACAGCCAGTAGCAGATGTTGCATTGTCAGTCAACCACTATGCACTGTTTGATTTTGAGAGATAGAAGCTGTTGTTGTTTTGGTATAAGCAAAATATTAAAGCCAAGCTGTCACTGTTTTATATATATCATCAAGTACCATGTTCACTAACTACGTGTGTGTGTGTGTGTGTGTGTGTGTGTGTGTGTGTGTGTGTGTGTGTGTGTGTGTGTGTGTGTGTGTGTGTGTGGTCTGCTTGTCCCCCATCACTTTCATGGACATAAGAAAGTTTTTTTCAGAGAAAAGAGCAAAGTTCCGGCATTCATAAGCCCAACAATATAATGATCACTCTATCAGCTGAAAAACATCTTTAAAATAACATGCCTGTGTGTGCCTTTAGATCAAATCTTTAGAATCTTTAAATGGTTTCCATAACATCAAGGAAAAAATGATCAGTGTCTGTTTTCAATCTAAATTATTCACATTGTTGTGATAAGACACACTGACTTCTGCTTTCTTGCCCTGAATTTCACTAATTCAATTCAATTCTATTTATTTTCTGGTTGATCACAATATATTTGCTCCGTTCATCGCTCTCTTTTTTCTCTCTTCTTTGTCCATTGTCTACACACAGCAAGAAAGAACTTTGGGAAGAACAAAGGACTGCCTGAACAAAGACTTCTACCACGTGTTGCTTTTCCGAGCACAGAGCAGATAACTCATAATTTGTTTATGTAACTTTGTATTTTAATGTTTTTTTTTCTTTTTCTCTTAAATGCCTAGGAATTCCTATTTCTTTGAGCTCAATTCTTAATCGGAGTTAAACTCCAATTTTTATTTATCTCTTTTTCTTTGTTAAACTTTCTGTAAAACCACCGTTTGTTTTAATTTTAATGTAAGTTTTAATCTTGACTTTATTTTTATAATATTTTTCTTGACCAATCACACACTAGAAGCTATTATTTTATCTATAGTCCGAAAGTCTTTTTCTAATTTGAGATCTGATTAGATCTAATTATTCTCGAAGACCTCTGGAGCTGCTTGTCTACGAAGGAGAAAACGCGCAGCTCTCTTCATCACACGCTGAAGAAACGTCGGCACCATCTGGCTCCGATCCAAGTTACAACTGTGGGTCATACAGCCAAAATCCAGCCACTTCGACCGCTTGACTTTAAAGGTTGAACTGTGGACCCTGAAATATCTGTGGGCAGATATTTCCCCTAACATCCACGAAATCTTGGGCTGAGGAAACGCCGAACGAGGAATCACGTGAGCTGCAAACTTTAATTCATCTGCTGAATTAAACGTCTGAGGTTCAGTAATAATTTGTATATCTAATCAGATGCAAATTAAGAAGCCCTTAACATAACTCTCCTTTTCGTTAAAACTCCGTTTTTATTTTCTTAAGATTAATCCAGGACTTTTCATATAATTAGGAAACTTTCTACATAAATTTGCGTTGTTTCCATAATCTGTTAACTCAAACTGATAGAAATTCATTAATCAGTTTAACCCTGGTTCCGAAAATATTGACATTGTTAATCTATCATTTACAAGATTGATTTTATGATTAATGAAATTACTGCAATGTCTGTTAATCATTTCGTTTAATAAATATGTGAAAATGAGAGAAGTTGTTGAGAATTTATTTCATTCTGAGTCTGTTTCAAGCCCAGGAATCAAATTCACGGAAAAATTTTTGAGACTGATTATTAATTAATTTATTGAGTGATTAAAAAGGTATAAAGTGAAATTAAAATTAAAATTGCTTCTTAAAGATAGAAGCTGGTGCCCCTACGAGTGTTATTGACTTTTCTGGTGTATATGAAAAAAAAAAATTGATCTCAGATTCCCATACATCAATATAAATTAAATAATTTATACCTGATAATATTTATTAATTTCATGTTATCCTACAATAATAATAATAATAATAATAATAATAATAATAATAATAATAATAATAATAATAATAATAATAATAACACAACCTGTACTATAGTGAAAACATGAAGCGCTCAGTCCCTCAAATATTGCTTTTGACTGGCCTCTATTTTTTTTTGAGTGCTTATTCTTTGTGTCCTCAAGTGTGTGGGCAGCAGCTCTCCCCATGTGCCATAGCAACTGTTTTATCTTTATCTTTGCTAAACAGCTTGCCATATGTTGGCGTGGACAGAGAGAGTTAACTGGATTTCTTTGATGGGATCAATGCATTGACATCTGTCCACTGTTGTGGCTACTTCAAACTGAAATCATAAATACATGATGGGGGAGGGGGCTATCCAGGTAAGAAGTGGCTCTACCAAGTTTATGTAATTTAAAATTAAAGAGGACAATTTATATAAATATTATGTTTAAGTGTAAGTGTAGGTTATAGTATCACAGCGCACACAAAACTTTCTGTCATTTGCTGCTCTAATTACTCAGATGCTAAAATTTATTTAGCTTGAAAGTGAATCCATATGCCTTCACATTCAAGGGGTTGAATCACTTCAAATAATAGCAGGGCTGTAAAAGTAAATAAACAGTTAATCCCTCTATTCTTGCATTGTGTCTTATGTTGTTGGTTTAGGCCTTTGATTATCCTTTATTGTCTGAAATGAGTCTCTTTTGTTGCAACATTATCACAGACACTGTGCACAGAACAGCTGTTAATTGGGGTTAAGTGGTCTACCCAGTTTCATTCTGTAGTACAAATGATGCACAATACAAATCAAGGAGCTGCTCAGATTTTTACATAAAGAACCACTTACGTATATAGAAAAGCAATCATATGCTATGTGAATACAGTGTGACAAATACTTTCTATAAATTCATACATACATATATATCAGCTCTGCATGAATTCATGAATGCCGACACACAGAAGCAGTTCCCTTGTGGAGCCTGACCCGGTGAGCTTGTCGAGCCATGTGATGTGAATGTGTTATGACACTCTCTGCAGGCATGCAAAATTAAGCAGGGGCTCCCACCGGAGGAACCTTGCATACTTAAGCTGTGATTTCCTCTGCTTTATATACACCAGGACAGAGCTGCTGCTTGAGACACTCAGACACACTTTTACACTTATACATGCATGCTGACATAAGCCTATTTGTTTGACTTTTATTTAAATGTTGCATGGCATGGCTTCACTTTCAATGATGCAAAGATGAACATTAAAGAGTTCAAACATGGGTGAACACACACACACACACACACACACACACACACACACACACACACACACACACACACACACACACACACACACACAAACTAAAAAACCTTCAACCTTAACAACTGAAGAAACAAGACACAAAATCCCACAGGTTTGCAAAGAATTAAAAGGGACATCAACTTAATCAAAATGTAGAGCTTACATCATGATTATGACAGATTTACACAGTCATCATCAAATGATCCACATCATTGTTGACAATTGGGGTTCCCCCCTTTGGCATGGTGTCTTGCACATTTGGCCTCCCAGCAGTCTTCCAGGTCATGCTCCGATAGTGTCTTGCCGTGATGGATATGGGTGTGTGAGGACGTTTTGTCTTTGGTGATGTCCTTATCCAAACCAAAGGCCTTCAAATCCTCCTTTATGCAGTCCTTCTATTGCTTCTGCAGCCGGTCTCTTGGTCTTGTATCCATGGCCAGCTCACCAAAGAGGAACTGCTTAGGCATTTGCATGTGGTCCAATCTACAAAAGTGCCAAAGCAAGCAAAGCCTCTTACTCAAGAGTAAGAGGCTTCTCAATAAGCAATAAGTATATAAGCAATAAGTATAATAAGCAATAAGCAATAAGCAATAAGTATAATAAGTATAAGCTTCTCAATGGTGGTCAAGTTTGTGCATTTAAGAGCCACTGTGTTGGCAATGTGATGCCACAGAGCATCACAGAGAGCACAGATGGAATGTCTCCAGCAGTTGAAGCTGCCTAGCAAGTGTAGGCCAGCTTTCACTGCCATAGAGTTGTAATGGAAGCACAATTGATTTGTACACTATTAACTTTCCCCTCATGGGTCATCACCTTATCGTGGTGGGGGGTTTGCGTGCCTAGTGATCCCAGGAGCTATGTTGTCTGGGGCAAATTGCCTCTGGTAGGGTCACCCAAGATAAAATGGTCCTGGGTGAAGGGCCAGACTAAGAACAATCCAAAAGACTCTCATGATGAATGTGAGTCATTTGGACTCACATGAGTCCAAATGACTCATTTGGACTCATGTGACCCTATACCGCCTGGTATAGGGTTACCCTATACCAGGCGGGGTAACCCTATACCAGTGTACCCCGCCTGGTATAGGGTTACCGGGGCCCCACCCTGGAGCCAGGCCTGGGGAGGGGCTTGATGGCTAGAGCCTGGTGGCCGGGTTTCTGCCCATGGGACCTGGCCGGGCTCAGCCCTAAGGAGTTACATGGGTCCGCCCTCCAGTAGGCTCGCCACCTGCAGGAGGGATCATGGGAGTCTGGTGCTATGTGGATCAGGTGGCGGTCAAAGGCAGATACCTTGGCCGTCTTATCCCAGGCTTCCTAAACTGGCTTTTGGGACATGGAATGTCACCTCTCTGGTGGGGAAGGAGCCTGAGCTGGTGAATGAGATTGAGAAATACCGGCTAGATGTAGTCGGCCTCACCTCAACACACAGCTCTGGTTCTGGAACCAGTCTCCTGGAGAGGGGCTAGAGCTTGGCCTACTCTGGAGTTGCCCTGGGTTAGAGGTGACACACAGGGGTGGCTATTCTTTTATCCCCCCACCTTGCTGCCTCTATATTGGAGTTTTCCCCAGTGGATGAAAGGATTGTTTCCCTGGGCCTCTGGGTTGGAAAATGGACCCTGACCATCATTTGTGCCTATGCACCAAATGATGGTTAAGAGTACCACTCTTTTTGGAGTCTCTGACTGGGGTGCTGGAGGGTGCTCCTCTTAGAGACTCCATTGTCCTACTGGGGGACTTCAATGTGCATGTGGGCAACGACACTGAAACCTGGAGGGGGTGATTGGGAGGAACAGCCTGCCCAATTTGAACCCGAGAGGTGTTCAGTTATTGGACTTCTGGGATTGGGCGCATGCGCACGCAGCGACCGGCAGCTGGTGAAAAAGTCTGTTGTCTTTGTGTCTGTTTTTATGCACTTTATTGTGTTTTTAACGAAATTCTCTGTGTCGTTTCTGTCCTGGAATGTTTGTGGACTGTATAGCGAAGAGCTCCCTGGTTCCATCAGTATGGATTTCCTCCCCTTTTTTGCACTGCTGCTACTTTTCCACCGGCTCTTTGTCTCTGAGGTAGCGCAATTAGGATCATGCCATGCAGAATACATTATTCCAGGGACATGTTGCTGCATTTAAACACGGCTGATGCAGCGTCTGTGATTGAGTCTAAGCCGCAACTGCCGGACGTGTCATGGCTTATACCGAGTCTTGGCTTAATGCGCATGACCGGGACGCAGACCTGTGGATTGATGGCTTTGGAGCCCCACTCCACTCTGATCGGCAGGAAGAGGTAACGGGAAAGCGTCAGGGGGGTGGCGTATGTTTATATATTAATAAGCAGTACTGCACATCTGTCACGGTCAGAGAGCGCATCTATACACCTGATGTGGAGCTGCTGTCTGTGTCACTACACCCCTTTTATTTGCCTCGTGAGTTCCCCCAGCTTTTTATCACGACTGTGTACATCCACCCGAGGGCAGACGCTGACTCCGCCTCCAGCACCATCTTTGATGTGATGCAGCGGCTGCAGTCAATTTCTCCAGAGGCGCCAAACTTTATTCTTGGGGATTTTAACCATGTTTCTTTAAAGAAGACACTTAAAAACTTTTATCAGTATATCTCCTGCCCAACCAGGTGAAAAAAGACATTGGACCTGTGCTATGGATCCATAGAGAGGGCCTATAAATCACTCCCCCTTCCTCCTTTAGGATCCTCAGATCACAACTGTGTACATTTTCTGCCCACGTATAAAACTGCTCTCAGAAGAGGCAAGGTGGAGACCAGAGACATACATGTGTGGACAGAGGGTTCAGTGCACAGCCTCCAGGAATGCTTTAACTGTACAGACTGGGAGATGTTCACACTGTCTTGCGGGGATGATTTGGACTCTTTGGTGGACGTCACATGCTCATACATGGCTTTCTGTAAAAATACGATTGTTCCACGTAAACGTGTCAAAATATATCCCAACAACAAGCCATGGGTTACAAAATCAGTTAAATCCTGCTTACAGAGGAAAGCACTTGCCTTTAAACAGGGGTCTGTTTCTGAGCTACAGGTTGCCACAAAAGAGCTGAAGGCCGAAATTTTAAGAGCAAAACAGAATTATAAATCACAGTTGGAAAGCAAGATGGCAACAAAGAAACTTGGTTCAGCCTGGGCCAGTATGAAAACTATTGCAGGCCTTCAGAGCACAGAACGCAGTAATCATGTGTTTTTAGATGGTTTTAATTAAGATACAGAGCTGGCTAATGCTCTTAATTGTTTTTATGGTCGTTTTGACTCCTTTGATTTTAGCACTGAAACCCAGGATTTGAAACAGAAACGCAAAGACAATCAGCACTTTAATATTGAGGTGCAGGATGTTAAAAGGGAGTTATGCGCTGTAAAAGTGAACAAAATTCAGGGCCCTGGTAATATATGTGGGCGCTTGGTAAAGTCCTGTGCACATAAACTGAGTCCTATATTTCATTACATTTTCAATAAGTCCTTACAGACACAACATGTGCCTAAGATCTGGAAAGCAGCAGTGGTTGTTCTCGTTCCAAAATGCAGCTGTCCTAAAACGGTAAACGACTTTAGACCAGTTGCTTTGACTTCAATTTTAATGAACATTTTTGAAAAACTGGTCAGATGTGAGGTCCTTAAGCAGACTGATCATGCATTGGATCCTCTGCAGTTTGCCTATAGGCCTCACAGAGGAGTGGAGGATGCCACTGTCACTCTGTTTAACATGCTTTTTAAACATCTGGATTTTAATGGGACACACGCCAGCCTTTTATTTGTGGACTTTTCCTCCTCCTTTAATACAATCCAACTTCATATTTTAGTTGAAAGGCTCCTGCAACAATTTGATTTGAGCAATAATCTGGTGGGTTGGATTCTGGATTTCTTAACCAACAGGACGCAGAGAGTAAGGGTCAATAGTACATTGTCTGACCTAAAGTGCTCTTCTACTGGCTCTCCTCAGGGGTGTGTGTTGTCACCACTACTCTTCATCCTGTACACAAACATGTGTTTGAGCAGACATGACAACAGACACATTATAAAGTATGCTGATGTCTCAGTTATTGTCAGTCTCCTCCAGGATGGTGAGAGTGGCCACGGCCCAGTAGTTGATGATTTTGTTCACTGGTGTGAGGATTCCTACCTGCAGCTGAAAACGACAAAAAACTAAAGACATGATTATTGACTTTAGGAGGAAAACTCCCAGGCACAAAGTCACCGTACTAAAAGGCCAGACCACCGAATGTGTACAGTCCTACAAATATCTTGGGATGATTATTGATAGTAATTTAAACTTTGAAGAGAACTGTGAAAGGGTGTGCAAAAAGGGTCAGCAACATTTGCATTGCTTGAGAAAACTTGCACATTTCCAAATTGACCGAACCATAATGACAGTGTTTTATCGGGCTTTTATTGAATCTGTTTTATCCTTTTCTTTAGTGTCATGGTTTGGTCAGATAAAACTGAAACAGAGGAAATCCTTGGATCAGGTAGTTAGATGGTCCAGTTGTTTGCTTGGTGAGTCACAGCTGAGCCTGACATCCCTGTACACCAGACAAGTACAGAGGATTGCTACCTCCATTTTAAATGATGACTCCCACCCTTTGCACTGCAACTTTCAGCTTCTTCCCTCAAGACGGAGGTTTGCAGTCCCAAAAAGTAAAACCCAGCGCTACAAAAACAGCTTTGTTCCTGCTGCTGTCAAAGAGTTGTACAAGTTGTAACAATATATTGCACATTATTTAGGTACCTATTTATTAACTCCATTTTATATTTACTTATTTTTGTAGGATGTTATTTGGGTTCTAAATATTTTATTGGGTATTAGACCTTTGAGTTTTTAACCTCTTTGACTAGTTTTTAACTTTTTAATATGACCCTTCTCTCTTACCTCTGGTTTTTCTCTCATCTCTTTGTCTTTATACCCTGATTGATGGAGCCTTGAGTATTTTTATCATGTTTATAGTCAGCTTCATGTGTTCCTGTGTTTGTGTCTATGTTGAATGTAATTGTGGCTTGTAAATATGGATGTCACCAGACTGCAAAACAAATCTACCTACGGGTACAAATAAAGTAACCTGAACCGGAACCGGAACCTAACCACAGTTTGTCCATAACGAACACCATGTTCAAGCATAAGGGTGCCCATATGTGCACCTCTCACCAGGACACCCGATGTCACAGGTTGATGATCGATTTTGTGTCATCAGACCTGTTACCGTATGTCTTGGGCACTCAGGTAAAGAGAGGTGCTGAGCTGTCAACTGATGACAACCTGGTGGTGAGTTGGATCCGATGGCAGGGGAGTATGCCATTCAGACCTGGTAGGCCCCAAACGTATAGTGAGGGTGTGCTGGGAACATCTGGCTGAGGTCTCTGTCCGTAAGATCTTCAACTCCCACCTCCAGAAGAACTTCGACCACATTCCGAGGGAGTCTGGAGACATGGAGTCTGAATGGGCCATGTTCTCCACCTCCATTGTTGAAGTGGCTGCCCAGAGCTGTGGCTGCAAAGTCATTGTTGCATCTCGTGTGGGCAACCCCCTAACCAAGTGGTGGACACCAGTGGTCAGGGGGGCCATTAAGCTGCAGATAGATAGATAGATAGATATATAGATGTGCTTCAGGTTCTCCCGGAACCTGAAGTGGTCCTCCCATATAGACACTGTCTGGAAAAAGGCCCAGCAGAGGTTATTTTTTCTGCGTCAGCTCAAGAAGTTTGATTTGCCTCAGGAGCTGCTGGTTGTCTTCTACACCGCCATCATCCAATCTGTCCTCTGCTTTTCCATCACTGTCTGGTTTGGATCTGCCACTAAACAGGACAAGACCAGACTGCAGCGGATCATTAAGTCTGCGGAGAGGATCATTGGTACCGACCTACCCTCCATTGAGAACTTATATCGGTCCATAACCAGGAAACGGGGGGGAAACATCTGTGCTGACTTGTTACACCCCGGCCACAAACTGTTTGAACTTCTATCTTCTGGTCGTCGTTACAGATAACTGAAGGTAAAAACCACCCGTCACAGGAACAGTTTCTTTCCTCAAGCCATCACTCTGATGAACTCCTAACATTCACCTAGTCCTACCTGTTGCTGTACTCATGACTTTTCATCCATTCTTACATTGCACATAACTCTCAAACTGCTTTTTACTTCATTCACATTATATCACTGAATCTGAATTCACATTGAAATACTGTATGACTGTATATATTTTTTTCATATATTTCTGCAAAGTGTGGATAGTCTGAGTAAATAACTGCATATATTCCTGTATATATTTGCATCATTTTATAGAAACGTGGACAGACTGTAATTTACTGTATATACTCTGTTGTCATTGAACCCTTATTTAAATCTTATTTAAATCCTCCACCTGA
Organism: Pholidichthys leucotaenia; assembly: GCA_020510985.1. NCBI lineage: Eukaryota > Metazoa > Chordata > Actinopteri > Cichliformes > Pholidichthyidae > Pholidichthys > Pholidichthys leucotaenia. Next base: position 162,774,235 of record CM035847.1, read on the forward strand.
ACAACGAGAGCAAGTTTTTAGCCAAAGTCAAATTCCTTGTATGTGTTGTGCATACTTGGCCAATAAAGTTGATTCTGATTCTGATTCTGATTCTTTGTTGAGCCCAAACTGGGAAATTACAGTGTAACAGCAGCATGACAGTAGACAACCAAACAACAGAAACACACACATGACAGACAAACGGATTACCCATGGAAAGTAAAACTAACACGACTATAAAAAAAAAACCTACTGTATATATGTATATATCATAGCTTAATATATGATGACCCGTATAAACACATGAATCATCCCATTGCACAAAGAAGGACTATCAGGAGCAGAGTGAAAATGTGAGGTACCAGTTAGTCTGTAAGGTGCAGTGTGGCAGCATAGCTATGACCAGAATACAACATCATAGTGAGTTATTGTACATTGAAATTGCACTGTACAAGATGGAGTCCTATCAAGCCTGGTTGGCTTGTGGGACTCCTGAAGCAGCTGAGGTGTATCGGCAGGCCAAGCGGAGTGCAGCTCAGGTGGTTGCTGAAGCAAAAACTTTGTTGTGGGAGGAGCTCGGTGAAGCCAAGGAACAAGACTTTTGTCGGCCTCGAAGAGATTCTGGAAAACAGTCCAGCAGCTCAAGAGGGGAAAGCAGCTCCCTGTCCATACTGTGTTTGATGCGGACGGGGCGCTGCTGACTTCGATTGGAGATATCGTCGGGAGGTGGAAGGGAATACTTTGAGGATCTCCTCAATCCCACTGACACACCTTCCACAGATGAAGCAGGGCTTGTGTACGAGGGGGACAACTCGCTCATCACAGGGGGCTGAGGTTGAGAAGGTGGTTGAAAAGCTCCTTCGTTGCCGGGCCGCAGGGGTGGATGAGATTCACCCTGAGTACCTCAAAGCCCTGGATGTTGTAGGGTTGTCATGGTTGACACACCTCTGCAATGTTGCATGGAGGTCGGGGACAGTGCCTTTGCCATGGCAAACTGGGGTGGTTGTTCCTCTCTTCAGGAAAGGGGACTGGAGGCTGTGCTCCAACTTTAGAGAGTTCACACTCCTCAGCCTCCCTGGGAAGGTCTATGCCAAGGTACTGGAGAGGAGAGTCCTTGGTTGATCCTCAGATTCAGGAGGAGCAATGTGGTTTTCGTCCTGGCCATGGCACATTGGATCAACTCTTTACCATCTCAAGAATCCTCGAGGGTTCACAGGAGTTTGCCCAACTAGTTTACATGTGTTTTGTGGACTTGGAGAAGTTTTTTGGCCGTATCCCTCGTGGTTTTTTTGTGGGGGGTGCTTCGGGAGTATGAGGTTTCAGGCTTGTTGCTACGAGCTATCTTGTCTCTATATGACCGTTGTGAGAGTTTGGTTCGTATTGCAAACACTCGGTCAGACTCATTCCCAGTGACAGCTGGACTCCGCCAGGGCTGCCCTTTGTCACCAGTCCTGTTCATAATTTTTATGGACAGGATTTCTAGGTGCAGCAAGGGGACGGAGGGTGTCATGCTTGGTGTCCACAGGATCTCATCTCTGTTGTTTGCAGATGATGTCCTGTTGGCTTCATCCAGCAATGACCTACAGGTCTTACTGGGATGGTTTGTTGCTGAATGTGAAGCCGCTGGGATGAGAATTGGCACCTCCAAGTCCGAGTCCATGGTCCTCAGCCAGAAAAAGGTGGATTGTGTGGTTTATATTAATCATATATCCCATAACCTACATATGTATAAGCATATTAGAATGTTTGGTGATTACATATCTGCTACAACCTCACGCCTCAGAATAGGACAAGAGGTCTCAACCGCCAGCGAAGATCAAAGAGCATCTGAGGCGCAGCGGTGGAGACCAGATCGATCGCCCTGACTTCCCAGGGCCAGGTGGAAGAGACAGAGGACAATGGAGGAGATTGATCGCCCTGACCACCCAGGGTCAGGTGGGGGAGTCAGAAGACAAAGGAGGGGGGATTAAGCTAATGCGGGATGTCAGCTGTGATATGCAATGTCTTTTGTAATGTGTAGGTATAAGTATGTAGGTCTGAATGTGTTTGACATCTTATTTTGCTTCTGCACTGAGATGAGACTTGTTAGAGGAGCAATGCTGATAATAAACTTTGGTTTATAAATCACATCGCCTCGTTATTCCAAGCTCTTCTACACTGGTGACCAGACGTGAGGATGGAACAGAGACGTTCTCCCGCGATTGACTCATCGGAGGCGACCCAGGCAAGCGCCGGCGCCCATGCAGACAGGGGAACGGATGGAAGACGTTCTCCCATGGCAGAAGAGAGGGCTCAACCGAGCACCATCCCCAGCCCCGCCGTGAGAGCAGAAGAAAGGCGCTCTCACCCGGAGGACACATCAAGGACGGCCCACACAAGCGCCGTCACTGTCAAGCTGCCAGAATTCTGGCAAGAAGACCCAAGCTCGTGGTTCCAGCAAGCTGAGGCTCAGTTTGCACTGGCGGGCATAACGGCGGACGAGACGAAGTTTTATCACATCGTCGCCAAACTCGACGCTGCCACGTCAAGATGTGCACAGAGCATAATCCGACAGCCGCCCGCCCATGACAAATACAGAGAGCTGAAGGCGACCATCGTCGAGAACTTCGTCCCCTCAGCCGAGGAGAGAGCAGAGAGGATCCTGGCGATCTACTGCCACAGAGGATGCAGACCCAAGGCCCTCATGGAGGACATGCTGCAGCTCAAGGAAGAGGACAACAACAACTTCCTCTTCCAACACATCTTCCTCAGCACTCTGCCGCCACACATGAGAGGGACGCTGATCAACATGCGGTGCAGCACCCAGCAGGACTTCCGCGCGCTGGCCCGAGAAGCGCAGCGACTCATCAACGCCTGCGGGGAACAGGTGGTCACAGCAGCATCCGCAGATCTCAGCGCGGATGCCCAGAGCAGCGGAGAACCACAGACAACCAAGCAGAGCCCGCCCACCATGGCGGCAACACGACCAAGATGCAGCAGGCGTAACAACATCTGCTATTACCACCACCGTTTCGCCGAGGGGGCGTACAAATGCGTTCCCCCCTGCAAGTTCAAAAGTTCGGGAAAACGCCAAAACCGAGAACCGTTAATGGCTGCGGTTCTCGGCGAAAAAAATAAAATTCTTTATGTGACTGACGGACACACCGAGAGACAGTTCCTGATCGACACCGGAGCTCAACTGAGTTTTATCACCCCTTCCCACGCAGACCGGGCCATGGGTCCCCGGGGAAATGGGGCAATGGCAGGCAACGGCTCGATCATCGACACTTACGGTGAAAGGAGCCTGCCTCTTTGCATTCACGGCCGCAACTATAGATGGACATTTATTGTAGCGGCGGTGAGTTTTAACTTGTTGGGCGCTGATTTTTTGTGTGCACATGGGTTGTTAGTCGATCTAGCAAATAGACGCTTGGTTAATGCATTGTCATTTTATTCTATCCCCTGCTCAGCTCCAGTCTCTCCACCACCCGTGCAGGCCAGCGTCACAACAGCAGGAGGTAAGTTTGACCAATTCCTCACCCAATTTCCAGCACTCACAGTTCCAAAATTTTCAGCAACAGTAGCGAAGCACGGGGTTGAACACTTCATTCCCACAACAGGCCCACCCGTGTTCGCCAAAGCTCGGCGCTTAGACGCGACCAAGCTCGCCATAGCACGGGACGAGTTTGCCACCCTGGAAAAATTAGGCATTATTAGACGCTCGAAAAGCCCCTGGGCATCGCCACTCCACATGGTCCCGAAAACCGACGGTTCTTGGAGACCGTGTGGCAATTACCGCAGATTAAACAATGCGACAGCGCATGGCTGCTACCCAATTCCTCACATCCAAGATTTCTCACTACATCTGGCGGGTGCGCGCATTTTTTTTAAAATAGACCTTGTCTGCGGCTATCACCAAGTCCCCGTTCGAGCGGAAGACATTCCTAAAACGGCTGTAATAACCCCTTTCGGTCTTTTTCAATTTTTGCGGATGCCGTTTGGCCTCAAAGGCGCTGCTCAAACCTTTCAGCGGATGATGGACGCGGTATTACGCGATCTCCCTTTCGTGTTCGTCTACCTCGACGATATGCTGGTAGCCAGCTCGTCAGAGGAAGAACACAAACAACACCTCACTACAGTTTTTCAGAGACTAGAAGAGCACGGATCAATAATCAATCCAGCCAAATGCAAATTTGGCGTGTCACAAATTGATTTTTTGGGACACAGAGTTTCACCGGAGGGAGCAGTCCCATTGCCAGACAAAGTTCGCGCAGTAAAAAATTGTCCACGAACACAAACGGTCAAATCGCTGCAAGAATTTTTGGGAATGGTTAATTTTTACAACCGTTTCCTCCCCCACGCAGCTCAACTCATGCAGCCCCTGTATACCGCATTCAGAAAACAAAAGTCTTCCAACGCGGTCAAATGGACCCAGGAGTGTGAACGCGCCTTCGCGGAAGTAAAAAGAGCTCTAGCGAAAGCCACATTGTTGGTTCACCCTGATCCCTCGGCCCGCATTACGCTAACCACAGACACTTCAGACCTGGCCATAGGGGCAGTTGTGGAACAACACGTTGGCGGAACCTGGCAAGCTTTGGCATTTTTCAGCAAATCGTTAAACCAAACTGAGCGTAAATACAGCACTTTTTACAGGGGGCTGCTAGCGCTTCATTTATCCATCCGCCATTTCCAGTTCTGGTTAGAAGGGTGGTGTTTCACGGCTTTTGTAGACCACAAACCGCTCACCTTTGCGATGGCTAAAATTTCAGAACCATGGTCAGGCAGGCAACAAAGACAGCTAGCTGCAATTTCAGAGTTCACCACAGACATTCGACATGTGGCAGGCAAACTTAACGTGGTAGCAGACTGCCTCTCTCGCGCTGTGACATTGCCAGAGCGCGAGGAGACAGATTATACTACCTCAGCCTCAGAACTCTTTGCCAACGCGGCATTGTACGAGGCCCCAATTCACGTAGGGATAGATTACGCAGCCATGGCAGAGGAGCAAGGCAGTGACGTGGACGTGCGCGCACTCCTGTCTGGACCAACAGGGTTAAGGCTGGAGGAAAGGGATTTACGCGACGGTGTACCCCCCCTAATATGCGACATCTCAACCGGCCAACCTCACCCGGTAGTCCCAGCTGCATGGCGCCGCCGTATTTTCGACTCATTTCACTCCCTCGCGCACCCAGGTGTGCACGTCTCGATTAAAATGGTCGCCGAAAAGTTTGTGTGGCCCGAAAAAATGCAAAGGAATGGGCAAAAACTTGCATGTCTTGTCAGCGTGCCAAAATACACAAACACACAAAAGCCCCTCTAGAGCCTTTTCGAATCCCAGCTAGAAGGTTTGACCACATTCATGTCGACCTCGTGGGACCACTACCTTCGTCTCAGGGTTTCACACACCTGTTAACAATGATAGACCGTACTACGCGCTGGCCTGAGGCGGTCCCTCTGGCGTCAACCACAGCGGCGGAAGTCGCTCGCGTTTTTTTGACAAACTGGGTGGCACGTTTCGGCATCCCATCGGACATCACATCCGATAGGGGGCCTCAATTTGTCTCAGAGCTTTGGTCAGCTATGGCCAGCAGCTTAGGGGTGACAATTCACCGCACCACCGCTTATCACCCTCAGGCTAATGGGTTATGCGAGCGCTTTCACAGATCTTTAAAGGCCGCCCTCAGAGCCTCACTAAAGGATACAAATTGGGTAAATAAACTTCCCTGGGTTTTATTGGGGTTGCGTGATGCGCCTAAAGAGGATTTAGACGCCTCCCCAGCAGAATTAGTTTTTGCACAACCTCTCAGACTCCCAGGTGAGTTTTTACCAGAGCATCCAGAGCCTGGGCATCTTCCAACCCTGAGGCCTTTAGGCAGCAACGGACCGGACACTCTCCCCGGACCGGCACATCACTCTTTTCCACGGGTTTTTGTCCCCCAAGCTTTAAAAAACGCCAAATTCATTTTTGTTAGGCATGAAGCTTTAAAATCAACCCTCCGTCCACCATACGATGGACCATTCAGAGTGCTGGAACCTGGTGATAAGCATTTTGTGCTTGATTTAGGGGTCAGAAAAGAAACAGTCAGCATTGACAGACTTAAACCTGCTTTCTTGTTGAGAGATGAACCTGCACGGGTGGCGAGGGCACCTCGGCGGGGTAGACCCCCCAAGAAAAAAGACTCAACCCCCCTGCAGGGAACAAATAACCACTCTCCTCCCCAAGCTGCAGATTCCTTACAGGAAGGTCCCGCCAGGACGCCCAAGCGGACCCACAGCAGATTTGGGAGAAGATTAAAACCCAGATGGCACAGGGACTGATGCCAATTAACCAAAAGTTGTTAACTATTTTATCAGATTTTGCCGTGACAGTTTTAAGACTGATTTGTGATATTACTACGCTGTTATGGTTACCACTGAATTCTCTACAGGAGCATGGCTGCTGGAAGGTTTCTTCCTTGTCAAGAGGTTTAACAGTATAGTATGTCATAGAAATTATCTTAAACTGTGGACTTACTTTGATTGTCCTTTTCTTAGTCGTTTGGGCCGGGGGGGGGGGGCGGCGCTGTGGTTTATATTAATCATATATCCCATAACCTACATATGTATAAGCATATTAGAATGTTTGGTGATTACATATGTGCAACGACCTCACGCCTCAGAATAGGACAAGAGGTCTCAACCGCCAGCGAAGATCAAAGAGCATCTGAGGCGCAGCGGTGGAGACCAGATCGATCGCCCTGACTTCCCAGGGCCAGGTGGAAGAGACAGAGGACAATGGAGGAGATCGAGGAGGAGATCGATCGCCCTGACCACCCAGGGTCAGGTGGGGGAGTCAGAAGACAAAGGAGGGGGGATTAAGCTAATGCGGGATGTCAGCTGTGATATGCAATGTCTTTTGTTATGTGTAGGTATAAGTATGTAGGTCTGAATGTGTTCGACCTCTTATTCTGCTTCTGCACTGAGATGAGACTTGTTAGAGGAGCAATGCTGATAATAAACTTTGGTTTATAAATCACATTGCCTCGTTATTCCAAGCTCTTCTACAGATTGTCCTCTCTGGGTTGGGGACAGGCTCCTGCCCCAAGTGGAGGAGTTTGAGTATCTCGGGGTCTTATTCATGAGTTAGGGGAGAATGGAGCGAGAGATTGACAGACGGATCTGAGCAGCATCTGCAGTGATGCGGACGTTGCACCTGTCTGTTGTGGTGAAGAGGAAGCTAAGCTCTAAGGCAAAGCTGTCGATTCACCGGTCAATCTATGTTCCTACCTTCACCTATGGTCATGAGCTTTGGGTAATGACTGAAAGAATTACATCATGGATACAAGCGGCTGAAATGAGCTTTCTTCATAGGATTGCTGGACTCACCCTTAGAGATAGGATGAGGAACTCAGTCATCTGGGAGAGGCTCAGAGTAGAAGCGCTGCTACTCCACATTGAAAGGAGTCAGTTGAGCTGGTTTTGGCACCTGATCAGGATGCCTCCTGGACGCCTCCCACTTGAGGTGTTTCAGACACGTCCTGTTGTGAGGAGATCCTGGGGCAGACCCAGGACGCGTTGGAGAGACTACATCTCCCAGCTGTCCTTGGAATGTCTTGGTATCTTCTCTGAAGAGCTGGAGCAGGGGGCTGGGGAGAGGGAAGTCTGGGCTTCTCTGCTTGAACTCTGCCTCTGCAACCTGGACCACTGAAAAGCGGTTGAAGATGGATTGATGGACTTTCAGCTTTATTAAAATGAACAGACCATCCCTGTTCCAGCATCTGGAGTCAAAGGAGAGGAAGGCAGAGGCAGTGTGGCTGATCCTTGATTTCAGGCATGAGGTCACCATCATCTGATTGCTCTTCAAGGTACATGGAACTTTAGCGGATGTAAAAATCCACAGCAAGATGGTGCTAACTTCAGGCCATGGAGTACATAGGCTGCCCTCTTCCATACTTACATTCTCCACCTGCAACTGACATAGACTGGACTCGTGAAAGACAAAAATTGCTAAATCATGTGCTGATGGAGCAGTCAGAAAATGTAAGTGGGTTTACCCAAGCTGGGACTGAATGATTTTTTTTTTTTAATTGGGGTTTAATCCCCTAGAGCCACCATGTTCTGCAAAACCAGCGGCGCCACAGATAGGCACCATTGCATTCTCTGTGGTTTAGTTCAGTATTGCCAACTTGGCTACTTTCTTCTAATAGCTATAACTCTGGTATGACCGTTCTAATCGCTATAACTCTGGTATGCATCATGGGATTTCAACCAAATTCATTTTTATGGATATTAGTACAATTCCAAACAGTTGTATAGAACAATTTTCATAGAAATCTATAGTGCCACCTATAGGAGGCAGAAAGTTTTGCATCAGAAAGTTTGCATCATGTTGTTTTTAAATACCTCAGGAATGGAATTTCGAACTGGCACCAAGATAGGTATGATGAATACAGGTATGCCTCTGAACAATTATAGCTATGAGTATTCATGAGCACCCTCTCTTGGAGACATGAAGGTTACACCAAAGGTTTTCTTCAGTATCTCTGAAATATCTTGTCTGATTGATACCATTTACGGTGACAATCATCTATACCCATTTGCCATCAAAAGTTGTTGAAAACTTTTCCAAATGCCTGACATTTTGGCGGAAGAGGCATGGCCAAGTTTGCAGTATTGTCACCACCCTTCCAATGGCTATAACTCTGGCATACATTGACTGATCTCAACCAAATTTTGTGTGGTGAATAGGTAGCCAACACTGATGATTTATGTAATAAAGAATGACACATAGTGACAGCGCCCCCTCCCACCAATGGACAGGAAGTTGTCATAACTCACATGTACAATGTCCGATTGCTAAACTTTTTACATGATACTAGTCAGACCAAGAAAAGATTCTTGTAATGATAACAAATAGCTATAGTGCCCTCTAGGAAAGAAAAAACAAACAAACAAACAAAAAAACAACAACAAAGCTTTATACCTCAGGCATGCTTTGTCCAAATTCAACCAGATTTTGTGTGGTGGATTGGTAGCCTACATTGAACCATTGTATTGTGAAAAATGACACATAGCTATAGCGCCTTCTAGCAGAAAAAAACAAAGCCTTATAACTCTGAAATATTAAGTCCAATTTCAACCAAATTTTGTGTGTTGCATTGTTAACCAACACTGAACCTTTCTATAATGAACAATTGTACATAGCTCTAGTGTCCCCTAGCAGAAAAAAAAAAAAAAAAAAAAGAAAGCTTAATAACTCAGGCATACTTTGTCCGAAGTCAACCAAATTTAATGTTTTGTATAGGCAGCCAATGGTTAACATTTCTATAATATACAATGAGATGCAACAGTGGTGCCCCCTAGTACCAATGGATAGAAAGTTGTCATAACTCACTTGTACATCGTCAAAATTGACCCAAACTTGATGTATATGGTACTAGTACCACCCAGAACAGAGTTAAATGATGATACCACATGTAGTTATAGTGCCCCCAAGGTTAAAAAAACAAACATTTATAGCGATGGCATAGCTTGTCTAAATTAAAACAAATTTACGAGTGAAATTTTCACCAGAAGTTGCCTTTAGGCTATGAATAAACATTAGATTTTTGATGTAATCCATGAGTTTATGCAATACCTCTGCCGAGGCGCTATCTTGCAATGTACAGATGGACAGATAGGCAGACTGATGATGGATGGCAGTACGGACGGATGGACGGGCGAATGGATTGATGGACGAATGGATGGTGGATGGATGGGCGGATGGTGTCATGGAAGGACGGATGGACAAACAGCGGGAGGGAGAGAAATGGGGAGGGAGGAATGGAGCCTGCAGGGAGTTATGCACTCTGAGTGGCAAGGCTGAGGTCTAGCAAGGACGCGAGGGCCCATTTATCGCTGCTCACAGCTTTAATTAATGCCCGAGCCACTGACAGCGTCAGTGGGCGAGAACCCTATTGTATTTGTTAGGCCCTGAGCCACTGACAACGTCAGTCGGGAAGAGCCCTATTGCAATTGTTAGAGCCGGAGCCACTGACAACGTCAATGGGCAAGAGCCCTATTATAACTGTTAGAATTTTTTTTAAGAACCGAGCCACTGACAACGTCAGTGGGTGAGAGCCCTATTGTAATTAGGGCCCAAGCCACTGACAAAGTCAGTGGGTGAGAACCGTATTGTAATTGTTAGATTTTTTTTTTTAATTTTATTTTTATTTTTTCTTCTTCTCCATTTAAGATCTCATTTTTAGGGTAGTGAATGTGCATGAAAACTCATCATTTTTTGAAGGGACCTCAAGACTGGTGAAAAATTGAGTATTTTGGAGGAAATATGAATGACCCCACAAAAAATGGCTCTACAGCACCACTTACCATGTGAAGTCAAAGGGGAGTGGCACATGCTTACTTTCGCATAGAAAGATGAAAATCGGGTGAGATGTTTATCACGTCAAGACATGCAAAAAACTCTATAGATGTGATGGTCTACACCAAATAGGAAGTCAGCCATTTAGGCAGGAAGTGGCAGTGACCTGATTTTCACCTCGTGCAATTGACACACATTTGATCAAACTCGTCCTAGGGTTTTGTTTGTTTTTTTCTGATTGAGCTCATTTGTGATGACAATCATCTATACCCATGTGCCATTACAAGTTATTGAAAACTTTTCTAAAAGCTTGACGGTTTGGCCATAGGGGCGTAGCAAAATTTGATGCCTCCCCATCATCATTCTATGACCATTCTGATGGCAATAATTCTGGTATGCATTGTCGGATTTCAATCAAATTCAGTATTATGGATATCAGTCTAATTCCAAAAGTTATATAGAACAATATTCATAGAAATCTACTGCGCCACCTACTGGTTAAAGGAAGAATTGCTGAAAACTGTTTTATTTATTAGTCACGTACCACTTGCCACAATGACATGAAATTTTCTGAGAGTCATCAGACCAGAGGGATGATTATAACTGCATGTCAAATTTACCATGATGTTACACTTGTTACCATGAACATGCCCTCCTCTCCATTCAATCCGTGATCTTGTGGGGAGGGCTGGGAAGGTCCTGGAGTCATGAAATTTGGAGCATAGGTAGAGGGGACAGTCATCTGTAATCCCATATGGGTCACCAACACATAACTGATAGGTAAGTGTTACCTGGCAACATGGCAAAGGTTGACTCCTCGCCATGGGATATTGGAAAGTTGTAATTTGGACAAACTTTATCTGATTTTCAACAAATTTTCTACGATGGATATTAGTCCTGCCCCACACGCTCCTATATAAAAATGATTGACAAAAGTTATTGCGCCACCTACTGCTCAAAGGAAGTACTGTGACAGACTGTTTACTTTATGATTCACACAGCGCTTGCTGCAACAATGGGAAATTTTCTAAGCCAGCTACATACAACGAGCACCAAGGTTTGTGGTGGTGTGGGGAGACGAGGGCCTGCTCACAGCTGCTTGCAGCTTTAATTAGGGCCCGAGCCACTGACTAAGTCAGTGGGCGAGAGCCCTATTGTAATTGTTAGAATTGTTTTTATTTTTTTCTTCTTCACCATCTAAGATCTCATTTGGGGTAGTGAGCATTCATGAAAACTCATCATTTTTTGCAGGGACCACAAGACTGGCAAAAAATTGAATATTTTGAAAGAAATATGAATGACCCCACAAAAATGGCTCTACAGCACCACCTAACATGTGAAGTTAAAGGGGAGTGGCACATGCTTACTTTTGCATATGATAGAAAAATTCCATATTATCCACATTATTATTGTTATTAATAATGTATTATTATTCTTGAGAAGTATCATGCCTTTCATATGCCATGTTTAATGTTTATATGTGCATTCCCTGTAGGATAAGTTCAAATATTCTTGGGGTGATTCATTTATTTTTATAATAAATGTACCTAAATCCAATATGAGGCCTGATTTTTGACTTTGAATAATTTAAGCTCAGAATTATTCTAACATTTTGGTGCTGCGAACAGCATATCTACATATCTCTGTCTTTCCGGTGCCTCTGCTTGATTTCAGCAAGTGCACAGCTGATGAAAGACCTTCCCAGGCTGGGTACAAGACTCAGTGTTACTGCAGTGAAAGCATTTTGAACTGGGTCACTGGAACTGACTGAGTGACGGATCTGAGAATCCTACAGGTGGATGAAAGTACATTTGTTGTTGAGTTTATGGATGTTATATGGTTTGCCTGGACTGCTTTGACACCGCAAAGTCTGTTTAAGTTCCTCATTGCGACCTAATCTCTGGTTCCCCCGCCATGGTGAGCTTTATTGCAAGATACTGGGGGAGGAACCCCAGGATTTGTTGCTCTCAGAACTCTATGTCAGTTAGGTGAAGGTTTCAGAAGTTGGGCGCAAATAGATTTTCAGGGAAAGAGTCGCGCCTTGACCGCAACTGCTTTATTGCCTAATACCTGGGCTCTCGGCATGTTGTGGGAGGTTGCGTGACCCTGAGGAATAGATTTTCGGGGAAAGAGTCGTGCCTCGGCCACAGCTGCTTTATTGCCTAATGCCTGGGCTCTCAGCATGTTGTGGGAGGTTGTGTGACCCTGAAAAGTAAGTTCAGGGAAGATTTGTGCCTCTGCTGCGCCTCCTTATTGCCCAATAACGGGGTTTTCGGCACTTTGCGGGAGGTCACGTGACCACTGAAGAATACTGGTAGATTTTTATTTTTTAAGTTTTGTTGTAGCTCTGGATAAAAGTTACTGCAGTTGGTCTGTTTTTGTCTCTGTGTCTCGTGAAATCTGCTCTGGTGTGAAAGAGTGACGAGGTTCTCCGTGGAGGTGGAAAGAACAGGTTTCACGGGCTTTAAAATTGTTGTTTGTGATTTTTTTCTGGTATTTGTGGAGCATGAAAGAATTGGTTAATTAATTGTTATCCTCTTTAGGCATGTTTAAAATTATGGGTGTTTGAAAATAATAATCTTGAGCAAAAGGAGTTGACTTGTATGTGTTTTCATGGCAGTGTAGAAAAAATAAAAGGCTGAAGCTTTTCATTGAGTGTGTATGTTTTGTCTAGCTGTGACCTTGTGTAGATAACAGAAAGGACCATTTCTGTCTGGGCCCTGTCTGTCTGTGTGTGTCTCTGTGTGTGCGGTTGCTTGAGAAGAAGAAGAAAAAAAAAAAAACACAGGCTGTGTAGGTGCTGACCTGTGTGACAGAGGAGTGAAAGAGAAAATAATCTATATATGGGTATTTTTGCAAAGCTTTGGGGTTTTTACGTTTTCCTTTTTTCAATCTCAATTTCACGGGTTTTGACACTAATGTTGCGTACGTGGTAAACTATTTACATATATTTTTTTTAAAGTCAGTATTTTCATTTCCTCCAGTTTTTCTTTGGGAAATGAAAAACACTGAGCTATTGTTACACAAATTTTTTGACATATCACTGATTTTTATTGACTAAATTGCCTTATTTCTCTGACTGAAGCATAACAGTAAACTTAACGGGAAAAAAGGACGCAGGACTAATGGTCTCAAAGGGGGCTTTCCTTCCTTCTGCTCCCTGCTCTCGCCAAACAACCAGCCTCTGGGACCCAGCAAAACAACATCGCCTCACCACTGTTCGTGCCCCTCTCATCGACACCAAGGGTTGCTAAACCAGTAAGTTAAGTACAATTGCATGCATGTTAATCAGTACTACCAGCATGACGATGAAATTAACTGAACATTACAGTATCATGTTGTCACTTAATAATGCCTAATCTCTAAAGGCTTCATGTACACTTTATATAACATGATTCAGAGCATAGAAGAGGTTGATAATTACTGTTTGTGCATATGATTTGCCAGAGACTACTGACTATCAAACAGAGGTCTTGGTAATTCTATGTCATATTGTTGCTTTGCTTCAATAATACTAAATTCAATTTTTAATAAATGACCATATGCTTATTTACATTTTGATCCTTTCACTGTCCATGTAAAAAAAGGGAAAGAAAGAATGTTCAAGGTCTGATGGGTTGCAGGATACATCCATCCAACTATCTTCTACCACTTTTCCGGAGGTCCGGGTCGTGGAGGCAGCAGTTCAAGCACAGAAGCCCAGACTTCCCTCTCCCCAGACACCTGCTCCAGCTCTTCAGAGAGGATACCAAGGCATTCCCAGACCAGCAGGGAGACATAGTCTCTCCACAGAGTCCTGGGTCTGCCCCGGGGTCTCCTCCCAGTGGGACCTGACCGAAACACCTCAAGTGGGAGGTGTCCAGGAGGCATCCTAATCAGATGCCCAAACCACCTCAACTGACTCCTTTCAATGTGGAGGAGCAGCGGTTCTACTCTGAGCCTCTCCTGGATGACTGAGCTCCTCACCCTGTCTCTGAGGGTGAGTCCAGCAATCCCACGGAGAAAGCTCATTTCAGCCGCTTGTATCCGTGATCTTGTTCTTTCAGTCATTACCCAAAGCTCGTGACCATAGGTGAGAGTAGGAACGTAGATTGACTGGAAAATCGACAGCTTTGCCTTAGAACTAAGCTCCCTCTTCACCACAACAGACCGGTACAACATCCGCATCACTGCAGATGCTGCTCCAATACATCTGTCAATCTCTCGCTCCATTTTCCCCTCACTCGTGAACAAGACCCCAAGATACTTAAACTCCACTTGGGGCAGGAGCCTGTCCCCAACCCAGAGAGGACAATACACTTTTTTCTGGCTGAGGACCACGGACTCGGACTTGGAGGTGCTGATTCTCATCCCAGCCGCTTCACACTCAGTGGCAAACCATCCCAGCAAGAGCTGTAGGTCATTGCTGGATGAAGCCAACAAGACAACATTGTCTGCAAACAACAGAGATGAGATCCTGTGGTCACCAAGCATGACACCCTCCATTCCCTGGCTGCACCTAGAAATCCTGTCCATAAAAATTATGAACAGGATCGGTGACAAAGGGCAGCCCTGGCGGAGTCCAACTCTCACTGGGAATGAGTCCAACCGAGTGTTGGCAATATGAACCAAACTCTCACAACGGTCGTACAGAGACCGAATAGTTCGTAACAACAAGCCCGATACCCCATACTCCCGAAGCACCCCCACAAAAAACCACGAGGGGCGTGGTCAAATGCCTTCTCTAAGTCCACAAAACACATGTAAATTGGTTGGGCAAACTCCCACAAACCCTCAAGAATTCTCGAGAGGGTAAAGAGCTGGTCCGATGTGCCACGGCCAGGACGAAAACCACATTGCTCCTCCTGAATCCGAGGTTCAACCAACGGCCAAACTCTCCTCTCCAGTACCTTGGCATAGACCTTCCCAGGCAGGCTGAGGAGTGTTATCCCTGTAAAGTTGGAGCACACCATCCGGTCCCCTTTTTTTAAAGAGAGGAACCACCACCCCGGTTTGCCATGCCAAAGGCACTGCCCCCGACCTCCACGCAATGTTGCTGAAGCGTGTCAACCATGACAGCCCAACAACATCCAGGGCCTTGAGGTACTCAGGGCGAATCTCGTCCACCCCCGGGGCCCGGCTACCAAGGAGATTTTTAACCACCTTGGCGACCTCAGCCCCTGTGATAGGCGAGTCATCCCCCCGTCCCCAAACCTTGCTTCCTCTGTGGGTTGCAGGATTTAAGGGAAAAAAAACAAAACAGATTGAAGTATCAACCATTCTGACCTTGCATGTGTGTAACTACACATTTTAATCTTTTAAGTTGCACGTGACAATTGCCAATTCTAAATGCTGCATTGGTTTAAGGCTCCTAATACAGTATATGACACTGTTTTGTTTAAATATAATCTTAAAGTAGTGCTGACCCATGTCAAGTGGTAAAACATTTGCTGATTCACTGAATATTTAGCAAATACTTGTTGTGAATAGCAAAATCACATTATTCAATTTGTGGAAGCTTTAGGTGTAATTTAAAGTTTTTTTTTTTTTTTTTTCTGTTATTCTCCATTCCTATTCATGTTTTCATTTTTCAACAGGAAAGGAAAAGCATTCACAAAATCTTTAGCTTTCACCAGGATTTAGATTTGCCAACTCAACAAGGTGAGAAGATACCTTTCAATTTAATAAATTCTTGGTGACTTAAACAATATGTAACAAAATAATAAAAATAATAATTCACTTGGTTTTCTTAACATTACACCTTATAATAAACAGTGGGATAAACAATGTGAAACATTTAAGGGACACAAACTAATGATGATAACTGGACCATTAGAAAAATAAATTTATGGGGTGATAAAATTTGCACTCCTGTTGATATAAATACTGACATGTGGACAGGGGTAGCCTTAAGTCTTCCCCCCATTTTTTTTTCTACAGGATGACACCAAGATTTGATCTTTGTGGGAGATGTGAGGAGGCCGGACAGCGTGTGAAAGGCATGATCATGGCTCATTGACTGGGGTGCAACAGTGGCGCGATGGGGGGAAGGACTTCAATTGACAAGCAATGCCGACGCTAAGTAGAACAAATGACATTGCAAATGACATAAAGCATATCAATTTAAATGACTTTGACTTTAAAAATCTAGTCTTTATATGTAGTAGATTAGTTTATTTGACAGGGACAGTGCAATAAACATAGACAATTAATCAAAGACAATCATTCTGATGTGTTGCACATAGAGTGTATAGCTATTAGCTAATTTGCAACTCTTGTCCCTGGATGGGCTTTAGAAAAAAGAATCAAGATAAAAAATATACACAATAATCACATACATCAATGCAGAAAAATTATAAATACACAATTATAAATATTATATTATAAATACACAAATATAACAGCCTGACTCACATTTAACATAAATATTATAAATATTATAAATACACAAATATAACAGCCTGACTCACATTTAACACATATAACATAACTCACATTTGCCTATTTCAGGCCTTCCTCCCTCCGTCACTCACTATAAACAAACACATTTATTCCTTCCCTTCATTCACTCTCACTTTGCAGACAATTAATTCATACATGAGTACATTCTTGTTTATTTTTCAGCCAGTTTTTAACATTTTTAGTGAATGTTTTAAAGTCCGTTATTATTTTAATTTCATTTGGCATTGTGTTCCAGATGTGACTGCCCTTTATAGAGAAAGCTGTTTGTCCAAATGTGGTTCTGCGGTGGAATATTTTACAGTTATTGTTAACAGAACTCCTGGTGGCTCTGCTGCTGTCCTGTCTTTGGACGAAACCAGCAAGTGGCTCGGGTGCTGATTTATGGAAACATTTGAACGTTAATTTCAGAAGACAGAGGTCAATGAAGCTCTCAAAACTCAATAGGTTGTATTTTTTTAAAACATTACAGTGATGCCACCTAATGGGCTTTTTGTCCAAGATTTTTAGGGTTTGATTATATAATGAACCTATATGTCTTATTGTGGAAGGGGCTGCTTGAGCCCAGACTGTCAAACAGTATGATATATGAGAAAAAAACATAGAATGCATATACAGTGCAGCTGCTTTGTAAGGTATGTAATATCTAATTAATTTAAAGCAGTTCAGATTTTTTTTTACTGTTTTTGAAATTTTCTTTATATGATGATTAAATTTGAGTTGAGGATCTAGTACAATGCCAAGGTATTTGAATTCTGTAGCTAAACTGATGTCATGATCATGTATATTAACTTTAAAATGTTGCAGGTTACATTTTTTGATTGAAAAGCACATTGAGACTGTTTTCTGAAGGTTCAGCAATAGATGGTTCTTGAGGAGCCACTCTTGGACATCAACCATACTTGTAGACAGTACATCTGCAGCCTGTGCTGGAGTCTTGGCAGCTGTGTAAATAACTGCATCATCTGCATAAAGTTGGCATGTTGCAGCTGAGCAGTGTAACGGCAAGTCATTAATAAAAATGCTGAAAAGTAAAGGACCAAGAATGGACCCTTGTGGGATACCCATGCGGTTGTTTAAAAATGAGGATTTATCCTGGTGAACTTTTACACACTGTTCTCTATTCTGGAGATAAGATGCAAACCATTCTAATGTATTTGGGGAGAAGTTAAAAGATACAATTTTGGATAAAAGCAAACTGTGGTTTACAGTATCGAAAGCCTTTTTGAGATCTAGAAAAACAGCTCCTACCACATTACCCCTGTCCAAGGACTGTTTGACGTTTTCAATAAGGCAACAATTTGCTGTTTCTGTTGAGTATCCTGGTCTAAAACCAAATTGATGTGGATGAAGAAGTTGACTGTCTTGTAAGTAGTCTATCAGCTGTGTAGCTACAACTTTTTCAAGAACCTTAGATAGGACTGGTAAGATAGAGATTGGGCGGTAATTGCATATATCGTCTTTACTGCCTGATTTATGAACTGGTATGACGACAGCTTTTTTCCAGCCAGATGGAAATGTACTAGACCTAATGGAGAGATTAATGAGATGAGTCAGTGGTTTGATTAATATTTTGCTGTGCATTTTGAGAAAGGAGGTGCTCATATTGTAGATATCATTAGTTTTTGAGTTTGACAGTGTTTTAACAACGCCAGCAATTAACTTCTCATTTACCTCATCGATGTGAAAAGTATCTGTTGGAAGTATGGAATTTGTGTTGTTGAGCACATTTGGCAGCACAAAAATTTTTGTTAAGTCTTCCACAGAGCCCACAAAGTGTGAATTAAATTCATTTGCCAAAGTAGCCTTGTCACTGACGGTCTTGCCATTGATTCTAAGTTCCTTTACCCCCTTCTGATCGTTTTTTTTATTAGTTAAGTTATTTAAATGCCTCCATAGGGAACTGTTGTTACCCTTTGCATGATCTATCAGTTTATTGTAATAAGATATTTTTGATTTTCGCAGCTCATGTACCACTTTATTTCTTAAACTTTTGTACACAAGGTGATCATTTTGTAGTTTGGAGGTTAGTGATGTTTTCAGTGCATAGTCTCGCCTCTTCATAAGTTTTCTTATTTCATTATTTAACCATGGTAGGCTAATCTTCTGTTGTCTACTTTTAATTTGCTTTGAAAATTTTTCTATAGACTTTGTGATTGTTGCAGTTATAAAATTACAACAATCATCTACTTCACATGTTGACATGAGCTGCTCCCAATTTTGATTCTCTAAGTAATGTTCAAACTCCTCATTTTTTGATTTGGGGATAATAAAATTTGATTTGTCAATATCGACTCCCCCAAAATACTGTAGTCGCTTTTTAGTAAGTTTCCTGACAGCAAGAACCATGTTATGATCTGAGAGACCAGTTACAAGATTATAGGTTCTGGTTATTCGTTCTGGTTTATTAGTAAATACCATGTCAATAAGTGTTCTGGATTGTTTGGTTATCCTGGTGGGTCCTTTGATGATTTGCTGGTAATTAAACTTAGTCATGAGGCTTTTCAGTTTTTGTTTGTCTTTTTTATCAGACCAGTTGATATTAAAGTCACCATGAATTATTGTTTCTCTGTTCTTCTCAAGTTGTTTAACCAGATCACTTAATTCATTATAAAAGGAAGAGTTGTGTGACAGTGGGTTGTACACTACTGCAATGTTGAAATTCATTACCGGAGAGAGACATACATTAACAGCTAAACATTCAAGGTAAGTATTCAAATCAACCAGTTGACATTTATATTTCTCTTTGAATATGACTTCACACTGCAGGATACATCTGAAACATTGCAATCTCACAGCTTGTGATGATGTCACTCATCACATAATTGTGTGACAGCATCACATTTCAGAAATGTGACAGTAATAAGGAAGACTTGTGTTGTATGATGATGCCTGCTACAGATCTGGCCTGTGCTCCCTGTGCTTGGCTTCAGCCAAGCCAGGCCTCGGGACTACAGTCGACACCATAATTTACCAAGGAATATATAAAATAAGGCATTCCTTGTACCAAATTAAGCCAAATTCTAATAAGGCCTATTCTAATATGTCCACTTTTCCATTGACTGAAGGAGTGTGACACAACCTGAACTTGAAAATGTGGCTTATAAACACCTACAGCTGCCAACACTAAAAGATAAGTCTGCTGTGATGTTTGATGTTGTGTTTAAATGTACAGTTTGTTATGTATATGTCATTTGTTACATTAGTGCCCTCTTAAATGTCTAACCATGTTTTTTTTTTTTTTCTTGTAGATGCATTTTACTGCTTTTTTAAATCTTGGCCAGGGGACTACAGATGAAAACTAGCCTTTTTTATTTTATTTTTTTTATTTGTTACTTATTTGTACCCGTAGGTAGACTTGATTTGCAGTCTGGTGACAAGCCACCGGCTGCTGGTCACTGCGTGCGCGAGCGCCCTAAACCTACATGTTTTTGGTGTGCCGGAGGAAACCGGAGAAATCCCGGAGTAAACCCGCGCAACACGGGGAGAACATGCAAACTCCACACAGCTCACTGTTGGTCGGGGGCTGGGATCAAACCCACGATCTCATGATCCCCGCGATCCCCCGGCCGAGGGTAAAACTGTGCTGCCACAGTGCTAAACCACTGCGCCACCGTGCAGCCAATTTTGGCTAATTCTGGCTTTTTTAACCATGTGTAATCATGTGTTTTATGAAATTGCATTGTCCCTTTTCAAATAAACTAAACTAAAAAAAAACTTTCACAAGGATTCACTTACACAAATTAAACCTGTCTGTGTTCCACTGAACAGACAGATGTGGTCTAAATGACTAACTCAGAAGGTTGCTATAAATGCTAAATCACATCAAATCTGCACAGCTATATTACTGTTTTCCTAAATGGAATTTGTAAACTACGCCAAGAGCCAACATGCACAAAAGAAGCTATGACTATTGGAACCTCATTTTGAAGGAGCTGCACTACTCACAGATTTTCATCTAAATTAACTGTGTGTAGGCTAACACATAAAAAGTGGTAACACGCTTCCTTCTAGTAAACCCATCAAGCAAATACCCTGTAACTTTGATGCATGTGTGTTTCCATGCATCGGGGGTGGGGGTGAGGGACCAAAGAAATTAATTAGCAAAAAATAATTACCAAAATTCTTAGAAAAATAGATAATACATAAAAATTATCAATAAATGATCAATAATGTAGAGAAAAATATAGGTGAAACTGCTTGCTAATGAAATCACAACATTCAATTGAAGAAGTTAAAAATTATATCAATAAATTTTCAGATATTTAAGAAAATATTTGCAGATTATTGTAAAAAGAAATATCATGTTTATAAGAAACAAGGTAAACTGATAAGGAAGAAGAAAACCATGCAAATTTATGAGAAAAGTTCCAAATTTCTAAGAAAAGTCCAATTTATGCTGAATTTATGTTGACTGTGGAACTTAATTTAGAATCTACTACAAAGACAATACAGATTTTTACTCAATTAAGAGAACAATGCTTTGGGGAGCTCAAAGCAAAATAATTTGATCTTCCCTGCATAAACTTAGTCTTTTCAAAACCTTTGCATGGACCTCATTGAGCTAAATAAGAGTGAAGGTAAAAATGTTTAGAAACTATTTACATTCTTATTGAATATACAAAGGCTTGCCCCTGCATTAATCTGAATACTGCTATGGTGAAACTGAAACCCCTAACTGAAATAATATCAAGATTTAAAATAGCTGAAGCGATTTACTTAGATAATGGAAAACATTTAATTGAATGCACTTTGTAAGTCAAATCATGTCACATTTTAGTACAGTTCCCAAATTATTAGTACCAAACATTTACCTAGGAAACCATTTAGCTTACCATCAGCAATCTACAGGATTAGTATAATACACAATAAGAAAAATAGGGAAATTGTGAATGGCAAACCCTATTATTGAATCCATTAACTTAGGTGATGAAGAAGGGTTTCTGGGTGATTACATGCAAATAATGACAACTGACAATGATGTTATCCATACTGCCCTTCCCAGGAGGGACCATATGACGAAGGAACCGTGGGAGGTGCACCCATCTTTTGGGCGAACCAGGGGATCTGGTCATCACAGGAAACTGGACCTTAACTCCCTGGCAAGGACAGCACAAAGGTTATCCTGCTGACCTAAATAGCCGCGGAAAATGAAGGAAGTGGCACGAGTGCAGTTAACGGTTTATCCCACTTGAAACTCTCAGCAAGAGACTGTTTAATATATATTGTATACTTATATTAAAAAAAAAAAAATGACTGTTCAACTGTTTGTCTATGCAAGTGTCGGCTGATGGCTTGGCGTCCAGCAACGACCTTTGCTATAGGGAAATAGGCTGTTTGTTTATCATGACAAGGGAAAAATACAAGGGATAGAATAGTGTGGTTAGTGTTGTTACCTTATCATCCTCATCATCCTCTAGTACAGGGGTGGGCAGTGAGGGCCATTCCACTGCAGGTTTTTTGTTCCACCCAGTCTCTTCAGCAGGTGTATGCTCTGATCAGCTTCAAGGATTGCTAATCATTGAAAACACCTGCTGAAGAGACTGGGTGGAACCGAAAACCTGCAGTAGAATGGCCCTCCATGGCACATGATTGCCCACCCCTGCTCTAGTAGGACTTAATATTGCTTATTAAGTTGTTCCATTGCTTATACAAAGAAGAGAATTGTTATGTTTACTCCATAATAACACTAACAGTTGGACAAAATATCTTTTATTGCTAAAATGATGCAGCTACTATAGGCTGTTTGTTTTCTTAAGAAATAACATAGCAACATTCACTTTGAATCACTCCTGGCACAACACATCACTCCACTGATCAGAAACATGATGACACTCCTTACTCTGTGACTGCAAGGTTAATTTCATCAGGGGACTTCTTTTTGAAGTGGTGATGTCCCTTTCCAGCAGCTTAACACTATGTATGCAACGACTTACAGTGTCTCCCCTGTACTGCTACCCTGCTTGACCAATGAAGCGAGCAAGTGTTATACCAAGGATCTACATTGTCAAAGGTCATTGAGTCATTGGGCGTATTCACACCTGGCCAGGACACTGGGCAGGTTTGTGTACCCCATTTTGGCAACTGACCATACCCTCATCATGTCGGTAGGGCAGGTGGGCAGGGTGAAGAGAGATGTTTTTCTGCCACATGATGCCATTTATGAAGCATGAATGCAATTTCAGATGGAAACTACAGGAGTGAGGTTTTTTTTTGTTGTTGTTCACTGTTGCTTTGAGTGAGAGTGGATATGAAATACCTTTTTGATTAAAACACTTAATTAAAGACTACAATCATTTACAAAATTATAACAAAGGATAGAATGGTTCTTGATTGACTAATTGCCACCCACAGGGGTGTATGCCCTATTATAGGAGGTCATTGTTTTACTTCTATCCATGAAAATGATGCAAATGGTCATATTAATACCTCAGATACACATAGCTTCATTGCTTTGCAGGCAATGATAACAAAACTGATTAAATTAGTGCTTCTCTTCAGTAGTAGTAGATTAGTTTATTTGACAGGGACAGTGCAATAAACATAGACAATTAATCAAAGACAATCAATCTGATGTGTTGCACATAGAGTGTATAGCTATTAGCTAATTTGCAACTCTTGTCCCTGGATGGGCTTTAGAAAAAAGAATCAAGATAAAAAATATACACAATAACCACATACATCAATGCAGAAAAATTATAAATACACAATTATAAATATTATAAATATTATAAATACACAAATATAACAGCCTGACTCACATTTAACATAAATATTATAAATACACATATATTATAAAATATTATAAATACACAAATATAACAGCCTGACTCACATTTAACACATATAACATAACTCACATTTGCCTATTTCAGGCCTTCCTCCCTCCGTCACTCACTATAAACAAACACATTTATTCCTTCCCTTCATTCACTCTCACTTTGCAGACAAATAATTCATACATGGAGACTTCATGGAGAAGTCTCATCATAAACTTGGTAATAATTTTTATAACTTCAGATTTTTCTTGTGTGAGTCCTTAATATGATGATGAGGGTGGTTATTGTAAGCTTAGCGATTTGTCTTCATACAACAGCTGCAGATGATGAGGATGGTCGAAGAGGTAATACTAACCTAAGGAGTTTGAAGGTTGCAATATAATTTAAGACTGTTTTAAGAATCTTCATATTATTATCGACATTCTTATTTGACACAGTCTAAGATTAATTTTGATCATATTACACATGTTCACTCTTAATGACATATTCTACACACGTTTTTAACTTGCAAAGACACATAACAGCATGTACATTCTTACACATATCCTTATATCATTTCATTGTGGGGACACACATTCGTGACCTGCTTTTGGACTCACATTTTAGACCAGAGCAAGGGCAGAGATTCTGTGGTTATTACAGGAAGCTGCAGGAGAGTTAGCTTTGGTATGCAAAGCTTGAGACTGTGGGATATAATGAGGGGATGCATTGTAGATAGTGGTGTGATATCATGCAGAGAGGATGCATTGTTGCTGTCTTTATAATGCAATGGTTTTGTGAGACAGGATTAATGAGGGGATGCATTGTAGATAGTGGTGTGATATCATGCAGAGAAGATGCATTGTTGCTCTCTTTATAATACAATGGTTTTGTGAGACATGTGACCTGTTAACTGTAAGAGTCCTGGTATTTAAGGACGAGAGTTCCCTTTGTCGCTTTCTTTTATTCTACTTCATGATGTTGGAAGATGTGAATAAAACTGATTCAAGAGATGAACTCTGCCTCGTCATTTTCACATCTCCACACTGGTAACCCTAAGACGTATCATGAAAGAGGCAAATTCCCCCAGGCCAGCCTCGTCAGGAGCACCCAGCCAAGAGAATGCCGCTACAGTCAAGCTACCGGACTTCTGGCAGAATAATCCACGCTCCTGGTTCAACGCGGTTGAGGCGCAGTTCAACCTCCGGGGGATATCGGTAGATGCCACAAGATTCTACCACATAGTCGCAAAGCTGCAACACGGTCCAGCATGTGGAGAGCCTGATCGACCAGCCGCCGGACAACGACAAATACGGCACGTTGAAGGCTGCACTCATCCAGCAATTAACCCCCTTGGCAGAGGAGCAAGCAGAGAGGCTCCTGGGGCTGACGGAGTTGGAAAATGACATGCCCGCGACCCTGATCGAGAAGTTGTTGAGGTTGAAAGACTCTGACGATGATCACTTCATTTTCACCCACCTCTTCCTCAGGACTATACCTCAGCAGCGAGAGCGACCCTCTCCTGTTCGCCACTGTTGGCCCAACGGGACTACCGCGCGCTGGGCCGAGAAGCGCAGCGGATTGTCAATGCCACCAAGCGGCGCACAGCCGCAGCCGCTGCAGCAGAACTCAGTGCAGTGACTGGAGACGACAGGAGGCCAGAGGCAGCGGTACCAGACTCATCGGCGGCGGCGGCAGGGGCCAGGGAACGCGGATCGTACGTCCTCTGTTTCTTCCATTGCCGCTTCGCAGAGAGGGCACGCAAATGTGTACCACCGTGCCAGTTCGGGCGTTCGGGAAAACTCCAAGACCGGGGGTTGGTAGCAGCCGCGGCCCTTGGGGAGGAGAACAAGCTGCTATACTTGTCGGACGCACGCTCAGGGAGGCAGTTCCTCGTCGACACAGGCTCCCAGTTGAGTTTCATCACGCCTTCCTACGCGGACAGACTAGCTGGTTCCGGAGGTCCCCGGGTGTCAGCAGCGAACGGCTCGGAGATTAAGACCTTCGGTGAGAAGACTCTGCTTCTGTCTCTACACGGCCGTACATTTGAGTGGACTTTTGTTGTAGCAGCAGTAAATCTCAATATGTTGGGGGCTGATTTTCTGTGCTCGCATGGTTTGTTGGTTGATCTCGCTAACAGGCACTTGGTTAATGCACTTTCTTTTGATTCTATCCCCTGCACAGCCTGAGTGGCCCCGCCTACAGCACAAACCAACGTCACAGCTGCAAGCGGTAAGTTCCACACACTGCTCATTCAGTTCCCAGCACTCACGGTCCCCACTTTTTCGGCAACAGTCGCTAAGCACAGGGTGGAGCATTTTATTACTACTACCGGACCACCCGTTTTTGCAAAAGCTCGGCGCTTGGACGCAGCTAAACTAGCCATAGCGCGCGAGGAATTCGCCAACCTAGAGAGGTTGGGCATTATCAGATGTTCAAACAGTCCATGGGCTTCCCCGCTGCACATGGTCCCGAAAGCCGACGGATCATGGCGACCTTGCGGGGATTTCCGCAGGTTAAACAATGCTACAGCTCATGACCGCTACCCAATCCCGCATATCCAAGATTTTTCCATTCATTTGGCAGGGGCACACATTTTTTCTAAAATAGACTTGGTCCGCGGTTACCACCAAGTCCCAGTGCGCGCTTAGGGCATACCCAAAACAGTGGTAATAACTCCGTTTGGCCTCTTCGAGTTTTTACGTATGCCATTCGGATGTAAAGGGATGGCTCAGACGTTCCAACGCATGATGGACGCGGTGCTTCGCGATCTCCCTTTTGTGTTTGTCTACTTGGACGATATTTTAGTAGCCAGCGCGTCCGATGATGAACACGAAAAACACCTGGCCACAGTTTTCCGAAGGTTGGGAGATCACGGGTTAATAATCAACCCAGCGAAGTGTCAGTTTGGGGTGGCGCAGATCGATTTTTTAGGACACCGCGTCTCCCCCGAAGGAGCAGTTCCGCTTCCTGATAGAGTGCACGCGGTGGCAGATTTTCCCCGGCCACAGACGGTCAGGGCGTTGCAGGAGTTTTTGGGAATGGTGAATTTTTATAACCGTTTTCTCACCCACGCGGCGCAACTCATGCAGCCGCTGTATGCCGCACTCAAAAAAAAGAAACCCGCGGATAAGGTCGAGTGGTCCCCGGAGCAGGACCAAGCGTTCTCGGAGGTGAAAGCAGCTTTGGCAAGGGCTGCATTGTTGGCACACCCAGACCCAACTGCCCGCATAGCGCTCACCACTGACGTTTCAGAGGTGGCCATAGGGGCAGTCATGGAGCAACATGTAGCCGGGGTTTGGCAGCCCCTCGCATTTTTCAGCAGGGCCTTGCGCGACAGCGAACGTAAATACAACGCGTTCGACAGGGAGCTGCTCGCTCTCCATTTGGCCATTCGCCATTTTCAGTTCTGGCTGGAGGGACGCTCTTTCACCGCGTTCGTTGACCACAAACCGCTCATGTTCGCGATGGCCAAGGTTTCTGAACCGTGGTCAGGCCGGCAGCAGAGACAGCTGGCCGTGATATCAGAGTTTACCACTGATATCCAGCATGTGGTGGGCAAACTCAATGTAGTTGCAGACTGCCTCTCGCGTGCCATAGCGGCCCCAGTCAGTGTGGGAATAGATTATGCAGCCATGGCCGCGGAGCAGGGTAGTGACGTGGACGTGCGCGCGTTCCAGTCTGGACCAACAGGGTTAAGGCTGGAGAACATGGTGCTGCAAGACGGTATGCCCCCGCAATCTGCGATGTCTCCACGGGTCGGCCGCGACCAGTAGTACCAGCTGCGTGGCGCCGCCGCGTTTTTGACTCAATTCATTCTTTGGCGCACCCGGGAGTGCGCGCGTCGGTCAAAATGGTAG
Organism: Pholidichthys leucotaenia; assembly: GCA_020510985.1. Lineage (NCBI taxonomy): Eukaryota > Metazoa > Chordata > Actinopteri > Cichliformes > Pholidichthyidae > Pholidichthys > Pholidichthys leucotaenia. The sequence goes on from CM035847.1 coordinate 162,801,588, forward strand.
GAGAAAAATTTGTGTGGCCGAGCCTCCGCAAACAAGTTAAAGAGTGGGCAGCAGCCTGCACGGCGTGTCAACGAGCCAAAGTACACAAGCACACGAGAGCTCCTTTGGAGCCGTTTCACATTCCGGCCAAGAGGTTCAACCACGTTCATGTGGACTTCGGGGGCCCCCTCCCGCTGCCACAAGGGTGCACACACCTTCTCACAATGGTAGACCGCACCATGCGCTGGCCTGAAGTGGTCCCGCTGGCATCAACCACGCCCGAGGAGGTTGCGCGCGGGTTTTTAACAGCTTGGGTGGCGCGCTTCGGTGTTCCACCGGATGTTACGTCCGACAGAGGCCCTCAATTTAGCCTGTTTTCCACTAGCCCAGCACACCTCGGTACGGCTCGGTTCACTTCAGTACGGCTCGGAATGCTTCTGTCTCCATTGGTGTTGTGCTTGTGCTGTGATGGTTTGTTAGGAGGTTTTAGAAGCGGGGCAGCAGCAGATTCTGAGCGAGGTGGGGCCACACTCCCGTGACGTTACGCACCCGACTGAGTCCTTATTTAGACAAAAAAGGATTCAAGGATTATTGCCTTGCTCGCTCTGTGGATTTATCTCACAATTAATTTTATCTCTTAATTAAGCTGCAACAACACAAGTCACTTTTGTTTTGAATTAACTGCCAAATGACCTAGAAATAAAGAGCTGAAACTTGTTTTTATTCATATTAAATAATGAGACGTGGCACACTGGCCTACACCAAATTATTATTTTTTACATCCTAGGGCATTTTGGATGTACTGAATTAAAAAAAATTCATGTTTTTCACCTTCAGGTCAACGTTTGGAACAACAGTATTATTATTTTCCGTTTAGATGATGCTACACTCCTTCTAAAGTATTGTAAATCTCTGAATTTGGAATGCCGATAAAAAATTCAATTTACATATACTTACTTTTTTACATTGACTTGTAAGCTTGATCAGTCTCTCCTGCTGCATTTTAAAGTCCAACTGTGCAACTTCTTATAAGTTAACATAAAAAATGTACCCAAAGTTTAGAACTGGATCATGTGGGGCTAATTTTTTATGATATTTCAATAAAAAGAACAGAAAGCTTACAAAAACATTTGTTTTTTGGTCTAGTTAAAAATTACATTACCTTTACAATGGTTGACCCTGACAGGAAGATCAGTATCATTTTGATCAGATTAGGCAATGGAATTTCTATGAAATTATACTGTTTTATAATTCAGTGTTATAACAGACAAACCACACTTTCCAAAACAATTCCATTTTATTATATACAAAATATTAAAAGAAAAAAAAAACTTTGCAACACAACATGAAGGTTAATCGACATTTTATACACGCCGACCACTGAGTGTCTACACCAGCTTCCCAAACTGGGTCACGACTCGGATGAATGAAGCGTCTCTGCCAGCTGTGGGTCAGGATGGCTCGGTTGAATAATCCGGACGGGCTGTCACGGCGGACGCGTGGGATGATTCTACAAGGAAAATGCACACAATAAAATACAGCACAATAGTTTTTAACAAGAATACATAAGCTTATTTCAGCGTATTGTTCACATGAATAATTAAAATAAAAGCTTGAGTCCACAGTGTGCTGCAATTAAGCAGCGATCATCATCCACAAATGAACAGCTTTTTTATTGCATAAATAAACTGAGCGTCTTACCGAATATATTTGCGAAAAAAACGCACAATAAAAAAAAAAAATAAAACTCACCGTTAAAGGACTCCGATGTCGAGACCTCCCGGTATATTTTTTCATTCCGGGCGGCTCCGTCTAACTCGCGCTGCATACGTTCGTCTGACAATGCAGTGAACAGACACTGCAGCTCCTTACTGGTCCATGGAACACCCTTATTACGCGAAGCCATTTTTGATAGAGAATAAATGAAAATAGCACAGCAATACACTGAAAGGAACCGCCAACAGTGGTTGCGTGCTGAGTAAAGGCAGTCGTGAAGATTCTTTTTTTTTTTTTTCAAAAACTTTATTGAGAAGGTCGTGAAGATTTGGTAGATGAGGAGGAGGAGAGGGGCGGTTACAACCTGACCAATCAGCGCCGGTTACGACCTGACCAATCAGCGGCGACCAGTCTGTTAACGTCACAACACGGCACAGCTCAGCACTGCTGTACCCTGCCCTTCAGCGGGGCTGAGAATCGCGGCTGTTAAACCGTGTTGGGGCTTGTGGAAAAGCGTACAAAGCGTGCTGAGCCGTCCCGTGTCGCGCTAAAGCGTGCTAGTGGAAAAGGCCCTTTTGTTTCCGAGCTTTGGTCGACAATGGCCCGCAGCCTGGGTGTCACAATCCACTGCACAACCGCGTACAATCCGCAGGCTAACGGGTTATGCGAACGTTTTCATAGGTCATTGAAAGCAGCTCTCAGGGCGTCACTGACGGGTGCAAATTGGGTAGACAAGCTACCGTGGGTGTTGTTGGGGTTGCGTTCTGCACCTAAAGAGGACTTAGAAGCCTCCCCAGCAGAGCTCGTGTTTGCGCAGCCACTCCGGCTCCCTGGGGAGTTTCTCCCAGATAACCCTGCGCCAGACACCTCCCCGTCTCAGCTGTTGCGGAGTGACATAGAATCAAACACGCTGCCCGGCCCCGCGCACCACAGTTTTCCACGCGCTTTTGTTCCTAAAACTTTGAAGAACGCAGAGTTTGTTTTTGTCAGACACGATGCACACCGAACCCCGCTGCGACAGCCTTATGATGGACCCTTCAGAGTGCTGGAAACAGGGGACAAGCAGTTTTTGCTAGATTTGGGGGGTAGGGAAGAGAAAGTTGGCATAAACAGACTTAAACCCGCTTTTGTGGTGGCAGATGAGCAAGTGCTGTTAGCGAGGGCCCCGCGGCGAGGCAGACCCCCGCGGAGGGCTTCACAGAGAAATGTTTCCCCAGAACCCCCACAGGTGCTGACAAAAGGTTTCAATTCAATTCAATTCAATTCAACTTTATTTATATAGCGCCATTTCACAACAACAGTCATCTCATAGCACTATCAACTGTAGGGGGGACCCCCACAGTTGCAGAAAGACCCCAGCAATCAGGCGATCCCCTGTGAGCAAGCACTTGGCAATGGTGGAGAGGAAAAACTCCCTTTTAACAGGAAGAAACCTCCAGCAGAACCAGGCTCAGGGAGGGGCAGTCATCTGCTGCGACTGGCTGGGGGGTGAGGGGATAGAGAAGAAGAAAAGAACAGACATGTAGAGAGCAAACAGCACGATGGGGACTCAATCTATGGGAGAGAACAAACAAATGTTAATGACCAGCAAAAAAAAAAAAAATATTTCATAGAGAGTGAGGAAAGGAGTGAGGCCCAGTGCATTACTGGAGGTCCCCCGGCTGACTAAACCTATTAGCAGCATAACTAAGGGAGGGTTCAGAAACACATGATCCCTCCCTAATTGTAGGCTAGATCAAAAAGGTAGGTTTTAGCCCTATTCTTAAAAACAGAGATCGAGTCTGACTCCCGAATCCAGATTGGCAGCTGATTCCACAGGAGAGGAGCTTGATAACTGAAGGCTCTGCCTCCCATTGTACTTTTGGAGATTCTAGGTATTACAAGTAATCCTGCATTTCCTGCGTTTCCACCCCCAGACGGCAAACCCCCAGCGTGACAGCGCCGCAGAGACGTCCAACCCCAGCTACAGCAGATACGGCAGGAGACGGAAGCCCAGACAGCTGGTGGACTAATGTGTATTGATACTATCACGGCATGCATGTTGTTTTTCCCTTGTTTGTTCTAAAATTCTGGGGGTCTTTGTGTGGGGACAAACATTGGTGACCTGCTTTTGAACTCACATTTTAGACCAGAGCAAGGGCAGAGCTTCTTTGGTTATTACAGGAAGCTGCAGGAGAGTTAGCTTTGGTATGCAAAGCTTGAGACTGTGGGATATAATGAGGGGATGTATTGTAGATAGTAGTGTGATGTCATGCAGAGAGGATGCATTGTTGCTGTCTTTATAATGCAATGGTTTTGTGAGACATGTGACCTGTTAACTGTAAGAGTCCTGGTATTTAAGAACGAAAGTTCCCTTTGTCGCTCTCTTTTATTCTACTTCGTGATGTTGGAAGATGTGAATAAAACTGACTCAAGAGATGAACTCTGCCTCATCATTTTCACATCTCCACATCATTCACTTTATTTTTATTTCCACTTTGATTATTTTTTCTTTTAATCCTGATGCTTTATTAAGCATCAAGGGGGGATTATGATAGAAAAATTTCATATTATCCACATTATTATTGATATTAATAATATATTATTGTTCTTGAGAAGTATCATGCCTTTCATATGCATTGTTTAATGTTTATATGTGCATTCCATGTAGGATAAGTTCATATATTCTTGGCATGTTTCTGTGACCAATTATTGGCCTTCAGAGAATTCAGACTGAGGATCGGTAACTGCATAAAGAATGATCGAAGCTACATTGATAATGACTTTGACATGCCCCGTTTTCTTTTGGGTTACAGGAATGCATAGGAACTCCTAGCTTGTGTAGATTAGTTTTAGATTAATTTTATGTACACTCTGTCTCTGGAATGTCTGTGATGTCTCTTCATTTGCTCATCACCCCGGATAAGCTCTGCTTATCAGGACTGTCTCTCTCTGTCTCTCTCCCTTCCTCCTCTCATCCCTCTCCTCCCCCTCGTTTCTGTTGCCTATATATACTAAACCTAAAGAATGTACCTGCAGAGATTCTATGTGTGTGCTGAAGGCCATGCTTTGTAATCTCTCCCCCAAATGGCCATGGGGTGACTCATTTATTTTTATAATAAATGTACCTAAATCCAATATCAATCCTGATTTTTGACTTTGAATAATTTAAGCTCAGAATTATTCTAACAGCGTAGGAAGGTGAAAATCGGGTGAGATGTTTACCATGTCAAGACATGCAAAAACCTACACTGAAGCAATAGTCTGCACAAAACAGGAAGTCGGTCATTTTGGCACAAAGTGGCAGTGATCTGATTTCCACCTCTTGCAATTGACACTCATTTGATCAAAATCGTCCTAGGATTTTAGTCCATTTGAGCTCATTTGTGGTGATAATCATCTATACCCATGTGCCATTAAAAGTTATCGAAAACTTTTCTAAAAGTTTGACTGTTTTGCCGTAGGGGCGTGGCAAAGTTTGATGCCTCACCATGATCATTCTATGACCATTCTGACGGCAATAACTCTGGTATGCATTGTCAGATTTCAACCAAATTCAATATTATGGATATCAGTTGAATTACAAACACTTCTATAGAACAATATTCAAAGAAATATACAGCGCCACTGAGTAGTTTAAGGAAGAATTGCTGAAAACTGCTTTATTTATTACTCAAGCACCACATGCCAGAATGACATGAAATTTTCTGAAATTCATTAGACAATAGGGATGATCATAGCTACATATCAAATTTACCATTATGTCGCATTTGTTAGTATGGAAACACCACCCTCGTCATTCACTCCGCGATCTTGTTGGGAGGCTTGGGAAGAACTTGGAGTCACAAAATCTGGACCATACATTGAAGTGACTGTCATATGTAGTCCTATATGGGTGTGCAACACATAGCTGACAGAGAAGTGTAACCATTGCGACATGGCGAAGGTTGACTCTTCGCCATGGAACATCAGAAAGTTGTATCTTGGACAAAGGTCATCTGATTTTCACCAAATTTTCTACAATGGATAGGATTCTGACCCTGCATGCTCCTACATAAAAATTGTTGACAAAACTTATAGCACCACCTACTGTTCACAGGAAGTAACGTGCCAAATGGTTGACTTTATAACTCACGCAGCGCTTGTCACGATGACGGGAAATTTTCTGAGTCAGCTAGGTACAACGGGTGCGGGGGTGCCTGATTGTGTGAGGGGTGAGGACCCGCTTACAGCTGCTTGCAATTTTATTTTCTTATTTTTTTTTATTAGGGCCTGAGCCACTGACATCAGTCAGTGAAAGCCCTATTGTAATTGTTCCATTTATTAGGGCCTGAGCCACTGACGTGAGTCGGCAAAAGCCCCAATGTAATTGCTGCATTTATTATTAGGACCTGAGCCACTGACAACGTCAGTCGACGAAAGCCCTATTGTAATTGTGTGGCACACATAAGGCACTTTTCCACTAGGAACCCAAAGGCCCCGTTTGGCCCCGATCGGCCTCCGTGTCCGGTTTCCCACTCGGAACCCAAAGGCCTCACAGTTCCCTTTTTCTGAACAGTTCCAGTTTAACAGTTCACTTTTTCGGCACCGTAAAAAGCAGGTCCGAAGGGTCCCGGCCCCGTTTCGTCACGCCCCTGCTGGCCATGCATTGGTTTGTGCGTAGCGTCATCAGAGTGGGCGTTACGTGGGCGTTACACTGACTTTCCAGAATCGCTTGCTGGTCGCCATTTGCAATTTTTCGTCAGTGAGCCCGCGAACAAGTGATATTATAAACCACAACGAGAGAATGGCTTCACAGAAATCAGCAGAAATCCAACACCGCAGTCCAGCAGAGTTTCCTGTGCGTTTCGGCTGATGAGAGAATGCAGAGGGAAGCAGACTGAACTTGCAGTGGTGCGCACAAACAGACGCACCAGAAATTACACGGAGACGCACCGGGAATTAGACTCAGCCACCTGAATTGAATTGAATGTGCAGCCGCGACGCACCCAACTTCAGCAGTTGAAGCCGTGATATTGTGATGTACAGGACGGTAAGTGATGTGATATTCATGCTTTATGTTATTTTTTCCAACAGTGGAAAGTTCACTTACGACAGACGAAAACTTAATCGTGTTTAAACGATGTCCTAGCTTAATGCTATGTCCGTCCTTGTATGTTGTTTTTTGTGTTGACAATATCTGATGAAATAGTTAGTTGTAATCCTGGTTAAAATTTTATTTATTTATTTTTTTTTACATGTTGCACTTTCGTACCGATCCATAAAGGATCATAACAGTAGCAGCTGGGCGAACTGCAGCATTGGAAGTTAACCACAGACGGTGAGTGTTTTTTTTCTTGACATTAATGTTTTTACCTTATCCAGCCTGTTTCACGCTAACTATAATTATATAGAACAATAAATAAATAACAAGTCCCACGCCGTTATCATGGCTCACGAGTGGATCGTAGCTGTCGCCGCCCTAGATAGCTCGCCATCACGTTTGTTTTTTTTTTTAAAAAATGCAATTGCATATTTAATCACAGGCATGGAAAAGCTAATGAGCTGTTGTAGCACAAAACTCATTATTTGAAAGTCAGCGTGCTTCATTTTCATGATTCAGTTGAGCCTGCTGTATAAATGCATTCAGAATTTTTTCCATCCATCCATCTTCTACCGCTTCTCCGCAGCAGTTCAAGCAGAGAAGCCCAGACTTCCCTCTCCCCAGCCACCTGCTCCAGCTCTTCAGAGATGATAGACCAGCTGGGTCTCTCCACCATAGAATTTGGGTCACCTCTAGAATTTTTTGACCACCATTAAAAGCTAGGCATTTGAAACATAAACCCAGCTTTTACTAAATGTATTGTACAAATACACAGTTGTGATACTCATAAAAAAAAGTAATTTTTTCAAACCCAGCACTTGAGTTTCACCAGTGTGTGTCCCTTGTACAGGTACATCTCAAAATAACTGCAATGTCATGGTACAGTGTGTTTTTTGTGACTCACAAAAGACGGTTAAAGTCATATAAGATGGTCTCTGTCATAATCTTGACAATCCATATGGGTTTTATGTCAGGAGAGTTTCCTGGCCAAATCAAACACAGTGATGCCTTGTCCATTACACCAGGTTTTAATTGTTTAGGCACTGTGGGGCAATGGTCACTCCAGCTGGAAAATGAAATCCATTTCTCCATAAATCCTCATACTTTTGAGAACACTCCTCTTTTTTTAATATCTACTTTTAACATAACCATCGATTTTTCGAGAAAACTAATTTTGGATATTCATGCGCTGTGAGCCAATAAATGATTAAAATGTAACAATACTTCACTGTCTGATTAATGATTCTGTATAATACATGGGTCTCACTTTCTGACATGTGTCCAAAAATATTTAACTTTTGTATTAATTTTTGGGGATGTACTGCTACATGTTTTGAGGTTGATTTTACTGACACCAGCTCACATTTCTGTCTTGTAGGTAAGAGAAGCGGAGAAACACAAAACAAGACCTTTCAACTATTTTTGCATCGATGCAAGAAGCAGAAAGGGAACAGCACCGTGAACAGATGGAGCTGCAGAGGGAGCTCCAGCGGCAACAGTTAGAACTCAATTCACTGCTTGTGGATGCGGTCCGTCAGTCCAGGGAAGCTGAAGTTGCTGTACGAAGGGAGGAAATTGTGCAGAATGCTGCCCTCAATAACACTCTCATGGCAGTCTTTGAAACCCTCGCACGGCATGTGTGACCCGTTTTCCCAACCAATATTATGTATAAACTGTACATTAATCAATGACCAGTGTTAATAACGTTGAATAAACCCGTGACTGTTGACATCATGTGTCGTCTGTTACTACTAAGTTTTACACTGTCTTAAAATCCTTAAAAAGGTTGGGAAAAATTTGTCATTGCAGTGTGTTATGGAGTCCAATAACTGCCGACAGATACATTAAAAGCCAGCCACTACTGACCAAGCTTTATATCCATGTGCAACAACAGGGACACCTAATATTTTAAGTTCTGTATTTGGAAATGTTCATATTGCAAACCCAGGTAATGGTTTTATCTGCACAAAATATTCAACTTAGCCATTGTAAGGACGGGTGAGTTTGGGGTGTACAGCAACAACTGTTTTGGTGTGCCTCACCCAATTCTGTACTCAGCATTAACAAGTACACTTTAAAGAAAATGTGGACTTGTAATTTTGTAAGATATTTTTTATTAGATGGCTGTCCCAGTACTTGTAACTGTGATATTAAAGATCCACACGTCCACATTAAATATACGAAAAAATTGCGTCATTGCAATGGCACAAGGTTACATGAGATGAGTAATGCATAATAATACACAGCAGCCTCACCACCAAAATGATATTAAATAGCTGTTGGACTACTAATTGGTCCAGGGAAAATGGCACAGCCTCAAGGGGAGTGTAGCACCGCCTCCAACTCCCTCAAAACCGCGCCTCCAACTCCCTCCTTCTCCCACCCATACTACAGTGAGCCTTGTGCTGTGGAAAACCACCAGTGCCGGAACAGGACTGTTCGGTCCAAGGCCAAACGAGGCCTTTGGGTTCCAAGTGGAAAAGTGCCTAAATATGCACATATGCTGGTTTCATATGCTCCACAGATATATCACTGTATGCTTATTGTATACTTCACGTCTCAGGGGAACAAAGGGACTGAGCCTCCTAGAGGTAACGGGAGGGTGTGAGATCTGGCCTTTTGTTTCAAGGCGATGGCCTTGAGAGATTTCCTGACCACCGGAGACTAGGGGGTGGATGGTGTTAAGATCGGGGGAAGTTACATTGTGACTGGGATTAAGTACCATGTGACTGTATGTTTGATTAAGCACCATGTGATTGTATGTTTGATGTCCTGGGTATAAAAGGACAGATGTGAGAAGATTCATCCTCTTTTTCTGCTTTTGAATGTTGGAGAATGTTATTGTGAATAAAGCTGAACCTGAGGAATAAACTCAGTCTCGTCCTTCACCATTCTCCACTGTGGTGACCTTACGACGAAGGATGAGCAGAAGTAATTCTCCGGAGCCGGACTCGTCAGAAGCCAGCCTGACGAATGCCGCCACGTTCCAGCTGCCTGACTTCTGGCAGAACAGTCCGCGCTCCTGGTTTAGCGCGGTCGAGGCGCAGTTCAACCTCCGGAGAATTTCGAGAGATGACACAAAGTTCTACCACGTGGTGGCGAAGCTGGACAACCACCAGAGGGTGGAGAGCCTGGTCAGCCACCCACCGGACAGCGACAAGTACAGCACATTGAAGGCTGCGCTTATCAGCCACTTCACCCCCTCGGTGCAACAGCGAGCAGAGGGGGTCCTGGCGTTGATGGAGTTTGAGAATGACAGACCCGCAAACCTGATGGGGAAGATGCTGAGGTTGAGAGACTCCGATGATGACAGCTTTATCTTCACCCACCTTTTCCTCAGGACCCTACTGTCAGCGGTGAGAGTGACCCTGGCCGGTTCACCTTTGTTGGCCCGACGAGACTACCACGAGCTGAGCCAGGAGGCGCAACGACTCGTCGACGCCCACAAACGGAGCGCGACTTCGGCCGCAGCAGCAGAGATAGGCGCAACGTCCGGAGACGGCATGGGGCCAGAGGCTGCAGCACCAGACTCACCGACGACGGCAGCAGCAAGGGCCAGGCGACACGGAGCGGACGACATCCTTTGCTTCTACCATCGCCGCTTTGCGGAGAGGGCGCGCAAGTGCATTCCACCATGCCACTTCAAGTGCTCGGGAAACGCCAAGACCGGGGGTCGGTAGCAGCTGCGGCCCTCGGAGAAGAGAACAAGCTGCTCTACCTGAAGGATGCATGCTCGGGGAGGCATTTCCTCATGGACACAGGCTCCCAGCTGAGCTTCATCACGCCTTCCTACGCAGACTGGCTGGCGCCTTCCAGTGGTCCCGGGGTGACAGCAGCGAACGGCTCAGCGATTAAGACCTTCGATGAGAGGACTCTGCTTCTGTCTTTGCAGGGCCGTGCATTCGAGTGGACTTTTGTCGTAGCGGCAGTCAATTTCAACATGTTAGGGGCTGATTTTTTGTGCTCACATGGTTTATTGGTTGATCTTGCTAACAGACGCTTGGTTAATGCACTCTGCTTTTATTCTATTCCCTGCACAGCTCGAGTGGCCCCGCCAATTGCACAAGCCAACGTCACAGCTGCAGGTGGTAAGTTCCACACACTCCTCACTCAGTTCCCAGCACTCACGGTCCCAACGTTTTCGGCGACAGTGGCTTAACATGGGGTGGAACATTTTATTACTACCACCGGCCCACCCATTTTTGCAAAAGCTCGGCGCTTGGACTCAGCTAAACTGACCATAGCGCGCGAGGAGTTCACCAACCAGGAAAGACTGGGCATCATCAGGAGGTCGAAGAGCCCATGGGCTTCGCCGCTTCACATGGTCCCAAAGGCTGATGGCTCGTGGCGACCTTGCGGTGATTTCCGCAGGTTGAATAACGCTACAGCGCACGACCGCTACCCGATCCCGCACATCCAAGATTTTTCGGTGCATTTGGCGGGGGCGTGCATTTTTTTCTAAAATAGATTTGGTACGCGGTTACCACCAGGTTCCAGTGCGCGCTGAGGACATACCCAAAACAGCAGTAATAACTCCTTTCGGGCTTTTTGAGTTTTTGCGCATGCCGTTTGGGCTTAAAGGCATGCGCAGACGTTCCAACGCATGATGGACGCGGTTCTGCGCGACCTCCCTTTCGTGTTCGTCTACCTGGATGACATATTGGTAGCCAGCGCGTCCGAAGACGAACACGAAAACCACCTCACAGCAGTTTTCCGGAGGTTGGCAGAGCACGGGTTAATAATCAACCCAGCGAAGTGTCAGTTTGGGGTGGTGCAGATTGATTTTTTGGGGCATCGCGTCTCTCCAGAAGGAGTGGTTCCTCTGCCCGACAAAGTGTGCGCAAAAACAAATTTTCCCCAGCCACAAACGGTCAAAGCGTTACAGGAGTTTTTGGGAATGGTGAATTTTTATAACTGTTTCCTCCCCCACGCAGCGCAGCTCATGCAACCATTGTATGCTGCACTAAAAAAACAAAAACACACAAACAAAATCGAATGGTCTCCGGAGCGAGAGCGCGCATTCGCGGAAGTCAAAATAGCCCTGGCAAACGCTGCGTTGTTGGCACATCCAGACCCAATGGCCCGCATAGCGCTCACTACTGATGCGTCAGATGTGGCCATAGGAGTGGTCGTGGAACAGTATGTAGCAGGAGCTTGGCAACCGCTCGCCTTTTTCAGCAGGACCTTGCACGATAGTGAACGAAAATACAGCGCATTCGACAGGGAGTTGTTAGCTCTCCACTGGGCCATTTGCCACTTCCAGTTTTGGCTGGAGGGACGCAGTTTAACCGCGTTCGTTGATCACAAGCCGCTGACCTTCGCGATGGTCAAGATTTCAGAACCGTGGTCGGACCGGCAGCAGAGACAGCTGGCCGCGATCTCGGAGTTTACTACCGATATCCAGCATGTAGCGGGTAAACTTAATGTGGTGGCAGACTGCCTCTCGCACACCGTGGCAGCTCCAGCCCATGCAGGGGTAAATTTTGCAGCCATGGCCACAGATCAGGTTAGCGACGTGGAAGTGCGCGCGGCCCCAGTCCGTGTAGGGATAGATTATGCAGCCATGGCCGCGGATCAGGTTGCCGACACGGACGTGTGCACGCTCCAGTCTGGACCAACAGGGTTAAGGCTGGAGAACAGGGTACTACAAGATGGTATGCCCCCCCCTAATCTGCGATGTCTCCACGGGACGACCGCACCCAATGGTGCCGACCGCGTGGCGCCGCCGCGTTTTTGACTCGATTCATTCTCTGGTGCACCCGGGGGTGCGCGCATTGGTCAAAATGGTAGGAGAGAAATTTATGCGCAAGCAAGTCAAGGAGTGGGTGACAGCCTGCGTGGCTTGTCAGAGAGCCAAAATACACAAACACACTAGAGCTCCCTTGGAGCCTTTTCACATCCCGGCTAAGCGATTCGATCATGTGCATGTCGACCTCGTAGGCCCCCTCCCGCCATCACAGTGGTGCACACACCTTTTGACAATGGTGGACCGCACCACGCGCTGGCCGGAAGTGGTCCCACTGGCATTAACCACAGCCGAGGAGGTGACGCGCGTGTTTCTAACAGCATGGGTAGCGCGTTTCGGAGTTCCGTCGGACATTACGTCCGACAGAGGTCCTCATTTTGGTTCCGAGCTTTGGTCAGCGATGGCCCACAGCCTGGGGTTAACGATCCACCGCACTACCACATACAACCTGCAGGCTAATGGTTTATGCGAACGTTTCCATAGGTCATTGAAAGCAGCCCTCAGAGCGTCGCTTACGGATGCAAATTGGGTGGACAGGCTACCATGGGTTTTATTGGGGTTGCATTCTGCACCTAAAGAGGATTTAAAAGCCTCCCCAGCTGAGTTATTTTTTGCGCGGCCACTCCGGCTGCCCGGGGAGTTTCTTCCGGATAATCCTGCGCCAGAGTGCCCCCCCGCCCAGCGGTTGCAGAGCGACACGAGAGCGAGCACGCTTCCTGGCCCAGTTCATCACAGCTTCCCGCGCGCTTTTGTGCCTAAAGCTTTAAAAAATGCAGAGTTTGTTTTTGTCAGACATGATGCCCACCACCCACCCTTACGCCCACCTTATGACGGACCATACAGAGTGCTGGAAACAGGGGACAAGCATTTTTTGCTGGATTTGGGGGGCAGGAAAGAAATGATTGGTATAAACAGGCTCAAACCCGCTTTTGTGCTGGCTGACGAAGTGGTGCAGTTGGCGAGGGCTCCTCGGTGCGGCAGATCCCCTAGAGAGCATTCCCCAGAACACCCACAGAGATTGACTAACAGTTCTAATCCTCAAGCAGCAGCTCCATAGCGGGAAGACGCCACAGGGGTGGTATAGCCCGCTTACAGCAGATATGGAAGGCGACTGAGGCCCAAGCAACATTTGGACTGATGTGTAATAATGTGACCATGCCTTGCAAACTGTTATTACGTTTGTTCCATCTTAGACGTTTGGGGGGGGGGGGGTCATGTGGCACACATATATACACATATGTTGGTTTCAGATGCTCCACAGATATATCACTGTATGCTTATTGTATACTTCACGTCTCAGGGGAACAAAGGGACTGAGCCTCCTAGAGGTAACTGGAGGGTGTGAGATCTGGCCTTTTGTTTCAAGGAGATGGCCTTGAGAGATTTCCTCATCACCGGAGACTAGGGGGTGGATGGTGTTAAGATCGGGGGAAGTTACATTGTGACTGGGATTAAGTACCCATTGTGTACATTGTGACTGTATGTTTGATTAAGCACCATGTGATTGTATGTTTGATGTCCTGGGTATAAAAGGACAGATGTGAGAAGATTCATCCTCTTTTTCTGCTTTTGAATGTTGGAGAATGTTATTGTGAATAAAGCTGAAACTGAGGAATAAACTCAGTCTCATCCTTCACCATTCTCGACACTTGTTCCATTTCTTATTAGGGCCTGAGCCACTGACAATGTCAGTTTTCAAAAACCCTATTGTAATTGTTCTGTTTATTTTTATTCCGCCTAAATGATCGCATTTTTCACCCTCTGAACGTTAACCAAAACGCATTTTTTTTTTTGCAAACCCCTCAGACCCTGTGAAAAATTTGATAAACTGGGAAACATATGTGCCCCCCCCACAACTAATTTTTGTGGGAGGGACCAAACGTACAAGGTCAATGGACACTGGTGACCGTAAACTTTGCCGTAGAGACATAAAATTTGGGTGAGGTGTGTATCACCTCAAGACATGCAAAAAACATAAGTGTGGCCCATACCCACCACCAACAGGAAGGCTGCCATCTTGCTTCAAAGTCGCCCAACCTCCAATTTGGAAAAAAAATCACACCTTACATTTGAATTAACTAGTCCGGGGCACCTTCTCCGATTGAGCTCATTTTTACATGGCGCCATCTATAGGCATTGGCCATTAAATATTATATAAATTAAGTCAAAATCCCAAAAGGTGTAGCCTAGGCACCATGGTGAAATTTGATTCCTCCCCTTACAACTTCAAACAGCTATAACTGGGGCAAATCTAGTCCGATGTGCCCCAAACTTTCCATGATGGAAAATAGTTCCGCCCCCAACACATCTACATCAAAACACCTGACAAAAGTTATAGCGCCACCTACTGATTAACAAAAGAATTGCTGAAAATCATTTTATTTATTACTCACGCTCCACTGGCCAGAATGATGCAAATTTTTTTTAGATTCACCAGATCACAGCAGTGATCATAACTGCACATGAACTTTAGCAAGACATCACGTGTTTCCATGGACATGCCCTCCTCGCCATTCAATCCGTGACCTTATGGGGAGGGGTGGGAAGATTCTGGAGTCATGAAATTTGGAACATAGGTTGAGGTCACTGTTGTTTATAGTCCTATATGGGTGGACAACACATAACTGACAGGGAAGTGTTGCCATGGTGCAATCAAAAAGTTTGACTCCTCCCCTTAAAAATCAAGAAGCTGTAACTCGGGCAAAACTTGTCCGATGTGCACCAAAGTTTCCATGATGGAAAATAGTCCCACCCCGAACGCAGCTACATCAAAATACCTGACAACGGATATAGCACCACATAGTGGTAAATGAAAGAATTTGTTAAAACTGTTTTATTTATTACTCACACGCCACTGGCCAGAATGATATAAAATTCTCTGATATTCGTCTGACCACAGCGATGATCATAACTTCACATCAACTTTAGCATGGCGTCAGATGTTTTACCATGGACACGCCCTCCTCGTCATTCAATCCATGAGCTTATGTCTTGAGTTTTTTTTTTTTTGTTGTTTTTTTTTTTGAATGCAAAAGATGCAATAGACTTACACAATGGTCCTCTCCGGCATACAACTAGGAACATACCGGTCGCTATGGAGGGTGAGAATATGTATGGGCACATAATCATACCATGTAGGATAACTAAATAGACGGTTATGCTGTTTCATCCCACCTAGCAACAATGCTCTGCACTGTGTGTGTTTATATATTTACATATTTATTCCATCTAGCTACAATGCTCTGCACTGGGTGTGTTTATATTTATATATCTATATATTTATTCCATCTAGCTACAATGCTCCGCACTGTGTTTTTATATATCTACATATTATTCCATCTAGCTACATTGCTCCGCACTGTGTGTGTTTATATACTTGCATATTTATTCCACCTAGCTGCAATGCTCCATACTGTGGGTGTTTATATATTTACATATTTATTCCATCTAGCTACAATGCTCTGCACTGTGTGTTCATATATTCATATATTTATTCCATCCAGCTACAATGCTCTGCACTGTGTGTCTGTGTGTGTGTGTGTGTGTATATATATATTTTATAGTAATATGTACATATGTATATTAGCTCCTCTTGCTTGCTTGTTTTTTCTTGCCTTCTGATTGTTGCTCTGAGTGTTGCTATCCCTGTGCTGTTGCAATCCTGGAATTTCCCCGTTGTGGGACTAATAAAGGCTTATCTTATCTTATCTTATCTTATGGGGAGGGTTGGGAAGGTCGTGGAGTCATGAAATTTGGAACATAGGTTGAAGTGACTGTCCTTTCTAGTCCTATATGGGTGGACAACAGACAACTGAAAGGGAAGTGTTGCCATGGCGCCATGACAAAGTTTGACTTCTCCCCTTAAAAATCAAGAAACTGTAACTCAGGCAAAACTTGTCCGATGTGCACCAAAGTTTCCATGATGGAAAATAGTCCCACCCCGAACGCAGCTTTATCAAAATACCTGACAACAGATATAGCGCCACATAGTGGTTAACGAAAGAATTACTGAAAACTGTTTTATTTATTACTCACGCTCCACTGGCCAGAATGACGTGAAATTTTTTGAGATTTGTCTGACCACAGCGATGATCATAACTGCACATCAACTTTAGCATGACATCAGATGTGTTACCATAGACATGCCCTCCTCGCCATTCAATTACTGAGCTTATGGGGAGGGGTGGGAATGTCTTGGAGTCATGAAATGTGGAACATACGCTGAGGTCGCTGTCCTTTATTGTCCTATATGGGTGGACAACACACAACTGAAAGGGAAGTGTTGCCATGGTGCCATGATGAAGTTTGACTCCTCCCCTTAAAAATCAAGAAGCTGTAACTCGGGCAAAACATGTCCGATGTGCACCAAAGTTTTAATGATGGAAAATAGTCCCACCTTGAACGCGTCTACATCAAAAGACCTGACAAAACATATAGGGCCACCTACTGGTTAATGAAATAATTGCTGAAAACTTTTTTATGTATTACTCGAGCACCACTTGCCAGAATGATGTGAAATTTTCTGAGATTAATCAGACCACAGCAATAATCTTATCTGAACATCAACTTTAGCATGACGTCACATGTGTTACCATGGACACGCCCTCCTCACCATTCAATTCATGAGCTTACGGGGAGGGATGGGAAGGTCCTGGAGTCATGAAATTTGGACCATAGGTTGAGGTCACTGTCACATATACTGTAGTCCTATATGGGTGGACAACACATAACTGACAGGGAAGTGTTGTCATGGTGACATGGCGAAGGTTGACTCCTCACCATGAAATATCGGAAAGTTGTATCTTGGACAAACTTTGTCTGATTTTCACCAAATTTTTGACAATGGATAATAGTCCCACCCTGAACACTCCTATATAAAAATAACAAAAGTTAAAGTGATGCATAGTGGTTACAACATCGGACCCTTGTAAAATGGACAAACTTTGTACAATTTTCACCAAATTTTATACAATCAATATTCACCCTGCCCAAAACATGTCTATAAACAAATAATAAACAAAAGTTATAGCGCCCCCTCATATTAAAGGAAGAATTGCTGACAACTGTTTTTTTTCTTTATTGTTATCTCACCAGCTGAATAAAGTTACATGAAGGAATAACTAGGGCTCATTGACAGTACATGTACATAGAACAGAACTGTTTCCATGGTGGCCGGCATGCTTCAATGGCTTTCTCACCATGCAAAACATGACAGATACAGCTCAGACAATCCTTGTCTGATTTGGACCAAACTTTGCACAAATCATACTGACACCACTCTTAACATATCTGCATGCCAATATTCACAAAATTGTCACACCAGCACCTACTGCTGACATTAGGTACTGCACAAAATTGTATCAATTTTTGTGCAAAGACCAGTAGTCACAATGACATGACATTTTCCCTGGTTTCTCAGAATGCATTGGACTATCCTCAGTGGAAGTCACTTTTGTCCTGTGATAAGCACAGTTGCCATGAAAACCCACTCCTTGCCTTTCAATAATGGACATTTGTACATTGGACAAACTTGGTACAATTTTTACCAAATTTTCTACAATCAATATTAGTACCGCACCGACTGTGTCTACATAAAAATAATAAACAAAAGTTTTAGAGCCCCTATTGATTAAAGGAAGAATTGCTGAAAACTGTTTTCTTTCTTTTTCTCTCACCAGCAGATAAAAATACATGAAGGAATGACTAGGGCTCATTGACAGTACATGTACATAGTACAGAACTGTTTCCATGGTGACAGGCATGCTTCAATGGCTTTCTCACCATGCAAAACATGACTGTTACAGCTCAGACAATTCTCGTCTGATTTGGACCAAACTTTGCACAAATCATACTAATCTCACTCTGAACACGTCTGCATATCAATAGTCACAAAACTGTCACACCAGCACCTACTGCTGACATTAGATACTGCACAAAATTGTTTCAAATTTTCGCAAAAAGCGGTACTCACAATGACATATTAACTTGTTTCTCAGAGTGCATTGGACTACCCTCAGTGGAAGTCACTTTTGTCCTGCGATAAGCATAGTTGCCATGGAAACCCACTCCTTGCCTTTCAATAATGGGCACTTGTACATTGAACAAACTTGGTACAATTTCACCAAATTTTATACAATTAATATTAGTCCTGCACTGAATGTGTCTATAAAAAATAAAAGTTTTAGCACCCTATTGATTAAAGGAAGAATTGCTGAAAACTGTTTTCTTTCGTTTTTTTCTCACCAGCAGAAAAAATGATGTGAAGGAATGACTAGGGCTCATTGACAGTACATGTACACAGTACAGAACTTCTCCCTGGTGACTGGCATGCTTCAATGGTTTTCTCACCATGCAAAACATGACAGTTGCAGCTCAGACAATCCTCATCGTATTTGGGCCAAACTCTGCACAAATCATACTGATCCCACTCTGAACATGTCTGCATATCAATATTCACAAAACTGTCACACCAGCACCTACTGTTGATATCAGGTATGCATCAGGTATGCAGACATATGTGTATGTCTACACATATGACTGCATACCTGTTCATCCCACAAACATTATAGTGAAGTTTCCAGATGACACAACAGTAGTGGGCCTCATTTCAGGAGGAGATGAGTCCGCATACAGAGATGAGGTCCAGAAACTGGTGAGATGGTGCTCAGATAATAATCTGCTATTGAATACATAATAAACAAAAGAACTCATTATTGATTTTAGGAAGCATAGCAGTGAGCCACCTCCTCTATATATAGGCAAGGAGTGTGTGGAGAGGGTGGAGGCTTTTAAGTTTCTGGTTGTTCATATTTCTCACAACCTTACCTGGGCAGTTAACACCATAGCTACGATAAAAAAGGCTCAACATTGTCTACACTTTCTGAGGCTCCTCAAGAAGAATGGCCTGAATGCACAGTTGCTGGTTTTATTTTATCGCTCTGCTATTGAGAAGATTTTGTCATATGGCATCACGGTTTGGTATGAGGGCTGTTCAGCCACAGACCGCAAAGTCTTCCAGAGAGTGATCGAGACTGCACAAAAAAATCACTGGCTGTTCTCTCCCTTCTCTGGAAGAGATTTCCAGGTCTCGGTACCTCAACAGAGCTACTGCCATCATTAAAGACTGTGCTCATCCAGGCCATGATTTCTTTCACTTGCTCCCCTCGGGAAAGCAGTACAGATCCCATAAAACCCGGACTACCAGGTTTAATCATAGTTTTTTTTTTTTTTTTTTTTTTTCCAGCAGCAGTACGTATTTTGAACGGACTTATGTAACACGCACAGACTGCTGATATTATTTTTTGTTATTTTAGGTTATTTTGTGGCAATAACCCTGTGTGTATAAGCTGGTCTTACATATTTATAACTCAGTATGTTTTCATTATTGGTATGTACATATGGTATTAAACTTTTAGGTAATATTGTTTCAAGCATTATTTACTGTTGTAATATAAGCATGTTACATGCATGAGTGAACTGCAAGTGTGATAGTTTGTTTTTAGGGAGCAGTATCTTAATTTCCTTGCATTGTTTATTAGCAATGGAATGACAATAAAGGCACTTTGACTTTGACTTAAGATGTTAATACACCATGGGATAAGAGGGGTCGGACTGAGTTTGGTGGAAAGTTATTTAAGTAACAGACAACAATTTGTACAAATACGTGAGTACAAATCACCATTCATGGACATCACTTGTGGTGTGCCCCAGGGGTCAGTTTTGGGACCCAAACTATTTATCTTATATAGAAATGACATATGCAAAGTATCAAAAATTCTGAAATTTATTTTGCTTGCGAATGACACAAATGTCTGTTGCACTGGTGAGAATTTTTAGCAGGTTTTAGAGGTGGTCACAACAGAAATGAAAGGTTAACGCTGTAGTTCAACAAAAATAAACTGTGAAAGACAAATATATGCCAAAAAAAGATATAAAGGAGCTATATTATCCATCTCAGTCACTGGGCCAGTGGTGTTGGGGTTCTGTGTTGGGGGTTCACTTGCTTGCAAAATTTGGGTGGGGTGTGCATCACCTCAAGATATGCAAACAACATAATTGTGGCCCTTAACCACCACCACCAGGAAAGCCGCCATCACCTAGTGCTGACATGAGGTACTGCACAAAATGTATCACATTTTGCACAAAGACCAGTAGTAAGAATTACTTGAAGATTTAAGTGGTTTCTCAGAATGCATTGGACTACCTTCAGTGGAAGTCACTTTTGTACTGTGATAACCACAGTTGCCATGAAAACCCACTCCTTGCCATTCAATATGTTTTATACTTTGGAGAATTGGGAAAGTCCAAGGGGTCACCAAATGTGGAATGTAAGTCAAGGTGACTCTCTTCTGTAGTTCTGTATAGGTCTGCAATGTGTACCTAAAATTTAAGTGTTGCCATGGCAACATGTTCAAGATTACCTAATCTCAATACGTTGGACAGTTGTAACTTGGACAAACTGAGTCAGATTTTCACCGTAATTGCAGTGATGGAGATTAGTCCCACTCCGCGTGCTCCTACATAAAAATATTTGACAAAAGGGATAGTGCCACTTACTGCTCACAGGAAGATCTGCGCCAAATGTTTTACTTTAATATTCATGCAGCCCTTGAAGTGATGACGGCACATTTTCCGAGCAAGCAAGGGACGACGGGCGCCGGGTTCCGCGGGCGCGTGGAGGGCGAAGGCCTGCTTATGCCTGCTTGCAGGTTTAATTAGGGCATGAGCCACTGACAACGTCAGTCAGTGAAAGCCCTATTGTATCTGCTTTGTTTATTTATTATTATTATTATTATTATTATTATTATTATTATGCCTAAATGATCACATTTTTCACCCTCTGAATGTTAACCAAAACGTGATTTTTTTGGCAAACTCCTCAGACCCGGACAAAAAATTGATAAACTGGAAAAGATATGTTCCCCCTTACCCCTCATTTTTGTGGGTGGGGCCAAACGTACACACATTTTCAAGGTCTATGGAGACTGGAGACCGTAAACTTTACTGTAGAGACACAAAATTTGGGTGAGGTGTGAATCACCTCAAGACATGCAAAAAATATCATTGTGGCCCATACCCACCACCAACAGGAAGGCTGCAATCTTACCTCAAATTTGCTCCACCTCAAATTTGGGAAAAAGTCACACCTTGCATTTTTTTTTTCTGCACGGTGGCGCAGTGGTTAGCACTGCGGCAGCACAGTTTACCCTTGGCCGGGGGATTGTGGGGATCGTGGGATCGTGGGTTCGATCCCAGCCCCCGACCAACAGTGATCTGTGTGGAGTTTGCATGTTCTCCCCGTGTTTACGTGGGTTTACTCCGGGATTTCTCCGGTTTCCTCCCACATGCCAAAAACATGCAGGTTAGGTTAATTGGAGACTCTAAAGTGGCCCTAGGTGTGAATGTGTGTGTGAATGGTTAAGGGATAGGGCCGTATCGTGGCTGCTTCATCCATCCAGGTGGTGGATGACCCTCAATTTCCCCTCTGGGGATCAATAAAGTATACTAAATCTAAAAAAAAATATCTAAAAAAAAAAACTTGGGCAAAACCTTTCCGATGTGCACCAAACTTTTCATGATGGAAAATAGTCCCGCCCCGAACGCAATGACATCAAAATACCTGAAAACCGATATAGCGCCACATCGTAGTTAACAAAAGAATTGCTGAAAACTGTTTTATTTATTACTCAAGCGCCGCAGGCCACAATTATGTGAAATTTTCTGAGATTCATCAGAACACAGCCATGATCATAAATGAACATCAACTTTAGCATGACATGAAATGTGTTACCATGGACATGCCCTCCTCACCATTCAATCCTTGAGCTCATGGGGAGGGGTGGGAAGGTCCTGGAGTCATGAAATCTGGAACATACGTCGAGGTGACTGTCCCATATAGTTTTATATGGGTGGACAACACATACCTTACAGGAAAGTGTTGCCAGGGCAACATGGCTACGGTTGACTACTCACCATGAAATTTCGGAAAGATGTATCTTGGACAAACTTTGTCTGATTTTCACAAAATTTTTGACAGTGGATAATAGTCCAACCCTGAACAATAATTTAGGATGTGAAATGTCACTCTCTGAACCTTAACCAAAATGCAAATTTTTTTGGCAAACCCCTCAGACCCTTCAAAAAAATTGATAAACTGGAAAAGATATGTTCCCCCTTACCCCTCATTTTTGTGGGTGGGGCCAAACGTACACACATTTTCAAGGTCTATGGAGACTGGAGACCATAAACTTTACCGTAGAGACATAAAATTTGGGTGAAGTGTGCATCACCTCAAGACATGCAAAAAATATCATTGTGGCCCATACACACCGCCAACAGGAAGGCCGCCATCTTGCCTCAAAGTCACCCTACCTCAAATTCGGAAAAAAGCCACACCTCACATTTGAACGCACTAGTCCTAGGGACCTGCTCCGATTGAGCTCATTTTTACATTGTGGCATCTATAGGCATTGGTCATTAAAAATTGTATAAATTAAGTCAAAATCTCAAAAGGCTTGGCCAGGGCACCATGGCGAAGTTTGACTACTCCCCTTACAACTTCAACCACCTGTAACTCGGGCAAAACCTTTCCGATGTGCACCAAATTTTTCATGATGGAAAATAGTCCCGCCCCGAGCGCAATGACATCAAAATACCTGAAAACCGATATAGTGTCACATCATGGTTAACAAAAGAATTGCTGAAAACTGTTTGATTTATTACTCACGTGCCGCTGGCCAGAATGATGTGAAATTTTCTGAGATTCATCAGAACACAGCGATGATCATAACTGCACATCAACTTTAGCATGACATGAAATGTGTTACCGTGGACATGCCCTCCTCGCCATTCAATCTTTGAGCTCATGGGGAGGGGTGGGAAGGTCCTGGAGTCATGAAATATGGAACATACATTGAGGTCCACTCACCATGAAATTTCAGAAAGTTGTATCTTGGACAAACTTTGTCTGATTTTCACTAAATTTTTGACAGTGGATAATAGTCCCACTCTGAACAATAATTTAGGATGTGAAATGTTTTGAAGTCCATGCACACTTAAAAGCATATGCTCGTCTTGCTTCTTTGTAATTTTTTCTCATGAATTCTCACCTGTTATTAAACTGTGACTTCTGCACATTAGTTTGCTGCTAACAAATTTTCCACTCTTAACAGCTTTTAATTTATTAAAAAATGTTTTAAACAGTATTGTAATTTAACAACTTAACAGAGATTATGTTCGGAAGCTTGCCCACATGACAAACACACAATGCATTATGGGAGGTGAAGTCCTAATGTGACGTCAACAGACTGCAGGCCACTGATTGGTCAGGGCGTAAGGTCATGAATGTGTCTGTCTTCTGTAGAATCGCCAAACCGCCATTTGCAAAAGTTAAAAAAATGGTTTTAAACAGTATTGTAATTTAACTACAACATATTTTTTCCGGTTCTGGTTCCACCGCACCGGTGGCGCCACACGAGTAGGCTGCCCATTGCAACAGCCTTTTTTTTAATCTTCCTTCTTCTTTCTACACCTTTCACTCTATATATATCACGGACGCACGGATCGCCCCGGGGGTCTCCCGGGTCGGCGGACGGAGCCACGGTTTGCAGCGGGAGACGTTACAGCGGGGAGGAGCTAGTGCTAGCTAGCACTTGGCCGCCGCCCGGTGCTAATGGGAAACTCGACATACCGGGAGCTGTAGCGAAAACGACATGGGTGCCGGGCTGGAGTTTAGGCGGCGTGCAAGAAATATAAGACAGAATAATAAAGAGCGATGGCAAGAACCAAGCAGACCGCCCGTAAAATCTACTGGAGGAAGAAGCCCCCCAGGAGACAGCTAGCCACCAGGGCTGCTCGGAGAGGCGCTCCGGCCACCGGCAGAGTGAAGAGGCCTCGCCGTCACAGGCCCGTGGCTCTGAGAGAGATCCGTCGCTACCAGAAATCCACGGAGCTGCTCATCCGTAAACTGCCCGTCCAGCGCCTGGTGAGGGAGACCGCTCAGGACTTCAAGACCGTCCTGCGCTTCCTGAGCTTCGCCGTCATGGCTCTGCAGGAGACCAGCGAGGCCCACCTGGTGGTCTCTTCTTCGCTAAGGGGGTCACCATCATGCCCAAAGACTTCCAGCTGGCCCGCCGCATCCGCGGAGAGAGAGCTTAGACTTTCTGCTGCACATTCACCAACCAACCATAATGCTCTGCACTGTTTGTCTATATATATACATTTATAGTATTATGGACATATGTTTACTAGATGTTGTTTTTTCTTGCCTTCTGATTGTTGCTCTGAGTGTTGCTATCCCTGTGCTGTTGCAATCCTGGAATTTCCCCATTGTGGGACTAATAAAGGCTTATCTTATCTTATCTTATCAAAGCAGGCTATGTTCGGAAGCTTGCCCATGTGACAAACACACAATGCATTATGGGAGGTGAAGTCCTAATGTGACGTCAACAGACTGCAGGCCACTGATTGTTCAGGACAACCACTTAACGCAGACTGCATTTGGAAGCTTGCCCACGTCACAAACACACAATGCATTCTGGGAGGTGAATCGCCAAACCAACATTTGCAAAAGTTAAAAAAAGGTTTTAGACACCGTGGTCCAACGAAGAGGAGCGGAGTTTTCTGTGCTTGGTGGCAGATCCACAGATACATACAGATACAGATGCAGCCCAGCATAGAACCGGACTACAGACAAGCTTAAAATGAAAGTGAGAGAACCATCAATGGTGAGTGATTTTTCGATTTACAGTGATTTTTCACAAGTATTTGCTTGTGAGAGCAAAACGATGAAATATGCTAATCCTGGTTAAAGTCCTGGTTTGCGCACGTGTTGCACTTTGGTGCTGTGCATTAAGCTGTGTGTAATTTCTTTCTAGAATCTATTTCCACATGAAGCGGACCATGTGCTTTTGTTTTCACCGAGCTCGGCTGTACTGGAAGTGGTTGCGTTGTTGTCCAATTGGGAATACAGGTCTGTCTATTACAATATCATGAAAAAGTTCAATATTTTTTGTAACTCATTTTGGAAAGTGAAACCCATATATTAGGCCTATATAGATTCATTACACAGACAGTGATATATTTCAAGCATTTTTTTTAATGTATTTTTGATGATTATGGCTTCTGTTCCGTCCACTCCCGAGAAAAGGAGAGAAAAGGACAGAGCACAGTCCCCTGTGGAGCTCCCGTATCACAAGCCACCACTCCAGACAAGACATTGCCCAGCCGGACAAACTGTGGTCTGCCCATCAGGTAGTCAGTAATCCAGGAGATCACAGAGCTGTCAACCCCCATCAGTTTTTTAATCATTTTATACGTCACTGTGGCGGCGCCTTGCATGGCAGTGATCCCCCTGATTCTATATATGGGTGTGTGTGTGATGAACACTGTAGATAAGAGAAACACAATTTAATTCTACTGTACATGATTGGCTGTATGGATTGAATGACAATAAAGGGTGATTTAATTTAAACTCTGTCAATATATTACTTAATATATTTTGTAATAAACAGGAATTCCAAGACACATTTTAGAAAGACAAACATATATCAATAAAAGACTACCTGAATATAAAGTAGCTACATTATCCATCTCAGTCACAGGGCCAGTGGTGTTGGGGTTCACTTGCTTGCAAATGGCTTATAGCCCCTGAAAATCCTAAATTCAGTTTTGCAAAAAAATAGAATATTACATAAAATGAATTAAAAAATAGCTTTTAAATAGAAATGTTGGCCGCTGAATTGTTGGTTAACATGGGCTATAGCCATAATCTTCAAAATTAAAATAAACACTTGCAATATATCACTGTCCGTGTAATGAATCTACAGTATATATGGGTTTTACTTTCTGAAATGAGTGACAAAAAATATTGAACTTTTTCATGATCTTCTAATTTTTTGAGATGTGCCTGTATATGTGTTGAACTTGCTTGAACTAACCACTATCCATTTCTGTCTTTGGTCTAGGCAAGAGGAAAGGAAAAGCAGCCAGCCCACACTTGTGCGCAGCATCTGTGTTGGCTCTCCAGTCCAACCCGCTGCTGATCCTGACACCCAGATGTTTGTAGTCCTCAAACACTCCCACATCCTCCCCCCTAATCTGCAGCGGCTGAGAAGGAATCTTCCTCTTCCTGAAGTCAGTCACCATCTCTCTGGTCTTGCTGACATTCAACCTCATGATTCTGCTCCGTCCACTCCACAAATCTGTCTACCAGTGTCCTGTACTCCCCCTCCTCTCCCCCTCTTATACGCCCCACAACAGCTGAGACGTCAGAGAATTTCTGCAGGTGACATGACTCTGTGTTGTACTGAAAGTCAGTGGTGGCGCCTTGCATGGCAGCGACCCCTCTGATTCTATATATGGGTGTGTGTGTAATTAACACTGTAGATAAGAGAAACACAATTTCATTCTACTGTACATGATTGGCTGTATGGATTGAATGACAATAAAGGGTGATTTAATTTAATTTAAACTTGGTCAATATATTACTTTAGTTAATATCTTTTGTAATCAACATGAATTCCAAGACACATTTTAGAAAGACAAACATATGCCAATAAAAGACTACCTGAATATAAAGGCGCTACATTATCCATCTCAGTCACAGAGCCAGTGGTGTTGGGATTCACTTGCTTGCAAAATTTGGGTGAGGTGTGCATCACCTCAAGATATGCAAACAACATAATTGTGGCCCTTACCCACCGCCACCAGGAAAGCCGCCATCACCTAGTGCTGACCCACATGTCCGAGTTTACTTGATCGCCATATGTTGGACAGTTGTAATTTGGACAAACTGTGTCGGACTGTCACCGGAATTGCTATGATGGAGATTAATCCCACTCCACACGTTTGGCCCCACCCACAAAAATGAGGGGTGAGGGTGCACATATCTTTTCCACTTTATCAAATTTAGTCCCACTCCGTTCGCTCCTACATAAAAATATTTGACAAAAGGGATAGTGTCATTTGGAAAAAAAACTTTGCACAAATCATACTGATCCCACTCTGATCATGTCTGTAAATCAATATTCACCAAACTGTCACACCCACACCTACTGCTGACATGAGGTACTGCACAAAATTGTATCACATTTTGCACAAAGACCAGTTGCCAGACAGAAATGACATTTTCAGTGGTTTCTCAGAGTGAATTGGACGACCCTCAGTGGAAGTCACTTTTGTACTGCGATAACCACAGTTGCCATGAAAACCCACTCCTTTGCCATTCAATATGTTTTATACTTTTTAGGGTTGGGAAAGTCCAAGAGTCACCAAATGTGGAACATAAGTCAAGATGACTCTCTTCTGTAGTTCTGTGGTGTCTGCAACATGTACCTAAAATGTAAGTGTGACCATGGCCACATGTCCGAGTTTACCTGATCGCAGTATGTTGGACAGTTGTAATTTGGACAGACTGTGTCGGACGGTCACCGGAATTGGGATGATGGAGATTAATCCCAATCCGCACATTTGGCCCCACTCAAAAAAATGAGGGGTGGGGTGCACATATCTTTTCCACTTGATCAAAATTTTCCCGGAATTGCTATGATGGAGATTAGTCCCATTCCTGCGCTCCTACATAAAAATATTTGACAAAAGGGATAGTGCCACATACTGCTCACAGGAAGATCTGCGCCAAATGGTTTACTTTATTATTCATGCAGCCCTTGCAGTGTTGACGGCACATTATCTGAGCCAGCAAGGGACGACGGGCACCGGGTTCCGCGGGCGCACGGTGGGCGAAAGTCCGCTTACACCTGCTTGCAGGTTTAATTACAATTTTTCTGCCTAAATGATCACATTTTTCACCCTCTGAATGTTAACCAAAACATGATTTTTTTTTTTGGCAAACCCCTCAGACCCGGCAAAACAGTCAATAAACTGGAAAACATACTATGTACCTCCCACCCCTCATTTTTGTGGGTGGGGCCAAACGTACACAAATGCTTAAGGTCTATGGAGACTGTAGACCATAAACTTTGCCGTAGAGACATAAAATTTGGGTGAGGTGTGCATCATCTCAAGACATGCAAAAAACAAAATTGTGGCCCATACCCACCGCCAACAGGAACGCCGCCATCTTGCCTCAAAGTCGCCCCACCTCCAATTCGGAAAAAAAGTCACACCTCGCATTTGAACGAACTAGTCCTAGGGACCTGCTCCGATTGAGCTCATTTTTACATGGCGGCATCTATAGGCATTGACCACTAAAAATTGTATAAATTAAGTCAAAATCTCAAAAGGTGTGGCCAGAGCACCATGGTGAAGTTTGACTCCTCCCCTTACAAATTCAAACAGCTGTAACTCGGACAAAACGTGTCCAATGTCCACCAAACTTTCCATGATGGAAAATAGTCTTGCTTGGAATACATCTACATCAAAGCACCTGACAAAAGATATAGTGCCACATAGTTGTTAACAAAAGAATTGCTGAAAACTGTTTTATTTATTACTCACGCACCATGTGCCAGAATGACGTGAAATTTTCTGAGATTCATCAGACCAAAGGGTTGATAATAACTGCATATCACTTTTGGATGGCATCACACGTGTTACCATGAACACGCCCTCCTCTCCATTCAATCTGTGAGCTTATGGGGAGGGGTGGGAAGGTCCTGGAGTCATGAAATTTGGAACATAGGTTGAGGTGACTGTCATATATAATCCTATATGGGTGGACAACACATACCTGAAAAGGAAGTGTTGCCATGGTGCCATGGTGAAGTTTGACTCCTCTCCTTACAAAATCAAGCACCTCTATCTCAAGCAAAACTTGTCCCATGTGCACCAAAGTTTCCATGATGGAAAATAGTCTCGCCCGGAATACGTCTACATCAAAATACTTGACAAAGGATATAGCGCTACCTACTGGTTAATGACAGAATTACTGAAAACTGTTTTATTTATTACTCACGTGCCACGTGCCAGAATGACGTGAAATTTTCTGAGATTCATCAGACCAAAGGGATGATCATAACTGTATATGAACTTTAACATGATTTCACGTGTGTTACCATGGACACCCCCTCTTTGCAATTCAACACGTGATCTTATGGGGAGGGGTGGGAAGGACCTGGAGTCAGGAAATTTGGAACATAGGTTTAGGTGACTGTCATATATAATCCTATATGGGTGGACAACACATAACTGACAGGGGAGTGTTTCCATGGTGCCATGACAAATTTTGACTCCTCCCCTTACAAAATCAAGCAGCTGTAACTCAAGCAAAACTTGTCCGATGTGCACCAAGTTTCCATGATGGAAAATAGGCCCGGCCCGCCCGGAACGCACCTACATAAAAATTCCTGAAAAAGCATATAGCACCACTGGCCAGAATGACATGAGATTTCCTGAGATTCATCAGACCAAAGGGACGATTATAACTGCACATCAACTTTTGCATGCTGTCACACGTTACCATGGACACACCCTCCTTGCCATTCAATCCTTGATCTTGGTTGCAGGATTAGGAATGACCTGGAGTCATGAAATCTTGAGCAAAGGTTGTGGAGACTGTTATATATAGTATTATATGGGTGGACAACACATAACTGACAGGGAAGTGTTGCCATGGCGACATGGCGAAGGTTGACTCCTCACCATGAAACATCGGAAAGTTGTATCTTGGACAAACTTTGTCTGATTTTCACCAAATTTTCGATAATGGATAATAGTCCCACCCCGAATACTCCTATATAAAAACAACAAATGTTAGAGCGCTGCTTAGTGGATCCAACATCGGCTCAACATCCCTTGTAAACTGGACAACCTTTGGACAATTTTCACCAAATTTTCTACCATCAATATTTGTTCTGCCCCGAACGTGTC
The DNA here is from genome assembly GCA_020510985.1 of Pholidichthys leucotaenia. Classification (NCBI taxonomy): domain Eukaryota; kingdom Metazoa; phylum Chordata; class Actinopteri; order Cichliformes; family Pholidichthyidae; genus Pholidichthys; species Pholidichthys leucotaenia. The sequence goes on from CM035847.1 coordinate 162,831,917, forward strand.
TATATAAAAATAATAAACAAAAGTTTTAGTGCCCCTATTGATTAAAGGAAGAATTTCTTAAAAACTGTTTTCTTTCTTTTTCTCTCACCAGCAGAAAAAATGTGGTTTAACTAAAGCTGATAATTATCCAGGTGTAGAACCTTATTGCCAGCATTTGAAAAGTGTCTCTTCACAAAACATGCACCCACACCTGGCTGATTACGCCCGCAAACATTTGGTCACATACCACACCTGTACATTTGGTAATGTGTTAACCTATGCCAACCATGCAGAGACAATAGAGGAAAGGAAAGAAAAGGGGGGAAAAAAGAAAAAAAAAAAAAACAATTCTTGTTTATGTGATTTCTGACACAAAGGGGGTGGGGGGGGGGGGCGCAAGAGCTTCCCCTAATTTCATTTTTCAGGGTGGCACCGGAACTGGACCTCAGTAGTGGAGGGGAGATGGAAGAAGGCATGGGGTGGGCTGGCCGCGGCAAGGGGGACGTGACTTTTGTCATCAATGTGGGGAAAGGGGCCATTGGCGGAGGCAGTGTCCTAAATTCCAGCGGGGAGGGGAGAGAGGACTTCATGGGCCAACTGCCTGACTGACCACACCAAAGATAAGTGCAACTACCAACACCAACACTGACATAACAGACATGGCAGACATAACAGACATTTTCAATTTACCTGACTTTGATCTGATGTTGACAATGCAGTGTTTACCTAAAGTGATGTTGCGGCTTCAGAGCATTCCAATAATGCTTTTATGTGACACAGGAGTATGCAGTTCGGTAATAAAAGGTGCAGACATTCACAATTCTATGAAATCAGATGAAAAAAATAACTGTAAAAGCCAGAAACGGTAAGTTAAAAACAGAGCCTCTTTCAAAAAATGTCAAGGTAAAAGACTCTGTCACCGGTGACATGGCAGAAGGTTGTTTCATATTGTCTGAAGTATGCCCTGTAAACCTTCTGGAAAGGGATCTTCCCACAGCCCTCAATATTGCCATAATCCCAACGGATAATGGTATGAGATCATCACACTTTCGACATGTGGAAGGAATAAATGTATTGCAGGATTTCAATGTGCCAAGGTACTGCTACTCACTGTGTTTGGTTTCAGCCGGACCACACTGAGTGACATTAGACCTGCATACAAAAGCTATGCAAAATTTTGAGTCCAAAACATTGCTTGCAAATCCATCCTCCAGACTGGTCATTAAAAATCTGTATTGGTCACCAAGGGGAGATGTGGGAGCATCTGTTGTGTTGTCTGATGAGGATAGCAAGCATTTTAAACACTTGGAGGCTCCCCACATCTCATTGGTCAAACCTAAACACATGGACTGGAAGGATGTAGGTCAGTTTGTGACCACGGCAGAGGAATGTGGTCAGTCTTGGAAACAATCTTCCAACCCAAAGGTTCAGTATTCCTCAAAACTTGATACTTACTCACTGCCCTTGAACTGGATGACCACAGTGCAAAAAGTAGTCCACATTGATGTTGCCAGCTTACCCATTTCATCACTTTTTACATTAACACAAGAAGAGGAACATACACTCTCACAAATTCCAAGTTCTCTGTTTTTAATGGGGAAGACAGATGTAGGGTTAATAGAAAATGCAGAGTTGGTCGAAATAAACGTGAAATCATATTATAGACCATACAAAAGACAGTATCCTCTACATCCTGAGGCCCAAGAGGGCATTGAACCAGTGATAGAGGAACTGAAGGTAGCAGGTGTCATTGTACCATGTCCAATTTCTCCATATAACACACCTTTTGTTTCTTGTAAAGGAAGCTCCTCCATCTTCTCATCCCAAGAGCCATTTCTGTCCCTGACCCACACACTTTTTTAAATGACCTACAACCACACATGCAGTTTTTACAGTGATGGACATCAGCAATGCTTTTTTCAGCATCCCGGTACATCCAGATCAGTTTTGGTTTGTATTCACAGTTCTTTTTCATCCATTGACCCTAAAGGTCACACATGCAGTATCAGTTATCTTGTCACAAAGTAAAATATCAGTCTTCTCACCATCCAGACACCTTGCATGCATGACAGTGTAATTATCACAGGCTCATCTAACCTTTGAACATTGCACGGTAACAAATCCAGCAAGCTTTTTGCCAATTTCAAGACAAGGCAAACCTCATGACTGTTTGGCAGAAATCGAGAGTGAAACATTGCCACACCCTTATTTGCAGGACACACATTTGGAGAACTCTGATCTCAAATTGTTTGGTGACGGCTTATCCAAACGTGACTGTACTGTTTCAAACTTGTCTGGCTTTGCAGTGGTCACCCATGACACCGTTTTTCTGACATGTGTTCAGACCCAGGGAACACGCACACAGGCTTGAGTCAATTGCAACAAAGGTTTATTAAATAGTGAGTGTGTGTGAGTGTGTGAGCGCGGCAGTGGATGTGCTGCTGGAGGACAGGATGCACCGAGGGCAGAGCAGCGTGCCGTACGGCCAGACAACCCTAAGGCAGAGCAGAGGAGAGATTAGTTGCCAAGCCAAGCCCGGTGAATTAATACTCGGACTGTGGCTTACTTGCAGATGTTCCTGGTGGTGAGCCGCAGGTCTCCTGCCTGGAGAACAGCGCTCCAATGCGCGCTCGGCACAGCGGGTGAGAGAGAGAAGCTGATGAGGAGCGGTTCCGCCGCTAAGGAGTCCACCTGTGCACAGGGGAGAAGGACTGGAGAAAAGGTGAGTGATAGGATGATGGCTTAAGTGGGAAGCAATGGTTGAGGGTCTTTAGGAGCGTCGAGGAGAAGGCGAGAGTGGGTAGCACGATCTCTGATGAGCAGACAACTCCAGGCTGAAGCGCAGGGCAGAGCGGGCTAAATAGCCCGGGCTTGATGAAGCGCAGGTGTGTTCACAGCTGGAGCTGGAGATGGGCAAGAGTGAGCTGTGACAGCACCCCCCCCCCCCCCCGAGCAGCGCCTCCTGGCTCTGGCTTACCTGGGTGCGCCAGATGGAACTCCGAGACGAGGCGTTTGTCCAGCACGAACGATGGACGCACCCAGGACCTCCATTCGGGGCCATACCCCTCCCAATCCACCAGGTATTGCAGCCCGCGACCTCGGCGGTGGGAGTCCAAGATGGAAGAGACCCTCCACACCGGGTTGCCGTCGATGATCACAGGAGGGGGTTGAGCCCTAGGAGGAGGACAGAGAGGATGAGACACCACAGGCTTAATACGGGAAACATGGAACGTCGGGCAGACGTGGAGATGGGGGGGAGAGCCAGACGCACAGCCACCGGGTTGATGATTTTCGTGATGGGGAAGGGGCCAATGAAGTGTCGAGCCAGCTTCTTCCTCTCGGCCTTCAGGTTGATATCCCGCATAGACAGCCAGACTTGCTGACCCACCTGATAGCGCGGAGCGGCCCTCCTGTGGCGATTAGCCGCCCTGATGTTGCGCTCAGCCGTGCGTAAAAGCGCACGGCGCACCGTTGTCCATATGCGCCGACAACGCCTAAGATGGACCTGGATGGAAGGCACCGCCACCTCCCCCTCCTCTTCAGGGAACAACGGGGGGTCATACCCAAGTGATGCCCAGAAGGGGGACATCCCGATCGCCAACGACAAAGTGACGTTGTGTGCATATTCAATCCGGGGCAGATGGGCGCTCCAGGAGGAAGGATTGGAGGAGGTGATGCAGCGCAAAGTGGCCTCCAATTCCTGGTTCGTCCGCTTGCACTGCCCATTGGACTGGGGGTGGTGGCCAGAGGACAAACTCACCATGGCTCCCAGGGCTTTGCAGAAACACGACCAGGCTCTGGACACAAACTGGGGACCCCGGTCAGAGACGATGTCCGCTGGGATCCCATGCAGCCTCACCACGTGTTGGACCAATAGGTCCGCCGTCTCCCGAGCAGTAGGAAGACCATGGAGCGGCACGAAGTGGGCGGTCTTGGAAAATCTGTCCAAGATCATCAGGATGGTGGTGAAAGAGTTGGAAGACGGGAGACCGGTAACGAAGTCCAAGGCCACATGGGACCAGGGTCTGCTGGGGGTTGGCAGAGGGTGGAGAAGACCAGCTGGGGGAGAGGAAGACGTCTTCCCAGTCGCGCACTGGGGGCAAGCGTGGACGTAATTGGTGATGTCGCCCCGGAGGCCCGGCCACCAAAAGGACCTCTGAAGGAGCTCAATCAGGCGGGAGATCCCAGGGTGACAGGTGAGCTTGGTGGTGTGAGCCCAGTGGATGACGTCACTCCGAACCGAGGAAGGAACGAACAGCTTACCCGTTGGTCCACCACCCGGGTCGGGTTCGGTTGCCTGTGCCCTCCGGACCTTGTCCCTGATGGACCAGGAGACGGTGCCCACGACACAGAAGGCTGGAAGGATGGCATGGTCCCGGTCCTCGGGGGTTTCAGGGGCGAATTGCCTGGACAGAGTATCCGCCTTATCGTTCTTCAAGCCTGGGCGATAGGTGATTGTGAACCTGAAGCGGCCAAAGAACAGAGACCAGCGTGCCTGGTGGGCGTTCAGATGCTTGGCCGCTCTCAGGTACTCCAGGTTCTTGTGGTCAGTCCAGACCACGAAGGGCTGAGCCGCCCCCTTGAGCCAGTGACGCCACTCCTGGAGAGCGAGCTTGACCGCCAGGAGCTCTCTGTCGCCCACGTCGTAGTTCCTCTCCACAGCCGATAGGTGCCGGGAAAAGAAGGCACAGGGGCGGATCGCCCCATCCACCGGTGAGCGCTGAGATAACACCGCCCCATCCCCCGTATCAGAGGTGTCCACTTCCACAAGGCACTGCAGGGCAGGGTCCACCTGGGCCAGGACCCGGGAGGAGGAGAACTCCGTCTTCAGTGCCGCGAAAGCAGCCTCGGCATCCTCAGTCCACAGAAAAGGCACCTTGGGGGAGGTGAGGCGGGTCAGGGGAGAAGCGATGGCGCCAAAGTTCGGGACAAAGCGCCAGTACAAATTGGCGAAGCCGAGGAACTGCTGGACCTGCTTCCTGGATGAAGGGGTGGGCCACTCGACAACCGCCTTGACCTTAGCAGGGTCGGGGATGATCTGATTATGGGAGATGATAAACCCCAGGAAGGAGGTCTTGTCAGGGTAGAATTCACACTTCTCCGCTTTAACATAAAGTCTGTTCTCCAAAAGGCGCTGGAGGACCCGCCTCAAGTGAAACTGGTGCTCCTCCCGTGACCAGGAGAAGATCAAGATATCGTCTAGGTAAACAAAGACAAACACCCCCGGAAATCGCGGAGAACATCATTAATTATGCGCTGGAAGATGGCTGGCGCGTTCGTGAGCCCAAACGGCATGACAAGATACTCGAAATGTCCACTGGGTGTGCGGAACCCCGTCTTCCATTCATCGCCCTCCCGGATCCGGACGAGGTGATATGCGCTGCGGAGATCCAGCTTCGTAAACCAGGTGGCCCCCTGCAGAGAATTGAAAGCTGAATCCATCAACGGCAGCGTATACCTGTCCTTTACTGTAATGTCGTTCAGTGCCCGGTAGTCGATGCATGGCCGGGGTGACCCATCCTTCTTGGCCACGAAGAAGAAGCCAGCACCGACAGGAGACGAAGAAGGCCGAATGATGCCGGAGCTCAGCAATTCTATAGGAGTCCATGGCTTCACGCTCAGGTGCAGACAGGTTGTACAAGTGACTGGAAGGCAAGGGCGCCCCCGGGCGGAGGTTGATGGCACAATCGTAGGGGCGGTGGGGGGGAAGAGACAGCGCTTTAGACTTGCTGAAAACTATGCCAAGGTCATGAAACTTCGGAGGAACTAAGGAGAGGTCCGGAGGAGGAACGTTGGAGGAAGGAGGAGGGAGTGACGGGGCACAAGCAGCGGACTGGAGGCAGGCACCCAGACAGAAGGTGCTCCAAGAGAGGACGCTTCCCGACTGCCAATCAAAGGTTGGGCCGTGCAGGCGCAGCCAGGGGTAGCCCAGAATGACCAATGCGGCCGAGATGGGCAGCACATAGAAGCTGAGGTCCTCTCAATGATTTCCGGAAATAATGACCGGGACTGGGGCTGTCCGGTGAGTAACCCGCTCCAGGGGGAGAGAAACCAGATTCAAGTGAGCCGGCAGAGGAAGGCAGGGAATGCCCAAACGGGTTGCCAGGCCCTTGGAGATGAAACTCTGCTCCGCCCCCGAGTCCACCAGTGCATGAGTGAGATGTTCAGTGTGGTTGTGACAGAATCGAATTGGCAGCATGCACTTGGATAGGGGGTTAGGCTGGGATGCGTCCGCGAGGCCCCCTATGGTGACTCGCGGACTCCCCCTTTTGGCCGAACCGGGCAAGATTCCAAGGCGTGCTGGTCGTCTCCGCAATACATGCAGAGCCCCAGCTCCCTCCGGCGCTGTTTCTCTGCTTGTGGGAGCATTGCCAGGCCAATCAGCATTGCCTCTGGGTCGTCAGCGGACTCAGGCACGGGCAACGCCAGGGGGCGAGATTGAGAGGAGCGGGGAGGAGTACCGCTTGAGAGGCTGGAGGACTTCCACTCGGCGGCCCGTTCTCTCAACCTGTTGTCCAGGCTGGTGGTGAGGGAGATCAGCTCGGAGAGCTGCTCCGGCAGATCCTTGAAGGCCAATTCGTCCCGAAGGCTGGCATTCAGGCTACGGATGAAAATGCTGCAGAGGGCAGCATTTCCCCATCCAACTTCTGCCGCCACAACCTGGAAGTCGACAGCGTAGTCGGTGGCTGACCGGCTACCCTGGCGAAGGTTTAGCAACCAGGTTGTTAGCATGTTATCACGGTCTGAATGGTCAAACACCTCGTTGAAGTCTCAGACGAACTGGACATAAGTTAGGTTAGCGTAGCTGGGTCGCGCCATGACGGCGTAGGCCCAAGCTAACGCTCGCCATTCTAGGAGGTTGGCGATGTAACCAATTTGGCTGTGATCCGTCGGGAAGTCCCCGGGGACATGTTGGAACACCAACTCACATTGGAGAAGGAACCCACATGCCTCACCGAGCTTGCCACCGAAGCGCGTGGGCGTGGGGATTGGAGTGAGCAGGGCTGGAGCCCCTGGGTTAGCCTGGCCAGCCGGAGGAGCGGCGGGAGCTAGGCCGCACTGAGGACCCGGAGGGAATGCAAGCGGGGGATCCAGACGATCCATCCGGCGGGTGAGAACGGTGAGCTGATTCAATATCACCTGTTGCTGATGTATTACCTGATCGACTCGAGCCTCTAAACTGGTTAGCCAGTGTGCGAGTCCGCTGTCCGCTGGGTCGAGCTGCTGGAGTCGTACTGACATCAGTTCAGACCCACGGAACACGCACACAGGCTCAAGTCAATTGCAACAAAGGTTTATTAAATAGTGAGTGTGTGTGAGTGTGTGAGCGCGGCAGTGGATTTGCTGCTGGAGGACAGGATGCACCGAGGGCAGAGCAGCGCGCCGTATGGCCAGATAACCCTAGGGCAGAGCAGAGGAGAGATTAGTCGCCGAGCCAAGCCCGATGAATTAATACTTGGACTGTGGCTTACTTGCAGATGTTCCTGGTGGTGAGCCGTAGGTCTCCTGCCTGGAGGACAGCGCTCCAATGCGCGCTCGGCACAGCAGGTGAGAGAGAGAAGCTGACGAGGAGCGGTTCCGCCGCCAAGGAGTCCACCTGTGCACAGTTGAGAAGGACTGGAGAAAAGGTGAGTGATGGGATGATGGCTTATGTGGGAAACGATGGTTGAGGGTCTTTAGGAGCATCGAGGAGAAGGCGAGAGTGGGTAGCACGATCTCTGATGAGCAGACGACTCCAGGCTGAAGCGCAGGGCAGAGCGGGCTAAATAGCCCCGGCTTGATGAAGCGCAGGTGTGTTCACAGCTGGAGCTAGAGATGGGCGAGAGTGAGATATGACGCCGTCACATTATTCTGCACAAGCAGCTGAATTAATGCTTTAACAAAGGCTTGTAAATTAGGCCAGGGAAAAGCACTTACAGTATACACTGACAGCTAATATGCTTTTTATACCATCCATTATTTTGCACAATAGTGGAAAAGAAGAGGCATGATTACATCAACAAGGAAGCAAATCCAACACAAAGATCTCATCTTAAAACTATTAGACAGTATAAAACTTTCCTCCAAATTGGCCATATGCAAATGTGCCACACACACTAATGGCACAGATCCAATCTCTAAGGGCAACCACTTTGCAGACAACACTGCAAAAGCAGCTGTATAAGGTCATACAGGAAACCACACCACAGCATCTCTTCTTTTAACACTGACAGAAGAGCTATCACATAACATGCTCACTAACACCCAGAAAACTTCACCACACGCTGAAATTTACCGGTGGATAAAAAAGGGGGGCAACATTTGACACCACTTCAAAACTACAAATGATGCAATAACAAACCCCCTCACTCTGAAATTAAATTTGAACTATTCAGTACCCAGTCACTGTCTAATAAATCCTATTTAATTCAAGTCCACTTTCTGGACAAAAAAAATAAAAATAAAAATACTTGATGTGCCTGGCATAAATCGGAGGAGTACTCTGTTCTGAATGAGACTTGTCCACCTGGTTACATATACTTGGCAAGGGCCCAAAACTCAGGTCGTGGAGGGGGCCTAGCTGTTATCTATCATACTAGCTTTAAATTATCCATTATTGCTCTGCCTAAATTCACTTCATTTGAATGCTTGCAATGACTGGCATAGGTGCGCCGTTGTGCCATATGCCCCTAGTGGTCAAGGTTTTTTTCAAGAAAATATTCAGTTCAGATGTCGAAAATTTCCAAGGCTATAACTTGAAAGTGGTAAGAGATAATTGCTTACGGTCAATTAGAAAGATGTAAAATATTATCCAAAGTTTGAGATAGGAGTAAATTTATGGATCTAATTTACATAATGCCACGGCAGCCATATCAAATTACATAACTTTCAGTCAAAGTGAACTTTGCACATATTTACACAAAGAATGGTTCTGATTTTTTGTCACTGTTTTTTGTTTTGGGCATTTTGTTATCTTCAAAGTATATGAACCAGAAAATCAGTTACAATGTAAACAAACAAATTTGTCACTTACCGCTGGCCGGGCTGCCCGCGTGCTTCTTCCTTTTGCGGCATCCTGGTCATTATTGTCTCTTCTGTCGGTCATTTTATTTTTCCCCCTCACATCCAGAAACTGATATGATTATTCCACCTCAGTTTCCCTTTTATCCCGCCGCTATTTATCTTATATGATGACACGGAACCGGCATGATTGTTCTCTCCAGTGCCAGGGCGCTGGGGGCGATGGCAGGTGCAAATCAACCAGCTTCGCCCACCCTCTGTTATAACAAAATGTATATATTTACCTTCATAAGCTAAATAATCTCTTTATAGAATCATAGTTTTCAAATTCAGGAGCAAATGCTTCCTCAGTCTTGCGATCGAGTAAGATCTAGATTTGATTATAAACTCTTCTTCTCTGGTGAGGTTTCAGGATGGTTTTATGTCTGCCATAATTCCTCCAAGGCAAGAGCGGTAAGTTATACCTGTCTACCACCTTATGAGATGGAATCTTTTGTACAACTTAAATCAACTAGGAAGTTTTTGTCCACGTCATATAACATCAGATGACAGGTGCTGTGCTGCGCCTGTGCCAGTGGGGGCGCTATCTGTCCATGAAATCTTGCCACAATAAGGGTTAAGATGTAAGCATCCCCTCCCAATGACAATTGTTCTTATTTACCGACCACCAAAACTAAATGCAGCATTCATTACAGAAATAAATGAGTTTCTCATGTCGTTATGTATCACATCAACAAATGTTATAATACTTGGAGACTTCAACATTCATGTTGACTCCCCCTCCTGTCACTCTGCTGCAGAATTCTTAGGGCTCCTTGATCTTATCAATCTCAGGCAGCACACCAATGTTCCTACACACAACAGAGGACATGTCTGTCATGTTTCTGAGCTCAGGTTTTCTCTGAGCTCAGATCTTAACTTAATTTTTAGTATTATTTATCTCCAAGTCTATTTTTGGTTTTTCTGTACATGTGTGTTGGTTTGCTTTGCTGTTTCATGGCAGATCTCTGCTCTTATTTCCCAGGCACACCCTCCAGCTGATTGCTGTGCTTCAGGTCCTGTCAGCTGCAATCAATTGGTAATTGGGTCACCCTTCCTGCTCAGCCACACCTGTTGCTCGTTTGTCTCCCCACTATTTATTAGACTGCTGCACTCTCCTCCAGTGCGGCAGCCACAATGATGTTCTGACTGACTTCCGTTCCTTGGCTCATTCTCCCCTTCCTCTACTCTGTGTAAGTTATTCTTGTGTCTTTTTTTTATGTCTACACAGTTACTTTTGAACAGTTCTGTCTTTTCTGCTAATAAATGTCCTCACTGCAGTCATAGCACCTGAGTTTGTTTTGTGTCCAGGAGGGGCGTTCATGACAGATGGCTGCTGCCAGTTAAAAACTCAGCTTCTGCAGTGAGGCATTTTTTTCACTCACTTGTGCATTGGAGCACACCATGTCCCCAGCTTGCTGATTCAACACACCCAGAGAAAAGTAGGCAACGGGGTCTCCCACCTTGGAGGAGGAATGAGTGGCTGACTTTATCCAAAGCTTTGTGGATGAAGCTCTCCCCTCCCGTGGACCCAAAAAGGTCTGGGGAAGCATAAATGGAGCTGTGGACATCGTAGAGGCACATCCTGGCCTCTGGAGATATCCCCAATATATGGAACTCCTGTCCACAGTCTCCGCGCTTCAGCGCTCCTTCCCCGGACTGATGTTTGGGGCATCTCCCTCCTGGACCGAAGCCGTGACCGAGGTGCTTTCCTCAGCGAACGTCCATCTCCTCTCCAGAGTCATCCACTCCAGCACCAGGGTGTGCGTTGCCAACACCATTGTGGAGGCAGCGGAGACCTGGTCCGGACCACCAGAGGAAGAACCTCTCCTCTACTGCAGCCTCTTACCGCACATCGAGCCCGGCTATTCCCACAGCAGTTTCTCGCTCCTCTTTTTCCTCATTGGCTGTTCCGCCAGCCCAACCTCTCTCCACTACTGCAATGAGACCCAACCCCTTGGTGTCTTTCCCCGCTGACGAAAGGTGTTTCATTTTTCCACGGGCTACTCCTGTTACTGTGGCTAGAGGGGCTGCTTCTCAATGATCCACAGAGGGGCCCAAGACCACCCTAGCCACACAGAAGGACAACACTCAAATCACAGTAGCAGACAACATCATGATCCGGGAAAAAAGGCAAGTGTTATTTCATTCCACTTCTATTTATGATGAAATGTCTTATCTAATTCCCGGTAGGGAGACTCAGTGAAAGCAGTCCCCTGAGTTCTCCCCATCTGCTGCTGTAATGAACTGTTCACCTACCCTGTCTGTGTCTCCTCTTTCTCCTGAGTGCCCACCAGATCTGGAATCAAGCCGCCGGTTGATGGAGAAGCCAGTACCTCCGGAGGATCCTATGCCAGAACCAACACAGAGTCAAACCCCAGCTTCCATGTTGGAGTAGTCTCCACCATAGGTCACAGCCGCTGGGGCTATGAAGACTGCTGTCACCATCTTACCTGCTGTGGAAGCCACCGCAGCAGAGTCAGCGACTAAGCTGGACCCCCTGATGGCTGAGCCCAAGACAACATCTCCTGGATTGTCAGAGTCCTGAATGGTGGTGGAGCTTGAGCTCAGGCAAGTACTCTCTTTTGTCTTTCTCCTCTCTGTATTAGGGAGGTCTTGCCTGGCTCTTGGTGAGGACAGCCAGGTACACCTCAGCTCGCCTTGCCAGGCTCCACCACTACAAGCGACCCTGACCCTGCTTTGCTTTGTGTTTTGTCTGAGCTCCCTACCAGGGTGACCGGAGATGTTGCAGAACCACCAGATGTCTCTGAGGATCCAGGCTCACCACCGGATGATGCTGTGGGTCCTGCTGCCCCTGCTGAGGTCATCTAGGGGGCAGTTTCCCCCTTCCTGAGGCTGTCATGTGGGTCCCTCCTCGGGTTGAGTCTCCATGTGTGCTGCATCCAGGTCAGGGACCATCATGAATGCTGTGCCCCAGTGTTAGCCCAACGTGGGTGCTGTGCTCCTGCATGGACCTGTCATGGGTGCTATGCTCCAGCCCGGGTTCCACCATGGGTCCAGCGTTCCCCCAGTCCGGGTCCACTGAGGGTGCAGTGTTGGCCCAGCCGGGGCCCACCGAGGGTGCTCCAGTGGTCCAGACCGAAGCTGCCACGGGTGCTGCCTTGTCCCAGTCCTGGACCCCCGTGGGTGCAACTCTTCCCCAGACCACTGAGGCCGTCCTGGATTCTCTTTCTCCTCGGCCAGCTGCCATCGTGGTCGCCCTTCCTCCACTGCTTGACGACGTTGTGGTTCTCCCCCTCCGGCCCTGCTTTCCATCCTTGGGCCTTCCTGATGACCTCCTGGGTCATCCCTGTGGCCCTGGTGGCTAAAAAACTCGGGCCGGTCAACCGAAGGACCGGGCCTCTGGGTCAGGTGGCCCATTTTTTCCGGCAGGCTGCCTGACTCTTTTCATCGGGCTGTCTGGCTGGTCTTGGACTTCAGCCAGCCACCCCAACTCTGGTGCCCTGGGACTGTGGTTTTTTTTTTTTTGAGTATGACTGGGTGCAGGTGCGGGTGTGTACTAAGCTGTGTTTTTCCTCCTTAGCCTGTTCCCCCTTCCTCCCACCCGGGTTAGTTTTTTTTTACGTATTCCTCTCTTGGGGGGGCGGGGGCGCTCTGTCATGTTTCTTCACTTAATCTTCACTTAATTTTCAGTATTATTTATCTGTAAGTCTGTTTTTGTTTTTTTCTGTATGTGTGTTGGTTTGCTTTCCTGTTTCATGGCAGAGCTCTGCACTCACTTCCCAGGCACACCCTCCAGCTGACTGCTGTCCTTCAGATCCTCTCAGCTGCAATCAGTTGGTCATTAGGTCTCCCTGCCTGCTCACCACACCTGCTGCTCGATTGTCTCCCCACTATTTATTAGACTGCTGCACTCTCCTCCAGTGCAGCAGCCACAATGATGTTCTGACAGACTTCCGTTCCTTGGCTCAGTCTCCCCCTCCTCTACTCTGTGTAAGTTATTCTTGTGTCTTTTTTGTATGTCTACACAGTTACTTTTGAATAGTTATGTCTTTTCTGTTAATAAATGTCCTCACTGCAGTCATAGCACCTGAGTTTGTTTTGCGCCCACGAGAGGTGTTCATTACAATGTCCTTGATCTGGTCATCACGGATTGCATTCCCATTATCAGTCTCCAGGTGTATGACATGGGTGTGTCTGATCATAGCACTGTTTCATGTGAAGTGTCATTACAAGGACCAGACATCAAGCCAAAGCAACAGATACAGTTTAGGAATTTCAAGAATATCAACTATGACAGCTTGACTACTGACATTAAAAAGATTCTCGCCATCTCCCAGTTTTCCTCACCATCTGAATCTGTTTACTACAATAATAAAAATCTTCAACAGATCCTTGAGAGACATGTCCTACTTAAAATATGAACTGTTTCGTTCACATCCTCTCCCCCATGGTTCACAAATGAATTGCAGAAAACAAAGATGTCTGGTCGTGCCCTGGAGCGGAGGTTCATGGCCTCAGGCCTAACAGCGCATAAATTGGCCTTCTGTCAACATCAAAAAGCCTATTCCAAATCCCTTACCATTGCAAGATCACAGTAATACTCCAACATCATCTAAAACAGCTCTGGTAACTCCAAAAGACTGTTCTTAACTATAAGTCACCTCCTTAAACCTCAGTCTTCTTCTCACTTGAGCAATACTTGAGTAATCATATATCTAGTCTTTATGCTTCAGAAGAGAGCTATTAGAATAACAAACAAAGCTGCTTACAGGGAATCAACAAACCCACTTTTTCTTAAATTAAAAGCTCTCAAGTTGAAAGATCTGGTTGACTTTAAAACTGCAGTAATTATGTTTAAAGTAAAGAATCTACCACTGCCCGCAAATATTTAAAAGTTGTTACAAATAAGGGAGAAACAATATCATTTCAGAGAAACATGTATATTTCAAAAACCCTCTGTGAGAACTACCACCAAGAAACACTGTATTTCTGTGCAAGGAGTCAGACTGTGGAACACTTTTGGACCTGAATTAACCTCTTGCACTCCGGTGTACCGTGGGTGGACATGTCTCTGCATCCTAGAGTGCACAAGGGCGCCCTCACTGTGGGTCCTAGTGCGCACTGGAAAAAAAAAGCTGCATTTCCGTTCTTCCACTACAGACACAACCACGATCAGAAAGCCAAAGGAGTGCTTTGATTGGTTTAGATGTGATTGACCTCTCATTCGACTAATAAGAGCCTTGAATTGGGTTTCTGAAACCTTGAAGAACCAATGACTGAAAACCTAGCAAGAAGGACTCGCCTACCAACGGCTGCGAACGCAGCGAGCCAATTGAAGCACAGAAGTTCGAAAGCGTGCGTCCCTTTCAAAATCTGTATTTTTTTTTTTTTTTTTTTTGCTGGTCATTATCATTTGTTTGTTCTCTCCCATAGATTGAGTCCCCATCGTGCTGTTTGCTCTCTACATGTCTGTTCTTTTCTTCTTCTCTATCCCCTCACCCCCCAGCCAGTCGCAGCAGATGACTGCCCCTCCCTGAGCCTGGTTCTGCTGGAGGTTTCTTCCTGTTAAAAGGGAGTTTTTCCTCTCCACCGTCGCCAAGTGCTTGCTCACAGGGGATCGCCTGATTGCTGGGGTCTTTCTGCAACTGTGGGGGTCCCCCCTACAGTTGATAGTGCTATGAGATGACTGTTGTTGTGAAATGGCGCTATATAAATAAAGTTGAATTGAATTGAATTAAGGCTGGGTGAAGAGAGACTGACTGCTGCAGCAGATGAAAAAAGGACCCGCAGGAAGAACCGCCACAGACTCAGCAGCACGGAGACCACCCACAAGTGCGACCTGTGTGACAGGGACTGCCATTCGCGCATTGGCCTGTTCAGCCACAGGCGGTGCTGTCCCAGCAGAGTAGACGTGTAGGATTCTCTTCCATGGTCATCATAGACCGACGGAGGCCGACGACGAAGGCTGGGTGACACACACGCATTCGCCAGTCTTTTTTTCTTACTACTGTTCTTATTTGTTTTGAAAAATCATTCACCAAAATCGCAATCATGGAAGCGCAAAACCGCAATAATGGAATTATGGTTTGACCGGGTCGCGTGACCAGAACCACAAGTCAGTAACAAGCGGACCAGCGTCATGTTCGTCTGACAATGAGGAAGACAAGTTTGCCAGCGACACTGCTGTTGTGGACAGGTAAGTGTTATAAGCTAAATTATTCTTTATCCCTGAAAATTGTAATCAAAAATGACTTTTGACCGATCGGTAAATTACAACTGTGCATAGTAGACCACTGCGCATGAAGTCCGAAGTTCGTGCGCCGCGTTCGGACCGTGAAAGCCCCCCCCCCCCCCGCTACTCTTCTGTAGCGGATTGCAGATATATTGCAGATATTTCAGTACAACTGTGCATAGTAGACCGCGGGGACTGTACACCGCGGTCGCCACATCGCCACATGACGGAACAGTCATGTGGCGATGGCCAATGTCCGTCCTCTGTAGCGGGGGGGGGGGGGAGTTTTTATCTTCTACATTACAGATATTGTAGAATATTTTTTAGTTCACTGTAGTTTAACCACAGTGGGCTGCACGGTGGCGCAGTGGTTAGCACTGCGGCAGCACAGTTTACCCTTGGCCGGGGGATTGTGGGGATCGTGGGTTCGATCCCAGCCCCCGACCAACAGTGATCTGTGTGGAGTTTGCATGTTCTCCCCGTGTTGCGTGGGTTTACTCCGGGATTTCTCCGGTTTCCTCCCACATGCCAAAAACATGCATGTTAGGTTAATTGGCTGTTCTAAATTGTCCCTAGATATTTGTTTCCTATAGGCCCTTAGAATAGAGGGTTAGTATTAATGAAAGCGCTTTAAGTGGTCTTTGTGACTAGAAAAGCACTATATAAGTGCAGGTTAGTTAGTTAGTTAGTTAGTTTATTTTTTCTTGTAAAAAAAGCCACACATTTTTTACGTGGCATGCTTCTTTGTGTGTGGGGGCTTGTTTGTTCATTCATTCATTCATTCATGAATAAACACCCCCCCACACACAAACACACAGCCCTGAGTGTCACCTTTCATTAGAGCCCAAGATGAAGCTTCTATATTGAATCACTCAAAAGTTACAGACGTTTTTCCAAACTGTGCCATTTGGCACAATTTGGCACAGTTCAAAAACGCCTGCGAACAACCTAAGAAAAAAGCTGTGTAATATATTCATTTTTTGTTGTATTGTTACAAAATTTTGACCTCAGCTGGATAACACTTGGTTCTACATTTCTGTTGCATTTTCCAGCCCGGATCTGACAGCTGTGTGTTATTTGCAAGCATTTGTATCCAAAAAAACACCCTGGCAAAATTTATTTTCTTCAAGTTCAGTATGTTTAGATGGTGGAGAACGTGGAATGAAGAGGCTGAATTTATTTCTCAGTTCAGGTTTATTAACCATCACGTTTCTCCAACATCTTCTCAAACAGAAAAGAGAACGAACTTCCCACATCTCCCCTTTTTATACCCGGAACATAAAAGTACAGAGTCACATTGTCATTCAATCCCCAGAGACAATATATCACCCCCCAGGTCTTCTCTTCTCCACCTAAAACCCTGGTGGTCAGGAAGTCTTCTCAGAACCATTTCTAAAGACACATCTGCCATTTCTAAAGACACATCTCACCCCTCCTGTTATCCCCAGGAGGTCCAGACTTATTGTTCCTTCTAAGACGTGAGGTCACAGTAATATACATATGCAGCCTAAGCATCTCAAATATGTGTGCCACAAGATGACTGTTACTCAGTGGCCAGAGCACTTAGAGAGATTATGACTGTTTTGCCAAAAAATTCAAAGTGTTTTCTTTTAAATGAGACCAACCCTATGAAGATGCTGCAAAGGGTTGAAGAACAGCTTTTGATTTACTTTGGGTACGTTATTTTTTGGTGTTTTTAGGGAAATTGACCAGAGTGCAAGGGGTTAAAATCATGTACAATGCTTGGACAATTTAAACAAAAACTAAAGGAAGAAATACTCCAAACATATATACAAGATGACATGTAAAATCACATAAGGATTGTCATATCCAGTCTGTGTTGTGTTGTTGCTTAGTTTTTTTTGTTTGTTTGTTTTTTTTCACATTTTGTCTTAGCTTTGTTCTGAATTGTAATCACTCTTGTTTCGTTTTTCTTTTGGATTCTTGGATGAATATGGGTGGGTAATATAAGCTGCGGCTTCAGCCATCAAGCATTTCGGATAACTTATGTTGAACTGTATAATCAAAGGAGTTATTGTTTGATTTGACCTTGTTAGATTTTTCCCCCTTTGTTATATTGTTCTGTTTCTTTTTTTAATCTTTACTTTTAATCTATCAGAAATAAAGATTCATTCATTCATTCATTCATTCATTCATTCATTCATTCATACAGAGGAACAATGCAACTGTCAAGTTCCATCAGCACTTAAGACTGCATTTATCAAACCCAAACTCAAAGAACCCTCATTAGATCCTGGAATTCTATTTAACTACCATCCCATCTCAAACCTCCCATTCCTTGCCAAGGTCCTGGAGAAAGTCCACAGCTACAGGAACATCTTCAGTCAAACTCCTCTTTTGAAAAATTTCAGTTTGGTTTTTGCTGGGGCCACAGCACAGAAACAGCCCTGGTCAGAGTCACCAACGATTTACTGGTGGGTGCTGACCAGGGCTCTTGCTCACTGCTCATCCTTCTGGACCTTTCAGCTGCTTTTGATACATTCATCTTCTTCCGCTTAATCCTTTTCGGGTTGCAGGGGGGTGGGGGCTGGAGCCTATCCCAGCATCTTTGGGCGAGAGGCAGGGTACACCCTGGACAGATCGTCAGACCATCGCTTTTGATACAATCGATCATAAAATTCTATTAAACTGGCAGCAGCTATACACTGGACTTTCTGAAACTGCCCTTCAATGGTTCCACTCTTATATCTTGGGTAGGGTTGAGTATGTGATCCTGGGGGAGGTTAAATCAAGGTTCCACTATGTCACCTGTGGGGTCCCTCAGGGGTCTGTCCTTGGACCAACCCTGCTCAACATCTACATGCTCCCCCTGGGCCATATCATCAGCAATATGGAATTTCTTTCCATTGCTATGCTGATGATACCCAAATCTACCTTAGGACAAACCCTACCTCCTCTGCAGCCACACCACCTGCTCTCACAGCTTGTCTGGAGGAGATGAGGGTGTGGATGAGTGAGAATTTTCTTAAGCTAAACAACAAAACTGAAGCCATACTCACTGGCACTCCACACCAGCTTCAATCCTCCCTTGTCACCAGCATCTCACTTGCTGGTTAGACCATTCCACTTTCTTCAGCTGTTACTAATCTCTGAGTCCGATTTGATTCCCACTTAACATTTGAACATCACATTAAACAACTTTGTAAAACTGCCTTCTTTCATCTGAAACACACAGCCAAACGTCGCCCCTTCCTCTCTCTGCTAGATGCTAAGAAGCTGGTCTATGCCTTCATCTCCTCCAGGTTGGACTATTGTAATGCACTTCTCATTGGGATTCCTGGCAGGAACCTTCAGAGGCTACAGTACATCCAGAACAGTACTGTCTGGATCCTGAAGAGAAAGTGAAAATATGATCACATCACCCCAGTTCTTCACTCATTACACTGGCTCCCAGTAAATGTGAGGGTTGAATATAAAATTTGTCTCCGCACATATCAGTGCATACATGGCAATGCACCTGATTATTAAAAAGAACTCCTTCAACATCAGAAACACACCAGAAGCCTCTGTTTCACAAATACCTATCGACTACATACCCCCTGGTTTAAGATACAGATAATGGGAGACAGAGCTTTCCAGGCAGCAGCTCCACGGCTGTGGAATGCGCTACCTGATTACATGAGAGCACCACAGACAGTGGAGTTCTTCAAGAAAACATAAAAAAAACCCTCTTCTCTTTTATAAAGTATATTAATAGTCACCTATGTGATTTTAACACTGTTTTTACTGTTCTTACTTTATTTTAATTTTTTTAATTATCTTCTTTTTTTTTTTTTTCTCTGTACGACCATTGTGAGAGTTTGGTTCATATTGCCAACACTCGATCGGACTCATTCCCAGTGAGAGTTGGACTCCGCCAGGGCTGTCCCTTGTCACCGATCCTTTTCATAATTTTTATGGACAGGATTTCTAGGCGCAGCCAGGGAATGGAGGGTGTCATGCTTGGTGACCACAGGATCTCATCTCTGTTGTTTAAGATAAGATAAGATAAGATAAGATAAGCCTTTATTAGTCCCACAACGGGGAAATTCCAGGATTGCAACAGCACAGGGATAGCAACACTCAGAGCAACAATCAGAAGGCAAGAAAAAAAAAAACAAGCAAGCAAGAGCAGCTAATATACATATGTACATATTACTATAAAATATATATATACACACACACACACACAGACACACAGTGCAGAGCATTGTAGCTGGATGAAATAAATATATGAATATATGAACACACAGTGCAGAGCATTGTAGCTAGATGGAATAAATATGTAAATATATAAACACCCACAGTACGGAGCATTGCAGCTAGGTGGAATAAATATGCAAGTATATAAACACACACAGTGCGGAGCAATGTAGCTAGATGGAATAATATGTAGATATATAAAAACACAGTGCGGAGCATTGTAGCTAGATGGAATAAATATATAGATATATAAATATAAACACACCCAGTGCTGAGCATTGTAGCTAGATGGAATAAATATATAGATATATAAATATAAACACACCCAGTGCAGAGCATTGTAGCTAGATGGAATAAATATGTAAATATATAAACACACACAGTGCAGAGCATTGTTGCTAGGTGGGATGAAACAGCATAACCGTCTATTTAGTTATCCTACATGGTATGATTATGTGCCCATACATATTCTCACCCTCCATAGCGACCGGTATGTTCCTAGTTGTATGCCGGAGAGGACCATTGTGTAAGTCTATTGCATCTTTTGCATTCAAAAAACTATTAGTTTGTTACGTCTTTTTGCTATCTCTGCGAGCAGCCCTGCTTAGGTTGTACAGTCTGACAGCCGTTGGTAGGAAGGACCTACGAAACCTCTCGGTTGTGCACCTGGGATGATGTAGTCTGCTGCTAAATGAGCTCCTCAGTGCATCCAGTATGTCCTGCATAGGGTGGAACTCGGACTCCAGCAGAGATGACAGTTTAGCCACCGTCCTTCTCTCTCCTATCTCCTCCATCGGATCAAGGCGTTGCCCCAGGACAGAGCTAGCTTTCTTAATCAGTTTGTTCAGTCTCTTCCTATCGGCTGCAGTAATGCCACTGCCCCAGCAGACCACTCCAAAAGTGATGGCTGATGCCACCACCGTGTCATAGAATGACTTCAGCAGCGCCCCTTGTACACCAAAAGACCTGAGTCTCCTCAGCAGGAACAGCCTGCGCTGTCCCTTCTTGTAGAGTGCGTCAGTATTGTGTGACCAGTCTAGTTTATTGTTCAGATGAATACCCAGGTACTTGTAGGATGTCACCATCTCGATGTCTGTTCCCTGTATATTTACTGGTGCTGTGAGGGGCTGCCCATGCCTGCGGCAGTCCACCACCAGCTCCTTAGTTTTCCTCGCGTTGATCTGGAGGCAGTTCCGATGGCAGTTCCGATGTTTGCAGATGATGTTGTCCTGCTGGCTTCATCCAGCATTGACCTACAGTTCTTGCTGGGATGGTTTGCCGCTGAGTGTGAAGCGGCTGGGATGAGAATCAGCACTTCCAAGTCCGAGTCCATGGTTCTCAGCCGGAAAAAGGTGGATTGTCCTTTCCGGGCTGGGGACAAGCTCCTGCCCCAAGTGGAGGAGTTTAAGTATCTTGGGGTCTTATTCACAAGTGAGGGGAGAATGGAGTGAGAGATTGACAGACAGATCGGAGCAGCATCTACAGTGATGCGGATGTTGTACCGGTCTGTTGTGGCAAAGAGGGAGCTGAGCTCTAAGGCAAAGCTGTTGATTTACCAGTCAATCTACGTTCCTACTCTCACCTATGGTCATGAGCTTTGGGTAATGACCGAATGAACGAGATCGCATATACAAAAGGCTGAAATGAGCTTTCTACGTAGGATTGCTGGACTCACCCTCAGAGACAGGGTGAGGAGCTCAGTCATCTGGAAGAGGCTTAGAGAAGAACCGCTGCTCCTCCACATTGAAATGAGCCAGTTGAGGTGGTATGGGCATCTGATCAGAATGCCTCCTAGACGCCTCCTGCTTGAGGTGTTTCTGGCACATCACTGGGAGGAGACCAAGGGCAGACCCAGGACTCGGTGGAGAGACTATGTCTCCCAGCTGGTCTGGGAACACTTTGGTATCCTCTCTGAAGAGCTGGAGCAGGTGGCTGGGGAGAGGGAAGTCTGGGCTTCTCTTCTTGAACTGCTGCCTCCGCGATCCGGACCACCGGAAAAGCGGTAGAAGATGGATGGATGGATCCTTTTGTGGCACTTTCAGATTTATTTCCTTTTAAATGTAAAGTGTGATCTAAATAAAAGTCATTATTATTATTATTATTATTATTATTATTATTATTATTATTATTATTATTATTTTGCCACACAAATTATTCCACCAGACTGCTGTTCGGCTACATGGGCTTTCCCTTGTAGGAGCACGGGGTTTGATTTCTATGCTGAGTACATCTTTTACTAGTTATGGGTTTAGTAAATTTGGTACTCAATTCTGTAAAAAAAAAAAAGCCTAATCTCTGTAAAAAATAATGCTCAAGACACTTAAGACCTCAGAAAGGTACTTTCTCTGCATCACCTTATTCTTTCCAAAACATTTGCATGGATTTCATTGAACTAAGCAAATGTGAAGGGGAGAAATATTGCTTGGTGATTGTTGATACATTTACTAAATGGACAGAAGCCTTCCCTTGCACTCATCCAAATGTGGTTATAGTAGCAAAGAAAGTCTTAGCTGATGTAGTACCAAGATTTGGAATACCTGGAAAGATTCACTTAGATAATGGAACACATTTTGTAAATCAGGTTATATCCCACTCAGGCAAAGCACTTAACATTAACTTGAAAAAAAAACAAAAAACAAAAAACAGAAACGGGTCCTGACCATCATTTGTGCCTATGCACCAAATGATGTTTCAGAGTACCCACCCTTTTTGGAGTCTGTGACTGGGGTGCTGGAGGGTGCTCCTCTTGGAGACTCCATTGTCCTACTGGGGGACTTCAATGCGCACGTGGGCAACGACAGTGAAACCTGGAGGGGGGTGATTGGGAGGAACGGCATGCCCGAGCTGAACCCGAGTGGTGTTCAGTTATTGGACTTCTGTGCTAACCACAGTCTGTCCATAACAAACACCATGTTCAAGCATAAGGGTGTCATTATGTGCACCTGGCACCAGGACACCCTAGGTCGCAGGTCGATGATCGATTTTGTTATCGTATCATCAGACCTGCGACCGTATGTCTTGGACACCCGAGTAAAGAGAGGTGCAGAGCTGTCAACTGATTACCACCTGGTGGTGAGTTGGATCCGATGGCAGGGGAGGAAGCCATTCAGACCTGGTAGACCAAAACATATAGTGAGGGTGTGCTGGGAGTGTCTGGCTGAGGCCCCTGTCCGGGAGGTCTTCAACTCCCACCTCCGGAAGAACTTCAACCACATTCCGAGGGAGTCTGGAGACATGGAGTCTGAATGGGCCATGTTCTCCACCTCTGTTGTTGAAGCGGCGGCCCAGAGCTGCGGCCGCAAGGTGGTTGGTGCATCTCGTGGTGGCAACCCCCGAACCAAGTGGTGGACACCAGTGGTGAGGGGGGCCATTAAGCTGAAGAAGGAGTCCTATCAAGCTTGGTTGGCTTATGGGACTCCCGAAGCAGCTGAGGTGTACCAGCAGGCCAAGCGGAGTGCAGTTCGGGTGGTTGCTGAAGCAAAAACCCGGGTATGGGAGGAGTTCAGTGAGGCCATGGAACAAGACTTTCGGTCGGCCTCAAAGAGATTCTGGCAAACTGTCCGGCGGCTCAGGAGGGGAAAGCAGCTCCCCGTCCACACTGTGTATGGTGCGGATGGGACACTGTTGCCTTCGACTGGGGACATCGTCGGGCGGTGGAAGGAATACTTCGAGGATCTCCTCAATCCCACTGATACGCCTTCCACAGTGGAAGCAGGGTTTGGGGACAAGGGGGATGACTCGCCTATCACAGGGGCTGAGGTCGCCAAGGTGGTTAAAAATCTCCTTGGTGGCCGGGCCCCGGGGGTGGATGAGATTCTCCCTGAGTACCTCAAGGCCCTAGATGTTGTTGGGTTGTCATGGTTGACACGCCTCTGCAACATTGCGTGGAGGTCGGGGGCAGTGCCTTTGGCATGGCAAACCGGGGTGGTGGTTCCTCTCTTTAAAAAAGGGGACCGGAGGGTGTGCTCCAACTTTAGAGGGATCACACTCCTCAGCCTCCCTGGGAAGGTCTATGCCAAGGTACTGGAGAGGAGAGTCCGGCCGTTGGTCGAAACTCGGATTCAGGAGGAGCAATGTGGTTTTCGTCCTGGCCGTGGCACATCGGACCAGCTCTTTACCCTCTCGAGAATTCTCGAGGGTTCGTGGGAGTTTGCCCAACCAGTTTACATGTGTTTTGTGGACTTGGAGAAGGTATTTGACCGCGTCCCTCGTGGATTTTTGTGGGGGGTGCTTCGGGAGTATGGGGTATCGGGCTTGTTGTTACGAGCTATTCGGTCTCTGTACGACCATTGTGAGAGTTTGGTTCGTATTGCCAACACTCGGTCGGAGTCATTCCCAGTGAGAGTTGGACTCCGCCAGGGCTGCCCTTTGTCACCGATCCTGTTCATAACTTTTATGGACAGGATTTCTAGGTGCAGCCAGGGAATGTAGGGTGTCATGCTTGGTGACCACAGGATCTCATCTCTGTTGTTTGCAGATGATGTTGTCCTGTTGGCTTCATCCAGCAATGACCTACAGCTCTTGCTGGGATGGTTTGCCGCTGAGTGTGAAGAGGCTGGGATGAGAATCAGCACCTCCAAGTCCGAGTCCCTGGTCCTCAGCCGGAAAAAGGTGGATTGTCCTCTCCAGGCTGGGGACAGGCTCCTGCCCAAAGTGGAGGAGTTTAGGTATCTTGGGGTCTTGTTCACGAGTGAGAGGAGAATGGAGCGAGAGATCGACAGACGGATTGGAGCAGCATCTGCAGTGATGCGGATGTTGTACCGGTCTGTTGTGGTGAAGAGGGAGCTTAGTTCTAAGGCAAAGCTGTCGATTTACCAGTCAATCTACGTTCCTACTCTCACCTATTGTCACGAGCTTTGGGTAATGACCGAAAGAATGAGATTGCGGATACAAGCGGCTGAAATGAGCTTTCTCCGTAGGATTGCTGGACTCACCCTCAGAGATAGGGTGAGGAGCTCAGTCATCCGGGAGAGGCTCAGAGTAGAACCGCTGCTCCTCCACATTGAAAGGAGTCAGTTGAGGTGGTATGGGCATCTGATTAGGATGCCTCCTGGATGCCTCCCACTTGAGGTGTTTCAGGCACGTCCCACTGGGAGGAGACCCCGGGGCAGACCCAGGACTCGGTGGAGAGACTATGTCTCCCAGCTGGTGTGGGAACGCCTTGGTATCCCCTCTGAAGAGCTGGAGCAGGTGGCTGGGGAAAGGGAAGTCTGGGCTTCTCTGCTTGAACTGCTGCCTCAGCGACCCGGACCTCCGGAAAAGCGGTAGAAGATGGATGGATGGATGGATGGATGGATGGATGGATGGATAGATGGATGGATGGAAAAAAAAAACCATTCAGCTTACCATCCACACTCTGCAGGATTGGTGGAACACACAAATAGGACCATTAAAGAAAGACTTAGAAAAACAATGGCAGAAACAGGAAAAAACTGGATAAATTGTCTACCCCTAGTCCTTTCTAACATGAGGGTAATACCCTCAAAAGGGGGGCTATCTCCATTTGAAACAATGGATGGAAAGCCTTGCCTATTCCCACCATTAAGGCCATTTAATTCAGGTGATGTAGAAGTGTGCTTAGCTGATTACATGCAAAGAATGTTGACTGACAGAGATGTTGTATGTGCCGCTCTTCCCAGGAAGGAAAACGGGGATGCACCCATCACAGCCAAACCAGGCAAAGTGGTCCTCATCACAGCCATCAAAAATAAAAACTGGGCCGACGCTCCCTGGCAAGGACCACACAAGGTCATCCTGGAAACACCAACAGCCATGAAAGTCAAAGGATGTGATTCTTGGGTGCATCTGAAACACTGCAAACCATACCCCATTCAAAACCCTCATCAAGTTATTGTTTCACATCTTAACTATTTAACTGTTTCTCTAAAGAAGTGTTCTGCTGATAGTCCGCCGAGTACTGGTTACCAGTGCCAGCATCTGTAAACGTCTCGTCGCATCAAAACTGACATATTTCTCAGACCCAGGGAACACACACACAGGCTCGAGTGAATACAATAATCTTTATTTGTTCCAAGTGAGTGTGTGAGTGCATGTATAAGATAAGATAAGCCTTTATTAGTCCAACAACGGGGAAATTCCAGGATTGCAACAGCACAGGGATAGCAACACTCAGAGCAACAATCAGAAGGCAAGAAAAAAAAACAAGCAAGCAAGAGCAGCTAATAAACATATGTACGTATTACTATAAAATATATATATATACACACACACACAGACACACAGTGCAGAGCATTGTAGCTGGATGGAATAAATATATGAATATATGAACACACAGTGCAGAGCATTGTAGCTAGATGGAATAAATATGTAAATATATAAACACCCACAGTACGGAGCATTGCAGCTAGGTGGAATAAATATGCAAGTATATAAACACACACAGTGCGGAGCAATGTAGCTAGATGGAATAATATGTAGATATATAAATATATAAACACACCCAGTGCTGAGCATTGTAGCTAGATGGAATAAATATGCAAATATATAAACACACACAGTGCAGAGCATTGTTGCTAGATGGAATGAAACAGCATAACCGTCTACTTAGTTATCCTACATGGTATGATTATGTGCCCATACATATTCTCACCCTCCATAGCGACCGGTATGTTCCTAGTTGTATGCCGGAGGGGACCATTGTGTAAGTCTATTGCATCTTTTGCATTCAAAAAACTATTAGTTTGTTACGTCTTTTTGCTATCTCTGCGAGCAGCCCTGCTTAGGTTGTACAGTCTGACAGCCGTTGGTAGGAAGGACCTACGAAACCTCTCGGTTGTGCACCTGGGATGATGTAGTCTGCTGCTAAATGAGCTCCTCAGTGCATTCAGTATGTCCTGCATAGGGTGGAACTCGGACTCCAGCAGAGATGACAGTTTAGCCACCGTCCTTCTCTCTCCTATCTCCTCCATCGGATCAAGGCGCTGCCCCAGGACAGAGCTAGCTTTCTTAATCAGTTTGTTCAGTCTCTTCCTATCGGCTGCAGTAATGCCACTGCCCCAGCAGACCACTCCAAAAGTGATGGCTGATGCCACCACCGTGTCATAGAATGACTTCAGCAGCGCCCCTTGTACACCAAAAGACCTGAGTCTCCTCAGCAGGAACAGCCTGCGCTGTCCCTTCTTGTAGAGTGCATCAGTATTGTGTGACCAGTCTAGTTTATTGTTCAGATGAATACCCAGGTACTTATAGGATGTCACCATCTCGATGTCTGTTCCCTGTATATTTACTGGTACTGTGAGGGGCTGCCCATGCCTGCGGCAGTCCACCACCAGCTCCTTAGTTTTCCTCGCGTTGATCTGGAGGCAGTTCCGATGGCACCAGTCCACGAAGTCCTGGATAAGCCCTCTGTACTCAGCTTCATCTCCATTGGAGATGAGGCCAACGATCGCAGAGTCATCAGAGAACTTCTGTAGATGGCAGTGTGTTGTGTTGTGTGAGAAGTCCGCAGTATAAAGAGTGAACAGGAAGGGAGCCAGCACCGTTCCCTGGGGGGCCCCCGTGCTACTGATGATCGTGTCGGACACACAGTCCCGGGTTCTCACAAACTGAGGCCGGTTCGTGAGGTAGTCCAGGATCCATGATGACAGGTGCTGGTCCACCCCTGCGCGCAGCAGCTTGTCCTTCAGGATCATCGGTTGGATGGTGTTGAAAGCACTGGAGAAGTCAAAGAACATGATCCTCACCATATTCCCGGGCTTCTCCAGGTGGGACAGAGAACGGTGAAGGAGGAAGATCACCGCATCCTCCACCCCAATGCCATGCTGGTAGGCGAACTGGAGTGGATCCATCGCTGGTTCCACCAGGGGGCGGAGGTGAGCAAGGAGCAGTCTCTCCAGGGTCTTCATCAAGTGGGACGTCAAGGCCACCGGTCTGTAGCTGTTCAGGTCTTTGGGGTGGGAAGTTTTTGGTACAGGTCCCACACAAGATGTTTTCCACAGCTGTGGTACCCTCCCCAGTTTCAGGCTCATGTTGAAGATATACGTCACAATCCCACACAGCTGGTCTGCACAGGACTTGAGGAGCTTTGCGCTGATGCCGTCCGGTCCCGGCGCCTTCCTCGCCTTGATCTTCCTCAGCTCC
The DNA here is from genome assembly GCA_020510985.1 of Pholidichthys leucotaenia. Taxonomy (NCBI): domain Eukaryota; kingdom Metazoa; phylum Chordata; class Actinopteri; order Cichliformes; family Pholidichthyidae; genus Pholidichthys; species Pholidichthys leucotaenia. The sequence goes on from CM035847.1 coordinate 162,859,434, forward strand.
GTCCTCACCTGGGTCCTGGTCAGGGTCAGGATGGGGGGCTGTGTGTTGGGAGTGGGGGGGTGTTGGTGGAGTGGGGAGTGGGCAGCAGGACTCGATTTCTTTAGAGGCAGCAGTGGTTGTTGTGCAGTCAGGGGGGAGGGCGGTTGGTCAAATCTATTGAAAAACAGATTCAGGTTGTTCGCCCACTCCCTGCCCCCTGTGGCCTGGGGGGAGGTATTCTGGAGCCCCGAGATGGTTTTGAGGTTTCTCCAGACCCCGCTGATGTCGCTCTGTTGCAGCTTGTCCTCCATCTTCTTCCTGAAGCTGTCCTTGCCTTCTCTGATCTTTCTCCTCAGCTCCCTCTGTACGGACTTCAGCATCTCCCTGTTCCCTGACCTGAAGATCCTCTTCTTCTCTCTCAGAAGTGTTTGTATCTCAGGGTTGATCCAGGGTTTGTTGTTTGAGTGACGCCGTATGGTCTTGGTGGGAACGGATTTGTCCACACAGAAGCTGAGGTAGCCCGTGAAGGTGTGAATGAGGCCATCGATGTCCTCACCATGTGGATCGCAGAGCTGCTTCCAGGCGGTGGCTTCAAAACAGCCCTTTAGGGTGTCCATTGTCTCCTCAGACCATAACTCCACAGTGTGCATGGCCGGAGGTTGTCTGTGCACTAGGGGTTTGTACACCGGCCGGAGATGAACCAAGTTGTGATCCGATCTCCCGAGTGGGGGGAGTTGTGATGAGGTGTACGCCTCCTTAGTGTTTGCGTAGAATAAATCCAGTGTTTTATTGTCTCTAGTGTGGCATGTGACATACTGGGTGAACGTGGGTAGAATGGGAGACAGTGAAACATGGTTGAAATCGCCTGAGATGAGGAGAAGAGCATCTGGGTGTTCTGTCTGCAGCCTGCTGGTTACTGAATGGATGACGTCACGTGCTGTCCCAGCGTTCGCCGTCGGATTTGCATAAACAACAATGCAGATCACGTGTGAGTGTTCTCTCGGGAGATATGTAGGCCTCATGCTAACAGCTAGCAACTCAATGTCTTTGCTGCAGTGTCGTTGTTTAACAGTGATATGTCCCGGTCTGCACCAGTTGTTGTTAACATACATTATCACTCCACCGCCCCTAGCCTTGCCACTGTCTGGTGTTCGGTCAGCTCGTATCATGTGAAAACCCTCCAGCTCAATGTTAGCATCTGCTGCTAGTTCAGTTAGCCACGTCTCAGTAAACAAAAGGAGAGAGCACTCCCGGTATGTGCTATCATAACGGGAGATAGCCGCTAGCTCATCTAACTTTCCCAGTATCGACCGTACATTTCCCATGACAACAGATGGAAGGGAGGGTCTGTACCTTATATTTTTTGTCCTCCGCCTTACTCCAGCCCGGCAGCCGCGGCGTTTTCGCCTCAGTTCTCTCGGTATGTCGAGTTTTTCCAATGGGACCGGGTGGCGGTTGAATGCTAGCAGCTGTTCTCTGCTGTATCGTATCCTGCTATAGACAGTGGCTCCGTCCACCGGCTCAGGAGACATTTAGGACGATCTGTGTGTCCGTGATATAAGTGGGGTGAAAAAAAAAGACGGATCAAAAGAGAGAGGAAGGGAAAAAGACTCGGAATCGAGCCGCTGTTGCAAAAGGCAGCCGACTCGTGTGGCGCCGAGAGAAAAAAAAAAAAAAAAAAAAAAATGTATGTGTAGTATGTGCAGAGATGGTGAAGGATATGGTGAAGGATAGTGCTGATGTTGTGACCGGGGGACAGCAGAACACCGTTCAACCTGGCAACCTTATAATAACACAGAGAACAGATGTTAGCACTGTCCACCAATAAAGGAGTGTGGTAATGACTGGAGCTTACTTTGCAGGTGGAAGTTGGATGCTCAGGTTGGCTCAAGGGCTGCAGCCAGGGAGACAGCATTCTCGGACCACACCGGTGAGGGGCAGGTGGCCCTATTGGAGCAATGGAGGCTCATACCGCCGCCAAGAGAAGGAGATTCTGCTTCCGGGGGAATCCACCTGTGCACAGGGGAAGATGACTAACAAGGTAAGTGGAAATCAGGCTTACTTGAAGCGAAGAAATGACTTGGGTCATGGATGAAGAAGCCAGAAAGTTGGCAGTTGACGGGAGACGTAATTCTGTTGGCAAGATGACAGACAGCTCCGTGCCAGATCTCAGGCAGAGCAGGCTCTAAAGCCCGTGGGAGATTGGGAGCAGGTGTGTGTGCAGCTGTAGCAGATAATGGCCCAGCGGGAGCCATGACAAAAGCGTTATCTTGTCCTCTTCTGTTTGTTTTTATTGACTTAGTTTTTAATTTTTTTTATCTCATTTTGCTGATATTAGCTTTTGTTTGGTTTAAGCTTAGTGTTGGCCTAGCAGAAAGCCCGATCAGACACATGGGTGGATCAGACCCCGGGTGGGGCTGTTCACCGGGCTAGGCTGACCTGTTTTTAGCTGTTTTTGGCTGTCTTGCTATTCACTTCTTGCCTGGAACGTCATGGCTCCATCCCCAATGTGTGTCAACGGTGTGTCCCTCCTTAGGAAGGTTTCTGAGTTGGAAGTGAGACTCTCCAACCTCTGTAAGATTCGGGAGGCTGAAGACCACCTTGACACTATAATTCTCAGCCGAACAATGGCCCCGGCAACTGACTCACAGCTGGCAGAGACGGCTACTTACCAGGGTGAATTCAGCACATCGCCATCCACTTCCACCCCTGCTCCGGTCTCTTCAGATGTCCAGTACCCCAGCAATAAACATTGGTTTAAGCTTGGAGCTAAACCCAAAGCCCCGGGTGTTTTTTCTCATCCTCAATGCGCGCCCTGGACCTTGGTTGGGCCAACTAGCAAACATCGGCAATTGACCAGACAGGGCCACGCTTCTTCTCTTCCCTTGCTACTGGAAAACAGATTTGACATCCTTTCTCTGGAAGACTTTCCCCACCTGGATGTCGATCATCCACCCATGGCTGCCCCTCCTCCTCCCCCTTCAGCAGCGGCCCAAACCCGCAAGCCCTGGATTAACTACTTTAGGTGTGCCAAATTATACACCAGCTCCAAAAAGAAGAGCGCGCATCACCCCGCCATCACAACAACAACATCAACAAAATTATCCACCACTTCAGAAACCACTGACAAAGCCCCCCAGACGATGTTGGTAATTGGTGACTCGATTATGAGGAACATCAGAAGCAGGTACTGTGTCACTAAATTTTTTTCCTGGGGCTAAAGTGTCTGACATTGAGGGTCTTACCCCTGACCTATTAAATAAATTCCCCCACACCAAAACTGTCATTGTACATGTTGGATGCAACAACATCCCAAATGAAGTATCAGAGATTTTAAAGAGTGACTTCAGGAGCCTTCTGTCCACTCTTGTGAACTTTGGCAGACGTGTGTCTGGGCCTTTGGCACCTTTCAGATGAGGTTTCAATTATTTTAGCAGAACACTCAGCCTTAATTCCTGGTTGTGTTCTGCATGTCCTACTTTGAACACTGGTTTTGTAGACAATTTCAACTTGTTTTGGATCTGCCCATCACTTATGAGGCCAGATGGCATCCATCCAAATAGACTTGGTTCACAAGTTTTAAGGGACAATCTGTTCTATTCCATTAAGCATTTTTTAGTACAGTGACTGAAACTTGGTGTGTTCACTCACTCCGAAGTTCCTGGGTCTGCCAACCATCCCTTCTATGTTTCCGCTTCTCATATTAATCCTATTAATCCAAATAATCCTCACGGTTTAGATCAGTCTTCAGTTTATAACCCCATAGAGAATGTGTCTGTCTCCCGTTACCCAAAATATTATAACCCAAGACAAATACAACATAACTTGATAAATACATGCCTCTCTGCAGCTTCTCTCCATCTGCCACCCATCAACTTTGCCCAGTCTTCCCCCTTAGAGAACCTTTGTCTACTCCCCCTAAAGTTAATAAAAATATAATGTATAAACATCCCAAAGTGATTAAACAAAATGTTGGTAAAACTCAAATTAAACATCAAGTCTCTAAATTTAATAATTTGGCCTCTGTTCCTCATAACTTAAAAATTAAATGTGGTTTGTTAAATATTAGGTCTCTAACTCCCAAGTCTCTACTAGTTTGTGATCTATTAATTGATTGTCAGATTGATTTAATATCCCTTACAGAGACTTGACAGAAAATTCTACCCATTATCTTCACCACACATTGGACCTTGTTCTGACTTATGGTATAGAAATAGAAAATCTGGTAGTGTCTCCTCATAATCCTGTACTGTCAGACCATTGTCTGATAACCTTTGATTTCACTATTTCTGATTATTTGACTCCTAAAGAAAAATATTACTATGGCAGATGTCTTTCAGATGACAATGTTACTACATTTTTGCAGATTGTCTCCTCTATACCATGGGTCAACACAACGGAAATAAAAGATGGAGAGCCTGCTCCTTCCGTAATTGATAGCATGGTAGATAGTGTTACAGCCTCTCTGCATCAGACTCTAGACTTGGTGGCCCCTTTAAAAAAGAAAAAGTCTAATCAGAGGTTTCTAACCCCTTCGTTTAACACAGAAACTCGTAGCTTAAAACAGAAGACTCGTCAATTAGAAAGAAAATGGCGTCCCACTAATGTAGATAAATTCTATTTTGCGTGGAGAAATCATCTCCTAATTTATAAAAAAATATCTTAGAAAAGCTAGAATAAGTTATTACTCTGCATTAATAGAAGAGAACAAGAATAATCCCAGGTTTCTTTTCAACACTATAGCCAGGCTGACAACGAGTCAGGACTCTGTCAATCCTCGCACCCTCCGTCAATCCTCGCACCCCCCTAGAGCTTTCTAGTCAGGATTTTTTGAACTTTTTCAATCATAAAATTTTATCTATTAGAGATAAAATCAGTCAGATTCTTCCCTCCGTAAAATTAAGTGCAGCAACTACTACAACACCTTCAATTGATATCTGTTTAGATAAGTTTACTCCAATTGACCTTTTAGAGTTAGATAAAATGATTTCCTCAGCCAAGCCTTCAACTTGTCTTTTAGACCCTATTCCTACCAGGTTATTTCAAAAAGTCTTCCCATTTATTGGTAGCTGTATTCTTCAAATAATCAATTCTTCTTTAACTTTAGGTCATGTACCACAGGCTTTTAAAATTGCTGTAATTAAACCCTTACTCAAAAAGCCAACACTCAATCCTGGAGTTTTGGTTAACTATCAACCAATCTCTAATCTGCCTTTCATTTCAAAAATCTTAGAAAGAGTTGTTGCTACGCAATTATTTGACCACTTGGAGGGAAATGGTTTATTTGAAGAGTTTCAATCTGGGTTCAGAATTCATCACAGCACTGAAACAGCCTTAGTGAAGGTCACTAATGACCTCCTTATCGCATCTGATAATGGACTGGTTTCTGTACTTGTCCTTTTAGATCTTAGTGCAGCCTTTGATACTAATGATCATGATATTCTACTTGATAGATTAGAACACTATGTTGGACTAAATGGAACTTCACTGCAGTGGTTTAGAGCTTATTTGTCCAATACACTTCAATTTGTTTAATTAAATTAAATCACCCTTTATTGTCATTCAACTGTACAACCAATCATGTACAGTAGAACGAGATTGTGTTTTACCTATCTACAGTGTTAATCACACACACCCCAAGTGTAGAATCAGAGGGCTGCTGCCATGCAAGGCGCCGCCACAGATTTCCCTCCTTCATTCCATTATTGCTGAGCACCAAGCTGGACAGCAGGAAGTTCCACTTTTATATGGTATTCGGCATGACCCGGCCAGGATTTGAACCCCTGCCTCCCGGGTGTGGGGCGGATGCTCTACCAACTGAGCCACCACTCCAGTGTTCATTTCAATAATGAGTTTTCTTCCAACTCTAAGCTCAGTCATGGAGTTCCACAGGGATCATTGGTAGGGCCTATTCTTAGTTTATATATGCTTCCGTTAGGCAACATCATTAGAAAGCACTGTATACATTTTCATTGTTACGCAGATGACACACAATTACACCTGTCAATGAAGCCCGATGATTGTAATCAATTAGCCAAGTTAGATGCCTGTCTTAAGGAAATCAAAGCTTGGATGACTTGTAATTTTCTGCTGTCAAACCCGGATAAGACTGAAGTCATTCTTCTTGGTCCAAAAAACCTTAGAAATACCTTCCCAAATCAAACTCTTAATGTGGATGAAGCTACTCTTACCCTGAATAGTTCTGTGAGGAACTTTGGAGTTATTTTTGATCAAGATCTGTTTTTTAATTCACATATTAAATTTGTTTCTAAGACTGCCTTCTATCATCTGCTCAATATTGCCAAGATTAGGAGCATCTTGTCTCTGAATGATGCTAAGAAACTGATCCACACTTTTTTTAGCCCTAGATTAGATTATTGTAACTCATTATTATCAGGTTGTCCTAAAATATCTTTAAAAAGTCTTCAGTTGATCCAAAATGCTGCTGCAAGAGTTTTAACTGGTTCTAGAAAGAGAGATCATATCTCTCCAGTTCTGGCCTCCCTTCATTGGTTTCCCATAGAGTTTAGAATTAAGTTTAAAATCCTTCTTCTCACTTACAAAGGTCTTAATAATCAGGCCCCATTTTATACCAAAGATCTGATATCACCCTATCATCCTAACAGAGCACTACACTCCCAAAATGCTGGATTACTTGTAATACCTAGAATCTCCAAAAGTATAATGGGAGGCAGAGCCTTCTGCTATCAAGCTCCTTTTCTGTGGAACCAGTTACCAATCTGGGTTCGGGAGTCAGACTCGATCTCTGTTTTTTAAGAATAGGGTAAAAACCTTCCTCTTCAATATAGCCTATGATTAGGGCCGGATCTTGTGTCTCTTAACCCCCCCCCCCTTTGTTTTGCTGTTAATTGATTAAGACTGCCGGGTGACCTCCAATAATGTACTTGGCTTCTCTCCGTTAATGTTTGCTCTCTTTATGTCTGTTCTTTTCATCTTCTCTGTCCCCTCACCCCCCCAGCCAGTCACAGCAGATGACTGCCCCTCCCTGAGCCTGGTTCTGCTAGAGATTTCTCCCTGTTAAATTGGAGTTTTTCCTCTCCACCATTGCTAAGTGCTTGCTCACAGGGGATCGTCTGATTGCTGAGGTCTTTCTGCAATTGTGGGGTTTTCCCTACATTTGAAAGTGTTATGAAATGACTGTTGTTGTGATATGGTGCTATATAAATAAAGTTGAATTGAATTGTATAGCGAAACAACTGATGTTTCTCATGGAGAGACAAAATGCAAGAGAGAAAAGGCTGGTAGTAGAAAGATGTGAATGGTACACCTGTTTGTTTCCTAACCTTCATCTTTGTGTTAGTACTTTTGATGTGGTTACTCTTATAAGCATCATTACCTATTTATCGCAGGGCAAGTTATGTTACTCATATGCATCACGACTGGCTAGAAGGACCAGGTTATGATGACCATGCTTATCCTGGTAATGTGTGGTGGAAGTATGCTAACCACACAGCCAAAACAGCTAATCATTCAAATTGTTATGTGTGTTCTTTGCTCCCACTCTCAGCTGGTCAAACATCTGTTGTTGCTAAGCCAATGGAACTGTCAGAAGCTGTTTCTTGCATGAGGCTATGTATGGAAATAGTACAGCAAGCATTAACTTGAACCACACCTGCCACATTGTCTATGACTCCACTGACCGGAGACACGACACCCCTTACTCGGTGAAGGCAAGATTAACCTCTCTGGGGAATTTTTCCTTTTGTCTAAAAGGGTGTGGAAATGTCTCTTTGGACAGTTTATCATTTTCCAGGTGTGTAATGGTACACAGTACATCTCGCCCCTGTACTGCTACCTGCCACACCGGCATAGTGGGCAAAAGCTGTCCTGAAGATCCTTAATGTCAGTCTAGAAGTCTGGAAGGCAATGTCACCCTTCAGGAGCTCTGCAGCACTGCAAACTGTGATTCTCACAAGTACGGCACATATATGGTGGCAGGGAGTTGGTGACTGTGTGGCCGTCGTGCCTACTCACACCTACCTATGAACTGGAGAGGGGTGCGTGCCCTTGTGGTGGTGACTGACCATACCATCATATTGTTGGCAGGACAGGTGGGCAAGGTAAATAGAGATGTCTCTTTTTCACCACATGATCCCTACTGGGGCATAGTTGTGCCGGAAGAATTCAAGTTAGAAAACATTGGCTGGAGGTACTTAATTCCTTGTTCCCATGGGTGGGATTGGCTAAGAATACATTATGAATTGAAACAACTAGTTATAGACTACACTCATTTCTGAAGTTTCTTTGTCTGCTTTTAGTGGAATAAAAGAGGAGTTAAAAGCCTGAAGACTTATACTGACCCAAAATAGGATTGTTCTTGAGCAAATAACTGCCACCCGAGGGTGTGTGTGCATAATTGTGGGGGATTATTGTTGTAATTTTATCCCTGACAATGATGCAGATGGTTCCATGATTGCCCCAGCAATACGGAACTTGACTGCTTTGCTGGTGGCCATGACAAAGGACAATGTCACTGATGAATATACCTGGTTAAGTTGGTTATTCCGTTCATGGTCTCAGCACGAACTTGTTAATGATTTTTGTGGTAATATTACTGGTCTTTTCTTGTGTCATCCCCTTGTAATGTAATTATATAATAAAATATTTGTCATAAGGTACAGGAATTATTTAGTTTATTTAATAGTGGGTGTGAAAGGGGGCGGAGTTAAACCATCACTTCTACACCCGCTAAATTAAATAAAAGCACTCATAAAAGGGGCACCAGTCACAATGGACAATAATATTAACTTTAATTTTATTTAATTTTGTACCTTCAAATACTTAATGAATCAGTCTCAAAGTTTCAGTGAGTTCTTCTCCTGCCGTGATTAGGAAACAGATATATGCGAAAGGAAAACACTTCAACTTCTCTCATTCACCCTTTTATTAAACTCATTCAGGTTACATGATATGGCGTTCAAATGATGGATAAACAGATTCAAATGTATGATATCACATCAACTGTTATTGGATTCCTGAACATAAAATACCGCGTTACACCTCTGTAGAACCAAGGAGGAACCAGACTTATGTTTCAACGGTAAATGAAGGCTGAAATGGCTAACAAAACAATGCAATTTTATGGGCAAAATTCATAAGCTAATTATCTAAAAATGACTTCTGAATTAATCTACAAAATTTAAGGGAAATTACTTAAAAATGACTAAGAGTCTTCCTTCAGTTTATAGCTTTATCCTGTGGCTAAGAGACTAATTGAGCCCTGAAATACGGGCTATATTCAATTGTAATTTAATTGTTTGGACATCACGTTTTAACCCAGGAGACAAGAAAAGTAGGAGTTTCACTCACACAACAGCTGTAGGTCCACGTTTCAGCGGGTCGGTACTGCTGGGTTTTGAAGTTAGGACGTCGGAGGAGTCGGCTGCTGTTATAATTCCTCACAGCCTGGAAGTGATAACTATGCTGGAGGCCCTTCAAGACAGTGGCAGCCATGGATGGTTTGTCTCAGGGCGGCGTGAAAATCCTTGGAACAAGTCCAGCCGAATCGGTGAAGTCTCTAGGAGTGGGATAGACCAAAAAAACTGAAGGAACCACTTCTCAGTCAGGCGGGAATGAGGCCGGAAAGAGAGTCCAAAAGCAGTCTCTGTTCACTTTAAATTAGGGAAATTAAAGGTCCACTTTAACGGTGTGAAAAGTAATAAAAAAAAAAAATGAGAAAAACATTTACTAGGATAAGAATGGCTTCTGAGGTGAAGGAAAAAGTTTGAGAATTTGATTCTCTGAAAAAGCGAGCTCTAAAGAAAAGGTGATTTCTCCTCAGTAACCAGAAAAACTAATGCAGGATTTGACAAACTTCACACAGAACAATTTAGATGAAATAAAACTACACGGAACGTTGAAACGGTGGAATAAAATCTTCCCAGACTTATCTAATCTTATCCTGTCTCTTTCTTGTCTGCTTTTTCTTCTTTAACTTTAACTTGACTTATATCTGTTTCTTTTTCTTTCTGCTTGTCTTGTTCTAATTCTTAATCTGTATGTTTTTGTTTTTTTTTTCTGAATCTTGTCTCAATCTCTTCAACTGTAACTGCAGAGCAGCTTCTACTACTTTTTATGACCCCGCTTGGTCATAAAATTGTGATGCCGATCGCAAGACTGACCAGTCGACTTTATCAAAAGCAGTTTGAAATGGCTGCCATCCAATGTGAGAACATTTCTTTGTTTGAGAGCAGCCAATCAAACGAAGACACCATCCCATGAAATTGCAGAGAAAAATCAACACTCAGTCAGTTCTTATGGAATTAGGTGCTCAATATAAAATCCAACTAAATTAAATGACTTGGCTAATTTTGGTGATCATGCATTTATACCATTACTCTAATATTACATTTGTTTGAATAACACTCATGAATATAACTTTTCTTATACATAATTATAATGCATGCATTCATATTTAGATCAAAGCTTAATGTAGTACAGCAAACCATGGTTGGTGATAAAAGGGATGATTTTCAGTGTCCTTGGGATCCAGGGGAGAAGAGGATAAGCTGAAAGAAACTTAATGTTTAGAACAAATTAAAAAAGTCATCCTATATACTGAAACACATTTCGTAGGTATCCGCTAGGAGGTACTGTTGAGCTGTAGATGATTTCTTTTAGGTCCATGGTATCTGGAAGGAAATCTGGAAAACATCGGGGGATTTAAACCTGTCTGATTAAGCCGTTTATGACCCTTTTAAGAGCATTGGTTTCCTGTAAAGGAGGATGTTATCCAAATGCAGTGTTCATGTTGGAGGTCTGGTCTCCCGAGTTTTATATTCCTTTGAGCCTTTAAAAGCAAATTCTGATCCTTGCAATCTCTGCAAGAGGCAACTGTTTACATTGGGGTCCTGGGAAAACATCTTTGGTTCAGGCTGGGATGAGTGTAGTCACTATGAAAGCCAGTGATATTCCTGTAGAATGCAGAAAAGTGGTTTTCCTGTAGAAGGAATAAAGTGAAATTCCTGTAAAATGGAGAGAAGTGATCTTCTGTCTTGGTTTGAGGAGACAATGATGCTACACCCTGCATCTGTAATATGATGATGAGACTTGTCCATGTTAAATTTGTTATGTACCATGGAGCAGGTGCCTGTCATGTTTGCCTCTATGAGGCAGAAGATGAGACAAACCAAAGCTTGAATGGTGTTGTGCATTTATTAAACTAAAGAACATAACAGTCCGAAATATGCAAAATACAAAATGCCAAACAAGGAAAAACTTACAAGATTTGCCTCCAAGCGGCGGAAGTGCTCTGGAGGGGAGATCAGCTCATACAGCCGAAGAGAATGGAGTACAGATCTGAAAAACAACAGGAGGAACATACAACATAGCGGTGAGGAGTAAGTGACCAGACTGAGCTTAAGTAGTGGGTGAAATGACAACATGAGTGATATCAGGTGTGGGTTCACCTGAGCATGAGAAGGGAACAACAACTAATAATTGGAATCAGCTGATAGTAATGAGGGGTGAGGGAGGAGCGGCTGACAGCTTGACATGCAGCTCCGATACAAACCCGGAAATGCTACCTGACAGCTGTCAACTCACAGAATGAATATAAACAACCCCAAATACAGACAAGAACATAATTACAAATGGAGCAAAATAAAGCCAACATAAACTGAAACACAAACAGACAAAATAGGGTATAGTGACAACTCAAATAGGGCACAAAAAATACAACAGATAAATACATCAAAATACAACAAAAGAGCCACGAGTCTGAGTCTGGAAGAACAATGGACCCAGCTCGTGACACTGCCAAGGATGATGGAGATGATGAACAAACAGTGTGAGCTCAAAGTGTCTCTCCCTGACCCAAGTATAGAGTAAAAGTATGGTTGACAAGCAGAAAAACTGAAAGAAGTTGCATGATCATAATGTGAAGTTGAAATGTACTACCTGTAAATACATTTATGAAGTTTGAAACAGTATTTTTATTTTACTTTATTTTGTTAGTTTTATTTCTGTTTTATGGTTAGCACAGAGTGGTTAGCACTGTGGCAGCACAGCAACTCACCCTTGGCCAGGGGATCCTGAGTTCGATCCCAGCCCCCGACCAACAGTGATCTGTGTGGAGTTTGCATGTTCTCCCCGTGTCTGCATGGGTTTACTCCGGGATTTCTCCGGTTTACTCCCACATGCCAAAAACATGCAAGTTAGGTTAATTGGCATCAAAACTGGGGATTCTAAATTGTCCTTAGGTATGACTGTGAGAGTGAATGTTTGTCTGTCTCTTTGTGTTGGCCCTGCGATGGACTGGCGATCTGTCCAGGGTGTACCCTGCCTCTTGCCCAAAGATGCTGGGATAGGCTCCAGCCCCCCCACCCCCACCCCCGCGACCTGAAAAGGATCAAGCGGAAGAAGATGAATGAATGAATGAATGAATGCATTTCTGTTTTTATATTTTATTATTTTTGCTTTGTTTTCATCTTTTATGTTTTGTTACAAGCTGCAATGACACGTAGCAATAACAAATATCCTTATTTCCTTACTATCATCCTTAATTTATCATTTGATTTCAATGTTTTTATCAATAATTACTTTTACCTTTAATTAGAAAGTTTTACTGTTCCATTTTTCCTCCTAAAGGATTAAATGCACCTGGGCACCAGGAGCAGCAGGGTCAATGGGGGACTTTCCCAGTCACTAGCTAGTTAGGGTCTGTTGCACATCAATGCACTGGAGCTTAGCATAGATGTCATAACTTATCACTTGATGGAATAATTTTGTATTCTTTATCTTTTGGTACCTCAGAGTCTGGGTGAAATGTGTACAAGGTCAACCAGCTGGAAATTTATCTGGTTGTTCTCATGCGAATGTTCTATGCTGTAATGACTATGTCTAAGAAGGAAGACAGTTTGGAAGACCCAGACTGAACCAAATATTCTCTCATGGACAGTTTTGAGATAACAGGATGCTTAAAGACTGAAAATTGTGTATGTGATTCAGAACAATTTCCGGAGGCGACTGAGTGCATCACTTATTGTTCCCCACTGATCAGTGCAAATTAAATTTACTGACATTTTAATCCTGCCTGATTCTTTGACTACTGGTTGAAGAGATTTTTCCATCACAACACTATGTTATAAAAAGGTTAAAAATACTTTAATTTGGCAGAGGTAAGGTAAACCCCTAGTCTGTGTATCTGTCACACTGATAACAATAATAGATTTCATCTTGTACAGGTAACCAAAAGGGCACAATGTCATCACCCGCCGCTCACGGGCATCCGCCTCAGCTGCGCGCACACCTGCACCTCGTTAGTGCGCGGCTATTTATTCCATCTCGCCCTGAGCTGCAGCCTGGAGCCGTCTGTCTCCCTGCGTACTCAAACCCTCAGCAGCATCCTACCCTCCAGGCCTGCTGACTCCTCATCACGGCACGTAAGCTGTCCATTACTGTCATACCTTTTCCTGTCAGCCTTCCCCTGTGTACAGGTGGACCTCCCGGCGGCGGACACTCTCCCCTTCGTCTCGCCGCTCCTCTGCCTCGCCGCTTCATCTCGGACGCACAGCAGGACGCTGCCTCCCAGGCTTGGGACCTTGCCAATGCCAGCCACCGCAGTACTACAAGTAAGCACAGAACCTTGTTACTCTCCTGTGTGGTTGCCCAGCTAACCCCTGTTCTCCTCTCACTCATAGGGTTGCCTGGCCACACGGCGTGCTGCTCTGTCCTGACCTGCATCCTCCACCCTCAGTACATACTTATCTCTCACACACGCATCCATACACATCACATTGTTTATTAATAAAGCTTTCAAATCTGCCTGAGCCTGCGTGCGTGTTTCCTGGGCCGAATAATATGTCACACAAATGAATTCAGGTATCGAACGTTTCACAACATTTATTTATATATTTTAAAACAATAAAAACAAAACACATTTACATCCTAAAATGAACTGGAACTGACATAAATGACTGCTGGAGCTTAATAGCAACAGCCATTTTTTTTTTTTTCTAAAACAGATGAACTTAAACAGACCATAAAAATGTGATTCAGCATATTTACAAAAAACAGAACAACTAACAGCAGTCAAAGTCCTTACAATCTGATCTAAAGTGTTGTCATAATTATGGTGTCAAAACTAGAGAGCTGTCCAGTTTGATCACTGCTGTGCTACATTAGCATAACTGTCAATAGCACTATACCATATAGTTATTTAAAAAAGGTTTACCGAAGATGTGCATCAGAGAGGATTATGTTAAATAAACGATTCTATACCACAAGAGTCATCGCTTGGCACGCTGTCTGGCGCATAATAATCAAAGATCTGAGATGTTAGCAGTCTGCAGTATATTGATGTTAGCCTCCAGAAAGTGCTGTTTATCGCCACCTGACAACTGGTATGAGATTATACTGAATCCTTTCAATTGCACCTTTAAAGTGCTGATGACACATTCTTGACTTCCTTTAATTTTTCAACGCATAATACAATATTACAAAATAGGTTGGTCTGTGCAGTTCTAAGTCAAACAGGCTTTTTTCACGCGAACATCCGACATTTTCATGAGCGCAAAATCACCCATTGCCTCAGTGGCTCGAAAACCCCCCAGCCATGTTGTAATGTCATCAATGGAGCACAGCGCTTGGCTGCCCTTTGTACACACAGGATGGAAGCGGTTGAAAACATCGACCATGGTTCCAGCACATGTAGTCTGGAATTGGTTTGTGTTCTCCAAACTTCAGACGATTATAGTTCCAAAGAATGGGATGACAATGAAGAATCTGGGGGCATCAAACCATATAGGTTTGAGCCGTACCAAGCAGGCATTATGCCTAGCGAGTCAGACTCAGTGACAGTCAGCTGTTCATGTTTTGTGTGCATCATCTGCCGTGTTGTCAGGCAGCCAATATTGCCAACACTATCACGATGTGTTAGCCACTCCACACAGCCGTGGTTCTGTTGCGCCCCTTGTAGCGATGTTAGCTCTGGGGCGCAACCATGGTTAACACGTTAACCATACGCTAGATCCAGGAGCTTTAGCTAACTATAGACCAATCTCTAATCTCCGTTTCATTTCAAAAATCTTAGAAAGAGTTGTTGCTACGCAATTATTTGACCACCTGCAGGGAAATGGTTTACTTGAAGAGTTTCAATCTGGGTTTAGAATCCATCATAGTACTGAAACAGCCTTAGCGAAGGTCACTAACGACCTCCTCATTGCATCTGATAATGGACTAGTTTCTGTACTTGTCCTTTTAGATCTTAGTGCAGCTTTTGATACTATTGATCATAATATTCTACTTGATAGATTAGAACACTGTGTTGGACTTAATGGAACTTCGTTGCAGTGGTTTAGATCTTATTTATCTGATAGGTTCCAGTTTGTTCATGTAAATGATGAGTTTTCTTTCAGCTCAAAGCTTAGTCATGGAGTTCCACAGGGATCTGTGCTAGGCCCTACTATTTTTAGTTTATATATGCTTCCGTTAGGCAACATTATTAGAAAGCACTGTATACATTTTCATTGTTATGCAGATGACACACAATTATACCTGTCAATGAAGCCAGATGATAGTAATCAATTAGCCAAGTTAGAAGCCTGTCTTAAGGAAATCAAAGCTTGGATGACTTGTAATTTCCTGCTATTAAATTCAGATAAGACTGAAGTCATTCTTGTTGGTCCAAAAAACCTTAGAAATTCCTTTCCAAATCAAACTTTCAGTTTGGATGCAGTTACTCTTTCTCTTAATAGCTCTGTGAGGAACCTTGGAGTTATTGTTGATCAGGATTTGTCCTTCAATTCACATATTAAATTTGTTTCTAAGTCTGCCTTCTATCATTTGCGTAATATTGCCAAGATTAGGAGCATCTTGTCTCAGAGTGATGCTGAGAAGCTGATCCATGCTTTTGTTAGCTCGAGATTAGATTATTGTAATTCTTTATTATCAGGCTGTCCTAAAACATCTTTAAAAAGTCTTCAGCTGATCCAAAATGCTGCAGCAAGAGTTTTAACAGGTACTAGAAAGAGAGATCATATCTCTCCGGTTCTGGCCTCCCTTCATTGGCTTCCCATAGAGTTTAGAATTAAGTTTAAAATCCTTCTTCTTACTTACAAAGCTCTAAACAATCAGGCTCCTTTTAATTTAAAAGATATGATACTACCGTATCATCCTAACAGAGCACTACGCTCCCAAAATGCAGGATTACTTGTAATACCTAGAATCTCCAAAAGTACAATGGGAGGCAGAGCCTTCAGTTATCAAGCTCCTCTCCTGTGGAATCAGCTGCCAATCTGGATTCGGGAGTCAGACTTGATCTCTGTTTTTAAGAATAGGGCTAAAACCTACCTTTTTGATATAGCCTACAATTAGGGAGGGATCATGTGTTTCTGAACCCTCCCTTAGTTATGCTGCTAATAGGTTTAGTCAGCCGGGGGACCTCCAGTAATCCACTGGGCCTCACTCCTTTCCTCACTCTCTATGAAATATTTTTTTTTTGCTGGTCATTAACATTTGTTTGTTCTCTCCCATAGATTGAGTCCCCATCGTGCTGTTTGCTCTCTACATGTCTGTTCTTTTCTTCTTCTCTTTCCCCTCACCCCCCAGCCAGTCGCAGCAGATGACTGCCCCTCCCTGAGCCTGGTTCTGCTGGAGGTTTCTTCCTGTTAAAAGGGAGTTTTTCCTCTCCACCGTCGCCAAGTGCTTGCTCACAGGGGATCGCCTGATTGCTGGGGTCTTTCTGCAACTGTGGGGGTCCCCCCTACAGTTGATAGTGCTATGAGATGACTGTTGTTGTGAAATGGCACTATATAAATAAAGTTTAATTGAATTGAATTGAACACATCTCCTCTCCTTGTTTGCTGGGCGATGTCGGCCCCGAACGCCTACTGTTTGTGTTTCTGTGTATTTTTTGTGAGTCTTCACCTTTTGGAATCAGTTTTTATGTTCAATACATGTGCTGTGGTGAATCCTGCACTTAAATCCTTGTGTAAATCCTCGTTAATTATGTGTAAATCCTCCCTCTCCATGCGCTCTTACGCAGGGCAGGGAGAGAGTGCATGAAATAATGAGGATTTACATCTAGGGTTCCCCACAGCACATTTAATATAGCACAACAGACAATTCCCAAAAAGTGAGGACATACAAAAAACACACTTACTGATGGCGTTCGGGGGCAGACATTGCCCAGAGAACAAATGAGAGGAGACGTGTTAGCCACAGGTGCACCCCAGAGCTGACATCGCTTAAAGGACGCACGAGAACCACGGCGAACCTGGAGCGACTAACACGTCGTGAGAGTGCTGAAAATACTGGCAGACTAACAGCACAGATGACAATACTATTGACCAGCAATGCGTTAATGGCAAACAGCCGCCAAAATGTACACGCACTGCTGGTGATGGTGTGATGAGAAGCACCTGGGCGAGGACTGGGAAACATGATTAGCGGGAGTTTGAATCAGTTGGTGATAATGATAGAGGGGACGTGTCTGGACCAGTCAGATGTAAGCATGCGATCACAGAAAGTAGGTCAAAGCTGAACATACATCCATTAATCCTTCCCCTCTTCTGTGCGCTCCTCCTGCCTAAAAGCACACCAGGAGGCTTATGACAGTTGGACCTGAAGTGTGTGATGTGGTCCTGTGTTTATCTAAACCTGAGACACAACGTGAAGGCATAGCCATAAAATTAAAACAAGAAACCAGAGAAACTGTGAGCTACAAAGCTGCTGTCATTCCAGTTAACAAGACCGGAGTCCGTTCTGTCGATTACGTCATTGGGGTGCCACCCTTAATTCGGTGGGCGGCACCACAGTCCAGTCAGCGGCTGTGGTTTTTTGATGATAGCTATTTTATGCAGACACTGTTGTAAATATGATATTGATCATAGACAATGACTTTTGGGTTTACACAACATGCTAAAAAAATGTCAAAAACGTGTCGCCAGCACTTTAAATGGACACTACCTGTTTTCACCAGAAAAAAAAAAAGAAAAAGAATAGAAAACTGATGAGGAAAAAAGTTTCATCTTAAGGAGAGAAATGTCTCAAGTTTACATGAACAATTTTCATCAGCAAAAAAAAAAGTCAGAAATTTACTAGAAAGAAAGCTATAAATTCACTGAGAAAAATTTGGACGCCCTGGTGGACAGATTTTGGCCCGCAGCCACATGTTAAACACCCCTGCACCAGCCCATTAAAAATACAGCCGTGGACAAAATTGTTGGTACCCCTCTGTTAATAAAAGAAAAACCCACAATGTTCACAGAAATAACTTGAATCTGACAAAAGTGGTAATAAATAAAAATTCTATGAAAATTAACCAATGAAAATCAGATAATGCTTTTTAATTGTGGCTCAACAGAATTACTTTAAAAAAACAAACTCATAAAACAGGCCAGGACAAAAATGATGGTACCCCTAGAAAAGATTGAAAATAATGTGACCATAGGGACATGTTCGACCAAGATGTGTCCTCTAATTAACATCACAGGTGTCTACAAACTTGTAATCAGTCAGTTGGCCTATTTAAAGGGTGACAAGTAGTCACTGTGCTGTTTGGTGACATGGTGTGTATCACATTAAACATGGACCAGAGGAAGCAAAGGAGAGAGTTGTCTCAGGAGATTAGAAAGAAAACTATAGAGAAGTATGTTGAAGGTAAAGAGTATAAGCCATCTCCAAGCAGCTTGATGTTCCTGTGACTACAGTTGCACATATTAATCAGAAATTTAAGATCCACGGGACTGTAGCCAACCTCCCTGGACGTGGCAGCAGGAGGAGATGGATAATATGAATGGTAACAAAAGAGCCCAGAACAACCTCTAAACACATTCATGGTGAACTCCAAGATCAAGGTACATCAGTGTCAGATCGCACTATCCGTCGTTGTTTGAGCCAAAGTGGACTTCATGGGAGACGACCAAGGAGGACACCACTGTTGAAAACAAATCATAAAAAAGCCAGACTGGAATTTGCCAAACTGCATGTTGACAAGCCACAAAGCTTCTGGGAGAATGTCCTATGGACAGACCAGACAAAACTGGAACTTTTTGGCAAGGCACATCAGCTCTATGTTCACAGACGCAAAAATGAAGCATACCATGAAAAGAACACTGCCCCTACTGTGAAACATAGAGGAGGCTCTGTTATGTTCTGGGGCTGCTTTGCTGCATCTGGCACAGGGTGTCTTGAATCTGTGCAGGGTACAATGAAATCTCAAGACTACCAAGGTATTCTAGAGAGAAATGTGCTGCCCAGTGTCAGACAGCTTTGTCTCAGTCGCAGGTCATGGGTCTTGCAACAGGATAATGACCCAAAACACACAGCTAAAAACACCCAAGAATGGCTTAGAGCCAAACATTGGACTATTCGAAAGTGGCCTTCTATGAGCCCTGATCTAAATCCTATTGAACATCTGCGGAAGGAGCTGAAACATGCCGTCTGGAGAAGGCACCCTTCAAACCTGAGACACCTGGAGCAGTTTGCTCATGAGGAGTGGGCCGAAATACCTGCTAAGAGGTGCAGAAGTCTCATTTTTGTCCAGGCCTGTTTCATGAGTTTGTTTTTTAAAATAATTCTGTTGAACCACAATTCAAAAGCATTGTGTGATTTTCATTGGTTAATTTTCATAGAATTTTTATTTATTACCACTTTTGTCAGATTCAAGTTATTTCTGTGACCATTGTGGGTTTTTCTTTCATTAACAGAAGGGTACCAACAATTTTGTCCACATGTGTACATATTTAGAGGGTATATACTGCCCTCCCATCGAGCTTCCTAGGTGTCGACTGGTAAACAGCAAGTTACCACATGTGGTGCAGGCCTCAATGATGACAAGATGTCTCCTTTTACCTTGTTTATTGTTGCAACACCACAAGGAACTTAACGTGATGTACATTTGTTCTACATCCATTCTTATTTCATTCTTATGTCCGTTCCTACATCCGTGTAAAACTGAAACAAAATGAAACATATATACGCCATTAATAGCATGGTCACCGTGTCTAGCTAAGCACAAGTTAGCATTAGCTCTGACCAAGCTTGTTAACACTGTTAGCAACGAACTAAAAGGTAACTTAAAACGCACAAATGTAATTGTGTGGTTCTCATTATAATCATTAACATTGCCAAATTATGTAGCATACACACAGACTAATGA
Source organism: Pholidichthys leucotaenia (assembly GCA_020510985.1). Classification (NCBI taxonomy): domain Eukaryota; kingdom Metazoa; phylum Chordata; class Actinopteri; order Cichliformes; family Pholidichthyidae; genus Pholidichthys; species Pholidichthys leucotaenia. Next base: position 162,879,535 of record CM035847.1, read on the forward strand.
TGTTCAGGGCGACAATAGTTAAAATAACATTCACAGCGTTTACACATCGGACTGATCCTCAGACCGCTCTTCCGTTATATGGTTCACTGCGCATGTGCAACACTCTGCATACCAGTTCAAAACAATACTTTCATTAAACCCCTGCACCAGCCCATTAAGCTGAAGAAGGAGTCCTATCAGGCTTGGTTGGCTTGTGGGACTCCCGAAGCAGCTGAGGTGTACCGGCAGGCCAAGCAGAGTTCAGCTCGGGTGGTTGCTGAAGCAAAAACCCGGGTATGGGAGGAGTTCGGTGAAGCCATGGAACAAGACTTTCGGTCGACCTCGAAGAGATTCTGGCAAACTGTCCGGCGGCTCAGGAGGGGAAAGCAGCTCCCTGTCCACACTATGTATGGTGCTGATGGGGCACTTGTGACTTTGGCTGGGGATATCGTCAGGCGGTGGAAGGAATACTTTGAGGATCTCCTCAATCCCACTGATACGCCTTCCATAGAGGAAGCAGGGCTTGTGGACGAGGGGGACGACTCGCCTATCACAGAGGCTGAGGTCTCCCAGGTGGTTAAAAATCTCCTTGGTGGCGGGCCCCGGGGGTGGACTAGATTAGCCCTGAGTACCTCAAGGCCCTGGATGTTGTAGGGCTGTCATGGTTGACACGCCTCTGCAACATTGCGTGGAGGTTGGGGGCAGTGCCTCTGGCATGGCAAACCGGGGTGATGGTTCTTCTCTTCAAAAAAAGGGGACCAGAGGGTGTGCTCCAACTTTAGAGGGATCACACTCCTCAGCCTCCCTGGGAAGGTCTATGCCAAGGTACTGGAGAGGAGAGTCCGGCCGTTGGTCGAACCTCGGATTCAGGAAAAGCAATGTGGTTTTCATCCTGGCCGTGGCACATCGGACCAGCTCTTTATCCTCTAGAGAATTCTCGAGGGTTCGTGGGAGTTTGCCCAACTAGTTTACATGTGTTTTGTGGACTTGGAGAGGCATTTGACCGTGTCCCTCGTGTTTTTTTGTGGGGGGTGCTTCGGGAGTATGGGGTATCAGGCTTGTTGTTACGAGCTATTCGGTCTCTCTATGACCATTGTGAGAGTTTGGTTCGTATTGCTAACACTCGGTTGGACTCATTCCCAGTGAGAGTTGGACTCCGCCAGGGCTGCCCTTTGTCACCGATCCTGTTCATAATTTTTATGGACAGGATTTCTAGGCGCAGCCAGGGAATGGAGGGTGTCATGCTTGGTGACCACAGGATCTCATCTCTGTTGTTTGCAGATGATGTTGTCCTGTTGGCTTCATCCAGCAGTGACCTACAGTTCTTGCTGGGACGGTTTGCCGCTGAGTGTGAAGTGGCTGGGATGAGAATCAGCACCTCCAATTCCGAATCCCTGGTCCTCAGCCGGAAAAAGGTGGATTGTCCTCTCTGGGTTGGGGACAGGCTCCTGCCCCAAGTGGAGGAGTTTAAGTATATTGGAGTCTTATTCACAAGTGAGGGGAGAATGGAGCGGGAGATTGACAGATGGATCGGAGCAGCATCTGCAGTGATGCAGACGTTGTACCGGTCTGTTGTGGTGAAGAGGGAGCTGAATTCTAAGGCAAAGCTGTTGATTTACCAATCAATCTACGTTCCTACTCTCACCTGTGGTCACGAGCTTTGGGTAATGACTGAAAGAACGAGATCGCAGATACAAACAGCTGAAATGAGCTTTCTCCGTAGGATTGCTGGACTCACCCTCAGAGATAGGGTGAGGAGTTCAGTCATCCGGGAGAGGCTCAGAGTAGAACCGCTGCTCCTCCACATTGAAAGGAGTTAGTTGAGGTGGTATGGGCATCTGATTAGGATGCCTCCCACTTGAGGTGTTTCTGGCACGTCCCACTGGGAGGAGACCCCAGGGTAGACCCAGGACTCGGTGGAGAGACTATGTCTCCCAGCTGGTCTGGGAACACCTTGGTATCCTCTCTGAAGAGCTGGAGCAGGTGGCTGGGGAGAGGGAAGTCTGGGCTTCTCTGCTTGAACTGCTTCCTCTGCAACCCGGACCTCAGGAAAAGCAGTCGAAAATGGATGGATGAATGGACTTTCATTAAACCACTAGAAGGCGCCAAGCTCACTTACATGAAATAATGTAATGAGAACTACTCAACTCAAAATATAAAGGCAGAATACTTCCCATCTTGTGCAATAATATTGTACCACTATTTAGACTTAAAACATTTCAAACAACAGTGCATAACAATGTTACCTATATCATTATCTATTGACCACCCGCCAACAGCAAAACCATTTCTGTAATTGGTCTCAGAAACACTTTAACAGCCCCATCTTTTATTATCTTCACTTCTGCTTTTTGGACCTTATTGTCCTTTCCATGAAATGTCTTTACAATCCCTCCCATGGGTCAGTCATTTCTGTGTGTTTTTACTCATCCTTGAGTAAAACGACATCTCCAACATTGATGTTTGGTTTCTCATCAGTCCATTTTCTTCGGCTCTGAAGAGTCACAAGATACTCTTGTCTCCATTGTTTCCAAAAACTGTCCCCAAGAGCCTGCACTTGTTTCCACTGATGTGCATGGAGTTCTGGTGCAACGAAGGTTCCCGATGGTGCTGTCAAGGTGTTAGTTTTTTGGGTCAGTAGCATTGCTGGAGTTAGGATGGTTGGATTGTCAGGATCTGTTGACAGTGGCACAAGTGGTCTTGCATTCATCACTGCCATAACCTCTGCCATTAAGGTGCTCGGTACCTCATGTGTGAGCTGTAGTTTGTTTTTAAGAAGCATTGCATCCAAAATCCGTCTGGCAACCCCAATGAGACTTTCCCAGGATCCGCCCATGTGTGATGCATGTGGTGGGTTAAAAAAACATTTGCAACCCTTTTCTTGTAGGTAGCTTGTTAATGCTGCATCACTGTGGTCAATTTTCAGTTCTTTGCATGCACCAATAAAGTTTGTGCCCCATCAGATCGCAGAAGCTGTGTGGGTCCCTGAATGGAGAAAAATCTTCTCAGAGCATTTATGAAACTGGATGTTGACATTGTTTCAATCAGTTCAATGTGCACAGCTCTTGTTGACATGCATGTGAAAAGCACAGCCCATCTGTTGCACTTCCTTCTCTTGTGCGTTGTGTTGTCACTGACCATGGGCCAAATACATCGAGACCAACGCTGGTGAACGTTGGCGTTGGTGAGAGTTTGTCACTTGGTAAATCTAACATCTTTTGAATTTGCAAGGTTTTTCTCAGTTTCCTACAGGTCACACACTTGTGGATGACAGAAGACACAAGACGTTTGCTGCCTATGATCCAAAACCCAGATGCTCTAAGGGCTCCCTCTGTCATATGTCGATCTTGATGTGTTACCTTTTCATGGTAGTATCTGATTAAAAGAACATCAATGTGATGTGAATGAGGAATAATAAGAGGGTGTTTTTCCTCTTTTGTCAGGTTTGCTGGTGCTAAGCATCCTCCGACACTAAGCAAACCATCCTCGTCAATGATTGGGATTAATCTCTTCAGCCAACTTTGTTTCGGCAATGGATGCTTTGTTTCAATGCACTTGAACTCTTCCTTAAAGGCTTCATGTTGCACTGTAGATATTATCAGGCATTTTGCTCGTGAAAGATCATCAATAGCGCATGCACTGTTGTAACATTTCCATCCACAGTTTTTAGTTTGTCTGGACTTGTTCTTGTATGATGCTACAATACGAATGAGTTCCTGGTTCCAACCTGGTTCCAAGGTTGTCATAGCCAGGAGCGGCACTGTGGTTAAGCTCCCAGTGCTCATAAAATGCTCCTTACGGCGTGCGTCTCGAAAAGCCTCTGACAACTAAGTCCAACTCCTAGCCTGCCCGTGTGGTTTAGTCTCTAAGCCCGGCGGAACTGCTTTTACTAATAGGAGAAGGGGCGAGGGCGGATCTCTGGTGCCTTAAAACCAGATGCTTCGGGTAGATGGTGGCTCGTCAACCTGGGAAGGTAGCCCATCTTGGGGAAGGTAAACCCTGATTTCAAACCTCCGCTGCCTTGCGGCACACCCGGTCACGGGAAAGGCTTCGGGAGTCAACCCTGAGGAAAAATCCGGAGTCGGAGCCCCTAAGGCAGTTCTCTGTTGTTCTCAACATCGTTCTGGCAGCTCCTGCAACGGCGCTGGTGCCAAACTGTAGCAGCCCTGCTGTTCCTTTGGATTCATCAGTGACGTGGAGAGGGGGGACTTGCTGCATGGGTAACATCTTGTCCTCCATATCTTCCTGCCCAGGCTTGAATCCTACCAACGCCCAACGCTGGAAGGTAGAACACCGGTGCGCATCGGCCTGTTCAGCCACAGGTGGTGATGTTCCAGCAGAGTAGACGTTTAGGATTCTCTTCCATGGTCATCATAGACTGACGGAGGCCGACGACGACGACGAATGAGTGATCCAACTGTGTGGCACAGTTTCATCCAGTGTGAAAACTTTTCAAAGCGATGTGACCCCAAATGTCCATCAGACACTTTAGTAATGAATGTTTTAACATTAGGCCTGATTTCTGCATCTTCTTCTGGATCTATGAGTGAGAAGGGGTCAGATTGCTATGGTTCTGAATTGAGTTGTGTCAAGAACAGAGGTCATTGGAACCACTTTGTGAGCTTGAGTGCATCTGCTGCGATGTATCTTGTGGCAGTGTCTGCTGGGTTGTCACTGGTTGCTATGTATTGCCACTGTGATGGAAGTGTGGGATTTCTGATGTAGGTTACACGGTTTGCCACATATGTGTAGAACCTTTTTGTGTTGTGTATGTATCCAAGAACAATCATTCTGTCTGTATAAAACCTGACAGCATCCATTTCAGTGTCTATCTCATCTCTGATTAGCTTGTACATTACAGCTGCACATAACTCCAATCTAGGGATGGTGTGTGCAGGACGTGGTGCTATTTTAGATTTGCCCATAATGAACCCTGAGTGGCACTGACCTTCATTGTTGATGGTTCTCAGGTATGCTATTGCTCCAGTTGCCAAGGTTGATGCATCTGAGAAAATGCATAACTCTCGTTTCTGAACAGAAGACTGTGACAATGGTAAGTAGCACCTTGGTATCTGTAGGTCTTCTAGGTCTTTCAGGGAATCTTTCCATTTGTTCCACTCCTCTTCTTTTTCATCAGGAAATGATTCCTCCCAGTCGCTGTGTTCTGTTGCCAGTTCACGCAGAAGGTTTTTCCCTGCATTGTGACAAGTGCCACAAACCCTAGAGGATCATACAGACTGTTGACTGTCGCTAAGACTCCCCCTCACGTGTAGGGTTTCTTGTTGGTGGACACGTGAAACATAAAACTGTCAGTTTCAAAATTCCAAAGCACTCCTAAACTGCGCTGTAGTGGGAGCTTGTCGAGTTTGACATCTAAGTCCTTCAAGTCCTTTGCTCTTTCACTCAGTGGAAAAGCTTCCATGATTCTGTAGTCATTGGATACTATTTTGTGCAATTTGAGATTGGATTGTGCTAACGTCTTTTATGATTTTTGTCAGGATGTCAACAGCTTCCTCTGGTGTGGCTGTGGAGGCTAATCCATCATCTACATAGAAATGTCTCATTATGAACTGTGTTGTGTCATGTCCATGCTCTTTCTCACCTTCAGTTGCAGCATGTCTCATGCAGTAAATAGCCACCACTATTACCAAACACGTGCATTTTCATTCTATAGTCTCTTGCTTCTTTGTCAAGATTATTGTCCTCATACCATAGAAACCCGATGTAATCTCTATGATCCTCTCTGACCACAAAACAGTAAAACATCTGTTGCACGTCTGTAGAAAATGCTATTAGCTCCTTCCTGAAAATGTAGTAGGACACCCACAAGACTGTTGTTTAGGTCAGGTCCTCTTAATAGTACTTTATTTAGGGATACTCCTTCAAATTCTGCATTTGAGTCAAACACCACTCTCAGCTGGTCGGGTTTTTGGGGGTGACTTATGCCAAATGATGGTAAGGACTAATGTTCTTTGTTTTCCTCTAAAGGAGGAGCAGCCTCTGCATGGTCGTTGTCCAACATTTTTTGAACAAACTCTGTGTAGTGTCTTTTCATTTCAGGTTTTCTGTCCAGTGTTTTTCTGAGAAAATGAAAACGTTGTATTGCCTGTTCTATGTTACTTGGGAGGTGTGGTCTGGGAGAACAAAATGGGAATGGTGCTACTCAGCTGTTCTCTGCATTTTGATGTACTTCTTTGTTCATAATGTCAGTAAAAACTTGATCTTCTATTGACAGCACTGGTTTATCGTCATCTTTTGTTTGATCAAAGACTCTGCTTCCTAAGTGGTCTGTGTCTCGCTCACTCTGCAAGGCATACTTACTATGCTGTTGGGACGTGAGGTAGAGCAATCTGAAACCTCTTTGACAAGAAATGTGTTTGGACTTGGGCTAAGGAATCATGCATGGCCATTGTAGAGCACATGTGTCTTTAGCACGTTAACAGTCAAAGGCTTGTGTGCTGTCCCCAAACACATTTCTCCTAAAATAACCCATCCCAAGTCCAAGCGTTGTGCATAGGGAGTACTGTGGGGTCCCCTAATCTGTTCTCTCACCTTGTGTACCTGTAGGATGTCTCTTCCCAGTAGTAGGAGGATGGGAGCATGTTCATCTACAGGTGAAATATTGTCTGCGACTTTTCTCAGATGTGGATGCGTGAGTGCAGCCTTTGAAGATGGAATCTCCGTTCTGTCATCTGGGATCATGTCACACTCGATGAAGTTTGGAAGCTGGAGCTTTACTTTACAATCCATTGACTCATTGAAACACCTTCTGACCCTTATATGCTGAAAACGTGTTCAGGAGTGACTGCAGCTTGGGGACGGAGAGCTCCAAACTTCATGATAGAGTCAATGGATGGTAAACAGCTGGAAAAACTCTGATTTAGCAAGTGATTTGTTGCTTTGTTCATCGAGCACTGCATACATTTTTGGGGCTTTCGCTCTGTGTCCTGTGGGATAAATTAACACAGGGCTAATTTTTGAGCAGGAATGTGAGCTTTCTGCATCACCACAAATTTCTGTACATCTAGATGTGACTCGTGTGCTTTCATAATCATGTGGCTCCCTGCCATGTTCTGTCTCAGCTTCATGAAGTTCTATGGGAGGAGGAGAGGGGCCAGGATGTAGTGCTGCTACATGTTTATCACTACCGCAGTCAGAACACTGGATTGGCTGTTTGCAGTCTTTTGCCAGATGCTGAGTGGATCCACAACACTTAAAGAAAATATGATTCTCTTTCAAGAACAGTTTGCGTTCTTCTTTTGGTTTTGCTCTAAATGTTTTACATTTTTTTTAATGGATGTGGCTTTCTGTGTATGGGACATTGTTTATCTGGGCTTTCCATTCTTTTGTCTGCGTGGTTACCTTTAGTTGCAGGTGAAACTGATGGAATGTCTGTTTTGTGGACATTGATGAGATGCTTACTGATGAACTTGGGGGCCTTTTCAACTCTGGCGTTCATGAGGGCAGGTGGAGAGAAACTGAAATTTGGGTTGTTTCTTATTTTGGCCTGTTGTCTGACATAACTGCAGAAAAAGCTGAAAGGAGGGAAGGCAACCTTGTGTATTTCTTTGTATTTGGCACCTGCTGTAATCCACTTCTCCTGTAGGCTGTGGGGAAGTTTCTCTAAAACAGGATTCACTCCATGGGCTGTATCCAGGTATGAGAGCCCAGGTAAGTATCCATCATCCTTTGCACATTCAATTTCCTGTAGAATGGCACCAAGTTCTCTCAACTTGAGTGTGTCTTTGTTGCTGAGTTTGGGAAAATGTTCAAGTTTTTTTAGCAGTGCATTTTCTACTATTTCAGGTGACCCATAACACTCTTCTAGCCTTTTCCAGACTAAGTTAAGGACTGCATTTGGGTTGAAAACATGTGCAGAGTGGATCATCTTTGCTTGTTCTGCTGATTCTGTGCCGAGCCATTTTATCATCAAATCTAATTGCTCATGGTGTGAGAGACTGAGGTCTTTTATAGCATTCTGGAAAGATGCCTTCCATGCCCAATAATTCTCTGGGAGGTCATCAAACTGTGGGAGTCCAGTGCTCAACATTTCCCTGAGTGTGAGATATTTACAGTAGTTAGATCCTGAATGCCTTGTGCTTCTGCGTAATGTGTTGCAGGGGCATAATAGGGTTGTAATGTTGGGGGATTAATTGTCTCTGTAGCTCCATGCTCCTCTTCAATGTTAATGCTGGCTTTACTCTTATCATCTACAGCATTAGATGGGATGAATGCTACATTTGTGGCAATTTCAAACTGTTCACATTGGATCTTAGAGGTGGTAGCTGGATCAGTTTTGAAAGGAATTTCTTCAAAGTGCATATCAGAGTATTTCTGTACATACTCAGATGTGTGTTGTGGTGAGTTAATTGGCAAGTCCATTAATACTTGACTAAGTTCACTTCTTGCATATTGCTCTGCTTCTTCATAGGCCGCAGCTTCAGCTTCTACAGCTGCAGCAGCCTTCTGATAGTTCAGAATATGCATATGTGCTTCAAGATTAGCTTTCTGTTTGATGAGAGCTCCTTCTTTCTCTGAAAAAGCTAATTTAGCTTGTGCAGCATCTGCTTTAGCTCTAGCTTTTATGGCTGAGGAGGTAGCTGAAGAAGCCTTGCTTGACTTAGAGCTACGTGAATATAGTGAGCTACCTTGTACAGCTGTAGCCAAGGGAGTTTTATGTTCCTTCTCCATGCCCTCACTTCTGGGTTGGGGAGTTGGCTGGTACTGCTTTCTTGATCAGAGGCTCATTTGCTGCTTGTTGCCTTGTTTTATTGTGCCCACTGCACCGTAGTCCTTTGACTTTACTGCCCTCCCATCGAGCTTCCTAGTTGTCTACTGTTAAACAGCAAGCTAACACGTGTGGTGCAGGCCTCAGTGATGACAAGATGTCTTCTTTTATCTTTTTTATTGTTACGGCACCACAAGGAACTTAATGTGATGTACATTCATTCTACATCCATTCTTATTTCATTCTTATGTCCGTTCCTACATCCGTGTAAAACTGAAACAAATTAAACATATATACGCCATTAATAGCATGGTCACCGTGTCTAGCTTAGCACAAGTTAGCATTAGCTCTGACCTAGCTTGTTAACACTGTTAGCAACAAACTAAAAGGTAACTTAAAATGCACAAATGCAACTGTGTGGTTCTCATTATAATCATTAACATTGTCAAATTATGTAGTATACTCACAGACTAATGATGTCCAGGGTGACAATAGTTAAAACAACATTCACAGCGTTTACACATCAGCTCATGGCTCTGCTCTAACAGCAGAGCCATGAGCTGCGCACTTCACACGGTCTTCATCCCTCCACATATACAGTGGGGTAAAAAAGTATTTAGTCAGCCACCGAGAGGTCTCCCATTTTCCTCATAGGTATACCTCAACTATGAGAGACAAAATGAGAAAAAAAAAATCCAGAAAATCACATTGAAGGATTTTTAATGAATTAATTGGTAAATTCCTCGGTAAAATGAGTATTTGGTCACCTACAAACAAGCAAGATTTCTGGCTCTCACAGACCTGCAGCTTCTTCTTTAAGAGGCTCCTCTGTCCTCCACTCGTTACCTGTATTAATGGCACCTGTTTGAACTCATTATCAGTATAAAAGACACCTGACCACAACCTCAAACAGTCAGACTCCAAACTCCACTATGGCCAAGACCAACGAGCTGTCAAAGGACACCAGAAAAAAAATTGTAGACCTGCACCAGGCTGGGAAGACTGAATCTGCAATAGGTAAGCTGCTTGGTGTGAAGAAATCAACTGTGGGAGCAATTATTAGAAATTGGAAGACATACAAGACCACTGATAATCTCCCTTGATCTGGAGCTCCACGCAAGATCTCACCCCGTGGGGTCAAAATGATCACGAGAACGGTGAGCAAAAATCCCAGAGCCACACGGGGGACCTAGTGAATGACCTGCAGAGAGCTGGGACCAAAGTAACAAAGGCTACCATCAGTAACACACTACGCTGCCAGGGACTCAAATCCTGCAGTGCCAGACGTATCACCCTGCATAAGCCAGTACATGTCCAGGCCCGTCTGAAGTTTGCTAGAGAGCATTTGGATGATCCAGGAAAGGATTGGGAGAATGTCATATGGTCAGATGAAACCAAAACAGAACTTTTTGGTAAAAACTCAACTTGTCGTGTTTGGAGGAGAAAGAACACCATACCTACTGTGAAGCATGGGGGTGGAAACATCATACTTTGGGGCTGTTTTTCTGCAAAGGGACCAGGACAACTGATCCGTGTAAAGGAAAAAATGAATGGGGCCATGTATCGTGAGATTTTGAGTGAAAATCTCCTTCCATCAGCAAGGGCATTGAAGATGAAACGTGGCTGGGTCTTTCAGCATGACAGTGATCCCAAACACACTGCCCGGGCAATGAAGGAGTGGCTTCGTAAGAAGCATTTCAAGGTCCTGGAGTGGCCTAGCCAGTCTCCAGATCTCAACCCCATAGAAAATCTTTGGAGGGAGTTGAAAGTCCGTGTTGCCCAGCGACAGCCCCAAAACATCATTGCTCTAGAGGAGATCTGCATGGAGGAATGGACCAAAATACCAGCAACAGTGTGTGAAAACCTTGTGAAGACTTACAGAAAGTGTTTGACCTCTGTCATTGCCAACAATGGGTATATAACAAAGTATTGAGATGAACTTTTGTTATTGACCAAATACTTATTTTACGGAGGAATTTACCAATTAATTCATTAAAAGTCCTTCAATGTGACTTTCTGGATTTTTTTTTTCTCATTTTGTCTCTCAGAGTTGAGGTATACCTATGATGAAAATTGGAGACCTCTCTCATCTTTTATGTGGGAGAACTTGCACAGTTGGTGGTTGACTAAATATTTTTTTACCCCACTGTACGTATGTTTGTCCTGCTACAGGATGACACTGTTTATGCCGCTGCTGCAATCAGTAATCTAAATGGATATGTTTTTTTTTAAACTAGACCAGTACTTTGGGCAGAGAAAAAAAAAGATGAAAAAAAAAAGAGTGTGGAATTATTCACCTGATTTTTTCTCAGCTCCAGACTTCAGACTTCTACAGGTAGGATGAAGTGAGCACACAGCGCAAAGAGGAATCACATTGCAGATAATTAATAATAGGATATTAATAATAACAATAATAATAATAATAATAATAATAATAATAATAATAATAATAATAATAATAATAATTATTATTATTATTATTATTATTATTATTATTATTATTATTATTATTATTTCAGTTTGGATGCATAATGCTGTTTTCATAGGGCCGCTTTATGCATCCAAATACAGTCTGATCGTTTCTCCTCCTCCTCCTCCACCTATTGCGCACTCAGATCCTAATAAATGTCCCTAGCTGCTGTCATTTATTTCAGCCCTACTGTCAGAACAGGTGAAAGTGATGGTCAGATGCTTTTTGATTGGCTGAAAGTGTTTTTATCGTCAATACAATTGGGAGTTGCACTTTCCAGGTGTCACATTGCAGCTACTTACTGGATCCATCAGACACCTCTGTGTGTGTGTGCATTGCAGCCATTTGGGGCTCCAGGGCACTGCAGGTACAGGGGGGAGAAAGTGTGAGAGGAGGGATCATACCATTTGCATGGGGGTGGTGGTGTCATTTTCATTTTTAAAAAGTTTAAACCAGAAACTATTGGATTCATTCTGGATGTTATTTCAGCTTGTCAAAAGACAAAGTAAAATTTTATAATCACAACTTTTCTCACTTCAGTTTTTAGGGGAGCTAGGTTTAAATTTAAGGGTGCTACAGCACCCCTAAAAAAGGCCTAATGCTACCCATGCAAACCAATAAATCGTGGAGAATGATTACACAAAAAATTAGCAGAAAATTAAGAATAGTAAATTTCTCAATGAGATTTTTTTTTTTTTCTTTTGGGCTGTCACAATTTTGTGAGATTATATATATATATATTTTTTTTTTAAATTCCCCCTTCTCGCCATTTCTCTTTCGTCCGTGCATGTCTGAAGTGAGTTCTAAAAACATCTGCTTCCACCATCATTTCAGTCAACATTTGCCAACGGAGCTTAACTTTTGCCGACTTAAGCGAACTTTGTATAACTCAGCCCAGCATTCATGCACTTTTACAAACTCAGCACAGCTTTCACTCATGTTTATTTCCAAATATTCAAATTTTCAGCATGCTGAAAATTTTCAAGGAACACAACTTTTGCCAGCATTTGCCAACAAACACCAACTATCATTAACTTTTATCAACTTTTGCCAGCAGAGCCTGACATTTGCCAAAACGTCAGTAAAAGTTGGTCCGAAAGCTGTAGTGTGAAATCACCCAAAAAAGCAGGTCCAGAATGGCAGAAAGCCTCCACAAATGCTGATCTTTATATGAGCATCACCTGACGCTAATGTCAGCTGACCTGCGCTGAGTATTTGTTTGCTAAAGTTAACCTAAGTTGGCAACTGCTGCACATACACTAGCCTAAGTTGACAAAAGTTTGCCAATGCTGAATGTAACGCTGGCAAAGGCTAACAAAAGTTCGTAAAAGTTTGCAAAAGTTGGTGTGCCCTGGATTTAAAAAAAAAAAAAAAAACTGCTCACAAACAAAATTTTACCAATGTTTGGACCAATTTCTATGATTTTTCAAAACATTTGTAAAAGTTGGTCCAAACACTATAGTGTGAACCCAGCAATAAAAACGGTCTTGCGTCTGTGGGAATATTAATCAGCAAATCAGAAATTAGTTCATTTTTGTAACTAAGGAGGTGAAAATGCTTTCTGAAATTATTAGCCAATCAGAAATCAGTTTATATTTGTTTATATGGGAAATTCACATCTCCTTGCATTGGAGAAACAAAAAAAAAAAAAAAAAAAAACAAAGGAGGTGAACCTCTAACCAATCACAGTCCGTCTTTTAATGTCCCCATATGACACATTTCAACATGCTGAAAACAACAGGTCTTCAAATCGAACAGTAGTCATTACTTGCTACAAGTTTAGAAAACTACAATTTGAACACCGGCTTCGGCTAAAAAAAAAAAAAAAAAAAAGTCAAAGGTCTTCCCCTAAACTGGACATTATAAAGAAGTCAGGATGCAGCTGGATAGTGCTCAGGAGGATACATGGATGAGCGGAGCTAACCCATTTAGAAATGCTAGCCTTTGGCTTTGCATTTTCTAACCACTAAATTAAACTGTATTTGATGATAGGAAGATTTATCCAGATCCATGTAAACACATGGTAACCAGTGAGTTAAAATCTGTTTCTCTCCTGTATGCTGTTTTATTTTCATCTCTTTAAATGCCTGTGGGAAATATTTTTCATTGGTGTTTAGTTTGACTAAGTGATGGAATAAAATTGAATTGATTGAGACTGAATCAATAATCAATAGGCGGTTTCCAAGTCATGAGCCATTTATTTAACTCTGATCAGAGGAGGAAAGAGATACAGCTTTACTGTCTCAGATTCTGCCTCTCATTCTTTGACCTACATTGACTTTATCAACATGTTGGAGACGGCTGTGGGAGACACCTCCCTGGAGACAGTTTAAGTGTAGCTGATTTCTGACATCCTGAACAGGGCAGGTTGGTATAACCAGGGTCATTATCTATGTCATTATTTACAACCTGGCTAGCCTAATCTCAACAGTGAAGCAAAAAACATTCCAGACTCTGAGACATGAAAAGGACAACAGAGACAATGGCTCATTCAACACACCAAAACACAGCCATAATATATAAAAGAATAATACAGAGATGAAATTATATAGAATAATACAGAAGAACATAAAACTATCCTATCATCCCCCCCTTGATGCTTAAAAAAGCATCAGAGATGAAACACTATGGCATCTAAAACCTCATTGGGCAGCTTGCTAAGTTCTGGTGTGTTTTATGCAAAAAGCATTTTATTACAAGAGATCCTAACTAGCTTTTTAATGAGGAAAGGCTGCCATCGGTCCCCGAGCACTGCTGGAATGTTTCATTTCCTGGTGAGCATGAGAAGATAATACCCTTTGTTCCAGAAAAGAAATCAATCATTTAATAAAATCATAAGAGAGAAAAAATAAAATCAGTAGTGTTGATCACCTGCAAAGTGATATGTATAGTGTATGTAGTTGTTGTTCTATGTGTTAGCAATTAAATGAAACAAGTTAGTATACAGATGTGCAATGGTAAGTGTAAAACTAATTAAATCCTAAAGTAGAACAGTATAAAATGGTTATATGACCAAAGTAATATGAAAATTGATTATATATGTGTATATACAGTATGTGTGTGATAAGGATTTATGTGTGTTAGCATCTTAATCTATGAATATTAGTACCTTAACGTAAAAAAAAATGTAATCAAGCAGTCAAGAGTCAAAACAATAATCACAACAGTAAAACTGCATAATTGCTAAATAGTGATTAACAATGTGATGATTTCAAATGTAATGTATTAAAAATAGAGTGAAATGAAATTCCAAACAATAATGAAAACAAGATATCAGAACTTCAAAACATATTTTGTTACTTTTGCAAATCGGTACATTTCAAATTCACATCATGAACATGCATCTCCTTTCTGTTTTCTGCATGTCAGTCATACTTTTACTCTGTACTCATGAAAAACCTTAGATAGGTGTTGCTTCCCCATGATCTACAGTTGTAGCTTCATGATACATCGCTAAATTCACATGAACAAGTCTCATCATCATATCACGAATGCAGGGAATGACACATGAAAAAATCAAAAGTATCACTACATGAATCATGACCAAGTTTATGACAAGACTCCTCCATGAGGAAAACAACCAATTTATCCAGGGCTATGCATCATTTACATTGTCCTTAGCTCCAGCAGCCTGTAGAGCAGTAAGATTGCATATGGCTGACGCAATGACATGTCCATCTGCATCATTTGCAGGAATGAAGGTACAACTGTACTGACCCACAATAGCACACACGCTCCCATGGGCAGCAGTCAACTGATCAAGTACTGATAGGATATTTTCAAGTTTCATTGATTATTCTATATTATTTTAATGCTGTATTATCCTATTTTATATTATAATTGTTTCTGGTGCATATAAAAATCCAATGTCTGGGTCACTGTGATATTTTTTCATTGTCTCAGAGCTTGAAAAGACTGTCTGTTTTCAGAGCAAGATTAGGATGAACAAGATTGTGAATAATGACGAAAGTTTCATTGTTTTATCATACCAAGCTGTACTGTATTGTCAGGATGACCAGATCATGTCAGAATGTTCATTGCTGATCACAGATAAAGAAGGAGTCACCTGGAGAGTTGGCTCCTGCCAGTCTAGCTTAGATAAGAGACCGAGGTATAAAAAAATCAACATCCTTGGACACATGTTAGGGAGTTGGTGCTGTGAAGCTCTGAGGCGAGTGTATGCTGCTACTGATTTCCTCCTTTCTGATCAGAAGGAGAATAAATGACTCAGAACTTGGAAAACCGCCTATTGATTATTTTTTCAGCCTCAGCCAATTCATTTTTGTTCTAACATAATTGGCGCCGGACGTGGGACCCATATAAAGTGGTCCAGGGCATTTTCCGACGAGCCTGGACTTTGGACAAGTGCACAGTCAAAGGAGAGGAGAGACCCATACTTCTGGGAACCGCTGAAAAAACTCTGAATTTCCCTCTTCAAAGGCCCTGGTGATGTCGGGGAGCGGCGTGGAGCTCTGACGGGTCTACCGGAACTCAGAGGCGGATTCCAGGTGTGAGTAATTTATTCCAGTTTTTGTTATTGTTGTTATGGCCAGTGAGTGATTGCCTCGACCGATTGTACACTAGGTGAAAGACTGAAAGAAAGAGACCTACAGCCTATTTGATAAGTTATGTTACTCACGGTGCGGGTATTGCAATAATCCCTTGGGAAGATGGAGTTTTCCTTTCCAAGTGGTGAACGATATTTCAAGATCCGGGGTAATTCTTAGGAATTTGCTGTTTTCCGACTCTCGATTAAGTTCTAATGGAGGGCGAGACGCCGAGCCCGGAGAATTAAAAAAAAAAACGGGAAAGATTCGTGTTCTCATTCCTGTCCAGAAGAGTCACGTGATCCCAGAGAAGTTAATTTTTCGGGGTGAGATTCGTGCCTTTTGGGACTGCTTCTGCTTATGTTCCAGTTTTTGGACTTTCAGCATTAGTGGGGAGGCGATGTGAACCCCGAAAAAGGTAAAAAAGGTTGTTTTCACGGAAGATTCGTGCCCTTATTGGGTCTGCTTTATTGCCCATTGGCTCCGCTACGGTGAGCTATTGCAAGATGCCGAGGGAAGTTTAACTTTGGGCTTTAGGCACACAGCAGGGGGGCTGACGTGACCGTTGAAATAGTTTATTTTGTGAGTTTGTTGAAGCGCTAGAAGAAAAAAAAAAGAGGAGTTACTCTGTTCTGTGTTTGTTTTGTCTGTGTTACATGAAATCCGCTCCGGTGTGGAACACAGAGAGGCTGAGTTCCCATGGAGGGGGAGTGAATAAGGTGTGAAACTGATGTCAGTGTTTTTTTTCTCCCTAATAATTGTGGAGCATAAAAGGGTTTGTTAGTTAATTATCTTTTGGGAAGTGTTTAAAATTACAAGGATTTTAAAATAGTAGCCTTGAGTAGAAACAGTGGATTGGTGTTGTGCTTTATGGCAGTGTGAGAAAAAAAAAAAGAAAAAGAAAGGGGAGGCTTCACGCTGCCAGTGGCTGTGTGAGGGTTGCTTGCCATATTTGGGGGGTTTTTTTCCGCTGAGGTTGTCAGATCTGGAAATTAATTGAAGTAGTTCTCATGCTGTTTTGGGCTTTGGCATGAACCTAAAAGTCTTTATTGTATGACCTTGTAGAGATAACGCAAAAGAAAACATGTCTGGGCCCTGTCTGTCTGTACCTGTCTGTGTGTAATGTCTGAAAATCTATGTGTAATCTGTTTCTGATTCTGTGTGTGTGTCCTTGAGAGAAGGGGAAAAAGAAACAGAGAGCGCTTGGGAAAAAAAAAATAGAAAAGCCGAGTAGCCACTGATTCGTGTGTGGAAAACTTTGTAAAAAGAAAAGAAGACGGAAAAAAAAACAACTTTCAAACACTGGTTGCTGTTATAGCAAAAAGGACAAAAATAGTACAAGGTTTCTGGCAAAATGGAGAAAGAAAGTGGGGAACTTGAGGTTAAAGATTGTGAGATTTTAATTTCTGCCATTAGATTAGCAGCAGACGGCAGGAGGCAAAAAGAGTTAAAATATGGACTTTTTGAGGCTGAACAATGGCTTCAGATTGCCAGGAAACAGCAAGCTGATGTGAATAGGAAAGACCAGACCTTAAAAGACTCGGATGTTTGTAATAAGAAGGGTTTGACTAATGCACATTTTTTCTCAAAATTCCGAGGTGACGAAGGAGATAATGGCCAGAGCAGGTGGCGAGACAACCTGACCCCTCCCTCTCTGCATCCGGATCTTGAGACGGTGACCACTCCCACGTTGCCAACTGCGGACCTGCCCGCCTTGGCTCCTCCCCGGCCTCCTCCTCCTCGCCCACCTCCTCCTTCCTTTCAACGCAGGCCGGACATCAAACCTAGAGTCCAGCTTTCTCATCTGACAAAAAAGTTAAGTGATTATGCACCTTCACATTATACCATTTCAACAGCACACACATCATCATCCTTAGATAAACACATTAAGGAAGAGGAACATGCAATAGAATTAGGACAATTTCCTATGGTTAAATTATACAACCCGGCTTATGTTGGTCCAGCGGCTGAAGGTGCTGAAGTCAATAGCCAAAACATTCTTTAAAATATTCCCACTGTGCTAGTTAACCACCGACTGATGCAGCATTAACTCAGCAGGTGAAAGAATTAAAGGAACATATTAGGAACAAGTGGAGATTAAAACATGATTTGACAGCTATTCAGAATGCCACTTAACATAAAACAGAAGGTGTTGAAGCCTATAGGTGTAGGTTGTAAAATGTTTTTGGACAGTCATTCAAGTTTGGAAAATCCTACTGCAGATACAGGTTCAGAACCCTATTGACAACATTTGAAAAGTGTATTCCTACAGAACATGCATCCAAATTTAGCACAGCATGTACGCATACACCTTGTAATATATCACACATGTTCATTTGCTGATGTGTTGATATATGCAAAACACGCAGAACAACTGAGCTGACCCTCAGGGGGAGGCCTTTGCTTCCCCCACATCTGTATTTTCCCAGGGTCCCCGGCGTGGAGGAGGAGAGGGAGGCCTTGGTGCTGGATCTGCGGGCCACGTTCAGGAGGCCAGAGGGAGGGGAAGGGACTACGCCCTGCTCAAAACCACAACAACGACAGCAACAGCGACAACCGGACTCATCACATCCCGACATGTGACTGACCGAACCAAAGCTAAGTACAGCTACTGACAATGACATTGGACATACAGTATTTCATTTACCTGAATTTGACCTAACCATGACACTAAAGGGTTTATCAGAGGTTACTCTAGAAGTTCATTGAACTTCTTTGAAATTTCTTCATGATTATGGGGATCACAAAATCAGAACACACAGTGATCATTAAATCAGCAAATGGTAAGCTAAAAAAGAAATCGTCGTCGGCCTCCGTCGGTCTATGATGACCATGGAAGAGAATCCTAAACGTCTACTATGCTGGAACAGCACCACCTGTGGCTGAACAGGCCGATGCGCGAATGGCAGTCCCTGTCACACAGGTCGCACTTGTGGGTGGTCTCCGTGCTGCTGGGTCTGTGGCGGTTCTTCATGCGGGTCCTTTTTTCATCTGCAGCAGCAGTCAGTCTCTCTTCACCCGCCTTGAGCTGTCTGGTCAGGGTGCCTCTCCATTTGGAGCGGTCCGTTGCAAGGTCCTCCCAGCGCTCTGTGTTGATCTCCAGGGCCTTCATGTCTCTCTTGCAGACGTCTCTAAAACGCAGCTGTGGGTGGCCAACGTCTCTCTTGCCAATTGCCAGTTCTCCATAGAGGACGTCTTTGGGGATTCTGCCATCCTCCATACGGTAAACGTGGCCTAGCCAGCGGAGCCTGCGCTGTCTGAGTAGAGTGAACATGGAGGGAAGGCCGGCGCAGGACAGAACTTCTGTGTTGGGCACTTTGTCCTGCCAGGATATGTCCAGGATGTGGCGAATGCAGCGCAAGTGGAAGGAGTTCAGTCTCTTTTCCTGCCGGGCGTATGTTGTCCACGTCTCACTCCCATAGAGCAGTGTGCTGATGACGCAGGCATTGTACACTGCCATCTTCGTCTTGACAGAGAGTTTGGGATTCTCCCACACTCGTGTGGTGAGGCGAGCGAGTGTGAAGGCTGATTTTCCAATCCTCTTGTTGATCTCTGTATCAAGGGAGAGGTTGTTGCTGATCATGGACCCCAGGTACGTGAACTGATTCACGACCTCCAGCTCGTAGTCGTCAATGGTGATGGTTGGTGGTGCTTCCGTGCCTTGCGCCAAGACGTTAGTCTTCTTCAGGCTGATGGTAAGCCCGAAGTCCTTGCATGCCTGGGAGAAGCGGTCCAAAAGGGTCTGAAGCTCCTGCTGTGTGTGGGTTGCGACTGCAGCGTCGTCTGCGAACAGCATGTCTCTGATTAGAGCCTCGCGTTCTTGGGTTCTGGCTTTCAGGCGAGCGAGGTTGAAAAGCCTGCCGTCAGATCTTGTGTGCAGGTAGATTCCCTCTGTTGCTGTGCTGAAGGCATGCCTCAGGAGCATAGCAAAGAAAATCCCAAAGAGGGTTGGCGCAAGTACACAGCCCTGTTTCACTCCGCTGCGTATGTTGAAAGGCTCTGAGACGTTGCCATCGTGCTGCACTATCCCCTGCATGTTGGTGTGAAACGATTCAATGAGGCTTTGCAACTTTGGTGGGCATCCTATCTTTGGCAAGATCTTGAAAAGGCCCTCTCTGCTGACCAGATCGAACGCTTTGGTGAGGTTGATGAAGGCGACGTACAGGGGCATGTTCTGTTCTCTGCATTTCTCCTGGAGTTGGCGGATGGAGAATATCATGTCTACCGTCGATCGCTCAGCGCGGAAGCCACACTGAGACTCGGGGTAGACACGTTCGGCAAGCTTCTGTAGAACGAACGAGAACAACTCGTGCGTAGACTTTGCCAACAACGCTGAGGAGGGAGATGCCCCTGTAGTTGTTGCAGTCGCTTCTCTCCCCTTTGTTTTTGTAGAGGGTGATGATCTTGGCGTCCCTCATGTCCTGTGGTACAGCACCTTCCTTCCAACACTGGCAGAGGACGTCATGCAATGGCAGCAGTAGGGCGGTCTTGCAGTGCTTGATCAGGTCGGGGGGTATGCCGTCGTTGCCGGGTGCCTTGCCAGCGGTCAAGCTATCAATGGCCTTGCTGTGTTCGTCGATGGTTGGCTCGGCATCAAGTTCGTCCATGGATGGCAGGCAGTCGATGGCATCAAGGGCTGACGGTGTCATGGTGTTCTGTCTGGAGTAGAGGTCGGAGTAGTGTTCCACCCATCTCTCCATCTGCTTGTTCTTTTCTGTGATCATCTCCCCAGTGGAGGATTTGAGGGGGGCCGTCTTGCTCTGAGCCAGACCAAGTGCTTTCTTGATGCCATCGTACATACCACGGATGTTCCCTGTTATGGCAGCGGTTTGAATGTCTTGGCTGAGCTGAGTCCAGTACTCGTTGGCACAGCGCCGAGCAGTCTGCTGAACTTTGCTTCTCGCAGCCCTGAGAATCTGGAGATTCTTCTTGTTTGGGTACTTCTTGTACTCAGCAAGTGCTGAGCGCTTGGCTTCAATGACGGGGGTAATCTCGGTCAACTTGGCATCAAACCAGTCCTGTGACTTCGAGGTCTTCCTCCCAAAGGTAGCCAGGGCTGTGCGGTGGATGGTGTTTCGCAGCTCTTCCCACTTCTGCTTTGCAGATTCTCCTTCTTGTGGTACACCAAGTTCCTTCTCAAAGGTGGAAGCAAACTGCTCAACAAGTTCTGGTTGAGCCATCTTGCTGGTGTCAATCCGTGCCTTTCCAGGTTGTCTAGCACGATGGAATTTCTTCAGCTGCAGCTTGACCTTGCAACACACCAATGAATGGTCTGTGTCGCAATCTGCACTCTGGAACGAACGGGTGATTAGCACGTTCTTCAGTGAGGTGCGCCTGGTCAGGATCAAGTCCAGCTGGTGCCAGTGCTTTGAGCGTGGATGTTGCCAGGAAACCTTGTGTTGGGGCTTGGTCTTGAAGAACGAGTTTGTGATGCACCGATCGTGATATGTGCAGAACTCGAGCAGCCGCTGTCCGTTGTCATTCATTCTGCCCACGCCAAAAGGTCCAAGACAGGAGGGCCAGGAGTCGTGGTCAGCACCCACTCTGGCATTGAAGTCTCCAAGGAGAATGAGTTGTTCAGAGTTGGGGACGATCCTGACAGTTGTTGCGAGATTCTCGTAGAACTCGTCTTTTGCCTCTGGTGTGGCTGTCAGTGTTGGGGCATACACACTGACGAGGGTGACTGGGCCTTGAGTGGTGTTCAGGCGGAGGGTGAGGAGTCGTGCAGAGCCAGTGCTGCTCGGATCCACCATCTTCAGCAAGGTGTTCTTCACTGCAAAGCCCACTCCGTGTTCCCTGTGTTCGTCACTGCCTTTTCCCTGCCAGTAGAACGTGTAGTCCTTCTCTCTCAGTGTGCCTGCATCAGCCAACCGTATTTCCTGGAGAGTGGCAATATCCACTCCCAGTCTCTTCAGCTCATTATTGATGATGGCAGTCTTCCTGGTGTCGTTGATGTCCTTGTGGTTAGTAGCGAATCCTGTCATCATAGTGCGGACGTTCCAAGTTCCCAGTTTTAGAGTTGGTCTCTTTTGTTTTATTGTCTTGCCTGGTGCGAAAGTTCTCAGCCTGCTGTTCGGACTTCTCCTCATCCCCATGCACCCAATGAGGAAAGCAAGCTGTGGCGGGACATCACCTTATTGGCTGGGGGCTGCCCAGCTTGAGGCGGGCGGTAGCTGTCCAGTGAGATCCGATGATCCCTCCCACCGTCGGGAATAACCCCTGGCGCCGAGCTCTACGCCAATTGAGCGGTGGCTTATAACCGGTAACTGTCATTCCCCGTGTTTTGTCTACGCCAAAGGCGAAGCTGGAGTGTCCTCTCCAGTGATCCGGTGTTCTACCTTCCAGCGTTGGGCGTTGGTAGGATTCAAGCCTGGACAGGAAGATATGGAGGATAAGATGTTGCCCATGCAGCATGTCCCCCCTCTCCACGTCACTGATGAATCCAAAGGAACAGCAGGGCTGCTACAGTTTGGCACCAGCGCCGTTGCAGGAGCTGCCAGAACGATGTTGAGCACAACATAGAACTGCCTTAGGGGCTCCGACTCCGGATTTTTCCTCAGGGTTGACTCCCGAAGCCTTTCCCGTGACCAGGTATGCCGCAAGGCAGCGGAGGTTTGAAATCAGGGTTTACCTTCCCCTAGATGGGCTACCTTCCAAGGTTGACGAGACACCATCTACCCGAAGCATCTGGTTTTAAGGCGCCAGAGAGACGCCCTCACCCCTTCTGCTATTAGTAAAAGCAGTTCCACATGTATCAGAAATTTGTAGCGTAAAATAGAAATATTAATAAATAATAAATATGATCAGGTATGAATTATTTAATTTATATTGATGTATTGGAATCTGAGATCAAATCTCATTTCATATACATCAGAAAAGTTAATAACACTCGTAAGGGGCACCAGCTTCTATCTTTCAGAAGCAATTTAATCTTTAATTTCACTTTATACCTGTTTGATCACTCAATAAATTAATCAATAATCAGTCTCAAAATTTTTCGTGAATTCGATACCTGTGCTTGAAAAAACTCAGAATGAAATAAATTCTCAACGACTCCTCTCATTTTCAAATATTTATTAAATGAAATGATTAACAGACATTGCAGTAATTTCATTAATCATAAAATCAATCTTGTAAATGATAGATTAACAATGTCAATATTTTCGGAACCAGGGTTAACTTGAGAAACCAATTTCTATCAGTTTGAGTTGACAGATTATTGAAACAACGCAAATTTATGGAGAAAGTTTACTAATTATATGAAAAGTCCTTGACTGATCTTAAGAAAATAAAAACGGAATTTTAATGAAAAGAAGAGTTATGTTAAGGGCTTCTTAATTTGCATCTGATTAGATACACAAATTATTACCGAACCTCAGACGTTTAATTCAGCAGATGAATTAAAGTTTGGCAGCTCACGTGATCCTCGGTGATGATGGTTCTGGCGTCGTCCTCAGCCCAAGATTTCGTGTATGTTAGAGGAAATATCTGCCCGCAGATATTTCAGCATCCACAGTTCAACCTTTAAAAGTCAAGCGGTCAAAGAGGCTGGATTTTGGCTGTATGACCCAGAGTTGAAACTGGGCCAGATGATGACAACTTTTCTTCAGCGTGTGATGAACAGCCTTGATTCCTCAGCTGCACGTGATGTGGGAGCTGCGTCTTCTCAAGAGGTCTTCGATAATAATTAAAAGATATCTAATCCGATCTCAAATTAAAAGGCTTTGAACTTTAGATAAAAATAGTAGCTTCTGGTGGGTGCTTGGTCAAGAAAAATATTATAAAATAAAGTCAAGATTAAAGTTTACATTAAAATTAAACAAACGGTGGTTTTACAGAAAGTTTAACAAAGAAAAAGTGATGAATAAAAATTGGAGTTTAACTCCGATTAAGAATTGAGCTCAAAGAAGTAGGAATTCCTAGGTATTTAAGAGAAAAAGAAAAAAAGGCATTAAAAATACAGAGTTACATAACCGAATTACGAGTTATCTGCTCTGTGTTCAGAAAAGCGACACGTGGTCGAGTCTTTGTTCAGACGGTCCTTTGTTCTTCCTTGCTGTGTGTAGACAATAGATAATCAGTGAAAGTGAAGAGAGGGTGAAGCACAAGAGCGGAAAAGCAAAAGAGGAAGAAGCAGGGGTCCCTCTGTTATTTAAGTTCTGTTAAGCTTCGCGGGTTTCCGCGATCTCAGCCAATGAGTGTCCTTCGTGGGCGGGCCCGATGAACTTTTAGTCCAATAACAGGCCTTGTCTGTGAGAGACCAATAGGGTGAAGAAGCTGGGGTTCTATGAAGACTGGTGACACGTGATATTAGTCCACTGGAATACACACAATTTTAAATACATTGGAATATACTGTTACATACTTATGTATAACTAAACTAGCCTTAGTGTACCTTATAAGCAGTGCTTCTAAATCAACATGCAGGAATAAACATTCATTTAAACATTAAAATGGATATATATAAAATCACAGATTAATGCATTTCACACATATTATGGATTTTCCACATTAAAACATCAGAGTCCATTTTCTTTTCATAGTTCTGAAAAGAAGAAGGTTTAGAATTGAGTGTGTAATAATGTACTTTAAAATTCACTGGTTAAATCCAGCATGTCCAGAGTTTAAGGAAATTAGCTGAGTTGTGGGTCTGTGTGTGACCAGGTCTGGTGCGTTTATGGGGGCAATAAAAGCAAAGCCGGACATTGGGGAAATTCCTTAGGCTGGTTTTAACAAAAGGAATGGGATTTCAGCTGTGGCCTGGAGGAAGAAAATCCATTTTTTTGATCGTCTTACTCCTGGGTGAAAAATGTCTTTAAGCAGAAGAATAATTATTGCTGAGCCAAAGTGAGATGATGCTACAAATTCATATTTTGCAAGATTTTGCAGTACCAACTCATGGTCGCTTCGCTTGGTACTGGCCAGACCAATTGGAGTGGCTGAGAGTTTGGAAGCCAAAATAATGCAATATTTCAAAACACAGGTTCCTACAACCGTGCAAGCCACAAATCACTGCAACATGTATGACAAATATATGAGTGGCTCAGATGACAAATTTGAGAAAACATTTTTTGCAAACTCATCCTCCAGAACAATTTTTGCAAATTTGTACTGGTCACCAAAGAGCTATGCAGAAGCATCTGTGAGGTTATCAGATAAAAATAAAGGTCACTTTAAACACTAGGAGTCACCACACATTGCACTGAGCAAGCCTAAACACATGCAATGGAAGGACGTAGGCTTAATGAATAATACAGAATTGGTAATAATAAATGTAAAACCTTATTTTAGGCTACTTATCAGAGACAATATCTTTTACGCCCAGGAGCCAATTTTAATTTGTGATCTACAATCACAAATTAAAAATTTTCACAGTGATTGACATCAGTAATGTTTTTCCAGCATTCCCATCCACCCAGATCATCAGTTTTGGGTTGTATTCAAATTTGAAGGCAAGAGGTACACATTCATGATGCTACCTCAGGGCTATTGTGAATCACCAACCATTTTTTCACAGGCAATGTCAGCAAATTTGGCCCAGTTACATTTTGCTGGCATCCCCTGATGAAATCCCTTGCAAAAAAGACACCATTGCCTTGTTGAAATTTTTAGCTGAGGAGGGTCACAAGGTTAACAAAGCAAAGCTGCAGTTGTGGAAGCCAGAAGTGAGATACTTAGGCCATATTTTGTCAGCAGAAGGGAGACATGTTGATCCTGCTTGCAAAGAGGCTATTTTGGCAGCGCCTAAACCAATCACAAAAGAGACATGATGTCATTCTTTGGGACATTAAACTATTGTTGCTCCTGGATTGCAAATTATTCATTTGAAGTGCAACCGCTGTTTGACCTCATTAAATAACAAAATTTAAAAAAAAACAAAAACAATGGTACTGGTGGACAAGATTGAGCGGACACCTGAAGCAGAGTTGATCGCTCTAATTGAAGCATGCAAATAGGGACAAAATAACAAAATTAAAAAAAAAAAAACTCACAGTTTACATTGATAGCCAGTATGCATTTTCCACTATTCACCACTTTGCACAACAGTGGAAAAATCGTCGGCCTCCGTCGGTCTATGATGACCATGGAAGAGAATCCTAAACGTCTACTCTGCTGGAATAGCACCGCCTGTGGCTGAACAGGCCGATGCGCGAATGACAGTCCCTGTTACACAGGTCGCACTTGTGGGTGGTCTCCGTGCTGCTGGGTCTGTGGCGGTTCTTCCTGCGGGTCCTTTTTTCATCTGCAGCAGCAGTCAGTCTCTCTTCACCCGCCTTGAGCTGTCTGGTCAGGGTGCCTCTCCATTTGGAGCGGTCCGTTGCAAGGTCTTCCCAGCGCTCTGTGTTGATATCCAGGGCCTTCATGTCTCTCTTGCAGACGTCTCTAAAGTGCAGCTGTGGGCGGCCAACGTCTCTCCTGCCAGTTGCCAGTTCTCCGTAGAGGACGTCTTTGGGGATTCTGCCATCCTCCATACGGTGAACGTGGCCTAGCCAGCGGAGCCTGCGCTGCCTGAGTAGAGTGAACATGGAGGGAAGGCAAGCGCGGGACAGAACTTCTGTGTTGGGCACTTTGTCCTGCCAGGATATGTCCAGGATATGGCGAATGCAGCACAAGTGGAAGGAGTTCAGTCTCTTTCCTGCCGGGCGTATGTTGTCCACGTCTCACTCCCATAGAGCAGTGTGCTGATGACGCAGGCGTTGTACACTGCCATCTTTGTCTTGACAGAGAGTTTGGGATTCTCCCACACTCGTGTGGTGAGGCGAGCGAGTGTGAAGGCTGATTTTCCAATCCTCTTGTTGATCTCTGTATCAAGGGAGAGGTTGTTGCTGATCGTGGACCCCAGGTACGTGAACTGATTCACGACCTCCAGCTTGTAGTCGTCGATGGTGATGGTTGGTGGTGCTTCCGTGCCTTGCGCCAAGACGTTAGTCTTCTTCAGGCTGATGGTAAGCCCGAAGTCCTTGCATGCCTGGGAGAAGCGGTCCATCAGGGTCTGAAGCTCCTGCTGTGTGTGGGTTGCGACTGCAGCATCGTCTGTGAACAGCATGTCTCTGATTAGAGCCTCGCGTACTTTGGTTCTGGCTTTCAGGCGGGTGAGGTTGAAAAGCCTGCCGTCAGATCTTGTGTGCAGGTAGATTCCCTCTGTTGCTGTGCTGAAGGCATGCCTCAGGAGTATAGCGAAGAAAATCCCAAAGAGGGTTGGCGCAAATACACAGTCCTGTTTCACTCCGCTGCGTATGTTGAATGGCTCTGAGACGTTGCCATCATGTTGCACTATCCCCTGCATGTTGGTGTGAAACGATTCGATGAGGCTTTGCAGCTTTTGTGGGCATCCTATCTTTGGCAGGATCTTGAAAAGGCCCTCTCTGCTGACCAGATCGAATGCTTTGGTGAGGTCGATGAAGGCGACGTACAGAGGCATGTTCTGCTCTCTGCATTTCTCCTGGAGTTGGCGGATGGAGAATATCATGTCTATTGTCGATCGCTCAGCACGGAAGCCACACTGAGACTCGGGGTAGACACGTTCGGCAAGCTTCTGTAGATGAACGAGAACAACTCATGCGTAGACTTTGCCAAAAACGCTGAGGAGGGAGATGCCCCTGTAGTTGTTGCAGTCGCTTCTCTCCCCTTTGTTTTTGTAGAGGGTGATGATCTTGGTGTCCCTCATGTCCTGTGGTACAGCACCTTCCTTCCAGCACTGGCAGAGGACGTCATGCAATGGCAGCAGTAGGGCGGTCTTGCAGTGCTTGATCAGGTCAGGGGGTATGCCGTCGTTGCCGGGTGCCTTGCCAGCGGTCAAGCTATCAATGGCCTTGCTGTGTTCGTCAATGGTTGGCTAGGCGTCAAGTTCATCCATGGATGGCAGGCAGTCGATGGCATCAAGGGCTGACGGTGTCACGGTGTTCTGTCTAGAGTAGAGGTCGGAGTAGTGTTCCACCCATCTCTCCATCTGCTTGTTCTTTTCTGTGATCATCTCCCCAGTGGATGATTTGAGGGGGGCCGTCTTGCTCTCAGCCGGACCAAGTGCTTTCTTGATGCCATCGTACATACCACGGATGTTCCCTGTTATGGCAGCGGTTTGAATGTATTGGCTGAGCTGAGTCCAGTACTCATTGGCACAGTGCCGAGCAGTCTGCTGAGCTTTGCTTCTCGCAGCCCTGAGAATCTGGAGATTCTTCTTGTTTGGGTACTTCTTGTACTCAGCAAGTGCTGAGCGCTTGGCTTCAATGATGGGTTCATCTCGGTCAACTTGGCATCAAACCAGTCCTGTGACTTTGAGGTCTTCCTCCCAAAGGTAGCCAAGGCTGTGAGGTGGATGGTGTTTCGCAGCTCTTCCCACTTCTGCTTTGCAGATTCTCCTTCTTGTGGTACACCAAGTTCCTTCTCAAAGGTGGAGGCAAACTGCTCAACAAGTTCTGGTTGAGCCTGACATAATGCACGGCTCAGGAGACACACACGCAGACTCAGAGTAGATCTAATAGCTTTATTAACAACAAGTGTGTATGAATGTGTGTCTGCGGGATGTGAATGTATTGGTGGTGGCGTCTGCGTCGGGCACGGAGGCAGGAGACCGTACAGCCGGACAACCCTATGGGAGAAGCAAAGGGAGAAGGGTGACGGGCACCACACCAACACAGGAGATATGAAAATGGTGACAAGCTTACTTGGAATTAGCAGGTGGCTGGCACAGCAAGGATGAGGTCCGGTAGACAGCGACCTGGAGCGCCCGGTGCAGCAGCGAGGGAATGGAGGCGGAGAGGAGTGGTCTGCCGCCATGAAATCCACCTGTGCACAGGGGAGCAGACTGGGAGAGGAATGAGGTAAGAGCTTCTTACCAGAATGTTTGCTTGGTAGGTAGAGATTCCTTGCAGCAATCGTAGCGAGTGAAGACTGACGGCTTCAGGCCGAAGCCCAGGGCGAGGCGGCTTAAATCCCTTGCCGCTGATGAGGTGCAGTTGTGCGTGCAGCTGGCGCCGCAGATGAGCGGCGAGGCGTGACAGTACTCCCCCCTCTAGCAGCGCCTCCTGGCGATGGTTTCTCCGGGTGCGCTCGGTGGAACTCAGTTATAAGGGACAGGTCCAACACAAATGACGAGGGTACCCATTGCCAATGTTCAGGTCCATATCCCTCCCAGTCCACCAAGTACTGCAACCCGCGACCCCGGCGCCGGGAGTCCAGGATAGAAGAGACAGGCCAGGCCGGATGACCATCAATCAACCGGGGCGCGGGCTGCGCAGCAGGAGGAGGGCAAAGGGGGTCGGAGACTGCCAGCTTCACCTTGGATACGTGGAAGGTGGGATGGATGCGGAGGGAGGGGGGAATAGCTACACGCACAGCCACCGGGTCGATAATCCTGGTGATGGGGTATGGGCCCATAAAACGCTGTGCCAGCTTCCTCCTCTCACCCTTTAAAATGACGTCCTGGGTTGACACATAGACACGCTGGCCCACCTGGTACGCTGGGGCAGGTCTTCTGTGCCGGTCCGCCGTGGTTCTGTTGTGCTCTGCCGTGCGTAAAAGCGCATTGCGCGCTGACGCCCAGATGGAGCAGAACTGCCTGAGGTGTGCCCGAACTGAGGGAACAGTTACCTCACTCTCCTGCACTGGGAAAAGAGGGGGGTCGTAGCCCAGGGATGCCTTAAAGGGAGACATCCCTGTGGCAGAAGAGCGGGCGGTGTTGTGGGCGTACTCAACCCAGGCGAGATGGTTACTCCAGGACGCAGGCTTGGACGCAGTGACGCAGCGAAGCGCAGCCTCCAGCTCCTGGTTGGTCCGCTCACACTGCCCGTTGGTTTGGGGGTGATGGCCGGAGGAGAGGCTCACCTTGGCTCCCAGGGTGTTGCAAAATGACCTCCAAACCTCTGAGAAAAATTGGGGCCACCGGTCCGAGACCACGTCCACCGGAATCCCGTGCAGCCAGACCACGTGCTGGACTAGGAGGTCCGCCGTCTCCAGGGCAGATGGAAGACCTCGTAGCGGGATGAAGTGCACCGCCTTGGAGAAACGGTCTACGATGGTCAGGACGGTATCGAAGGTGTTTGAGACTGGGAGTCCGGTGACGAAATCCAGGGCGATATGCGACCAGGGCCTGCCAGGGACGGGCAGAGGCCAGAGCAAACCCGCTGGAGGGGCATTACCTGACTTACTGGTGGCACATACAGGGCAGGCCCGGGCGTAGCGGGCAGCGTCCTTCCGCAGGCCCGGCCACCAGAAGGACCGTTGAAGGAGGTCGATCATCCGGGAGGAACCAGGGTGGCAGGTGAGCTTGGATGTATGTAGCCAGTGGATGACCTCCCCCCGAACCGTGGATGGCACGAACAGCCTCCCCTCCGGTCCGCCGCCAGGGTCAGGTTCCACTTCCTGCACCTTCCGGATCTTGCTTTCTATGTCCCAAGTGACGGCTCCCACGATGCACGACCTGGGCAGGATGGTGTGGACCGTGTCCTCAGACTCCTCAGGGGCAAATTGCCTAGAGAGGGCGTCGGGCAGGCCATTCTTGGAGCCAGGCCTGATGGTGATGTTAAAATGGAACCTGGCAAAGAACAAGGACCAGCGCGCCTGGCGGGCGTTCAGACACTTGGCAGATCTCAAGTATTCCAAGTTCTTGTGGTCAGTCAGGACCACGAACGGCAGGTCCGCCCCCTCTAGCCAGTGACGCCACTCCTGCAGTGCGAGCTTGATGGCGAGGAGCTCTCTGTCCCCCACGTCATAATTCCGTTCCTCCGGGGACAAGCGCCAAGAGAAGAAAGCGCAGGGCCGTTTGACTCCGTCATCTGTCGACCGCTGAGATAGAACCGCCCCCACTCCTGTGTCCGAAGCATCCACTTCCACGATGCATTGCAGCGACGGGTCGACTTGGCTAAGGACCCGGGAGGAGGAGAACTCCGCCTTCAGTGCCTGAAAGGCAGCTGCGGCCTCTTCGGTCCACCAGAACGGGACCTTAGGGGACGTGAGGCGGGTCAGAGGGCCGACGATGGTGCCAAAATTCGGGACGAAGCGGCGGTAGAAATTTGCAAACCCAATGAATTGTTGCACCTATTTTCTCGATGCAGGTGTAGGCCATTCCACCACCGCCTTCACCTTCCCTGGGTCCGGAAGCACCTGGTCGTGGGAGATGATGAACCCGAGGAAGGACGTTGTCTTAGCATAGAATTCACATTTTTCTGCCTTCACATACAACCGGTTCTCCAGCAGCCTTTGGAGGACCTGCCTCACATGGACCCGGTGCTCGTCCCTGGATTTGGAGAAGATGAGGATGTCATCCAGGTAGACGAACACAAATAGGCCAATGAAATCCCGGAGGACGTCATTAATTAGGCGCTGAAAAACGGCTGGAGCATTGGTCAACCCGAACGGCATCACCAGGTACTCGAAGTGGCCGTTCGGGGTACGGAAGGCTGTCTTCCACTCATCTCCCTCCCGGATCCGGACGAGGTGGTATGCGCTGCGTAGATCCAGCTTGGTGAAACAAGTCGCCCCCTGGAGGGAGTGGAAGGTGGTGTCCATGAGTGGCAGGGTGTAGCGATCCTTCTCAGTGATATCATTAAGGGTGCGATAGTCGATACAAGGACGGAGGGAACCGTCCTTCTTGCCCACGAAGAAGAATCCTGCCCCTACTGGTGATGACGAGGGACGGATAATTCCAGCACTCAGCAATTCCTTGAGGTAGGAATTCATGGTCTCCTTCTCTGGCGCCGACAGGCTGTAGAGTCGCCCAGAGGGTAAGGGTGCCCCCTGGCGGATGTTTATCGCACAGTCGTAGGGCCTGTGTGGAGGAAGAGACATCGCCTTGGACTTGCTGAAAACCATACCCAGGTCGTGAAATTCTGACGGCACCAGGGAGAGATCCGGGGGCACAGCGTCCATAGGGGTTGGAGAAGAGGATGGAGAGCAGGCAGCGGATTGCAAGCAGGTGCTCATGCAGAAGGTACTCCATGCCGACACCCTGGCGGACTTCCAATCCAAGACGGGGTTATGGAGGCGAAGCCAGGGGTACCCCAGAATGACGGGCGACACAGAGTTGGGGAGGACGTAGAAGGCTATTTCCTCCCGGTGGATCCCAGAGATGATCACAGGGACAGGGACGGTCTGATGTGTTACTCTCCCCAGGGAGACATGGGAGAGGTTGACCAGGGCGAGAGGAGATTTGAGGGCTTGGGAACGGATGCCCAATCGGGTTGCCAGGCTTTGTGAAATAAAGCTGCCCTCTGTGCCCGAATCCACCAGTGCGTGAGTGAGGTGCCCAGTGGAGTTGTGACAAAATCGGACGGGCAGCTTCAATTGGGAGAGGGGATTTAACCGATTGATGTCCGCGAGGCCCCCTACAGTGACTCGCGGACCCCGCCATTTGGCTTCTGTGGGCAAAGCTCCACCGTGTGTTGACTGTCTCCGCAATACATGCAGAGACCCAACTCATGGCGGCGTTGTCTATCCGCAGGAGGGAGCCTTGTCCAGCCCCTCACCATCGGCTCCGACTCCTCGGGGCACGATGGTGGCGGCGATGCCAGGGGGCGAGCTTGGGACAGGCGCGACGAGACACCACAAGAGCGAGAAGAAGACGACTTCCGCTCCGAGGTGCGCTCGCGCAGCCTGTTATCCAAGCTGATGGCTAGAGACGTTAGCTCCGCTAGAGTCTCCGGGATGTCCCGCCAAGCCAGTTCGTCCCTCAGACCATCATTGAGACTGCGGAGGAAGAGGCCGCAGAATGAACGTTCATCCCAGCCCAACTCCTCCGCCGCTACCCGGAAGTCGATCGCGTAGTCCGCTGCCGACCGGCTTCCCTGCTGGAGGCTGAGAAGCCGATCAACCTAGACGCTCTCGGTACGAGAATGATCAAAGACTTCCAGGAATTGTCTCACGAATTGGCCATAGGTGAGGGTGGCGTAACTGGGCCTCGCCATTACGGCGTAAGCCCAAGTTAGCGCTCGCCCCTCCAGGAGATTCCCTATGTAGCCAATTCGGCTATGGTCTGAGGGAAAATCTCCGGGCACACGGTGGAACACGGACTCACACTGCATTATGAACCCCCGTGCTCTGCCGAGCTTACCGCTAAAGCGGGCGGGGGTCGGAATGGGTGTGAGCCAAACCGGTGCTACCGGAGTAGGCTGGACGGCCGCTGGAGCAGCAGGAGCCGCGCCGCCCTGACGAGCCGGGGGGAACGGCTGTTGGGGGTCCAAGCGGTCCAATCGGTTAGTGATGATGGTTAATTGATTTAAAATCACCTGTTGCTGGTGAGCTATTAGGTCCACTCGTGCCTCGAGAGTGGAAAGTCGGCGTGTGAGCCCGCCGTCTGCCGAGACACTCTGCTGAAGCCGTACTGACATAATGCACGGCTCAGGAGACACACACGCAGACTCAGAGTAGATCTAATAGCTTTATTAACAACAAGTGTGTATGAATGTGTGTCTGCGGGATGTGAATGTATTGGTGGTGGCGTCTGCGTCGGGCACGGAGGCAGGAGACCGTACAGCCGGACAACCCTATGGGAGAAGCAAAGGGAGAAGGGTGACGGGCACCACACCAACACAGGAGATATGAAAATGGTGACAAGCTTACTTGGAATTAGCAGGTGGCTGGCACAGCAAGGATGAGGTCCGGTAGACAGCGACCTGGAGCGCTCGGTGCAGCAGCGAGGGAATGGAGGCGGAGAGGAGTGGTCCGCCGCCGGGAAATCCACCTGTGCACAGGGGAGCAGACTGGGAGAGGAATGAGGTAAGAGCTTCTTACCAGAATGTTTGCTGAGTAGGTAGAGATTCCTTGCAGCAATCGTAGCGAGTGAAGACTGACGGATTCAGGCCGAAGCCCAGGGCGAGGCTGCTTAAATCCCTCGCCGCTGATGAGGTGCAGGTGTGCGTGCAGCTGGCGCCGCAGATGAGCGGCGAGGCATGACAGAGCCATCTTGCTGGTGTCAATCCATGCCTTTCCAGGCTGTCTAGCACGATGGAATTTCTTCAGCTGCAGCTTGACCTTGCAACACACCAATGAATGGTCTGTGTCGCAATCTGCACTCTGGAACGAACGGGTGATTAGCACGTTCTTCAGTGAGGTGTGCCTGGTCAGGATCAAGTCCAGCTGGTGCCAGTGCTTTGAGCGCGGATGTTGCCAGGAAACCTTGTGTTGGGGCTTGGTCTTGAAGAATGAGTTTGTGATGCACAGATCGTGATATGTGCAGAACTTTAGCAGCCGCTGTCCGTTGTCGTTCATTCTGCCCACGCCAAAAGGTCCAAGACAGGAGGGCCAGGAGTCGTGGTCAGCACCCACTCTGACATTGAAGTCTCCAAGGAGAATGAGTTGTTCAGAGTTGGGGATGATCCTGACCGTTGTTGCAAGATTCTCGTAGAACTCGTCTTTTGCCTCTGGTGTTGCTGTCAGTGTTGGGGCATACACACTGACGAGGGTGACTGGGCCTTGAGTGGTGTTCAGGTGGAGAGTGAGGAGTCGTGCAGAGCCAGTGCTGCCCGGTTCCACCATCTTCAGCAAGGTGTTCTTCACTGCGAAACCCACTCCGTGTTCCCTGTGTTTGTCACTGCCATTTCCCTGCCAGTAGAACATGTAGTCCTCTCTCAGTGTGCCTGCGTCAGTCAACCGTGTTTCCTGGAGAGTGGCGATATCCACTCCCAGTCTCTTCAGCTCATTATTGATAATGGCAGTTTTCCTGGTGTCGTTGATGTCCTTGAGGTTAGCAGCGAGTCCTGCCATCATAGTGCGGATGTTCCAAGTTCTCAGTTTTAGAGTTGGTCTCTTTTGTGTTATTGTCTTGCCTTGTGCGAAGGTTCTCAGCCTGCTGTTCGGACTTCTCCTCATCCCCATGCACCCAATGAGGAAAGCAAGCTGTGGCGGGACAACACCTTATTGGCTGGGGGCTGCCCAGCTTGAGGCGGGCGGTAGTTGTCCAGTGAGATCTGATGATCCCTCCCACTGTCGGGAACAACCCCTGGCGCTGCGCTCTACGCCAATTGAGTGGTGGCTTATAACCGGTAACTGTCATTCCCCGTGTTTTGTCTACGCCAAAGACGAAGCTGGAGTGTCCTCTCCAGTGAGCCGATGTTCTACCTTCCAGCGTTGGGCGTTGGTAGGATTCAAGCCTGGGTAGGAAGATATGGAGGACAAGATGTTGCCCATGCAGCATGTCCCCCCTCTCCACGTCACTGATGAATCCAAAGGAACAGCAGGGCTGCTACAGTTTGGCACCAGCGCCATTACAGGAGCTGCCAGAATGATGTTGAGCACAACATAGAACTGCCTTAAGGGCTCCGACTCCAGATTTTTCCTCAGGGTTGACTCCTGAAGCCTTTCCCGTGACCAGGTATGCCGCAAGGCAGCGGAGGTTTGAAATAAGGATTTACCTTCCCCTAGATGGGCTACCTTCCCAGGTTGACGAGCCACCATCTACCCGAAGCATCTGGTTTTAAGGCGCCAGAGATCCGCTCTCGCCCCTTCTCCTATGAGTAAAAGCAGTTCCACCGGGCTTAGAGACTAAACCACACGGGCAGGCTAGGAGTTGGATTTAGTTGTCAGAGGCTTTTCGAGACGCACGCCATAAGGAGCATTTTATGAGCACTGGAAGCTTAACCCCAGTGCCGCTCCGGGCTATGACAACCTTGGAACCAGTGGAAAAATAGAGCCATGATTACATCAACAGCGAAGCCCATTCAGAATAAACACCTCATTTTGGAGCTGCTTGAAAGTGTCAAACTGCTATTACAACTGGCCATATGCAAATGTGCTGCTCATACAAATGGTAATGATCCGGTTTCTAAAGGCAATCATTTTGCGGATCAAACTGCAAAGGCGGTAGCACAAGGCTTGCAACCTAAACAAAGCACATTTCATTCTGTTCTGACACTGACTGAAGAGCTATCACATGATGTTCTTGTTGAGGCTCAAAAAGCAGCACCACAGGCTGAAATTTACAAATGGATGAAAGAGGGAGCTCTTCTTAATGACACCTTAAAAGGTGATACCTTAAAGCTCTACAAATGTAAGGCAAACAAGCCTATTCTACCACGCAAACTGTTCCACCAATTCTCTACCTTGCTCCATGGCGTTTCGCATGTAGCAAGAGAGGGGATGGTATTGTGGAGTGTGTAAATAAAGAGACGGATCCATGGACAGACGATTTATTACACACTCACATCTCACAAGCACAGAAAAGACTGAACCATTACAGCAAGCTCTCTCCCCTTTTACCCAAGTACTTCTTCACACATTTAAATGGAAGTTTCTCATCACACAGCATGACATTTACATTACACTGCCTTCAACCCCATATGTCTCTGACTCTTTGTGGCTATATGCCCAGGAACTCCCTGGGCATTGTTCTCCCATGCTTATTCACTGTCTCTGTCTGAGGTGCTAAATAATCTGACTTCCCCAAGGTCCTACACCATCTACATTGAATAAAACTTTACTGCTTATGGGTTTAGCCAGTTTGTCACACAGTTTTGTAAAAGATGTCTGATCTGTGCAAAAAACAATGCACAGGGAAACTTCAAACCTCAGAGAGGCACTTTTCCAGCCTCTACTTATCCATTTCAGAACATTTGCATGG
Source organism: Pholidichthys leucotaenia (assembly GCA_020510985.1). NCBI lineage: Eukaryota > Metazoa > Chordata > Actinopteri > Cichliformes > Pholidichthyidae > Pholidichthys > Pholidichthys leucotaenia. Next base: position 162,915,810 of record CM035847.1, read on the forward strand.
ATTCTATTGAACTGAAAAATGTGAAGGCAAGAAATATTGTTTGGTCATTTGTGATATGTTTTCTAAATGGACAGAAGCTTTTCCTTGCACACATCCAAATGCAATCACAGTTGCAAAGAAATTGCTTTCAGAAATTGTACCTAGGTTTGGAATACCTGAGAAAATTTACTCAGATAATGGTACACATTTTGTAAATCAAGTTATATCACATTTAGGCACAGCACTGAATGTCAGTTTGAAGAATCATTCAGCTTATCACCCACAATCTGCAGGGCTGGTAGAACGCACAAACAGAACTATTAAAGAAAGACTCAGAAAAACAATGGCAGAAACAAGGCAAAATTGGATTTATTGCCTTCCATTAGTTTCGTTTTGCATGAGGATAATCCCAATCAAAGGGGGGTTGTCTCCATATGAAATCATGTATGGCAAGCTATACTTGTTGCCATCTTTGAGACCATTCAGTCCTAGTGATGAAGAAGTGTGTTTAGCAGATTACATGAGAAGAATGTTGACTAACAGAGATATTATTGCTGCTACTCTCCCCAGGAGGGTTCACAAGGAAACTGCACCAATCTTGGCCAAGCCAGGAGACCTCGTCCTCATCAAAGCCATCAAAAAGAAGAACTGGACTGATTCACCCTGGCAAGGACCACATAAAGTTGTTTTGTCAATGCCAACAGCGGTGAAAGTTGAAGGACGGGACTCTTGGGTGCATTTAACACACAGTAAACTTTACCCTACTCTGAACTCACAGCCAGGGACTTCTGAATAAATATGTTCAACTCCATTCCATTAAAGACTCTCAGCAAGAGACTTTTATTTAATTGTTTTCCTATACAAGTGTCGACTGACGACGCCCTACGTGGTGTCCAGTACTGGCTTGGGATAGGGAAGCGAGTGATTGACCATCATGGAGAGACAAGAAGCGCAAGAAAGACGTTTGATCATTAAAAGGTGTAGTTGTTGTTTCCTTTACATCATCATCCTAGGGGTGACATTATTATGTTGGTTTCCTTTAGCTGCACCACAAACCATACATCATAGTGCTAGGGATCTTGCACATATTCAGCATAATTGGCTAGAGCTACATGAGCATCACGATCATGAATATGCTGCCAATACGTGGTGGAGGTATGCTAATTATACAGCCAGGGCAGCTAATCGTTCCAATTGTTACGTTTGCTCCCTAGTGCCAATGTCAGCTGGACAGACTGCTGTTGTAGCCAAAATGATGGAACCAGCAAAAGCTCTCTGTTTTTTACAGAAGGCTATGAAAAGGGACTACACAAAAAAAGATTATTTTGAATCACTCTTGTGAAATCTTTCATCACTCTACCAATCAGAGAACTTATGGTACCCCTTACTCTGTAAGGGCAAGGTTAGTTTCATCAGGAACTTTTTCTTTTTGTCTGAAGGGAAGTGGTAACAACCCTCTGGGCGACCTACCCCTTTCTCGGTGTGAGGGGGTGTACAGTGTACACCGCACCTGTGATGCTAGTACCCTGACCAATCGGATGGGCAGGTGGTGTCCATAGGCTAACCATTGTCATTATGGACCTATCACAATGCTGGAGCTCTGAAGTGCTGCTATCTGCAACTTCCATATGTATGGCGCACATATGGTGACGGGTGGTTGGTGGCTGTGTGGTCGTAAGGCATATTCCCATCTGCCTATGAACTGGGCAGGAACCTGTGCCCCCGTCTTTGTGACTGACAACACCCTGATTATGTCAGCGGGTCAGACGAGCAGAGGGAAGAGAGACCTATCACAGGATGCCATTTTCACACCACATGATTCCATCTGGGGTAGGGACCTGCCAGAGCAGTTCAAGATACTTACTACAGGTCAAAAGGTAGTTCAATCGCTATTCCCTTGGGTGGGAGTGGCAAGAAATACCTTGTGGATTGAGACTCTTAATTATAGACTACAGTCTTTTGTGAATTTTTCCTTAGCTGCCTGGAAAGGTGAAAGGGAGGAAATGACTGCTTTAAGACTTGTAGCAACACAGAATAGAATGGTACTTGATCAGTTGACTGCCGCCCGTGGGGGTGTGTGCGCAATTATAGGTCAGTACTGTTGCACCTTTATACCTGCACATGATGCAGATGGAGGCGTCATTGCTTCAGCCATACATAATCTGACTGCTTTGCAGACTGCTGGGGCTAAGGATAATGTTGATGATTCATCACACTGGATAAACTGGTTGTTTTCCTCATGGAGGAGTCTTGTCATAAACTTAGTGGTGATTATTGTAGTGATACTTTTGATCTTTTCATGTTTCATTCCTTGTATCTGTGATATGATGTTGAAACTTGTTCAGGTGAATTTAGTGTTATATCACGAGGCCACCACTGGAGATGATGGGGAAACAACACCAGCTTAATGTTTTATGAGTACAGATTATGATTGACATGCAGAAAACCGAAAGGAGATGTATGTTCATGATGTGAATTTGAAATGTACTGAATTGAAAGAGTAATCAAATATGCCTTGAAGTTCAGAGAAGTTGTTATCCTTATTTGAGATTTTTTCACTTTATCCTGGTTATGTTCTGTCTTAATTTATGTTGTATTTGAAACCATTATGTTACTAATCACTATTTAGCTAGTATACAGTTTTACTATATTGATTGTTGTTTCATTGTTGATACCTTGTTGCAGTTTCACGTTGAGGTACTAATACACATAGGTTAGGATGCTAGCACACATAGATCTCTAATACAAACATACTCATATGTCTTTTACACATAATATGTTTTTAGTCATTTTTTATTGTTTTTATTGCTCTTTACATTTACATACAAGTATTAACTTATTAAATCACTGCTAATCACTGCTAATCTACTGACACATAGAACGACAAATACATACACTATTTCATCTTAATTTATGGCTAATCACTGATTCAATTTTTTCTCTTTTATGACTTAATTAGATGATTGATTTCTTTTTTGAAATAAAAGGTAATATCCTCACATGCTCCCCAGGAAATGAAACATTCCAGCGGCGCTCGGGAGTGGCAGCGAGGCCGATGGAGGACTTTCCTCATTAAAAAGCGAGTTAGGATCTTTTGCAATACAATGCTTTAGCATGAAATGCACTGGAACTTGGCGAGCTGCCCAATGAGGTTTTAGAAGCCATAGTGTTTCATCTCTGATGCTTTTTGAGCATCATGGGGGGAATGATAGGATATTTTCAAGTTTCATTGATTATTCTATATCATTTTAATGCTGTATTATCCTATTTTATATTATAATTGTTTCTGGTGCATATAAAAATCCAGCGTCTGGGTCACTGTGATATTTTTTCATTGTCTCAGAGCTTGAAAAGACTGTCTGTTTTCAGAGCAAGATTAGGATGAGCAAGATTGTGAATAATGACGAAAGGTTCATTGTTTTATCATATAAAGCTGTACTGTATTGTCAGGATGACCAGATCATGTCAGAATGTTCATTGCTGACCACAGATAAAGAAGGAATCACTTGGAGAGTTGGCTCCTGCCAGTCTAGCTTAGATAAGAGACCGAGGTATAAAAAATCAACATCCTTGGACACATGTTAGGGAGTTGGTGCTGTGAAGCTCTGAAGCAAGTGTATGCTGTTACTGATTTCCTCCTTTCTGATCAGAAGGAGAATAAATGACTCAGAACTTGGAAAACCGCCTATTGATTATTTTTTCAGCCTCAGTCAATTCATTTTTGATCTAACAAGTACCATTCTATTTTGTGTCACCATAAGTCTTATAGCTGTCATTTCTTCCCTTTCACCTTTCCAGACAGCCAAGGAGAAATTCACAAAAGACTGTAATTTGTAATTAAGAGTTTCAACAAAGTGTCCTTTGCCACTCCCACCAAAGGGAACAGTGACTAAAGGACCTTTTGTCCTGTGGTGTGTAGTTTAAACTGCCCTGGCGCATCCGTACCCCAGATAGAATCATGTCGTGTGAAAATGGCATCCTGTGATAGGTCTTTTTTTCCCCCCTGCCCACCGGACCCGCTGACATGATGAGGGTGTGATCAGTCACAAGGACATGGGCACAGACTCTTGCCCATTCCATAGGCAAATGGGAATACGCCCTATGACTACACAGCCACCAACCACTTGTCACCATATGTGTGCCATACATGTGGAAGTTGCAGATAGCAGCACTGCAGAGCTCCAGCATGGAGACAGGTCCATCATGACAATGATTAACTTGCGGGCACCACCTGCCCACGTGGTTAGTCAAGGTACCGGCAGCACAGCTGCGGTATACACTGTACACTGTTGCACACCGAGAATGGGGTAGGTCACCCAGAGGGTTATTACCTCTTCCCCTCAAACAGAAAGAGAAGTTCTCTGATGAAACCAGCCATGCCCTTACAGAGTAAGGGGTGTCATAGGTTTTCTGATTAGTGGAGTGATGAAAGGTTTTACAAGAACGATTCAGAATAATCTTTCTTGTATAGTCACTTTTCATAGCCTTCTGTAAGAAACAGAGCTTGTGATGGTTTCATTATTCTAGCCGTAACAGAAGTCTGCCCAATTGACAGTGGCATCAAGGAACAAAAATAACAATTGGAGCGATTAGCTGACCTAGCTGTGTAGTTAGCATACCTCCACCAAGTATTGGTAGCATATTCATTGTCCTGATGCTCTTGAAGTTCCAGCCAATCATGCTGGATGTGTGTAAGATCCCTAGCCTCATGGTGTACAGTTTGTGGAGTAGCTAAAAGAAACCAGAGCAAAAATGTCACCCCTAGGATAATGATGCAACGAAAACAACAGCAAACACACCATTTAATGGTTGACCGTCTTCCTTCCGCTCCTTGTCTCTCCATGATGGATGAACGCTTGCTTCAGTATCCCAAGCTGGTACTGGGCGCCCAACGTGGGGGGTCATCATCAACGCTTGTATAGAGAAACAATTAAACAGTCACTTGGTGAAAGCAAGCGACTGTTTAGGGTCTCTGTACGACCGTTGTGAGAGTTTGGTTTGTATTGCCAACACTCAATCGGACTCATTCCCAGTGAGAGTTGAACTCCGCCAGGGCTGCCCTTTGTCACCGATCCTGTTCATAATTTTTATGGACAGGATTTCTAGGCGCAGCCAGGGAATGGAGGGTGTCATGCTTGGTGACCACAGGATCTCATCTCTGTTGTTTGCAGATGGTGTTGTCTTCTTGGCTTCATCCAGCAACAACCTACAGCTCTTGCTGGGATGGTTTGCCACTGAGTGTGAAGCAGCTGGGATGACAATCAACACCTCCAAGTCTGAGTCCATGGTCCTCAACCGGAAAAAGGTGGATTGTCCTCTCTGGGTTGGGGACAGGCTCCTGCCCCAGTGGAGGAGTTTAAGTATCTTGAGGTCTTATTCATGAGTGAGGGGAAAATGGAGCGAAAGATTGACAGACGGATTGGAGCAGCATCTGCAGTGATGCGGACGTTGTACCAGTCTGTTGTGGTGAAGAGGGAGTTTAGTTCTAAGGCAAAGCTGTCGATTTACCAGTCAATCTACGTTCCTACTCTCATCTATGGTCACGAGCTTTGGGTAATGACCGAAAGAATGAAATCGTGGATACAAGTAGCTGAAATGAGCTTTCTTCGTTGGATCACTGGACTCATCCTCAGAGATAGGGTGAGGAGCTCAGTCATGCGGGAGAGGCTCAGAGTAGAATCGCTGCTCCTCCACATTGAAAGGTGTCAGTTGCGGTGGTATGGGCATCTGATTAGGATGCCTCCTGGACGCCTCCCACTTGAGGTGTTTCGGGCACGTTCCACTGGGAGGAGACCCCAGAGCAGACCAAGGACTTGCTGGAGAGACTATGTCTCCCAGCTAGTCTGGGAACGCTTTGGTATCCTCTCTGAAGAGCTGGAGCAGGTGGCTGGGGAAAGGGAAATCTGGGCTTCTCTGCTTGAACTGCTGCCTCCGCGACACGGACCTCCGGAAAAGCAGTAGAAGATGGATGGATGGATGGATGGATGGACTTGCTGAAAGCCTTTAATGACATAAAGTTGGTAGTGTTTATTGAGCAGTCTCTGGCTGTGAGTTCTGAGGGTGAATCAGTATAATTCTTCTTTTTGATGACTTTGATAAGGACGACGTCCCCTGGCTTGGCCAAGATTGGTGCAGCTTCCTCGCGAACCCTCCTGGGGAGAGTAGTAGCAAAAACATCTCTGTTAGTCAACATCCTTCCCATGTAATTGGCTAAATAAACCTCCTCATCACTTAAGTTGAATGGTCTTAACGCCTTGCACTCTGGTCAATTTCCCTAAAAATGCCTAAAAATAGCATACCCAAAGCAAATCAAAAGTTGTTCTTCAACCCTTTGCAGCATCTTCATGGGGTTGGTCTCATTTAAAAGAAAGCACTTTGAATTTTTTGGTAAAACAGCCATAATCTCTCTAAGTGCTCCTGCCACTGAGTAACAGTCATCTAAACATACTGAATCTGAAGAAAATAAAGTTTGCCTGGGTGTGTTTTTAGATACAAATGCTTGCAAATAACACACAGCTGTCAGATACTGGCTAGAAAATGCAACAGAAATGTAGAACCAAGTGTTATCAAGCTGAGGTCAAAATTTTGTAACAATACCACAAAAAATGAATATATTACGCAGCTTTTTTCTCAGGTTGTTCCCAGGCGTTTTTGAACTGTGCCAAATGGCACAGTTTGGAAAAACGTCTATAACTTTTGAATGCTTCAACATTGAAGCTTCATCTTGGGCTCTAATGAAAGGAGACACTCAGGGATGTGTGTGTGTGGGGGGGTGTTTGTTCATTCATGAATGAATGAATGAACAAACAAGCCCCCCACACACAAAGAAACATGCCACGTAAAAAATGTGTGGCCTTTTTTTACAAGAAAAAATAACCTACAGTGCAATAAAAATTACACTTAAATATCTGCAATGTAGAGGATAACAACCCCCCCCCCCCACTACAGAGGAGCTCGGCGCACAAAAAACGGTCCGTCAATGGTCCGTCATGGCCACATGATGGACCATTGTAATTACCGATCGGTCAAAAGTAATTTTTATTACTATTTTCATTGATAAAGAATAATTTAGCTTATAACACTTACCTGTCCACAACAGCAGTGTCGTTGGTGAACATCTGTTCCTCATTGTCAGATGAACATGAAGCTGGTCCGGTTGTTACGGACTCGTGGTTCTGGTCACCCGACCCGGTTAAACCATCTCCGCTTCCATGATGGTGGTTTTTGCGAACGATTTTTCAAAACAAATAAGAACAGTAGTAATAAAAAAAGACTGGCTAATGGCTGAGAGTGGCTAACGCTACCATTACACACAGGTCTCAATGTGTGTCACCCAGCGGCTTAGACAAAACAGATTTTATGCACGGGACGCACGCGTTTCAATCGTCGAACTTCTCTGCTTCAACTGACTCATTGTATTTGCGGTCGTTGGTAGGCTGGTCATTCTTGCTAGGTTTTCAGTCATTGGTTCTTCAAGGTTTCAGAAACCCAATTCAAGGCTCTTATTAGTCGAATGATAGGTCATTCAAATCTAAACCAATCAAACACTCCTTTGGCTTTCTGTTCGCGGCTGTGTCTGTATTGGAAGAACGTAAATGCAGCTTTTTTTTTTTCAGTGCACACTGAGACGCACAGTGCACACCGAGACACACTAGGACGCAGAGACATGACCACCCATAGTATCCCGGAGTGCAACAGGTTAAAGGTGGGAGTAAGTATGGTTTGCCATACATGATTTAAAATGGAGACAACCCCCCTTAGGTAGGAAATATCCTCATGTAGAACAAAACTAATGGGAGGCAATATATCCAATTCTGTCCTGTTTCTGTCATTGTTTTTCTGAGCCTTTCTTTAACCCCTTGCACTCCGGGCAATTTTCCTAAAAACGCCAAAAAATAACGTGCCCAAAGTAAATCGAAAGCTGTTCTTCAACCCTTTGCAGCATCTTCATGGGGTTGGTCTCATTTAAAAGAAAACACTTTGAATTTTTTGGCAAAAAAAAAACATGATCTCTCTACGTGCTCCGGCCACTGAGTTACAGTCATCTAAACATACTGAACTTGAAGAAAATAAATTTGGCCACGGTGTTTTTTTGGATACAAATGCTTGCAAATAACACACAGCTGTCCGATCCGGCTGGAAAATGCAACAGAAATGTAGAACCAAGTGTTATCCAGCTGAGGTCCAAATTTTGTAACAATAGCACAAAAAATGAATATTTTACACAGCTTTGTTCTCAGGCTGTTCCCAGGCATTTTGGAACTGTGCCAAATTGTGCCAAATGGCACAGTTTGGAAAAACGTCTGTAACTTTTGAATAATTCAATATAGAAGCTTCATTTTGGGCTCTAATGAAAGGGCACATTCAGGTCTTTGTCTGTGTGTGTGTGGGGGGGGTTGTCCTCCCCCCCGCTACAAAGGACGGAGTTCGGCCCTCGCTACATGATGGATTACACTCGTTGCATGTTTCCACAGCAACGCTGTCACAGCGGCTCCCCCCCCCCTCGCTACTGTGTGTGTGTGTGTGTGGGGGGGGGTTGTCCCCCCCTTGCTACAGAGGACAGCTATCGCTAGACTCATATGGCTATGTGGCGACCGCGGCTTCCCCCTGCGGACCGGGGGCGTTCGGGCCAGGAACGCCCCCCCCCGCTCCTCTTCTGCAGCGGGGGGGGGGGGGCGTTCACGGTCCAAACACGGCAAATGAACCATTTATCGCGGCGCACGCACTTCGTACGTCGTGCACAGTACAGTTGTAATTTACCGATCGGTCAAAAGTCATTTTTGGATTACAGTTTTCAGGGAGAAATAATAATTTAGCTTATAACACCTTATCTCTTTACAGCAGCAGAGTCCTGGCGAACTTCTCTTCCCCATTGTCAGACGAACACGACGCTGGTCCGCTCATGGATCCCGGTCAAAACATAATTCCAATATTGCAGTTTTGGTGAATGATTTACGACCTTTGTCGTTGGTCTCCATCGGTCTATGATGACGGAAGAGAATTATAAACGTCTATTCTGCTGGAATGAGTGCAGGTCCCACTTGTGGGTGTTCTCCATGCTGCTGGGTCTGTAGCAGATTCGTCCAGCGTCCTTTTTTTTCATCAGCTGCAACAGTAAATCTATCTTCACCCAGCCTGAACTTCTGTGCTTCAGTTGGCTCCTGCATTCACAGTAGGCGGGTCCTCCTTCCTAGGTTTTCATTCATTGGTTCTTCAAGGTTTCAGAAACCCAATTCAAGGCTCTTATTAGTCGAATGAGAGGTCAATCAGATGAACTAATCTGTTCGCGGCTGTGTCTGCAGCTTTTTTTCAGTGGCGCTTGGAGGCCACACCACCTACATCACCACCATCAGTATCTCTATCATGCGTCATGCGTCCGAGCGCACACGAGTGCGCTCTCATGCGCCCTCGTGCACCCTAGGACGCAAAGACTTGCCCGCCCGCGGAACAACGGAGTGCAAGAGGTTAATGGTTCTGTTTGTGCGTTACACCAATCCTGCAGATTGTGGATGATAAGCTGAATGATTTTTCAAATTAATGTTCAGTGCTGTGCCTAAGAGTGATATAACTTGATTTACAAAGTGTGTACAATTATCTGAGTAAATTTTCTCAGGTATTCCAAACCCAGGTACAATTTCGGCCAGCAATTGCTTCGCCACTGTGATCACATTTGGATGCGTACAGGGAAAAGCAGCTGTCCATTTAGAAAACATATCATAAATGACCAGACAATATTTCTTGCCTTCACATTTATTTAGCTCAATGAAGTCCATGCAAATGTTTTGAATAGGATAAGTGGAGGCTGGAGAAGTGCCTCTTTCAGATCTAAAATTTCCCTGTGCATTGTTTTTTGCACAAATAAGACATTTTTTTTTTTTTTACAAAACTGTATGGCAAACTGGTTAAACCCATAGGCAGTAAAGGTTTTATTCAATGTAGATACCATCCTCCCCTTTGCTACATGGGAGACGCCATGCAGCAAGGTAGAGACCTGGTGAAACAGTTTGTGTGGCAGAATGGGCTTGTTTTTGTTACATATGTAGAACTTTGAAGTGTCATCAAAAATGGCTCCCTTTTTTATCCACCTGTAAATTTCAGCCTGTGGTACTGCTTTTTGTGCTTCAATAAGAATGTCATGTGAAAACTCCTCTGTCATTGTCAGAATGTAATCAGATATACTTTGCGCTGGTTGCAAGCCCTGTGCAACCGCTTTTGCTATTTGATCCGCAAAGTGACTATCTTGAGAAACCAGATGAGTGTCATTTGTATGAGCTGCACATTTACATATGGCTAGCTGTGATGAAAGTTTGACACTGTCAGACAGCTCCAAAATAAGGTGTGTGTGCTGAATAGGCTTCCCTGTTGATGTAATCATGCCTCTGTTTTTCCACTGCTGTGCAAAATGGTGAATAATGGAAAATACATATTGGCTGTCAGTGCAGACTGTAAGTTTCGTATTTTGGGCCAATTTGCATGCCTCAGTCAGAGCAATCAGCTCAGCTGCTTGTGCTGAAAAATGAGATGGAGGTTTTTGTGCTTTCAAAACAGTGTCATGAATGACAACTGCATAGCCAGACAGATTTGATCCATCACAGTCACGTTTTGATGAGCCATCTACAAACAGTGTGAGATCTGAATCATCCAAAGGAGCATCCTGCAAATCAGGATGTGGTAGTGTTTCATTTTCAATTTCTGCCAAGCAGTCATGAGATTTGCCCTCAGTGGAAATTGGTAAAAAGCTTGCTGGATTTAGTACTGTGCAGTGCTCAATGGTTAAATGTGGCCATGACAGTAACACCATCATGCATGTAAGGTGTCTAGATGGTGAGAGAACTGATATTTTGCTCTGAGACAAAATAACTGACAGAATCAGCTTTTATCAGCTTTTATTGCCAAGTATATTTACAGGTAAACATACAAGGAATTTGACTTGACATTGGGCGCGCACGTTAGGCACATCCAATGACACGGCAGCCATGCAAGGCGCCTGTCATAACAGTGGGGGGTAAAGAGGGGGAGAAGGGGGGGAACACAATAGGCAGAGAGAAAAAAGCATTGTTGATCAAAATAAAGCTCATTATATGACCAAAATTGTGATTACAAGAAAAAAACTCTCAAATGCACAATTAGCAGACAATAGAAAGATCACACAATAACAAGTGAGAGAGACCAGTGTATGTAGTCAGCATATGATCAGTGTGTAATGCAGTGTGGAGATGTGTCAATTGCTGATGAACAGCAGAGGGCAACCCCTGGCAACAGATAGTCATGTGTTCTACACAGCATGTCCAGAGTTTATATCTCCTCATGCAGGTGGCAAGTTCTGTAAACACATGAGCACTGTCCTTGAGGAGCTCAATCTGCAGAACAACAGCCATTGTTTGTCGATGTTTGGGTTAGCAGAGCCACTCTTCCGCTTATCTTCATCAGGAGGAATGTAAATACAGGGCACCAAGACAAGGTCAAATCAAATCTGCACAGTGCACTCAGAGAATAGATTTTTCCTCACCAGTGCAATTCTGTGCTTTCATAATTTCCATATGCAGGCTTAAACTTTAATCCCATGGAGAGCACAGGGCTCCAGATGTATTCCTCCACTGAATCACTGTCATTCAGTTCACCGTTTGCCGCTACTCGTGCCCTCCCCAACTGGTCGAATTTGATGAAGGAGCTTGCCGGGTCCGCTTTGATCAGCTCCCTCACCTTTCTTCAATTTCTGATACATCAGGGAACTTCACAGCCAAAAATAGAAGTCCTGAAATAATAACCAATAATGATGTTTCCACAGACGCATGAATTCCAATGTCCATGAGTCTCCTCGCAGGTTCCAATTCTTGGGCTCCCCCTTGGCCTGATTCTTGTTGAAAAATAGTGACAATAGCACATTTAAGCCGCTTCAAAATCCATAATTTCCATTTAGATTAAAATTCAGCAGAAGAACAGCGACTAAACGCAGACAGAAACGCAACATTGCAAAGCTGGGAATAGGTCAGGAAGGCAGATAGGAGGAGGGAAGAAAAAATGTGACTGCTCTCTCTCAGAGCAAGAAGAGAACCACTGACACTGCATACAGTGGGGTAAATAAGTATTTAGTCAGCCACCAATTATGCAAGTTCTCCCTCTTAAAAGATGAGAGAGGTCTCCAATTTTCATCATAGGTATGCCTCAACTATGAGATACAAAATGTGAAAAAAAAATTCCAGAAAATCACATTGAAGGATTTTTAATGAATTAATTGGTAAATTCCTTGGTAAAATAAGTATTTGGTCAATAACAAAAGTTCATCTCAATAGTTTGTTATATACCCTTTGTTGGCAATGACAGAGGTCAAACGTTTTCTGTAAGTCTTCACAAGGTTTTCACACACTGTTGCTGGTATTTTGGCCCATTCCTCCATGCAGATCTCCTCTAGAGCAGTGATGTTTTGGGGCTGTCGCTGGGCAACACAGACTTTCAACTCCCTCCAAAGATTTTCTATGGGGTTGAGATCTGGAGACTGGCTAGGCCACTCCAGGACCTTGAAATGCTTCTTACGAAGCCACTCCTTCATTGCCCGGGCGGTGTGTTTGGGATCATTGTCATGCTGAAAGACCCAGCCACGTTTCATCTTCAATGCTCTTGCTGGTGGAAGGAGGTTTTCACTCAAAATCTCATGATCCATGGCCCCATTCATTCTTTCCTTTACACAAATCAGTCGTCCTGGTCCCTTTGCAGAAAAACAGCCCCAAAGTATGATGTTTCCACCCCCATGCTTCACAGTAGATATGGTATTCTTTCTCCTCCAAACACGACAAGTTGAGTTTTTACCAAAAAGTTCTGTTTTGGTTTCATCTGACCATATGACATTCTCCCAATCCTCTTCTGGATCATCCAAATGCTCTCTCGCAAACTTCAGACAGGCCTGGACATGTACTGGCTTAAGCAGGGGGACATGTCTGGCACTGCAGGATTTGAGTCCCTGGCGGCGTAGTCTGTTACTGATGGTAGCCTTTGTTACTTTGGTCCCAGCTCTCTGCAGGTCATTCACTAGGTCCCCCGTGTGGTTCTGGGATTTTTGCTCACCGTTCTCATGATCATTTTGACCCCACGGGGTGAGATCTTGTGTGGAGCCCCAGATCGAGGGAGATTATCAGTGGTCTTGTATGTCTTCCATTTTCTAATAATTGCTCCGGCAGTTGATTTCTTCACACCAAGCTGCTTACCTATTGCAGATTCAGTCTTCCCAGCCTGGTGCAGGTCTACAATTTGGTTTCTGGTGTCCTTTGACAGCTCTTTGGTCTTGGCCATAGTGGAGTTTGGAGTCTGACTGTTTGAGGTTGTGGACAGGTATCTTTTATACTGATAACGAGTTCAAACAGGTGCCATTAATACAGGTAACGAGTGGAGGACAGAGGAGCCTCTTAAAGAAGAAGTTACAGGTCTGTGAGAGCAAGAAATCTTGCTTGTTTGTAGGTGACCAAATATTTATTTTACTGAGGAATTTACCAATTAATTCATTAAAAATCCTTCAGTTTGATTTTCTGGATTTTTTTTTCTTATTTTGTCTCTCATAGTTGAGGTATACCTATGATGAAAATTGGAGACCGCTCTCATCTTTTAAGTGGGAGAACTTGCACAATTGGTGGCTGACTAAATACTTTTTTGCCCCACTGTATGTGACTTTTAGGGTCAAAGGATGAAAAAGAACAATTCCTGCAGATGCTTGAACTGCCATGGATGCAGCGATTACGACCTGCACACATGGAGGCAGGGCTCTTGCAACAGCATCCAGCCTTGTGGAGTAATATGCCACCGGATGCATTTTAGCGCCAAATGGCTTAAGGGACACTGACGTCATGTGTCCCTCCCTACAATCCACCATTTGAATAAATGTTTTTTTTGTAGTCAGGGAGTGCCAAAATGGCAGTGCTGACCAAACGTTTTTTTCATTCTGACAAATGCTTCCTTTGCCTCAGGTGTCCACTCAATTTTGTCCACCTGTCCCACCGGCTTTTTGTAGATATGGTCAGACAGTGGTTGCACTTCAAATGAATAATTTGCATTCCAGGAGCAACAGCAGTTTAATGTCCCCAAAAATGACATCATGTCTCTCTTTGTAATTGGTTTGGGTGCTGCCAAAGTAGCCTCTTTGGGAACAGGATCAACATGTCTTCCCTCTGCTGACAAAATGTGGCCTAAGTATTTAACTTCTGTCTTCCACAATTGCAGCTTGGCTTTGTTGACCTTGTGACCCTGCTCAGCTAAAAATTTCAGTAAGGCAATGGTGTCCTTTTTGCATGTGTTTTCATCAGAAGATGCCACCAAAATGTCATCAACATACAGAAGTAACTGACTCCCATGAGGAGGAACAACCTGGGCCAATTTTGCTGACATTGCCTGTGAAAAAATGGTTTGTGCTTCACAATAACCTTGTGGTAACCTCGTGAACATGTACCTCTTGCCTTCAAATGTGAATGCAAACCAAAACTGATGATCTGGATGGATAGGAATGCTGAAATAAGCATTGCTGATGTCAATCACTGTGAAAAATTTCATTTGTGGTTGTAGATCATTTAACAAAGTGTGAAGATCTGGATCTGTAACAGCTCTAGGAATAACAGTTTTGTTCACTGCTTGGAGGTCTTGGACCATCCTCCAGCAGGAAGATGGTGCAGCGTTTTTCACAGGGAACAAAGGTGTGTTACATGGCAATTTTGGACATGGGATAATGACCCCTGCTTTCATCAGTTCCTCTATGACAGGTTTAATGTCTTCTTGGGCTTCCGGGAAGTGTTGAAACGAGTTGAAACAAGCTGGTCTACCATCAATGGAGGACATGCTAATACAGATGAACCTTAGATGGCTCGGAAGTGTTGAGAGGATGGACCACCAGTGTCTCCCTCGGCAGTTACTCTACTCACAGTTATGCGAGGGCAAACACAATCAGGGTAGACCAAAGCTCAGATTTAAAGACACTGTAAAAAGAAACCTGAAGAAGATGGACATAGACAGGAGTTCCTGGCAGTGGAATGCTAAGGACAGAGCTGTGTGGAGGAATCTGATCAGACCTAAATGAAACAGTCGTTGTCACCCACGACAGACTGCTATGATGATGATGATGATGATGATGGGCTTCTGGGCATAGAGGATACTGTCTTTGGTAAGGCCTAAAGTGAGATTTTGCATTTATTGTAATGTAGCATCAACTTCTCCTCAGGCCAATCCAGGAGATCACTTTTCTTCATTTTAAAGAAATTTCACTTTTCTTCATTTTAAAGCAACTCTCACTCAAGGCCTGGTCAAGAATGTTGTGTGTCTTCAACAGGGCCCCAGTGTAAACAATTTCACTTTTGTAGAGCAACTTGATAAGGATTTGCTTTTAAAGGTTAAGTTTATGGATTTGACTCCATAAACTCTTGGAGTCAAATCCCAACTGGACAGTTCATGCTGATAGTATCCTTCGTACCAGGAACTGATACTCTTAAAAAGTCATAAACTTCTTAAGCTGGCAGATATATGGCCCTCTCCTTATTTTAGACAAAGACCAGAACCCTCTAGCCCCCCACTTATATTCCAAAGACCTAAAAAATTATCTACAGCTCAACAGTACCCCTTAGTGGACATCTACGGAATATGTTTCATTGAGCAATCTAAGACTGTTAAGTCTGACTAAACATCAAGCTTTTCTTCCAGTTCACTTCCCAGGATTCTAAGCACACTGTGAAAACCATCACCCTTTTGATCACCAACAATGGTTTGCAGTAATTCATTAATCCTTGATTTAAATGTGAGTGCGTGTTTTAGGAATGTTTTATTTTCATGAGTGTTATTCAAATGAATGTTAAAATTATTAGTTATTGTATAAATGCATGGTCGCTGAATATTAACCTTGAGTCACTTAAAGTACTTAGATTTTATATTGAGTATATAATTTCATAAGAACTGAATGTTTTATCAATCTCTGTCCATCTCTCTCGTGATAACCAATCACCAGGCAGCCTCTCTGTTTGATAACGTCCTTGCATTTGATTAGCTGTTCACAAACAAAGGAATGTTCCCTCATTGGACAAAAGCCCATTTAAACTCCTCTTTATGGAAGATGATTGGTCCGTCTTGCGGCCGGTCCCGTTTTATGACCCAGCAGCGCGCTTCAATTAAATGTGTCAGAGCTGCCCTGCATACAAGAGGTTTTTTTTGTTGTTGTTTTGTTTTGTTTTTGTTATCACTTCTTCAGTGTTCTTTGTACTTCCATGCAGTTTTCTTTTGTCTAAGTTGTTCTGTGAGCTTTAAGAAGTCTTTTGTGTGTGTGAACCTTAAAAAGTCCTGCGTTTGCTTTCCTAAATTGTCTTTTGATAAGTTTTAATTGTTTTCTGGTTAATTGAGGAGAAATCATCTTTTTTTATTTTTTTTTTTCTTATGAGCTTGCCTTAAAGAGAGTTAAACTCTCATTTTTTCCCCCTTCACCTCAGAAGCCATTCTTATCCTATTGGAATGTTTTTTCTTGGACTTCTTGACTCTTCATGCAGTTAAAGTGGATTTTTAATTTTCCTGTTTTAAAGTTGACTGATAAAGATTTTGGACTTTCTTTTCCTACCTCATCCACGTCTGACCCCATTAAAGAAAACAGGAGCTCATGGGTGAAACTGACTAAAACATTCTTCCTTCAGTCTTTGGTTTTGTTCTGCAGGCCGGAGACATCTTAAATTTGGACTGGTTGCCAAAGGACTCCATGCCTGCTCCGGGGCAAGCCTTCACTCTCTCACCGGCTCCTGGCCGCATGCCCCGTGGGAACCCCCAGCCAAGTCTACGCTTCTCACAGCTGTGAACGATCTGAAAGCTGACCAGCAGTCACTTTCCCCCTGGGTTCCGAACACTGTCTGGAAGAGCCGCTGAGCCTTCCTGAACTTATACCACCAGCTGGCACTGACCACCGCTGAATACCTGGTCCTACAGCTGTTCATAAGTGAGACTCCCATTTTGCTATCTGCTGGGTTTAAACGAGATGTCCTAATATCAATTACAATTGTGCATAACCAATATTCCATGGTACAATTAGTCCCTCAGCCATAGGACAAAGCTATGGGCGCATGCGCACACAGCGACCGGCAGCTGGTGAAATAGTGTGTCATCTGTGTGTGTGTTTTTATGTACTTTTATATGTTTTTACAAAATCCTCTGTGTCGTTTCTGCCCTGGAGTGTTTGTGGACTATATGGCGAAGAGCTCCCTGGTATCTACAACATGGATTTCCTCCCCTTTCTTGCACTGCGGCTATCTGTCCTCTGGCTCTTTGTCTCTGAAGTAAATGCGTTCGGCTCCATGGCGGGCAGAATGGCGGGCAGAATACATTATTCCAGGGACATGTTGCTGCATTTAAACACGGTTGATGCAGCGGCTGTAATTGAGCCTAAGCCGCAACTGCCGGACTTTATTTTGAGAGACGAACATAGCGGTGAAAAGCGAGACAGGAGAGATGGCAGAAGGAAGTGCGGAAGGCATGAAGGTGTGAAATTGCGCCTTAGGAGACGGCAATTTGGTAACATTCCTCGTCCTTCAATAATTTTTGGGAATGTACAGTCTCTGAGAAGCAAGGTGGATGGAATTCAAGGGAATGTACGCTACCAGAAGGACTTTAAGAATTGCTGCGTCATGGTCTTCACCGAATCTTGGCTTACTGTGCATGACCGAGATGCAGACCTGTGGATTGACGGCTTTGGAGCCCCGCTGCGCTCAGATCGGCAGGAAGAGGTAAAGGGGAAATGTCAGGGGGGCGGCGTATGTTTATACATTAATAAGCAGTACTGCACATCTGTCATGGTCAGAGAGCGCATCTGTACACTCGATGTGGAGCTGCTGTCTGTGTCACTACGCCCCTTTTATTTGCCTTGCGAGTTCCCCCAACTTTTCATCACAACTGTGTACATTCATCCAAGGGCAGACGCTGACTCCGCCTCCAGAACCATCTTTGATGTGATCCAGCAGCTGCAATCAATTTCTCCAGAGGCACCAAACTTCATTTTCGGGGATTTTAACCATGTTTCTTTAAAGAAGACACTTAAAAACTTTTATCAGTATGTCTCCTGCCCAACCAGGTGAAAAAAGACATTGGACCTGTGCTATGGATCCATAGAGAGGGCCTATAAATCACTCCCCCTTCCTCCTTTAGGATCCTCAGATCACAACTGTGTACATTTGCTGCCCACATATAAAACTGCTCTCAGTAGAGGCAAGGTGGAGACGAGAGATATTGATGTGTGGACAGAAGATTCAGTGCACAGCCTCAAGGAATGATTTGACTGTACAGTCTGGGAGATGTTCACACTGGCCTGCGGGGATGATTTGGACTCTCTGGTTGACGTCACATGCTCATACATGGCTTTCTGTAAAAATAAGATTGTTCCACTTAAAAGTGTCAAAATATATCCCAACAACAAACCATGGGTTACAAAATCAGTTAAATCCTGCTTAAAGAGGAAAGCACTTGCCTTTAAACAGGGGTCTGTTTCTGAGCTACAGGTTGCCACAAAGGAGCTGAAGGCCGAAATTTTAAGAGCAAAATAGAATTATAAATCAGAGTTGGAAAGCAAGATGGCAACAAAGAAACTTGGTTCAGCCTGGGCCTGTATGAAAACTATTGCAGGCCTTCAGAGCACAGAGCACAGTAATTGTGTGTTTTTAGATGGTTTTAATTCAGACACAGAGCTGGCTAATGCTCTTAATTGTTTTTATGGTCGTTTTGACTCCTTTGATTTCAGCACAGAAATCCAAGATTTGAAACAGAAACTCAAAGACAATCAGCACTTTAATATTGAGGTGCAGGATGTTAAAAGGGAGTTCTGTGCTGTAAAAGTGGACAAAAGTCAGGGCCCTGATAATATATGTGGGCGCTTGGTAAGGTCCTCGGCACATGAACTGAGTCCTATATTTCATTACATTTTCAATAAGTCCTTACAGACACAACATGTGCCTAAGATCTGGAAAGAGCCCGTGGTTGTTCCCGTTCCAAAATCCAGCTGTCTTAAAATGGTAAACGACTTTAGACCAGTTGCTTTGACTCCAAATTTAATGAAAATTTTTGAAAAACTGGTCAGATGTGAGGTCCTAAGGCAGACTGAGCAGACATTGGATCATCTGCAGTTTGCCTATAGGCCACACAAAGGAGTGGAGGATGCCACTGTCACTCTGTTTAACATGCTTTTTAAACATCTGGATTTTAATGGGACACATGCCAGTCTTTTATTTGTGGACTTTTCCTCCGCCTTTAATACAATCCAACCTTATATCTTAGTTGAAAGGCTCCTGCAACAATTTGATTTGAGCAATAATCTGGTGGGTTGGATTGTGGATTTCTTAACCAACAGGATGCAGAGGGTAAGGGTCAATGGTACATTGTCTGACCGAAAGTGCTCTTCTACTGGCTCTCCTCAGGGGTGTGTGTTGTCACCACTAATCTTCATCCTGTACACAAACATGTATCGGAGCAGACATGACAACAGACACATTATAAAGTATGCTGATGACTCAGTTATTGTCAGTCTCCTCCAGGATGGTGAGAGTGGCCACGGCCCAGTAGTTGATGATTTTGTTCACTGGTGTGAGGATTCCTACCTGCAGCTGAATATGACAAAAACTAAAGACATGATTATTGACTTTAGGAGGAAAAATCCCAGGCACAAAGTCACCATACTAAAAGGCCAGACCACCGAATGTGTACAATCGTACAAATATCTTGGGACGATTATTGACAGTAATTTAAACTTTGAAGTGAACTGTGAAAGGGTGTGCAAAAAGGGTCAGCAACATTTGCATTGCTTGAGAAAACTTGCACGCTTCCAAGTTGACCGAACCATAATGACAATGTTTTGTCGGGCTTTTATTGAATCTGTTTTATCTTTTTCTTTAGTGTCATGGTTTGGTCAGATAAAACTGAAACAGAGGAAATCCTTGGATCAGGTAGTTAGATGGTCCAGTTGTTTGCTTGGTGAGCCACAGCTGAGCCTAACATCCCTGTACACCAGACAAGTACAGAGGATGGCTACCTCCATTTTAAATGATGACTCCCACCCTTTGCACTGCCACTTTCAGCTTCTTCCCTCAAGACGGAGGTTTGCTGTCCCAAAAAGTAGAACCCAGCGCTAGAAAAACAGCTTTGTCCCTGCTGCTGTCAAAGAGTTGAACAAGCTGTAAAAATATATTGAACATAATTTAGGTACCTATTTGTTAACTTTGTTTTATATTTACTTCTTTTTGTAGGATGTCTCTTGGGTTCTAAATATGTTATTGGGTTTTAGACCTTTGAGTTTTTTAACCTCTTTGACTGGTTTTTAACTTTTAATATGACCCTTCTCTCTTACCTCTGGTTTTTCTCTCATCAATTTGTCTTTTTATACCCTGATTGATGGAGCCTATAGTATTTTTATCATGTTTATAGTCAGCTTCATGTGTGCCTGTGTTTGTGTCTATGTTGAATGTAATTAGTGGCTTGTAAATATAGAGGTCACCAGACTGCAAAACAAATCTACCTACGGGTACAAATAAAGTAACCTGAACCTGAACCTGAATAAACTGAAGGAAAATTCTTATTCATTTTAAGTAACCCCCTTTCGTTTTTGTAGATTAATTCAGAAGTTCCTTTTTAGATAATCAGCTTATGGAATTTTTCCCCATAAAATTGCATTCTGATTTTGTTAGATACCTCAGCCTTCCATTGCATTACAGTTGAAACATAAAATCTGGTTTCCTCTCAGTTCCACAAAGGTTTAACTATAGATTTTATGCTCAGAAATCCAATAACAATTGATGTGATATTGAGCACCTGTTTATAATTTGAATCTGTTTATTCATCATTTGAATGCCATGTCATGTAACCTGAATGAGTTTCATTTAATAAACTTGTAAATGAGAGAAGTTGAAGGTTTTTTTTTTGGTTTTTTTTTTTTTTTCTTTGCATATATGTTTTCTGGGTCATGGCAGTGAAATAACTCACTAAATTTTGAGACTTATTCATTAAGTAATTGAAGGTATGGAAATTAATTAATTGAAATTAATTCATTAACAAGCTGTTTTTTTAGAACTGGTGCCCCCTTTTTATGAGTGCTTTTATATTTTATTTAGTGAGCATTGGGGTGACGGTTTAACTCTGTTCCCTCGCACACGCATTGTTAAATAAATTACATAATTCCTGTACCTTATTACATTATATTTTGTTAAATATCGCTACAGTAACTAATTCAGCACTTTTCATTAAGCCTACATCTGCCTTTCCTATTGACCACAGAGAATTTGGAATTTCTTAGAGTATATCTTCCTTTCCTTCTGTCAGGGGAACTAGTCATGTTGGTGATTCTGGGACATCAATGTTGACGTCCTTCTGTGCCTGGGCCACCTAGTTCAAAGGCAGGCAGTATGTGTCAAGCTTTGGGCAGTATTGGACTCTTGGTTCAGATGTGTTTTTCCAAGATTGGTCACATTCTTCTGTTGTTGTTACAAATCGGCCCACATCCTTCTAGTGCATGTGTTTGGGCTTAATCAATGTTATGTGTGGTGACTCCCAATGTTTAAAGTGTCTGCTGCCCTTGTCACAGCCCCTGCATAACCCTTTGGTGACCAGTATAGATTTTTAATGACTATCCTTGAGGATGGGTTTGAAAAGAATGTTTTCTCAAATTTGTCATCTGGGCCACTAAAATGCCTGTCATACATGTTGCAATGGTATTGGTTTGTGGCCTGTTTTGTTGTAGGAATCTGTGTTTTGAAATGTTGCATTGTTCTCGCCTCCAAGTTCTCCGTCACCCGGTTGGTCCAGCCGGTACCAAGTGGAGTGAGTATGAGTATATTGACATTGCAAAACCTTGCAGCACGTTAGTTTCTGCCACATGTGGGAAGGGTGTTGCTCTCATACCACCTTCTGTCGGAATTATGGCAAAATTGAGAGTTGTAAGCAAATCCCTACCTAATAGGTTAACCGGAAATGCTTGTGACAAAATGAATGAACCTTCTGCAATGTCCCCTGTGACAGGATCTTTTACTTTTACAATTTCAGAAAGATATTCTATTTTCAGTTTACCATTTGCTGATTTAACAATCATTGTGTGTTCTGATTTTATGAACCCCTCAACATCCAGGCCTGAAATGACAGATCTACAAGCACCTGTTTCACAGATAAATTTCAAAGGAGATCCCCGAACCTCTAGGGTAACCTCTGGTAAACACTCCAGTGTCAGTATTAGGTCAAAGTCAGGTAACTGAAAAATGTCAACTGTGTCATTGTTAGTTTCAGTTGCTGTACTTAGCTTTGGGTCGGCTAGTCACATGCTGGGATGTGTTGGTTCTTGTCATGGTGGCTGGGTGGCGCATAGTCCCCTCCCCTCCTCCCAGCTCAGCGGCCAGACAGGGCAGTACTTTTGCCAGTGACCCCGCTGTCCACAAAGCTGACAGGTGTCATGGCCTCACCATTGGGGGTTTGCACACCCAGCTCCACGACCCCTCCTCCCTCCTCCACATTGGGGACCCTGAAAAAAAAAAAAGTGGGGGAAGCAAAAGCCTCCCCCTGAGGGTCAGCAATTACATAAACAGGAGTGGGCTTTGCTTTAGCTTTCTTTTTCCTCTCTCTCCACCCAGTCCTTCTCAAGCCTCTCTGCATGGTTTGCATAAGCCAGCGCATCAGCAAATGTACATGTACGATATGTCAAAAGGTGTTTGCTCATGTACTGTGCTAAATTGGGATGCATGTTCTGGAGAAATACACTTTTTAAATGTTGCCAATAGGGCTCTGAACCTGTGTCTGTGTTAGGTTTTTCCAAACCGGAATGATTGTCAAAGTCATCTTGTAATCTGTACCTATAGGCTTCAATACCTTCTGCCTTGTTCTGAGTGGTATTCTGTATAACTGTCCAATCATGCTTTAATCTCCACTTGTTCCCAATGTGATCATTTAATTGTCTCACCCGCTGAGCCAATGTTGCATCACTTGGTGCCAGGGCTTGATTGTCATCAGCCTTTGGGTTCCAATCACCTGAAACTGCACACCAATCACCTTTTAGAACCTTCCTGTAGGCCCTCTCTGTCTCCTGGCCATTTGAGCTGAAACTTTGAAGGAGGTTTACCATCCCTTCAAAAAACTGTGTAGGTTTATCTTTAGGATGTGGAATTTCTTTAACCGCTTCAGAAAAATCTTCATCAGTCCAAGGTCTATAGACCAGAATTATAGGTTGGTGTTGAATGGCATTCTGATCACCATCTGTAGCTGGACCTGTATAAGATGGATTACAAAGCTCAATCAGGGGGAACTGGTCTATGGTGTTAAATTGATCATACTGTTCTTCTTTAGTGTGTTTAACTGTGGATGAAGAGGGGTGTGTGTTTGAAGTTGCATAGTGTGAGGGTGCATAGACACTTAAATCTTTTGCCACCCAAGATGGCTGCTGCCTGGTGCCATAATCCGTCTTAATCTTAGGCTTCACATCCAGGCCGTGAGGAGGAAGAGATGCTGTAGCCTGGCCCGCAGCAGGAGATGGAGGAGGAGGATCCGCAGCTGGAGCCGTGGGGGTTACCCGTGCTTCAAGGCTGGGATAAAGAGGAGGGGGAGTTTGGCACCTGCCCATGCATTCTTTCTCGCCTCGGAAATTTGAAACACAAGGCATATTATTAGGTAAATCTTTGTTCTTATAAACATCTGAGTCCTTGGAGGTCTGATTTTGTCTGTTTACTACCACCTCATTTAAATCAGCCTGATGCTGCCTTGCAACTTGAAGCCATTGTTCAGCTTCAATAAGTTCATATTTCAGCACCTTTCTTTTACCACCATGTGTATCCAACCTAATCACGGAGACTAAGCTCTGGCAGTTATTAACCCTAAGTTTGCCAGTGAAATTAAATTTCTTTCTCCATTGTGCTAGAAACCTTGTGCTATTTCTACTTTTCTGTTCATATAGTTACCATCCCCAATAATACAAAGATTTCATTCTCATCTTGCTGTGTTCTACAACCCTTACAGCAAAACAAGCTATTATTCTGCCTGCCTGAATATTTTGAGGCTTCCCTATGCTATGTTGTTTGCTGTAACAGCAACCCATTTTAAAAGTTTTTTCCCTGTTTCTCTCACACAGATCAGCAGTTACACAGCCTCGTTTTACTTTTTTTTTTTTCAACCACACTCACACATGCGCACGACAGACAGGGCCCACACAGAAATGCTCCTTTCTCTGTTATCCACTCAAGGTCACAGCTAGACAAAACATACACACACAATGAAAAGCTTCACATTTATATCCACACACAAATGCTGTGTGAAAAATACTTCTATTAATCTCCAAAACTGGCAATTTCAGCAGAGAACACGCACATCTGGCAACCACACACTGCAGCATAAGACTCCTACCCTTATTTTTTCCTACACCGCTGTGAAAACGCAACACAACTCAACTCCTCTTACTCAAAAAATTTTTAATCATTTCCCAAGAGGATAATAATTATTTAACCAACTCTTTTATGCTCCACAATGACCAGAAAAAATCACAAAACAAACTTGAAAGCTCCGTGAAACCTGCTCCTTCCACCTTTGCGGAAAACTCTGTCTCTCTCTCTCTCACCGAAGCAGATTTCCCGAAGCACAAGACACAAACACAAAGAAACAGACAGACTATAGTAACTCTTATCCAAACCAGAGCCACAACAAAACCTAAAAAAAAATAAAAGATAGAGGTACACAGAAATCAGTGGTCACTCTATCTTCCCCATAGTATCTCGCAATGATTACTTTTTTTTTTTCCCCTCTGCAATATTGCCAGACAGAATGTTGCCCCTTGGGGCACTCTGCACAATATTATACAGCGTTTTTGTCTAATCCAATGCTCACTCTGGCCGAATAACAGAATCTTCCCTGAACCTATGAATTAACAGCTCACTGTAGTATTTAGGCAGAATTTGACCCCAATTAATATTAAGGGTTCAATGCACAATAACTAAACAGTATCTTGCTTTAATTCCTGCATGCAACACATCAAAGCCTCCACCTCGCCGACACGAAATTTCCTTAAGCAAACAAATCCTGGGTCAAACCAGTGATTTAGTGCATGCAGAAATTTATCCAGGCTTTCGGGTGTCAAATGGCTCAGGCCTTAAAAACCATATCAACGTACATGTTCTACTCAACAAATAAATAAATTACTCACACTTGGTCTGCCTTGTTGAGTTCTAGAAGACCCGTCAGAAACTATGTAGCTCTCCGATGCTTCCAAAGCTTCTGGAGGGATTCTGTGTCTTTTTTAGCCGCTCCCAAAAAAACTGGGTTTACTTCCAGACCGTGCACAGTCTTCAGTCTGGATTCACCAGAAAACACTGTGGACTCTGTATCTGGGTCCCTGTTTGGATGCACCAAATGATGGAATAAAACTGAATTGATTGAGACTGAATCAATAATCAATAGGTGGTTTCCAAGTCATGAGCCACTTATTTAACTCTGATCAGAGGAGGAAAGAGATACATCTTGACCATCTCAGAGTCTGCCTCTCATACTCTGACCTACATTCTAAGTCTTGTGTACTTATAGTGGGAAAAAAACAGTCTTTGACTTTGCCAATGTGCTGGAGACCGCTGACACCTCCCCAGAGACAGTTTAAGTGTAGCTGATTTCTGACATCCTGAACAGGGCAGATTGGTTAACCAGGGTCATTATCTACGTCATTATTTACAACCTTGCTAGCCTAATCTCAACAGTGAAGCAAAAAACATTCCGGACTCTGAGACATGAAAAGAACAAGAGAGACAATGGCTCCTTCAATGCACCAAAATACAGAAATAATATATAAAAGAATAATACAGAGATGAAATTATATACAATAATGCAGAAGAATATAAAACTATCCTTTCACTAAGTTTGTTGTTGGTGCTGGGGTCAGGATGTGTCATCATTATCTTTTCTTGAGCAGATTTTATCATGCTGAATGAGGCTGGTGTTTTGTTGTTTTGAATAGTGTGTTGGTAAGCACAGTGATGTTTTCTTGGGGCTTTGCAAGAGCTGCATTTAATACAGTATCTGTGGAGCTAAAGACTGGGGGTCCTCACAAGTATACATGTGTGTCTGTTCATAATTAATTTGCCTCCTCAGTGGGTCACCCATGAGCTGCTACTGCTTTCCATTGCTGGATTCTGCAGCCAGCTTTTTATGTGATACCTCTTTGTTTGTAGTGTGGCCCTGATCACACTTGATTTGAAGTAGCTCGGACATCGCCCGGGTTAACAAGGTCAGGAGCTCCTGGCAGTGCAGGGTGAAGGACAGAGCTGCATGGAGGAATCTGATGAGACCAAAATGAAACAGTCATTGTTGCCCCAGACAGACTGCTATGATGATGATGATGATGATGATGATCACCCTTCACCTCACCCCTTCCCCTATACCTCAAAGAGAACTGGCAGAACATTACTCCTGCACATGAATGTGCAAAATAGAGGGGGGGCAGGGCTAAGGCATGGGTCAGCAACACGCAGCTCCAGAGCTGCATGCGGCCCTTCGGCCCCCATGCAGTTATATTTCAAAACACATGGAAACTAATAAAGTTCATTTTATTTTTTCAAATTATTGCATACTGGATACATTTCTAAATGGAAACACATATACTATATTTTTTTAAATTATTATGTTGTCAACCATGCGTCACATCCAACAGTGGCTCGCATGCATGGCGAGCCTCTGAGCCTCTCTGTGCAGCGAATGTGGAGAGCGCCAAGAGCAGCAGCTTCCTGTATATACCACCCTCAATAAAACATCAACAGATCCAGAAAAAAGTAAAATCACAGAGGAAAATAAAGAGTTTAATTCTGTGTGGACAGATTAATTTGCATTCATATATGGTTGTTATGTGGTGAGAATTTCTCCACAAGAACACAAACAAGGAGAAAAACAGCTGCCTCATTAGTGTCTACAGGTCCATAAAAAATCTGTAATTATCTAAAATCAACGCCTTAATTATCCTTAAAAATGAGAAACAATCCTTGAATCCCTGCTCAATAACCTTAAAATTATTTGCCTGTACTATAAATGCTGGATTCACCAGACATGACCTAAGTCTCAATTAGTGTGAATTTATTTTAACCATCACGACTCAATATTTCGTGAGTTATGTAAAAATCAAAGCCGTTTATAACCGTTCAATTTTAAGAATGGTTGTGACTGTTATTATATATATGCTAATAATAATATGCTATTATTGTGAAACACCATCAACCAGACATACTTGCATAAAATAAAACCTACAGCCAACAGTTTCCCCTCATAATCTGTAAATAAAAAAAGAGAGGAGCAAAGATGTAGAGGTGAGCCTTTTATTTAAAGGATGTTTTCAGATTCTGTCTGAAGGTTAACTGCTAGTTGTCACAAATCCCTGTGTGCCATTGTACGGTGCACAAGGGAGAAAATAAAAAAACCAATTGCATGAGTACAAAGTGCCATTTATTAAATTAAACAACAGAAATAACCAGTTCAGCTTGACCACACAAATACAGGGAGTTGAAATGATAAGACTTAGCCACCAGACATATAGGGCACCTCCCGGATGCTAAACAGCCCAGCGATGGGAATGCCTAGTGCCGCAGGGCAGATGTCGACACAGGAAGAAAGGCAAATATAACTTATCGAGCTGGAGCGAGCCGGCGCTATTCCGTGCAGTCTGGTGGATGAAGGTGAAAAGCAGGGCTAGCCGTAACACCAAGGGATTAGCCAGACTTAAAGTGAGTGGCTGGATGACAAGATGGTAGTGAACACCAACATGTGAAAAACTTGCTGCCACATATGGGGGTGAATGCGCCGACAATCTCTTTCCACAAACGTAGCGAATAAATACTTCTGAGCTAACGAGGGAAGAGATTGCCGGTGCAAGGAAACATGGGCTGAACCTGATTGAACCCGATGTGTAAGAGTGCATGTATGAGTGTGTGAATGGGAGTGAATGGAGATAGAGAGTGTGTGTGTGTGTGTGTGTGTGTGTGTGTGTGTGTGTGTGTGTGTGTGTGTGAGTGAATGTGTGTGTGTGTGTGTGTGTGTGTGTGTGTGTGTGTGTGTGTGTGTGTGTGTGTGTGTGTGAACACCCATAATGTGAAAACAGCTGATGGTACTGACAAGAGGGGGAGGCATGCCCAAGCTGTCAGAGATTGGAGGACTCAAACAGCTCTCTGACGCGCCAGAAGGAAAATAGGGCAAAACACAACAATAAGTCAGAACTGGGTTTGGAACAGCAAAACCCATATTCATGACACTAGTTTATTACCTGTGGAATTTTGGACAGTGAATTTTAAGTGCAGACTGTTTATCAGTGCCACACATTTTTTTTTTAATTATAACCAACATTTAGCTCAGCAAAAGAGGGTATTTTTTTTATTTTTTTTCACTCTGCTGTAATTATTTCTAATTGGCTTAATTTGCACCAAATGATTTTTAAAGTTATATTATTTAGAAAGTTGTTTAGAATTCTTTTATTCGTTTTATTCCAAAATAAATGAAGAAAACTATCAGACAGCCAATAATATAACCAATCCCCTAGTTGTCAAATTGAGATTGTGGAGAACAGGTGAAGGATTCAGACATTATATTAATACATTTGAATAAGGAGCATGACGAGAAGACAAAACGGATAAAAAGTAACTTCTTCCAAGTAAAACTTTTATCTCTAATTTATTAAAATATCATGAAATAAAGCTATATGGCTGCACGGTGGCGCAGTGGTTTAGCACTGTGGCAGCACAGTTTTACCCTCGGCCGGGGGATCGCGGGGATCATGAGATCGTGGGTTCGATCCCAGCCCCCGACCAACAGTGAGCTGTGTGGAGTTTGCATGTTCTCCCCGTGTTGCGTGGGTTTACTCCGGGATTTCTCCGGTTTCCTCCCGCATACCAAAAACATGTAGGTTTAGGGTGCTCGCGCACGCAGCGACCAGCAGCTGGTGGCTTGTCACCAGACTGCAAACCAAGTCTACCTACCGGTACAAATAAGTAACAAAAAAAAAAAAAAAAAAAAAAAAATGTAGTCACTGTTGAAAGTAGAAGATAGATATTTTTTTTTAGATTTAAACAATTTATAAATGTGCTGATAATAGAAAACTAAACAAGAAAATTATGGTCAGATATTCACATTATTGTGTTATTATATTTTAATCATATTATTTTTCATCACAAAACAATTTAATAAATTTCCAATACTTTTATTTCATGACTGAAGCTATATATAAAGCTTGACAGTTTGTTTGTTTGTTTGTTTTTTTTTCACTGTTGTAGTATGAATTCATTATTGCCACATAATATCCAATTCAATTTTATGTATATAATGCCATTTCATAACAAGTCATCTCACAGCACTTTCAACTGTAGGGAAAAACCCCTCGACTGCAGAAAGGCCACAGTAATCAGGCCATCCCCTTTGAGCAAGCACTTGGAGGCGGTGGAGAGGAAAAACTCCCCTTTAGCAGGAAGAAACCTCCAGCAGAGCTAGGCTTAGAGAGGAGCAGTCATCTGTTGCGACTGGCTGGGGGGTGAGGGGATGCAGAAGAAGAAAAGAACAGACATGTAGAGAGCAAACAGCACAATGGGGACTCAATCGGAGAGAACAAACAGATGTTAATGACCAGCAAAAATATTTAATGGAGAATGAAGAAAAGAGCGAAGCCCAGTACATTGTTGGAGGTCCCCCAGCTGCCTAAACCTATTAGCAGCATAACTAAGGGAGGGTTCAGAAACACATGATCCCTCCCTAATTGTAGGCTATATCAAAAAGGAAGGTTTTAACCCTATTCTTAAAAATAGAGATTGAGTCTTACTCCCAAATCCAGATTGGCAGCTGGTTCCGAAGGAGAGGAGTTTGATAACTTAAAGCTCTGCCTTCCATTGTACTTTCTGAGATTCTTGGTATTACAAGTAATCCTGCATTTTGTGAGCATAGTGCTCTGTTAGCATGATAGGGTACTATCAGATCTTTTAAATAAAAAGGGGCCTGGTTATTTAGAGCTTTGAAAGTGAGAAGAAGGATTTTCAACTTAATTCTAAATTCTATGGGAGGCTAATGAAGGGAGGCAAGACTCAGAGATGTGATCTCTCTTTCTAGTACCTGTTAAAACTCTTGCGGCAACATTTTGGATCAGTTGAAAACTTTTTAAAATGTTTTAGGACAGCCTAATAATAATGAGTTACATTAATATCATCTAACTCTAACAAAAGTGTGGATTAGTTTCTCAGCATAACTCTGAGACAAGATGCTCCTTAACTTTGCAATATTACAAAAATGATAGAAGGCAGTCTTAGAATAAGTTTAATATTTGAATTAAAAAACAGATCTTGATCAAAAATAACTCAAAGGCTCCTCACAGAACTATTAAGAGAAAGAGTAACCATATCAAAACTACGAGTTTGATTTGGAAAGGTAATTCTAAGGTTTTTTGGACCAACTAGAATGACTTCAGTCTCATCTTAATTTAATAGTAAGAAATTACAAATTATTAAAGCTTTGATTTCCTTAAGACTGTCATGTTCTGCTTAACAGCAGATGAGGTTTTAAGGCAGGACTCAAGAGTGCAGGCAAGAGCAGATGTGAACAATGATTTATTAGCAAAACTAAAAAGCAACACAAGCAGCACATGGGCTGAGAGCTAGACTTACATGGAACAGCGACGTAGCATGGTTTGTGACATGCAATGATCTCGCAAAGGACAGAACACAGAGACTCACATAAATAGGGGAGCTAACACTTAACTTGACGAGGGACAGCTGAGACAAATCAGGGCAGCAGGTGAACACACAGGACAGGGAGGGCAGCACACACACACTCATACAATTAACATGCAGGGCACCATACTAAAAGACAAACATAAGACACAGACACCAGGCAACAGGGGAACGCATAACAAACAATAACCAGGGAACACAGGGCAGTAAGTAATAATCATAATAATCAAGATCAGAATAATAATAATACTGTGAACAACAAACTAAATGAACATAAAGTGTGGGCACGGTCCTAGCCGTGTCCTAGCCGTGGACAAAAACATAGAAACACTTGGTTTAAATGAAAACAACACAGGGACCACCTGCCCTAGAGCCGGCCGCCCAAAACTTCTAACCCCAGGACATGGAAAGAAAAAACTCTGACCTCAGGAGGAAACATGGAAAATTTAACCTGAGGAGGAAACATGGACAATTTAACTGAAAAGCGCTATATAAGTGCAAGTTAGTTAGTTAGTTAGTTAGTTAACCTCAGGAGATGACATGGGCGTCTCACCCTCTGAGGGTGCCAACATAGACATCTCTCCCTCAGGAGGTGAAAACCCGGCTACATAGACCTCTGGAGGAGAAGACATGGCTACATAGATCTCAGGAGGCGGGGACATAGCAACACTGGCCTCTGGGGGTGGAAACATGGAAACCTTGACCCCTGGAAGTGGGAATGTGGAAACCTTGACCCCTGGAAGTGGGAACGTGGAAACCTTGACCCCTGGAGGTGGAAACATGGGCACATTGACCTCTGGAGGTGGAAACATAGTTAACTAGACTTCTGGAGGTGAAAACATGGCTACACCAACCTCTGGAGGTGAAAACTTAGCAACAATAATGAGAAAACCTGGCAACATTAACTTCTGGATTGGAACACCTGGCAAATTGACCTTAGAATGTAAAAACCTGGCAACATTAACCTCAGGAGGTGAAGACACAGTAATGTTAACCTCTGGAGGTGGAAACTCAGCATCATTGCCCTCTCGAGGTGAAAACATATCATTGTTCCGAGGAGGTGAAAACATGGCTACATTGTCCTCAGAGCAACAGCTGAACATCTCCTGGCTTCAGGAATGCCGGCTGGAGGTCTCCTGACCTCGGGAGCATTGCTGGGTGAAGGTGTCCTGACCTCCCGGACATCGGTGGATGAAGGTCCCATGACCTCCGACATGGCAGATAGAGGTCCCAATACCTCCTGGACGGTGGATAGAGGTCCCATGACCACCTGGACAGTGGATAGAGGTCCCATGACCTCCGACATGGCTGGTGAAGTGTGGTCCTCCTGCGACTCCCTCCCTGACACGGCCTCCTCAGACAGGGTAGAAGAGCAGGGAATTAGGGAAGCATCACCAAAATTACCAGGAGCTAGGAAAGTACTAATATTGATAAAACAAGTGTTAAAAGAGTAAAGAACAGTACTTGCCTGAGCTCCTGGTCCACTGCTGCTGGGGTGACTGCCTCAGGATCAACAGCAGGAACACTGATGGACAGAGCTGGAACAGGAGCGTGCTCCTTGGGGTGATGTGGGACAGGAGCGTGCTCCATGGGCTGAGCTGGGACAGGAGTGTGCACCTCAGGAACAGATGGAGCTATAGTGCGCATCTCAGAGACAGTGGAGCCATTGTGAGCACTTTGGGAATGGCTGGAACTGTAGTGTGCACATCGGAGTCAGCTGGAGCTGGGAGGCACTGTTGTGCTGGCATAGGCAGTGATTGCTCCAAGTTGATTGAATCCCACAGTGCTGGAGTGGATGCTGAGGAACACCAGGGAAATGTGCTCTCCTCCAGCCCGTGCTGTGGCTGCTGAGCTGGAGAGGGTTCCAGGGCTAGAGGGTGCAGCGCCAGCTCTGGTAAATTCCAGCGGAGGTGGCTGCAAGTGGAGGTCAGCAGCTCCTTTACCTCAGGGCAGCTCTGCAAGTTGGGGAACATCTCCACCACCTTCATCACCCCTTACCAGAGCTTTAGGCCCTCCTCCGATGTGTGGATGCTGTGAATCTTCACCATCAGAGACGGAAAGGTACGTGCTGCCCATTGCTCACCCACGTCGAGACCACCAATCACCCTGCCTGCTGAGTCCTTAACTGATGAGATCATACTGTCATGTCCTGCTTAACAGCAGATGAGGTTTTAAGGCAGGACTCAAGAGTGCAGGCAAGAGCAGATGTGAACAATGATTTATTAGCAAAACTAAACTCAAAAGCAACACAAACAGTGCATGGGCTGAGAGGTAACCTAACATAAACTGAGCAGGATAAAACTGAACTAAAACTTTGCAAAACACATAGCATAGACTTATATGGAACAGCAACGTAGCAGGGTTTATGACACGCAATGATCTTGCAAAGAACAGAACACAGAGACTCACATAAATAGGGGAACTAACAATGAACTTGACGAGGGGCAGCTAAGACAAATCAGGGCAGCAGGTGAACACACAGGACAGGGAGGGCTGCACACACACACTCATACAATTAACATGCAGGGCACCATACAAAAAGACAAACATAAGACACAGACACATGGCAACAGGGGAAGACATGACGGACAATAACCAGGGAACACAGGGCACTAAGTAATAATCATAATAATGAAAATCATAATAATAATAATAATAATAATAATAATAATAATAATACTGTGAACAACAAACTAAATGAGCATAAAACGTGGGCACGGTCCTAGCCATGCCCATGACCTTGACAAAGACAAACCTCAAATTTGGCTAATTGATTACTATCATCTGGTTTCACTGACAAGTATAATTGTGTGTCATCTGCATAACAAT
This sequence comes from Pholidichthys leucotaenia, assembly GCA_020510985.1. Lineage (NCBI taxonomy): Eukaryota > Metazoa > Chordata > Actinopteri > Cichliformes > Pholidichthyidae > Pholidichthys > Pholidichthys leucotaenia. Next base: position 162,949,301 of record CM035847.1, read on the forward strand.
GAAAATGTATGCAGAGCTTTCTAATAATATTCCCTAGCAGAAGCACATATAAACTAAAAAGAATAGGGCCTAGCACAGATCCCTGTGGAACTCTGTGACTAAACTTTGAGTTAGAAGAAAACTCATTACTGACATGAACAAACTGGAACCTATCAGATAAATTAAATTTAAACCACTGCAGTGAAGTTCCATTAAATCCAACAAGGTGTACTAAACTATCAAATAAAATATTATGATCAATAGTATCAGAAGCTGCACTAAGGTCCAAAATGACAAGTACAGAAACAAGTACATTATCAGATGCGATAAGGAGGTTGTTGGCGACCTTCACTAAAGATGTTTCAGTATTATGGTGAATTCTAAACCCTGATTTAATCTCTTCAAATAAACCATTTCCATGCAAGTGGTCAAATAATTGCATAGCAACAACTCTTTCTAAGATTTTTGAAATAAGATAAGATAAGATAAGATAAGCCTTTATTAGTCCCACAACGGGGAAATTCCAGGATTGCAACAGCACAGGGATAGCAACACTCAGAGCAACAATCAGAAGGCAAGAAAAAAAAAAACAAAAAAAAAAAAACAAAAACAAGCAAGCAAGAGCAGCTAATATACATATGTACATATTACTATAAAATATATATATACACACACACACACACACACACACACACACAGTGCAGAGCATTGTAGCTGGATGGAATAAATATATGAATATATGAACACACAGTGCAGAGCATTGTAGCTAGATGGAATAAATATGTAAATATATAAACACCCACAGTACGGAGCATTGCAGCTAGGTGGAATAAATATGCAAGTATATAAACACACACAGTGCGGAGCAATGTAGCTAGATGGAATAATATGTAGATATATAAAAACACAGTGCGGGGCATTGTAGCTAGATGGAATAAATATATAGATATATAAATATAAACACACCCAGTGCTGAGCATTGTAGCTAGATGGAATAAATATATAGATATATAAATATAAACACACCCAGTGCAGAGCATTGTAGCTAGATGGAATAAATATGTAAATATATAAACACACACAGTGTGTGGCATTGTTGCTAGGTGGGATGAAACAGCATAACCGTCTATTTAGTTATCCTACATGGTATGATTATGTGCCCATACATATTCTCACCCTCCATAGCAACCGGTATGTTCCTAGTTGTATGCCGGAGAGGACCATTGTGTAAGTCTATTGCATCTTTTGCATTAAAAAAAAAAAACTATTAGTTTGTTACGTCTTTTTGCTATCTCTGCGAGCAGCCCTGCTTAGGTTGTACAGGCAAATTAGGCAATTAGGCAATTAGGCAATGAAAGGCAAATTAGAGATTGGTCTATAGCTTGCTAAAACTCCTGGATCCAGCATTGGCTTTTTAATTAAGGGTTTTAAAAGCCTGCAGCACATGGCCTAATGTTAGTGAATAATTGATTATTTAAAGAATATAACTACCAATAAATGGGAAGACTTCTTTTAATAACCAGGTAGGAATAGGGTCTAGTAGTCAAGTTGAAGGCTTGGATGATGAAATTATCTAACTCTAAAATGTCAATTGGAGTAAACTCATCCAAACAGATATCAGCTGAAAGAGCTGTAGTTGTTACATTATTTAAATTAGTGGTGGGAAGGATTTTACTGATTTTATCTCTGATAGATGAAATTTTATTATTAAAGAAGTTCATAAAGTCCTGACTAGTAAGCTCTAAGGGAATGCTAGATGTGACAGAGTCCTGACCCTTTGTCGGCCTGGCTTCAGTGCTGACAAGAAACCTGGGATTATCCTTGGTTTCTTCTATTAATGCAGAATAATAAATTGTTATAGATATCCTAAGAGATTTTGATTTTTCTTTTTTTAATAAATTGGAAGTTGATTTCTCCAAGCTAGATAGATTCCATCTAATTTAGTGGAGCACCATTTTCTTTTTAATTGATGAGTCTTCTATTTTAAGCTCTATTTTAAGCTCCAAGTTTCTATGTTGAACCAAGGGGTCAGAAATCTCTAATTAGACTTTTTCCTTTTTTAAAGAGGCCACCATGTCTAGAGTCTGATGCAGAGAAGCTGTAACACTATCTACCATGCTATTAATTACAGAAGGAGTAAAATCTCCATTACGTATCCCCGTTGTGTTGACACATGGCATTGAGGAAACAACCTGCTTAAATTTGGTAACAAGATCATCTGAGAGACATCAACTGTAGTAATATTTTTTCTTTAGGAGCCAAATAGTCAGAAATAGTAAAATCAAAAGTTAACAGACAATGGTCTGACAGTACAGGATTATGAGGAGATACCAGATTTTCTATTTCTATGCCATATGTCAGAACAAGGTCCAATGTGTGGTGGAGAAAATGGGTAGAATTTCCTACTTTCTGAGAAAACCCCATCACGCCTAATATTGAAACAAATGCCATATTAAGGCAATCACTCTCTACATCTACATTATATTAAAGTCCCCTACTATAATTATTCTATCTGATTTCACCACTAAATTCACTAAGAACTCAGCAAATTCAGATAAAAATCTCTGAGTAAGCTGAGGGAGGATGTTAAACTTTGGCAAATAAAATTGGGTTTAACCTAAAATTGCTAACATGCCCAATACTGAGGACCAGGCCCTCAAAGGAATTATAAATTGTTGATTAATTTAATTCTCTTGCCCAAACCAAGTCTCTGTAAGGGATAGTAAATCAGTGTGATGATCAATTAACAGATCATGGACTAGCAGAGACTTAGGAGTTACAGACCTAATATTTAACAAACCACATTTTATTTTTAAATTATGAGGAGGAACAGAGGCCAAGTCAGTAGATTTAGAGGCTACATGTTTAATTTGAGTTTTATCAGCTTTTTGTTTAATCACTTTGGGATGCTTACACATTATATTTTTTATTTACTTTAGAGGGAGCAGACAGTGATTCTCTGATGGGGGAGACAGGGGTTAAGTTGAGGGGCGGCAGATGGAGAGAAGCTGCAGAGAGGCATGTAAGACTGCGACTCTGCTTCCTGGTCCCAGCTCTGAGTAGGCAAGGCTTTGGAACTTTGGTTAAAGATGATGACACATTGTAAGATAAATGAGACGCACCATCCAAAGTAGGATGGATGCCGCCTCCCCTAACAAGACCAGGTTTTGCCCAAAATGAATTTCAATTGTTTATGTAGCCGACATTGTTTGCAGGACACCACACAGACAGACAGCAGTTGAAGGATGACATGCAGCTAAACATGTCATCACTGGTCAGACTGGGGAGGGGCCCAGAGAATACTACAGAGGCAGACATTGTTCTGGCAAAATTACACACCAATCCCACACTAAGTTTTGTGGCTTCCAAGTGTCAGAGTCGGATGTTGTTCATGCTGGCGTGAATAAGAATTGTGGAGTATTTAGCTACTTTTAGCCATCATTTTCAAATTTGACTTGATGTTGCCTGCTCTGGCCCCAGGAGTGCATTTGACTATGGCCATTGGAGTCTCTAGTTCACGTTTCTGACTACAGAGTCACCAATGATCAGAGTTTTTTTCCTCAGCGGGTGTGTCACTGAGCGGGGAATATCGATTAGAAACGTGAACAGGTTGGTGGTGAACCAGGGGCTTGTGACTATACTTCCTTCTCACCGTCACCCGCCTGTTCTCTCCTGGCTGGTCAGGAGAGGTGGTTGCTGGGGGACAGCTAGCAAGCCCTATGCTACGGCGCTCCACTGCAGCTAATGGGAATGTGTCAATATTAACTGATGCTGACAGTGTTTCAATGAAGCAGAGCCAGGATTCCAAATCACACAGCCTCACCTCGAGCACCTCAAAAAGACAACATTCATTACATTTATCATTATTATTTATCATTTATTATTATTATGGGGATGGCAGTGGCTCAGGAGGTAGAGCAGGTCATCCAATAACCACATGGTTGGCGGTTCGAATCCCGCTCTCCCCAGATATCCTGCCGTTGTGTCCCTGGGCAAGACACTTCACCGCAATTGCCCCTGGTGGGTCTGGAAGGGCCATGTTAGGCAGCATGCCACCGTCATTGTGTGAATGGGTGGATAGCAGGATCTGTAAAGCGCTTTGGTCATCAAGAGATGAAAAAAAAGTGCTATATAAGTGAGTGCCATTTACTATTTATCACTAAAACAGGCAGAGGTGTAGCTAAACATCTGACACAAAGAGGACACCAGAGGAGAAGGGGAAGGAGAGCTAGTAGCCATAGCTAATAGCTAACCCGAAGCTAACACAAACACAGATGAAAGGTGAACAGAAGGCTAAAGAGGCTGATTAGGTAACAATGAGTGTGCACACAGATGCAAGAGGCTTGTTAGACAGCAATGAAAGGTGATGGTAGATTAAAAAAAGCAATTAAAATGGAATTAAAGGCAATAATCCTCAGGGGAGGGAGGAGAGCTAAACGCAGAGCAAACACCAAACACCAACAGCCAGCAACACAGGAGGTGACGATACGTTACCTCAGGAAGAGGAACCCAACCTTCGAGCAGACGTAGAATCTGCTATATTCAGCGCTATTTATATAAAACACTTTATAAGCTTTATTTTCAAGGGTATATTGCTGTTGCTTCTATTTTAGTCAGAGACGGGCAAAATGGCTCTTCAGTCGGTAAAGGTTGCAGACCCATGGGGGTTAGGGCAAAGGAGTCATGCACCCTTACTCTCGGTTGTTACCAAAACAATTTAAAAAAAAATCAGATCCTTTATCCTTTTTGTGGCTCAATTTTGATTTTATTTTGACAAGGCTAAAACAGTATGTCCGCTATTTCTGGTTCTTATGTTTTCATTTCAGAAACGAAACATTGAAAGAATAAAGAGTATACAGGTTACCAAGCAGGGTTACTGTTGTAAAAGCAAAAATAAGATATTTTCCAAGAACCTAACAAGTTATTTTTAGTGCCTAAACTAACTGAAGGGTTTGATCAGTGCCTAAACCTAACCAGCGAGGGAGAATGACTGATCAAGTGAAGGAAAAAATTAAAATCAGAGACATAATCCTGCATGAGGACTTTAAGGTTCTTTTATGCCTTTGCTGACTTATATACTGGAATCAAACCTCCTGACATTCTCAATTTCAATTTACAAAAATACATTTAGAAAAATACAATCACAAAGTCTCACACGGCCTCTTTGAATGGGCAACTTTGAAGCATGGCTGTCATGCCAATAAGTCTGAAAAAGAATAGCTGAACATTTTCAGTACTATTTTTCCCCCTTTGGATAACCATTCAACAAAGATATATGTACACAAAACTGCAAATACAGTCACGTAACCTTAAATAAAAGAAAATAGTCATGGGAGAACCATCATCCCCAGTTACCTATATCATTGTGAAATGCATCTAATGTATGTGAGATTGCCAGCATGTGGCGAATCACAGATCACTTCAGAATCTGCCGGGATTAGTGCAGCAGGGTCCTCTTCACTGTCTGATAGGATCAGGCCTCTCATGGGGAAGGCATAGCTTTTTCTGATTGGATACTGGCTCTGGGGGGTTCTGATCAGCAGAAAGCCACTTTGCCCTGAGTCTCACACATCCCATCCCTGGAGTGAGAGGACTCTGGAGGATCAAGAGAGTATGAGAAGAGCTCTTTCTCACTGGTCTCCTGTCTTTTCATTATCTCTAAAGCTGGTGTGTGGTTAGGGAGCTGACGTCAAAGAGGTAAAAAAGCCACAGAAACAACAAACTTTTAGTATCTATACAGTGTAGCTGAAGGGCCTTGTACAGTCTTAATTTAATACATCTGCCTTGCTCATCTTTTAAGAATTTTAATTTCCATGTAGAATGACTGTATATAGCTCTAAAAAAGAAGAAACCTATAAGTGGATATGAAGTCCTACATGGAGATGTAAACAAAATACATGTGTGTCATAGAGAAAGTGCATGTTAAATTTACTGTGCCTCCATGTCTTAGCACCAAGGCTAAAGTGAAATTGTCTTTAGACTGCATTCTTTTTAATAGCCACTCCAGTTGGTTGGAAAAAAAAGTGTATCTACTTATTCTTGAGAATATGTCTTTATCTTGTTCGATTTATTACCTCAATAAATGTTTTTAAAAAGTTTTTATCGTTATTTCATGGTCTTAAGAATTATTTTCTTCTTGAAAATTTCATTCAGTCCATGATGATCCCATTTTGATTGCATTGTTCTCTTAAAAGGAGAGTCTGCCCAAACATACAACCATACTAGGTCCAAGATTATTTTGTTTCTATTCAAACAGTGGGATTAAAAACAATGAAAAGCTTCTCCATATAGAGAAGATCTTATTCTTCTGCTTCACTGATTGCAGCGACTGTGGTGATCTGAGTTGTGTGTTGCTATTCCCCTCTCTCACAAATTATGTTTCACAGCTGTGGTTTCACTCACACCTGCGCTCCCTAATTAGGCAGCCTTTATAAGGAGTGGGGCCCTCCACTCCTGCACGGAGACTTCAACACTCCAACTCCGCTAAAGACATTGTCGATGCCTGTCTTCTCTTCACCTTGTCAGCTGAGAGCTTCACCTCCCTTTCTACAAACCGAAAGCAGCCTTCTAACCTGTTTTCATCTACCTGCATCATCCTCTGCTTGTCCTTATTACCTGTGCACAGGTGGACCATCCTGCTGGTAGACCAACCCTACTCCGGGCAGCGGACCAGGACTCATTCCATGAGCTGGAGGCTCCTCTTCCTCGCCAGCATCTTGTAAGTGCCTCAACACTAGAATGAACTTTTCCTTTCCCTCCTCAGCTGAGGAATACTCTGCACTGAGCACTGTATATATCTACACTGGCACTTCCTCATCCTAGCGTGACTAAGGCAACCTGGAGAGAACTTGGCTGCAAGTTGTTTCACTCTTACCATTCCCAGCTCCGTAAGATTACTATTTATTCCACTACATTTTGACTACTTTTTGACTCCGGTGCCACACGAGTCGGCTGCCTTTTGCAACAGCGGCTCAATTCTGAGTTTTTTTTCTTTCTTTCTTTACACACTTTATACATCACGGACACACAGATCGCCCCAAAATGTCTCCCGAGCCGGCGGACGGAGCCACTGTTTACAGCAGGAGACGGTACAGCAGGGAACAGCTGCTTGCACTTAATCGCCACTCGGTGCTGACGAAAAAACTCGAAGTACCGAGAGAAATAAGGCGAAAACGACGTGGTTGTCAGGCTGGTGTTAGACGGCGGACAAGGAGTATAAGGTACAGACCCACCTTCCCATCCGTTATTATGGGGAATGTACGCTCTATATTGGGAAAGGTAGATGAGCTAGCGGCTATCTGCCGTTACGATAGCACATACCGGGAGTGCTCCCTCCTTTTGTTTTCTGAGACGTGGCTAACTGAACTAGCAGCAGATGCTAACATTGAGCTGGAGGGTTTCCACGCGATACGGGCAGACCGAATACCAGACAGTGGCAAAGCAAGGGGCGGTGGAGTGATAATGTATGTTAACAACAACTGGTGCAGACCAGGACATATCACTGTTAAACAACGTCACTGCAACAAAGACATTGAGTTGCTAGCTGTTAGCATGCGGCCTACATATCTCCCGAGAGAACACTCACACGTGATCTGCATTGTTGTTTATGCAAATCCGACGGCGAACGCTGGGACAGCGCGTGACGTCATCCATTCAGTAACCAGCAGGCTGCAGACAGAACACCCAGTGCTCTTCTCCTCATCTAAGGTGATTTCAACCATGTTTCACTATCCCCCATTCTACCCACGTTTACCCAGTATGTCACATGCCACACTAGAGACAATAAAACACTGGACTTATTCTACGCAAACACTAAGGAGGCATACACCTCATCACAACTCCCCCCACTAGGGAGATCGGATCACAACTTGGTTCATCTCCGGCCGGTGTACAAACCCCTAGTGCACAGACAACCTCCGGCCATGCGCACAGTGATGTTATGGTCTGAGGAAGCAATGGACACTCTAAAGGGCTGTTTTGAAGCCATCGCCTGGAAGCAGCTCTGCGATCCACATGGTGAGGACATCGATGGCCTCACTCACACCTTCACGGGCTACATCAGCTTCTGTGTGGACAAATCCGTTCCCACCAAGACCATACGGTGTTGCTCAAACAACAAACCCTGGATCAACCCTGAGATAAAAACACTTCTGAGAGAGAAGAAGAGGATCTTCAGGTCGGGGAACAGGGAGATGCTGAAGTCCGTACAGAGGGAGCTGAGGAGAAAGATCAGAGAAGGCAAGGACAGCTTCAGGAGGAAGATGGAGGACAAGCTGCAACAGAGCGACATCAGCGGGGTCTGGAGAAACCTCAAAACCATCTCTGGGCTCCAGAATACCTCCCCCCAGGCCACGGGGGGCAGGGAGTGGGTGAACAATCTGAATCTGTTTTTCAATAGGTTTGACCAACCGCCCTCCCCCCTGACTGCACAACAACCACTGCTGCCTCTAAAGACATCAAGTCCTGCTGCCCACTCCCCACTCCACCAACACCCCCCCACTCCCAACACACAGCCCCCCATCCTGACCCTGACCAGGACCCAAGTGAGGACAGAGCTGAGGAAGATCAAGGCAAGGAAGGCGTCGGGACCGGACGGCATCAGCGCAAAGCTCCTCAAGTCCTGTGCAGACCAGCTGTGTGGGATTGTGACGTACATCTTCAACCTGAGCCTGAAGCTGGGGAGGGTACCACAGCTGTGGAAAACATCTTGTGTGGTACCTGTACCAGAAACTTCCCACCCCAAAGACCTGAACAGCTACAGACCGGTGGCCTTGACATCCCACTTGATGAAGACCCTGGAGAGACTGCTCCTTGCTCACCTCCGCCCCCTGGTGGAACCAGCGATGGATCCACTCCAGTTTGCCTACCAGCATGGCATTGGGGTGGAGGATGCGGTGATCTTCCTCCTTCACCGTTCTCTGTCCCACCTGGAGAAGCCCGGGAATGTGGTGAGGATCATGTTCTTTGACTTCTCCAGTGCTTTCAACACCATCGAACCGATGATCCTGAAGGACAAGCTGCTGCGTGCAGGGGTGGACCAGCACCTGTCATCATGGATCCTGGACTACCTCACGAACCGGCCTCAGTTTGTGAGAACCCGGGACTGTGTGTCCGACACGATCATCGGTAGCACGGGGGCCCCCCAGGGAACGGTGTTGGCTCCCTTCCTGTTCACTCTTTATACTGCGGACTTCTCACACAACACAACACACTGCCACCTACAGAAGTTCTCTGATGACTCTGCGATCGTTGGCCTCATCTCCAGTGGAGATGAAGCTGAGTACAGAGGGCTTATCCAGGACTTCGTGGACTGGTGCCATCGGAACTGCCTCCAGATCAACGTGAGGAAAACTAAGGAGCTGGTGGTGGACTGCAACAGGCAAGGACAACCCCTCACAGTACCAGTAAATATACAGGGAACAGACATTGAGATGGTGACATCCTACAATTACCTGGGTGTTCATCAGAACAATAAACTAGACTAGTCACACAATACTGACGCACTGTACAAGAAGGGACAGCGCAGGCTGTTCCTACTGAGGAGACTCAGGTCTTTTGGTGTACAAGGGGCGCTGCAGAAGACATTCTATGACACGGTGGTGGCATCAGCCATCACTTTTGGAGTGGTCTGCTGGGGCAGTGGCATTACAGCAGCCGATAGGAAGAGACTGAACAAACTGATCAAGAAAGCTAGCTCTGTCCTGGGGCAGCACCTTGACCCAGTGGAGGAGATAGGAGAGAGAAGGACGGTGGCTAAACTGTCATCTCTGCTGGAGTCCGAGTTCCACCCTATGCAGGACATACTGAATGCACTGAGGAGCTCATTTAGCAGCAGACTACATCATCCCAGGTGCACAACCGAGAGGTTTCGCAGGTCCTTCCTACCAACGGCTGTCAGACAGTACAACCTAAGCAGGGCTGCTCGCAGAGATAGCAAAAAGACGTAACAACCTAATAGTTTTTTGAATGCAAAAGATGCAATAGACTTACACAATGGTCCCCTCCGGCATACAACTAGGAAAATACCGGTCGCTATGGAGGGTGAGAATATGTATGGGCACATAATCATACAATGTAGGATAACTAAGTAGACGGTTGTGCTGTTTCATCCCATCTAGCAACAATGCTCTGCACTGTGTGTTTATGTTTATGTTTATATTTATATATCTATATATTCATTCCATCTAGCTACAATGCTTCGCACTGTGTTTATGTTTATTTTTATATATCTATATATTCATTCCATCTAGCTACAATGCTCCACACTGTGTGTTTATATATCTACATATTATTCCATCTAGCTACATTGCTCCGCACTGTGTGTGTTTATATATTTACATATTTATTCCACCTAGCTGCAGTGCTCCGTACTGTGGGTGTTTATATATCTACATATTTATTCCATCTAGCTACAATGCTCCGCACTGTGTTTATATACTCATACATTTATCCCATCCAGCTACAATGCTCTGCACTGTGTGTCTGTGTGCATATATATATATTTATAGTAATATGTACATATGTATATTAGCTGCTCTTGCTTGCTTGCTTTTTTTTCTTGCCTTCTGATTGTTGCTCTGAGTGTTGCTATCCCTGTGCTGTTGCATTCCTGGAATTTCCCCGTTGTGGGACTAATAAAGGCTTATCTTATCTTATACATTCATCTGTGCGCTACAGGATTACTCAAATCTCCTTATCTCTCCTCTCTGCAGGGTTGCCAGACTCCTCCCGCTCTGCATTCACTCACACACACACAGTCACTTTCAATAAAGATTATTGTTATTCTAACCAAGTCTGTTGTCTGCTCCTGGGTCTAAGTACTAAATCAGGTCAGTACATCTCCATCAGTCATACCCAGCAGTCGGTGCTACCACACAAAGACAACATCATGGAGGCTCGGTTAGAACAGCTCACATACCAACAACAAGTAATCTTGAATCAGTTAACTCAGATAAATTCTCGGCTCGATCAGCTTACCACAGCACTGCCCTCTCAGACTGCTTCCGGGGTATCAGCCGTACTGCCGCCTCCGTCCTCCCCTTCATTGCAGCATCCTCGGTTAAAGCCAGTTCCCACACCAACCCGTTTTAGCGGCAGGCTGGGGGAGGCCCGGGGGTTCCTCCTTTAGTGCAGCTTAGTTTTTCAGCGGGTGCCGGAGGAATTCTCCACTAACCATAGCCAAATTAGCTATGTGGTGAACCTGCTAGAGGGGCGGGCTTTAGCCTGGTCTTATACGATAATGGATCACCCCAATTATCCCAATTACACCTATGACTGATTTGCATCCCAATTCACCCAGGTCTTTGATCATTCTGAACGGGATAATGTCCTCATCACCCGCCTTCTCAATCTCTGGCAGGGGGCCAGGTCCGTGGCTGACTACTCTGTTGATTTCCAGATTGTTGCGGCTGAGGTGGGGTGGGGTGGGAGGATGCTTCACTTTGTAATATTTTCACCCAGCCTTAGTCCTAGCCTTCGGGATGAGTTGGCTCATTTAGATAAACCCTCCTCATTTCACGAGTTAATCCTCCTAGCCATCAATATAGATAACCGTTTAACCCCTTGCACTGTGGTCAATTTCCCTAAAAACGCCTAAAAATAATGTGCCCAAAGTAAATCGAAAGCTGTTCTTCAACCCTTTGCAGCATCTTCATGGGGTTGGTCTCATTTAAAAGAAAACACTTTGAATTTTTTGGCAAAACAGTCATAATCTCTCTAAGTGCTCCGGCCACTGAGTTAGTCATCTAAACATACTGAACTTGAAGAAAATAAATTTGGCCTGGGTGTTTTTTTGGATACAAATGCTTGCAAATAACACACAGCTTCAGATCTGGGCTGGAAAATGCAACAGAAATGTAGAACCAAGTGTTATCCAGCTGAGGTCAAAATTTTGTAACAATACCACAAAAAATTAATATATTACACAGCTTTTTCCTCAGGTAGTTCCCAGGCGTTTTGGAACTGTGCCAAATTGTGCAAAATGGCACAGTTTGGAAAAACGTCTGTAACTTTTGAATGATTCAATGTAGAAGCTTCATTTTGGGCTCTAATGAAAGGTGACACTCAGGGCTGTGTGCGTGTGTGTGTGGGGGGGGTTGCCCCCCCCCTTGCTACAGAGGACGGACATCGGCCATCGCTACATGACGGAATAGACTCATGTGGCTATGTGGCGACCGCGGCGCAGTCACCGCGCCCCCCCCCTCGCTACAGAAGAGTAGCGGGGTGGTGGGGGCGTTCACGGTCCGGATGCGGCGAATGACCCGTGTACCGCAGCACACGCACTTCGGACTTCATGCGCCGCACAGTTGTAATTTACCGATCGGACAAAAGTCATTTTTTGATTACAATTTTCAGGGATAAAGAATAATTTAGCTTATAACACTTTACCTCTTCACAGCAGCATTGTCCTGGCGAACTTCTCTTCCTCACTGTCAGACGAACGCGACGCTGGTCCGCTCGTGGTTCCCGGTCAAAACATAATTCCATTATTGCGGTTTTGGCGAATGATTTATGACCTTTGTCGTCGGCCTCCGTCGGTCTATGATGACCATGGAAGAGAATCCTAAATTCTATACTAGAATTCTATTCCACTGGAATAGGTGCAGGTAGCACTTGTCAGTGGTCTCCGTGCTGCTGGGTCTGTAGCAGGTTCTTCCTGCGGGTCCTTTTTTTCATCTGCTGCAGCAGTCAGTCTCTCTCCACCCAGCCCGAACTTCTGTGCTTCAATTGGCTGGCTGCATTCACAGCGTTGGTAGGCGGGTCCTTCTTGCTAGGTTTTCAGTCATTGGTTCTTCAAGGTTTCAGAAACCCAATTCAAGGCTCTTATTAGTCAAATGAGAGGTCAATCATATCTGATCTGTTCGCGGCTGTGTCTGTAGTGGAAGAACTTTTTTTTTTTTCAGTGCGCGCTTGGACGCAGCGCCCTCGTGCGTCCTAGAGCGCACGAGGGCGCACAAGAGCACCCTCGTGTGCTCTGGGATGCAGAGACTTGCCCGTCCGCGGTACAACGGAGTGCAAGAGGTTAAGGGAGCGGGCCAACAAGTGCTGTCTTACTATCGCTCAGGCTCTCAGCCGCATTCTCCCTCTCAGCCCCCTCTCCCAGCCCTCCCCCCCTCCGAACCCTCTGACACTGGGGGACCTATGTTGTTGGGCCGGTCTAGGTTGCCTCCCGCTGAATGACAGTGCCACCGCGATCTCGGGTTGTGCATGTATTGTGCCAGTGCCGATCACGAGGTTGCTTCCTACCCCAACCAGCCGAAAGGGGGGGTCCGCCCGTCATAGTAGGGGGGCTAACGGACGTGGGAAAGTCTAAAACCCTTACACCACTGGTATTGCCCATTCGCTTTCACCACTGTCACACTGATTTTTCCACTACTGCTCTCATTGATTCAGGTGCAGAACAGAGCTTCATTTTGGAGAGTCTGGCAACCTGGCTGAATCTCCCTTGTCAAGATCTGGAAACTCCATTGAATTTGGTTGCTGTTTCCAGAGAGCCACTCACCAGAGATACTAAGAAGACTGCTCCCATTTCAATTTTGGTTTCAGGTAACCATCGGGAGCACTTGAGTTTTTTGTTTTGCCCATCTCTGCCTCCCCTGTCATTTTAGGGTATCCTTGGTTAAGACTCCACAACCCAGTTATTGATTGGCAGGAAGGGAGGGTTTTTTCATCGAGCACCTTTTGCTTAGCCGCCTGTTTACAGTCTGCAGCCTGTTCTCCCTCTGTCTCTATTAGTTCCCCACCCACCCATATGGCCGATCTCACCTTGGTTCCCCCTGAATATCATGACCTTGCTCCAGTTCTCAGCACTCAGAGGTGCATATAGTGCAGCAGCTCTACCCCCCATTGGCAAATCAGATCACTGCATGGTCATGTTAACACCCAAGTACGTTCCCCTTGTGCAAAGGCAACCTGCTTCTACACGTACTGTGAGGAGGTGGACACAGGAGGCTGCTGATGCACTACAGGAGTGCTTCAAGACGACAGACTGGAGCGTACTCTGTGAACCACATGGGGTGGACATAGACGTGCCGGTGTCGGTCTTTCATGACCGACTGCATCACAGAATACATTAGATTCTGTGAAGACACGACCATGCCAGCTCAGACTGTACACTGCTTCTCCAACAACAGACCATGGGGTCACGAGCGACCTGAAAGCACTTCTGAACAAAAAGAAGAGAGCTTTTAGGGCTGGAGACAAGGAGAAGCTAAAGGGAGTGCAGCATGAGCTGAGAGAGATGCTGAGGAGGTGCAAGGACAAAAAAAAACAAAAAAAACCAACGCTAACGATGTGTGGATGGGAATGAAACAAATAACTGGGTGCAAGGGGAGAATCAGGCAGCCATCTTGGAGCCAGGAGAGAGCTGATAAACTGAATCTGTTTTTTAGTAGGTTCAACTCACAGTCTGTCACCCCAACAGCACAACTAGACCCCCACACCCCTCCCCACCCACCCTCCTGTGAAGAACCTCTCTCCATCCCCCCCCCCCCCCCCTCCTCCTCCTCAGGGGACACCAGGACCGTCCCTCTCTTCAAGGTGACTACAGACCAGGTTAAGAAACAGCTGGAGAGACTCCATCAGCGGAAGGTGGCGGGACCTGATGGCATCTCCACCAGGACCCTGAGGACCTGTGCCAACCAGCTAGCTCCGGTACTGAAACACCTGTACAACCTGAGCCTGAGTCTGGAGAGGATACCGGTGCTGTGGAAGACATCCTGCATGGTTCCCGTCCTCAAAAAATCATCTCCATCGGACCTGAAGGACTATCGACCAGTTGCCCTCACATCTCATGTGATGAAGGTCCTGGAGAGACTGGTCTTAGCCCACCTGAGGCCGCAGGTGAAGACGTAGCTGAACCCTCTGAAGTTTGCATATCAGCCCCATTTAGGAGTTGAAGATGCTGTCATCTACCTGCTGCAACGAGCCCATCTGCACCTGGATGGCGGAGGAGATACTGTGAGAAACACTTTTTTTTTTAATTTCTCCAGTGCCTTAAACATCATCCAGCCACTGCTGCTGGGTGAGAAGCTGCGGGTGATGGGAGTTGACAGCTCTGTGATCTCCTGGATTACTGACTACCTGACAGGCAGGCCACAGTTTGTCCGGCTGGGCAGTGTCTTGTCTGGAGTGGTGGCTAGTGATACAGGAGCTCCACAGGGGACTGTGCTCTCTCCTTTTCTCTTTACCTTATACACCAATGACTTTCAGTACAACACAGAGTCATGCCACCTGTAGAAATTATCTGACGACTCAGCTGTTGTGGGGTGCATAAGAAGAGGAGAGGAGGGGGAGTACAGGGCACTGGTAGACAGATTTGTGGAGTGGACAGAGCAGAATCACCTGAGGTTGAATGTCAGCAAGACCAGAGAGATGGCGATTGACTTCAGGAAGAGGAAGATGCCTTCTCAGCCACTACAGATTATGGGGGAGGATGTGGGGGTGGTTGAGGAATACAGATATCTGGGTGTCAGGATCAGCAGCGGGTTGGACTGGAGATCCAACACGATGCTGCGCACAAGAAGGGGATGAGCAGACTCTACATCCTGAGGAAGCTGAGATCCTTCAACGTGTGTATCAGGATGCTGGAGCTTTTCTACCAGACCGTTGTCGCCAGCGACATCTTCTTTGCTGCTGTCTGTTAGGGTAGCAGTATCAGGGACAGAGACACCAACAGACTTGACAATATTGTCAAGAGAGCTGACTCTGTAATTGGTCTCAGACCAATTACAGAGTGGTGGAGAGGAGACAGTGGTGGAGAGGAGAACACTAAGTAAACTGCAATCCATCATGGACAATCCTGATCACCCCCTCCACCACCCACTGCGACAGACCGCGGAGCACTTTCTCCAGTAGACTACTACAGCTTCTCTGTCGAATGGCCAGTTACAGAAATCTTTCCTCCCACATGCCATTTCACTGTACAATAACTCACTATGATGTTGTATTCTGGTCATAACAATGCTGCCACACTGCACCTTAGTCTAACTGGTACCTCACATTTCACTCTGCTCCTGATAGTCCTTGATGATTCAGGTGTTTATACGGGTCATCATCTATTAAGCTATGATGTATATAGGTTTTATAGTCATGTTAGTTTCTTTCCATGGGCTATCCCTTCCATCTGTTAGCTACTTTCCATGGGTAATCCCTTTGTCTGTCATGCAAGTGTTTCTGTTGTTTGGTTTTCTACTGTCATGCTGCTGTTACACTGTAATTTCCCAGTTTGGAATCAATAAAGTACATCTATCTATCTATTAACCTCCTTCTGAGAGCTCCATTGCTATCCAGTAGGCTTTATAGTCTCTCTGCCCTGGAGCGAGAGGCGATGGATAAATACACTGAGGAATCATCAAGCTCTGGCATCGTCAGACCTTCTTCATCGGCAGTGGGGGTGGGATTTTTTTTTTTTTTTTTGTGGGCAAAAAAGGCAGCTCCCTTCGACCCTGCATTGATTTTAGGGAGCTTAATAACATTACTGTGAAAGACAAGTACACTCTGCCACTCATTAACTCTGCCTTTGACTTGCTTCAGGGGGCCACTGTGTTCACCAAGTTGAACCTGCACAACGCCTACCATCTGGTCCAGATCAAGGAGGGCGATGAGTGGAAGACAGGGTTCCGCACACCTAGTGGCCACTTCGAATACCTGGTCATGCCTTTTGGGTTGACAAACACATTAGCAGTGCTCATTAATGACGTGCTGAGGGACTTCTGGATTCTTTTGTGTTTGCGTACTTCGGTGACATTCTCATTTTCTCTCATTCTTTAGAGGAGCATCGGGTGCAAGTGAGAAGGGTCCTTCAGCGGCTGCTGGAAAATCAACTCTACGTCAAGGCTGAGAAGTGTGAATTTCATACATCCTCTACCACCTTCCTGGGGTTTGTCATCACCCATAAAGCAATCCGGGCTGACCCAGGTAAGGTGAAGGCAGTTGTGGAGTGGCCTGTTCCCTCCTCCCATAAGCAGCTGGAGCAGTTCCTTGGATTTGCCAATTTTTATCGCCGCTTTATCCGGGACTACAGTGTGGTTGCTCTGCCTTTCACCTGCCTCACCTCCACCAAGGTCCCTTTTCGGTGGTCTGAAGAGGTTGATGCGGCATTCTCTGAATTAAAGTCTCACTTCTGCTCTCCCCCATCCTTGTTCAGGTGGATCCACGCTTGCAGTTCCTGGTGGAAGTGGATGCCTAGGACTCCGGCGTAGGGGCAGTCCTGTTTCAGCACTCAATCTCTAACAATAAGGTCTGTCCCTGTGCCTACTTCTCCCGACGTCTGTCCCCAGCCAAGAGGAACTATGATGTGGGGGGTCAGGAGTTGCTGGCGGTCAAGTTGGCCTTGGAGGAGCGGTGTAACTGGTTGGAGGGAGCCTCGCTGCCGCTCATGGTTAGGACTGACCATAAGAACTTGGAGTACCTCAGAATGGCTAATTTCGAGACAAGCCCACTGGTCCCTGTTCTTCGGCAGGTTTAATTTTACCATCACCTACCGCCCGGCGTCCAAAAACACTAAACTTGATGCTCTCTCGAGACAGTTCTTCCCTGACATAGCGTTGCCTGAGCCACATCCTATTGTTTCTCCCTCATGTGTGCTCTCCTGGGAGATCAAGGAGAGGGTCGAGAGAATGCAAGATGCAGAGCCTGACCTGGGCGGTGGTCTGGCGGGATGGGTTTATGTTTGTTGCTAGGTCATCAATTGGTTGCACTCTTCTAAGGCAATATGTCATCCCGATGTGTCTCGCACGTTGTTGCAGCTGCAAAGGACCTTCTGGTGGCCATCGATGAGGAGGGACGTCAACGAGTTCATCCGGTGTTGTCCCCAGTGCACCACCGGGAAATCATTTTCTTCTTCCCCCTCGGGACTGCTGCACCCCCTATCCATCCTCAACAGACCATGGTCCCATGTGGCTCTGGACTTCATGACCGGGCTTTCTCCCTCCCCTGGACATACAGTCATCCTCACCACAGGTTTTCAAAGGCAGCTCATTTCATCCCCCTAAATAAGATCCCGTCTGCCAAGGAGACAGCCGACCATTTCGAGCCACATGTTGTCCACCTTCATGGGATTCCGGTAGACGTAGTCTTGGATCGGGGTCCTCAGTTTGTCTCCCAGGTTTGGCAATACTTTTGCAAAGCCATTGGGGTGATGGTTAGCTTGTCCTCGGGATACCACCCTCAGAGGAATGGCCAGTGCGAACGTGCTGACCAAGAGCTGGAAGCAGCCCTGAGGTGCATCACGGCTTCCAATCCTGTATCCTGGCGTATGTACCTAACTTGAATCGAGTATGTACACAACTCTACCAGTTCTGTGGCTACAGGTCTCTCCCCCTTCGAGGTGTCCTTGGGTTACAACCCCCCCCCCCCATTCCCAGAGGGGGAGGTAGAGATCGCTGTTCCATCTGTGCACTCTCACATCAAGCGCTGTCACCGGATTTGGAGGACCACCAGGGCTGTTTTCCGCCGAACTGCAGGTCGCAACTCTAAGATCGCCAACCACTGGAGGACCCCAGCCACCCCTTACCGGGTTGGGCAGAAGGTATGGTTGTCCACGAAACACATCAACTTTAAAACTGATTCCAAAAAGCTGTCTCCTCGCTTTATTGGTCCTTACCCTATCTCACACATAATCAATCTGGTTGCTGTTCGCCTGTCTCTTCCTCCTGCTCTCCACATCTGTCCTACTTTCCATGTTTCTCAGGTGAAGCCGTTTTCCACCAGCCCTCTATGTCATCCATCTAAGCCGCCTCCTCCTCCAGTGATGATCGATGGCAGTCCAGTGTTTAAGAGTACCTGGTGGACTGGGAAAGGTCATGGGTCCGAGCTTCTTGTGAATGTGTGTGTGAATGGTTAAGGGATAGCGCCGTACCGTGGCTGCTTCATCCATCCAGGTGGATGCCATCAATTTCCCCTCTGGGGATCAATAAAGTATACAAAATCAAGAAAAATCAAAAATTATTTCATCACAGATCGAGAACTGGACAGGGTTTTCCATAGGGCTCACCCTGGAAGGTTGAGTCGGCCACCGGGAGGCGTTCCTTGAGGGGGAGGCACTGTGGTGATCTGAGCTTTGTGTTGTTTTTCCCCTTTCTCACTAATTATGTTTCACAGCTGTGGTTTCACTCACACCTGCGCTCCCTAATCAGACAGCCTTTATAAGGAGTGGGGCCCTCCACTCCTGCCCGGAGACATCAACGCTCCAACTCCACTAAAGAGCTTCTCGACACCTGTCTTCTCTTCACCTCGTCAGCTGGGAGCTTCACCTCCCATTCTACAAACAGTAAGGAGCCTTCTAACCTGTTTTCATCTGCCCTCATCATCCTCTGCGTGTCCTTATTACATGTGCAGAGGTGGACCATTCTCCTGGTGGACCAACTCTACTCAGGGCAGCGGACCAGGACTCATTCCATGAGCTGGAGGCTCCTCTTCCTCGCCAGCATCTTGTAAGTGCCTCAGCACTAGACTGAACTTTTCCCTTCCCTCCTCAGCTGAGGAATACTCTGTACTGGGCATTGTATATAGCTGCACTGGCACTTCCTCACCCTCGTGGGACTACAGCAACCTGGAGAGAATGTGGCTGCAAGCTGTTTCACTCCTACATTCCCAGCTCTGTAAGGTTATTATTTATTCCCCTAAATCCATCTGTGTGCTATAAGATTACTCGCATCTCCTTCTCTCTCCTCTTTGCAGAGTTGCCAGACTCCTTCTGCTCTGCACTCACTCACACACACACACACACACACACACACACACACACACACACACACACACACACACTTTCAATAAAGATTATTGTTATTCTGAGTCTGTTGTCTGCTCCTGGGTCTAAGTATCAAATCATGTCAGTGACCCTGTCAAGAATAAGTCTGAGGGCTGAGCAAAAAAAAAAGTAGAAAAATTAAACAACTTTAATTAAAACAACAAAAGAACAACATTAAATTGATTTTTTGTTGCCAACTTTTCTATCTCACTAACATGACTTTTCAAATGCTCACTTACAGCCTTTTTTCACTGTGGTATAGCTCAATGAGTGACTTTTCATTGATCTCTCAGGCAGTGTTGCCAGACGAACGACAATTAGTGTATTTGTACGCTAATTCTGCCCTCTGTATAATGTATGATCAATAAATTTTATTGGTAAAGAAGTCCATAAATTTTATCACTATTAAGCTCAGGGAGGATTCTGGGTTTGACTGAATCATCAATTATTATTTGATAATTTATATTATAAATTATTATATTATTCAAGCTGGACCTGCTTTAAAAGATTGGCTCATTTAACCCTAGAGCACTATCGCCGGGTGATTTTCACCCGAGCAAATGTATTTACATGATTTTCAATATGTTGCATTTTCCTGAGTGTTATGGGTCCCTGGGTAGCTTCACCATTGTTTTTGACATCTTTGAAGGTGTGGGTGTTTCCCTACCCCAAAGCCCACTTTTTTCTACAGGCATGCTTTTGGGTGATTTTCATCCGGCAATAGTGAAAGAGGGTAAAGTACTGTACGTTTTGGGTGGATTTCACCCCATGATAGTGTTAGTGTATAAAATCAAAACACTTTCGCTATAAAAAGTAACACCATCACTTTCGCCAGGAAATTTTTACCTAATATAATATATCCAACAAAAAGTACTTGTCATAAAAAATAGATCAAAATATGACAACGCATGATAAATTAGAGTGTTTTTCTTTTATTTTCAACTGTGGCATGTGTAACAAAATGAAAAAAAATATCATAGGAGGACATGCTTTACTGAAAAATTAGGAATTCATGAACAAAAAAATCCTAAAAAAATAAATAATGATACTGGAAACTTGGTCTTTGGTCCACCCATTCCTGGGACATGTGAGACTGCTTGTAAGGAATAGGTAAGTAAAAGTGGTTCTGGAATTTGCATGCTGTCCTTATTTAGTGCAGTGGTTATGAATAAATATCACAACGTGGTGATTTCAAAGGGAATTCATATGATGAAAACAATATTTTAGTCAATTGGTCATTTTTACCCACTCAAAAAATATCATTTTTTGTTCCTCTCTCCTGCAGCTGTTCGATTGTCAATGAGTCTGTGCCTCCACCAGGGAAGTCTCACATGTCCCAGGAATGGGTGGACCAAAGACCAAGTTTCCAGTATCATTATTTATTTTTAGGAATTTTTTGTTCATGAATTCCTAATTTTTCAGTAATTTTGGAGCATTTTATGGAGGTCCTCCTATGACATTTTTTTTTTCAATTTGTTACACATGCCACAGTTGAAAATTAAAGAAAACCACTCTAATTTATCATGTGTTGTCATATTTTGATCTATTTTTTATGACAAGTACTTTTTGTTGGATATATTATATCGGGTAAAAATTACCCGGCTAAAGTGATGGTGTTACTTTTTATAGCGAAAGTGTTCTAGGGTTAAAGTGGAAAAAAATATTAATGCATAATATTTTTACAGCCTATTTGGTGAAGGTGACATTTTCTGCTCGTAGGACCATGAGTGTGAGTGTTTTTGTTTTTTGTTAAATCTGACACTACAAAAAAAAAATAAATAAATAAACAATGCATGGAAATCAGTGTTGCTGCCAATCACTGACCCATCTCAAGGCATAATAATAATCAAAAACTCATTGAAACATACAGTATTTTATGGAAATTATTTTTTTTTTCTATTAAAAAAATGTGAAATTTTGTAAACATACTGCCCTTTAAAGGGTTAAAATTTCAAAAATATAAATATGATTTGATTTTTATATTTCAGGCTGAAGTAGTTTTAAAAGACTGACTCATTTAAAATGGAAAAAAAATAACATATAATATTTTTATGACAGTTTTGGAAAAGGTGGCAGTTTTTGTCTTTCGGTCAAATGCGTCAGTTTTTTAAGGGTCTCTTACGGTGCATCAACATATTCATGCATCACATCCACAGAAATGGGAGAGCCTCGACAATAAAGTTAAAGTTAAAACAACACAACATGAAGCAATTAAGTTTAAGACTGCAAAACTACACCAACATGCATGTTCCAAAATTTTGCATGATAACGCTTGCTGCTGAAGGAGCAGCCACTCAAGCAACGCATTCTCTGAAACCAGTGTTGCCAGATGGGAGATGTTGAAGTGTCATACAAGCAGCTTAAAATTATTGTATTTTGAGGAAAATTATCGTACACACAGTTTTCATTCTGATGTGGCTCAGGACCATCTGCTTCAGTAATTATCAAAGATCATGCATGTTATGGCCTATCCACCTTATTCCTGAGGGTGCTGCTGTAGAAATGATTATGCGTGCAACTTCTTTCTTTCGGCCGATAATAGTGTTAAGTCAGACAGCAATAGTGGAGTATCGGGGAATTTAAAATAGCATTTTGTTTTGGGTTTTTTTGTAAAATTCAAATTTGTTTTAATGTATAGTCCACATACGTATGTGTTTTGCAGTCAAGTGGCAGCTAATTTCTATGCTTGTCGTTTTTGTATTTTTGAATGTTTTTACATATTTTTTTTTTCTTGTTGCTGCTGCTCATGGTTGTGTCATAGACTGGATAAATGGAGGCTCCATACAAACGAGCACAGCTGAATCTGTGGCTTCAACAGCAATGCATAGATCATGCACCGGAAATTTAAAAGGAATGTTTATTTGTAGTGATCAGTGGTACAGACACAGACAGGACGGACACAAGAGCACCAGTTATGTTTTCAGTTGTATGAATGTCACAGATTGTACAGATATTTTACATCATGCAAGGTTGCATGAAGTAAAATAAATAATTAAATAAAAATAGTTATCGGCTTGCTGATAACTGATAATGATTAATGTTATAATAAATAAATAGTGAGATTAGTTAGATATTACAAAAAGTGCTTGTATATACACTTATCTCTTTAGCTGCACCCACACACCCAAACTGCTCTTGTATCTGCTTTTGCTTCCATATATGGACATGTATTAAGTGGGGGTTGCATAGGGCTGGAAAGACAAAGACACAGACAACAGATTGTGGAATAGTAAAGTGCTGAGGAGAAGACATCTGGGGAACATAACGCTGAGAGGACCGGTTCGAACCAGTTTGGACACGGACCAGACATTTGTTGGAAAGTTACTGGGAACGCCCAGTTAATGTCAAGCCCTGAATGTCAGTAATTTAAAAACACCATGGTGTGACATGCTTCATTCACTCACTTTTAAATGATTCACTCACTAAACCAATTAATTTATTAAGCTGAGGAGAAACATGACATCTGTGTGATGATGGGTTTTATTGTAAAGTGTGGTGTGATGACGCCGCCTTCTGGATGCGCCATCACACCACCCTATAAATAGTGGTGTCCACCATTTGGGGCTCCTCTTGACCAGACAACTCCACACAGTATAGCACCTGCTGTATAGCAACCCGTTCAGTATAATAAAGTACTGTTCCAGTGCAACCTCTCATCCGTCTCCTTTTGTGCCAGGTTCATGGACATAACATTTGGCTACTGAGGCTTTAACACATGGAGGCGTGGGTAACACCACTGCGTCCTTTCCTGGAGCTTCCCGGGTAACCAATGGTCCCATGGCCCTGCTGGTTTGAGGCTTTTGAAAATTATATCACTGCGTTGGACCTAGGGAAGTTGGATAAGGTGAGTGTGCGAGTGCTGCTTGTCCACAACCTTGGCATCAAAGGCCAAAGGATTCTACGGACGTTCGGTACAACGGATTCGTACGATGATGTTGTGGAACTAGTGGCTAACCACTTCACCACTCCAGACAGCGTGACGGTACCACAAATTCGGTTTTGCCAGAGATGCCAGGGAGTCGGTGAGCCTATTCAACAGCTTGGCGCTGACAAAAGACAGTTAGCCAGTGTGTGCCATTTTTGGCCATTAGAGGACGAGATGGTGGGGGACCAATTGCCCGAGCACACATGTAGTGCCGTGATACAGGCTATGTTGCTAAAGGTGCCCAATGACTTAACGCTAGCTAGGGCAGTTGAGCTAGTTCCTAGAGGCTGCGGATAAGCTAGCCTTTGAGCTAAATTGGCACCAGTCTCAGAAGACACCAGAATGGACAATGTTGGCAACTGCAGTGGACTTGGAGGACAAAGGGAGCATGGTGGACAACTACGGGGTGTATGCAGTGAGCCGTAGGTCTGCTTCAAAGGACCCCGTCAGCGGGGATTATGGGTCCCTGATGCATGGGAGTTATGCATGAGCTTGCCCGGCAAGGGGGAAGTGGTGCAGCAAGTTTGGGTGCATGAATCATTTCAGCAGAATATGTTGGTCCCCAGCATTGTGGAGCCCACCAAGTAAGCCAGCCCGCCCGCCTATGACGACCATCTACTCGGTGAGCGCCAAAGCCATTGGGCTTTCCTACTGCATGGTGGAATTGGACGGTGTAGCTTTACCATTAATACTCAACACTGGGGCGATGCGGTCAGTGCTAAATTTGGCCACGGTGAAGAAGTTTTTCCCGCACCACAGGATTAGGAAGAACCCAGCACCACTGTGTGGCTATGGCAGTGGTAGACTGTGCAATGTTGGAACTGAGGAGTTGAGTGCTCGCTTTAACACCGAAGTGGTGCCCGACTTCTTGTTCCAGGTAACAACGCATGGCAACAAAATTATGGGGTGTGACCTGTTCTAGGGACTGGGTTTTGCCATTAAGGACAGTGCTGGATTCGAATGGTCTGGATGCGGATGGTGGAGATCACCGGACCTGGTGGATGACATCATAGTGTGGGATGAGGTACCCGGTGGCAGTGTCAGAACCAAAGCACATATTTCTGACTCTCAGGAGGACAGCTGCTCAGTGGAGGAACTGGACGACTCCATTACCCATGCTCTGCCAGCTATAATGGGAGCAAACAAGCTAGCAAGTGAAGGGTCCATTCCGATGAGTGTCACCAGGGAAGAATCGGACATTTTCGGGTCCAAAGTCAAGCTTCGGACGACGACGAATGAGGGGTCCACCGCAAAGGTGGTGACTGCTGTGCTGCTGCGGTGATACGACGGCACCAAATGGGAGAAGGACATGGAGCTGCCGAAATGACAGCAGCACATCTTCTTCAGCTTCTTCTTCCGGCTTTCAGAGAGAGCAGTCGCATTTTCACTCCTCTCCTCCTCTCGCCTCCCTGATGATCTGATCCCAGCTTGCTGCTTCGTCTGTGTCTGTGTCTCGCTCCTTCTCGCTGATCTCAATCCAAACGTAAAACGTAAAAAATGGAATTTCAGGCTTTAATGCAATTGACACCACCTTTTCAACAGGAAATCGGGCCCAGGGGAGCCCAAATGTGTGACTCATGGTTAATTGGAACTCATGTGTCTGTGTGATTCGACTGAAGATGCAGAAGACATCTATCTGTTTGGATATGATCGCAGGATTCTACTGTTTGGCTCCGGAGTTTCCTAGTGTATCGGAAATTAATAAAGTTGGAAGAGCTGGTCAAAATACGGATCCCGGCGAAGCTCCTTCAACAATTCGACCAGTGATTTAAGCCTGTGATTTGAATTGAATTATTTGTGATGCACAGAATCGCATGAGAGTGGAAATTACTATGCTCCAAGTGACTGTGCTCATCTGGCTTTGATTCGACGTCCTTGGGAACTCGTTCCTCCAGGTGCAGAGATTGTGCTGGAAGGTGTTTTGGCTTCTCTTTAACCCAAACAATAACAACAATTGCTGTTGTTCAGCAAACCGGACTCTTCAAGGACAGCACTATCATGTGTCTAATACAGAACTTTGCCATCTGGCATGCACAAAGAGAGAAAGACTCTGGGACATGCTTATCTGTGTTTTGAATACATGATCATAACAACCATCCGTTGCCAGGAGGCGCCCCTTTGTTTTACAATAGCAACTGATACATTCAACACTGCACTCACACTGATTATTATTACATGCTGACTACATACACTGGTCTCTCTTTGCTCCTTTGTATTGTGTGATTTGTATTAGTCTGCTAATTGTACTTAGAGGGTTTTTTTTCTATGTAATCACAATTTAGATTATCTATGTAATCTTTATTTTGATTAACTATGTTTTTTCTCTCTGCCCATTGTATCATTCCCTCCCTCATTCCCCCCTCTTTACCCTCCACTGATGACAGGCACCTTCAGGATGCCGTGGCCCTGGGATGCGTTTCTGCGCGCCCAAGGTCAAGTCAAATTCCTCGTATGTTTACAAAATAAACATACGAGGAATTTGACTTGACCTTGGGCGCGCAGAAGCGCATCCCAGGGCCACGTCGGCATCGGGCGCTGCTGAGGATTGTGGCAAAGTTGGGAGCGACATGTTTCCGGCTGGCAGATGTCTCGATCCGACACACGAACCAGCTGTAGTGTGTCCAGGAGGTCATTCCAGGTGACGGGGCTACGCAGGAGTTGGCGAAGGTGCTGGAAGATGCGAACTCCTGTGTTTTCAAGATCAGCCCTGGTCCTGGGGGCCTGCCACCTCCAGGAGCGTGTCTGCCATGGGTCTGCCGCAGGGCCCCCCTGGCAGACATGGTCCTGGGGCCTGCCACCTCCAGGACTGTGTCTGCCATGGGTCTGCTGCAGGGCCCCCCTGGCAGACCCTCTCTTGCCATGCGAGACAGTGAGAAAGAGATTGAGGACTGTTTAGGTAGGAGCATGGCTGGTCTATTGTAAAAGTGGCAGAATAAACCACTTGGCCATGTGGGCCGTGTAGCAATCCACCCACCAGCCCTAGGTCTACCATTCATTGTTTGTGTTGTTGCTGTTGTTGTTTCATGTGTTTATTGTGGGTTTTATATGCTAAATTTGGTGGGTTTTAATTAGGCATGCTTTTTCTACTTTACAAAGGGGTGAGAATGTGATGATCAGTTTTAATTAATAGCGCGGTGTGATAATGCTGCCTTCCGGGTGCGCCTTCACACCACCCTATAAATTGGGCGTCCACCATTTGGGGCTCCTCTTGCCAGGACAACCCCACAGAGTATAGCACCTGCTGTATAGCAACCTGTTCAGTAATAAAGTACCATTCCAGTCCATTTTGTGCCAGGTTTGTGGACATAATCTGTATTTTTTTATATATATCACATCTGTATCACATCTGAGGCAGTGAGGTGGCAGAGTGGTTCGCACTGCGGCAGCACAGCAACTCACCCTTGGCCGGGGGATCCTGGGTTCAATCCCAGCCCTCGACCAAATCTTCCCGTGTCTGCCTGGGTTTACTCTGGGATTTCTCCAGTTTCCTTCCACATGCCAAAAACATGCAAGTTAGGTTAATTGGCATAAAACTTGGGATTCTAAATTCTCCTTAGGTATGACTGTGAGAGTGAATGGTTGTCTGTCTGTCTGTGTTGATCCTGAGATGGACTGGCGATCTGTTCAGGGTTTATCCTGCCTCTCACCCAAAGATGCTGGGATAGCCCCCCCTCCCCCCCGCATGACCCGAAAAGGATTAAACAGAAGAACATTGATGGATGGATGGATCACATCTGTAACAATAAGCACAATCACATTTTTATGCTGTTTTTCTTTCCTCTTTATCTCTCTGAGGTCCATGGTGGTGAACCTGAGGGTCAGCAATCAGAGCAGCTATGAAGATAGCAGGCTGGAAGCTAAACAAGAGTATTACATGTTTACTGTTCATACCAGAAACTGCTACTGTATTTCAATAAATTAATGTTTCAACAAACTTAGTTTTTTGCAAGATTATGTAAGAAACTCAATATTCATTGTACATATGTGTGAAACATTCCAAACCAGCCTGATTTAATATTCATACTTAAGCTTTTACTTTTGGAAATGTTGATATGTGAACCATGCTGGCAAAATGAGTCGGAATGTGCACTGGGTAATTACGAGCTACAGGCACTAAATGTCATGAATGCCCTTTGGGGCAGAGAGGCGAGACCCACACACTGTAATGAGAGTTAGAGCAATTTAATGAAAGAAACAACAAACCTAAATACGACACAGTGTTCTAAACAGAAAAGGCAAATGAGAGAGAAAACACTTACAGGTTTATGCTCCAGAGCGTGGCAGAGCTCTGGCAGAGATGAGGAGAGGATTAACAAAGCAGCGACAAAGATGAAATGAAAAATAGAGCCCTTAAATACGGTTCAAAGCCCATTAAATAATAAATGACAGGTGCGGGTACCAGAACGGTCAGGAGAAGGCAATAATACATGATACGGATCAGCTGGGCCAGTGAGAGGGAGGCAACCCAAACTGACAGCTGACAGGGCACGTCCACACAAAGCTTCACGACCCTGACAGCTGTCAACAGTAAAAGGCAATATTTCCTCCATATTTCCTCAACTTTTAATTTGCTGCAATTTCTGTTTGGGTTTGGACATGGGCTGTGCTCATACTCTTTCTTTGTGTTTATATTTATATATTATGTGATTATCAGAACATGAGCTAAGCCCACATTTTCACTCTGAGTTTTGTTTTATGTGATTATTTGTCTTCCAGTCCATTGTGGTCTTTATTATTATTATTATTATTATTATTATTATTATTATTATTATTATTATTATTATTATTATTATTATTATTATCATGTTCTTGTTTTATATAATCCCTGCCTTGGATTAGACTATTGTTTATGATTATTATTATTATTTTCATTATGATTTGTCATGGCCATGTATTCCCTGGTCCTGAGTTCATGTCTCTTGTGTATCCTTCGTCCCTGTTCACCTTTGTCTCAGTCCCCATGTCTCTGCACCTTCTTCTACTTCTTCTTCTTCTTCTTCTTCTTCTTCTTCTTCTTCTTCTTCTTCTTCTTCTTCTTCTTCTTCTTCTTCTTCTTCTTCTTCTTCTTCTTCTAGATTGGATTGGTGGTTGGGAACCAGACTACAGGTGCATTACCGCCACATACTTTATTTATCACTCTGCCTGGACTTCTTCTTCTTCTTTTAGATTTGATTGGCGGTTGGCAGCCAGCCCACAGGTGCATCACCACCATGCACTTCATGGTGGTGATCCATATCCTCACTCTATCTGGTCAGGAGCTGTAGTCCTTACGGCCACGTACTTCACTCAGTAAACATCACTCTGTGTATCAAAAATCAGAATTCTTCTCTGTTGGCAACCTCTTCTTCATCTTCTTTACTCTATATCTTTTTTTTTCCACAATATTTTTTATTGAACCTTTTTTTTTTTTACAATCATGGCACAAACAGTCAGACACTAACACTAAAGTAATTTAAAATTTAAAAAAAACACTAACAACAACAACAAAAAAATGTACTAAAAACAACAACAACCATTAACAAAAGCAAGTCAACAACAATGCTCCTCTGTTTAGTCTAGGTAATCTATTACATAAGAATACATAATATACATTCACCAGTTTGGAATTTGCAAGGTCCACACATATCATTCACCTTCTTCTTCAGAAGTTATGTTTAATTTCTTTACATAATAAATGAAAGGTATCCATATATTCTCAAACACATTTTCCTTTAATTTCAGTATATATGTTATTCTTTGTAGTGGAAGGTTTGTTAACATCTGTCTTAACCACTGAGTCACATCTGGTCTATGAGTCTTTTTCCACAGTAGTGCAATACATTTTTTGGCATTAAGCAAACCGAGGTCTATGAATGCTCTTTCACTCTTATTAAAGTTATGTTTTTTCTGGATACAGACCCAACAAAAACAGTTTAGGGTTCAATGTGAATTGTTTTGAAATTATTTTTTCAATTGTTACCCTCACCTCTTCCCAAAACATTCTGCTTTTTCTACATTCCCATAAACAGTGAAATAGGGTTCCTTTACTTTCCATACATTTTGTGCATGTATCTGGTATGTTTTTGTTATATCTATTTAATTCCACTGGTGTAACATACATCCGCATTAACCATTTAAAATGTATCAGTTTAAGAAGTACATTTATTGATTTGGTTTGAGCTCCTGCACAAGCCATTTCCCATTGTTCCTCTGAAATTTCAATTTGCAGGTCTTCTTTCCAATAATTCAGTCTTTTCTGTGAGTTTTCACTTGAGAATAATATTGGCAATGAGTTATAAAACTCTGAAATAATACCCTTTCTCTTACTATCTTTCGTCAAAATTTTTTCCAAGGATGAATAAGTAGGTCAGGTGAGAGCATTATTTTGATTTGATCGAATAAAATTTCTAAGCTGAAGATATTTTAAAAAAATGTTTTCTTTAAAGATTGAATTTAATCCTCAGTTCTTCAAAAGACATTATGTTATCTGAGCGTGACAAATATAAGTCTTGAATCTTTTGAATCCCTTTTAAATTCCATACTTTAAATACAGCATCCACTCTCCCTGGTGTAAAATATTGATTACCTCATATTGGGCAAAATTGTGACAGTAAGTGTGGTTCTTTTAAATATTTTTTGGTTTCACACCATATTTTGATCATGTGCTTTACAATTGGATTTTTAACTTGTTTCTGTAATTTTTTTAGCAGAGTCTGAATATATGAATAAGGGAAGAGGTAAAGGTAAATTGTATGATTCCATTTCAGTCCAGTGAGGGAGATCATTTGATGAAAAATAATATGTCATAGACCTCAGTTGTGCTGACCAGTACTACAACATAAAGTTTGGACATTTCAGACCTCCATGATCAAATGATAAATATAGTAAGGACAAACGTATTCTAGCCTTCCTATTGTTCCATATAAATTCCACTAACTTTTTTTTAATTCTTGAGAATAGATCCAAAGGTGGTGGTAAAGGAATGTTGTTGTTTTTTTTTTTTTTTTGTTACTTATTTGTACCCGTAGGTAGATTTGGTTTGCAGTCTGGTGACAAGCCACCGGCTGCCGGTCGCTGCGTGCGCGAGCGCCCTAAACCTACATGTTTTTGGTATGCGGGAGGAAACCGGAGAAATCCTGGAGTAAACCCATGCAACAC
This sequence comes from Pholidichthys leucotaenia, assembly GCA_020510985.1. Lineage (NCBI taxonomy): Eukaryota > Metazoa > Chordata > Actinopteri > Cichliformes > Pholidichthyidae > Pholidichthys > Pholidichthys leucotaenia. The sequence goes on from CM035847.1 coordinate 162,980,092, forward strand.
GGGGAGAACATGCAAACTCCACACAGCTCACTGTTGGTCGGGGGCTGGGATCGAACCCACAATCTCATGATCCCCGCGATCCCCCAGCCGAGGGTAAAACTGTGCTGCTACAGTGCTAAACCACTGCGCCACCGTGCAGCCCGTTTTGAAATAAATAAAGTATTTTTGGTAAGATATTACTTTTAAGTATATTAATTCTCCCGATCATCAACATTGGTAGTGACATCCATCTCTGAAGTAACTCATTAATATCTGTCATTAAGGCTTCATAGTTGGCACTGGAAACTGATTCTAGCTTAGGCAAAATTTGAATTCCTAAATATTTAAACTGATTTACAACATTGAATTGATTTACCTCCGGAGCTGGGTGATTTCTCTGGGTCTCATTTAGCATTAATATTGAAGATTTTGTTTTATTTATTTTATATCCTGATATTTCCCCAAAGTTCTTTATTAAATTTAACAAGGTCGGAATTGATTTTTTAAAATTCGACATAAACAAAATTATGTCATCGGCATACAGGGAGATTTTATGTTCTGTTGGTCCTACTTTAATTCCATATTTTTGTGGATGTAAAAGTACTGCCATTGCTAAAGGTTCAATTGCCATAGTAAACAGTAAAGGTGAAAGTGGACAGCCTTGTCAACATCCTCTATTGATTTTTATTGATTTTGAGATATTGCTGTTTGTTAGGATTTCTGCTGTAGCATTATTGTATATTATCTGGACCCATTTTATGAAATTATTTCCAAGTCCAAACCTTCAAAAAGATAGGGCCATTCGACCCTATCAAAGGTCTTTTCAGCGTCCAGTGATAGGAGAGCTGTATCCAGTGCTTCTTTATTGGAATAAATAATATTAAATAGTCTTCTTACATTATGGAAGCCTTGTCTTCCCATTATAAAGCCATTCTGATCTTGGTTAATAATATTTGGTAATATTTCTTGTAGTCATTTTGCTAAAATTTTACAGATTATTTAAAGATCAGCATTTAATAGGCTTATTGGTCTCATGTTTTCACATTTATTAGGGGGTTTACCTGGTTTTGGCAACAGTATAATTAAGGCATTATTCATGTATGGCGGTAAATTACCATTTTGAAATGCTTCTAAAACCATTTCCAAAAGTGGTTTTATTAATTTATTCTTAAATTTTTTATAGAGGTCAACTGGAAGACCATCTGGTCCTGCTCTTTTTCCTGATTTCATATTATCAATGGCTTGCCCAACTTCTTCTTGACTAATTTTAGACTCCAGTATCTCCCTGTTTTCATTTGGAATACACGGTATAGATAATCCACCCAAAAACCCATTTAGTTTTGTTAAGTCAGTTTCATTTTTTGTATCATATAGTTTTTCATAATAATCTCTAAAGGCACTATTAATTTCTAAAGGATCTATAACTACCTGTCCATTGCTTATAATGCCGGTATTTGGTGTTTTAGATTCTAATTGTTTAATCTGCCATGCCAATAATTTTCCTGATTTTTCACTTTGTTCATAAAAAGTTTGCTTCAATCTTAGAAGACTCGAGGTAGCTCTATTCGCTGATTTTTTGTCACATTCTGCTCTCAGAATCAGTAATTCGTTCTCTAACTGTGGGTTACTTCCTGCATACACTTTTTCTTGAAGAATTTTTATTTTACGTTCCAATTGGACTCTCTCCTCTTGGGTCTTCTTAGATTTTGAACCTGTATAACTAATAATATGCCCCCTAATAAAAGCTTTGAAAGCCTCCCACTTTATACATGCCATTGTTTGTGTAGTATTAATATCAAAGAACTCATCTATCTGCTTTTCTATGTACTTAACAAATTCCTCACCCTGAAGCCATTTATGCTGAAAATGCCACCTACCTGGATCCTTTGTCAATTTCTTATCTACATATATTAGACAGCAGGGTGCATGATCAGAGATCCCATGGTTACCATAGAAACAGTTTTGAATCTTGGACCTTAATTCTGTAGAGATCAAAAAGTAGTCTATACTTGAGAATGTCTTATAGGTATTAGAATAACAAGAATAGGCTTTGACTTGTGGTTTCATTTCTCTCCATATATCTAGCAATCTCAATTCTTTCATAAAATGATTAATGGTCTTCCTACATCCATTGTGCGTACAGTCCAGTCCTGTTGATCTATCTATACTGGGATTCAATGTACAATTAAAATCCTCTGCTATTATATGTTGCCCTGTAAGTGATGATAAAGTAAGGAATAAATTAACAAAGAAGTTTTGATCATCAATATTGGGGCCATATACAGTGGGGTAAAAAAGTATTTAGTCAGCCACCAATTGTGCAAGTTCTCCCACTTAAAAGATGAGAGAGGTCTCCAATTTTCATCATAGGTATACCTCAACTATGAGAGACAAAATAAGAAAAAAAAAAATCCAGAAAATCACATTGAAGGATTTTTAATGAATTAATTGGTAAATTCCTCGGTAAAATAAGTATTTGGTCAATAACAAAAGTTCATCTCAATACTTTGTTATATACCCTTTGTTGGCAATGACAGAGGTCAAACGTTTTCTGTAAGTTTTCGCAAGGTTTTCACACACTGTTGCTGGTATTTTGGCCCATTCCTCCATGCAGATCTCCTCTAGAGCAGTGATGTTTTGGGGCTGTCGCTGGGCAACACAGACTTTCAACTCCCTCCAAAGATTTTCTATGGGGTTGAGCTCTGGAGACTGGCTAGGCCACTCCAGGACCTTGAAATGCTTCTTACGAAGCCACTCCTTCATTGCCCGGGCGGTGTGTTTGGGATCATTGTCATGCTGAATGACCCAGCCACGTTTCATCTTCAATGCCCTTGCTGGTGGAAAAAGGTTTTCTCTCAAAATCTCATGATACATGGCCCCATTCATTCTTTCCTTTACACGGATCAGTCGTCCTGGTCCCTTTGCAGAAAAACAGCCCCAAAGTATGATGTTTAAACCCCCATGCTTCACGGTAGGTAAGGTGTTCTTTCTCCTCCAAACACGACAAGTTGAATTTTTACCAAAAAGTTCTATTTTGGTTTCATCTGACCATACGACATTCTCCCAGTCCTCTTCTGGATCATCCAAATGCTCTCTAGCAAACTTCAGACAGGCCTGGACATGTACTGGCTTAAGCAGGGGGACACGTCTGGCACTGCAGGATTTGAGTCCCTGGCGGCGTAGTGTGTTACTGATGGTAGTCTTTGTTACTTTGGTCCCAGCTCTCTGCAGGTCATTCACTAGGTCCCCCCGTGTGGTTCTGGGATTTTTGCTCACCGTTCTCGCGATCATTTTGACCCCATGGGGTGAGATCTTGCATGGAGCCCCAGATCGAGGGAGATTATCAGTGGTCTTGTATGTCTTCCATTTTCTAATAATTGCTCCCACAGTTGATTTCTTCACACCAAGCAGCTTACCTATTGCAGATTCATTCTTCCCAGTCTGGTGCAGGTCTACAATTTTGTTTCTGGTGTCCTTTGACAGCTCTTTGGTCTTGGCCATAGTGGAGTTTGGAGTCTGACTGTTTGAGGTTGTGGACAGGTGTCTTTTATACTGATAACGAGTTCAAACAGGTGCCATTAATACAGGTAACGAGTGGAGGACAGAGGAGCCTCTTAAAGAAGAAGTTACAGGTCTGTGAGAGCCAGAAATCTTGCTTGTTTGTAGGTGACCAAATACTTATTTTACTGAGGAATTTACCAATTAATTCATTAAAAATCATTCAATGTGATTTTCTGGATTTTTTTTCTCATTTTGTCTCCCATAGTTGAGGTATACCTATGATGAAAATTGGAGACCTCTCTCATCTTTTAAGTGGGAGAACTTGCACAATTGGAGGCTGACTAAATACTTTTTTACCCCACTGTAAGTTCACCAGATTTATATTTTCTAATAACAAAGATCCTTGGATGATTAGATATCTTCCTAATTTGTCTCCAATTACATTTTTCACTTGAAATGGGACTGTTTTGTGTATGAGAATCATAACTCCCCTAGCTCGGGATGAAAATGATGAGGTGAACACGTTACCTTGCCATCTTCTCCTAATTCTTCTTACATCCTCCTCTATTAGATGAGTTTCTTGTAAAAATACAATTTTTGAATCTATGTCTTTTATTTTATTCATAACTTGTTTAAGTTTTTTTTAAGATTTTGTAGACCTCTGCAATTGCATGAAGTTAAATTAAGATTAACACTTTGATCTATGATCAATAAGGAGTTTGAGATTACCTTGCAATATGAACATACTCTTACAGAGAAGCAAAAACATGGATGATGGAACATTCATCCTACGAACTAAACAACAACAAATTCCCTTTCCTCACATTTGTGGTAATTCCCCAAAATAAAAAAAATTCCTTCTCCCGTTATAGATAGTGACTGTTCCACACCTGCGAGGATCAGTCAAACCACTCTCTCTTTCTCCTCTCAATCACCCTGACTCTACTACTATTCTTATAACATTAACTCTCTTCTGTAGTTTTTTCAACATAACTTCAAAGTTTTATAGCAACGTTGTACATCATAGCTTTTTTTTTTAAAATACAGTCTGTATTTTGTAGACTTATTATATGTTTCAGATCAATCAGATGTCTGTATATATGCTTAAATGTTCTACCTTTGTCATGTTCATGCTTAGCTCCCACCAGTTTTCTTTTGGATCTGCTTAATGAGCTCCTGTGCCTCTTGAGGGGTCTTGAAGGTGTGGGTTCTCCCCTTATATGTGACCAGCAGTTTTGCCGGATGAATCACTCGGTGACGAATCCCGAGGTTGCGCAGCTCTTTGCGGGCAGGGTCAAACTGCCTCCTTAATTGTTGTATTCCTGTGGCGAAGTCTGGGTAGAACTGCACCTGTTGATCCTGGTATTTAATTTCCCCTTTAGCTCGCGCAGCATTGGTGACTGTCATCTTGTCTCTGTAGTTGAGGAACTTCATAATCAGTGTCCTCGGTGGTGTCTTATTATCTCTCGGTGGGCCGATTCGGTGAGCACTCTCTAAAACGACTGATGACTGCAGGTTCGCGTTGTTCAGCACTTCTGGAATCCACTTTTCCAAAAAGGAACATGAGTCCCGTCCCTCCCCTCCCTGCGGGAGGCCCACCAGCCTCAAATTATTCTGTCGCGAGCAGGATTCCAAGTCTAGGACGTTATCTTCCAGACGTTTCCATTTTAATTCAAGTGTTTGCAGTTTAATTTGCAGGCTGGTGACGTCATCCTCAGCACTTGATATTCGGAGCTCCGCCTGCGACATTCGCTCCATGCAGTCGTTTATTTCTTTCCTCATACCTTCTATTGCTGCTATAATCCCATCAAATTTAGCGAGCACTACGCTTGTCCCCTCCCCAGCAGTTCCTGCTCCACCGCTGGCTCCCTCCTCCGCCATTGTCTCTGGAGTTTTCCCTGCTTCGCCTTGAGCGTGGAAGTCCGTTAGCTTGGATTGTTTTGTCGAGTTGCCTTTTCCTCCACCTAATTTTCCAACCTTGGTCTTTACCATATCCACGCCAAAACGCTGGGATGGGTTTTTGTTCCAATTGAGAGAGTTTTAGTAAAATTTTTAGTTTTACAAGCAGAGCAGTGTGAAACACGTCTTCCTACGTGGCCGCCATAACCGGAAGTCCCACTCTATATCTTTGTATAAGGAGTTCTGAACAATCTTCTTCTTCTTCTTCTTCTTCTTCTTCTTCTTCTTCTTCTTCTTCTTCTTCTTCTTCTTCTTCTTCTTCTTCTTCTTCTTCTTCTTCTTCTTCGCCAGCTTGGTTACGGGGCGGGATTCTACCGCTGGTCCTTTGCTGCAGGAGAAGAGATCAGCCCTGCGCAAATTCATGCAGGGAAGAGTGGAGGGGGCGCTAGTGAGGTCACGCTTCACTCGCCTGCAGGACATGGATGCACCAACGTCCTTCTTCTTCAATTTGGAGAAGTCTACTGCAAAAAAGAAGTTGATGGCTTGTTTGACACTCCCAGATGGTCGGCTGACTACGGACCCATCCGAGATGTGGCGCCATGCAGTGGATTACTACGGGGCCCTGTTTGCTGTGGGAACGTGTTGCAAAGAATCTCAAACTCAGCTCTTCGAAGCCCTTCTGATGCTCGGCCCGGGGGACAGGGCCGCTCTGGACTGTGCCCTGACTTTGGATGAGTTGACTGTGGCTGTGAATCAGATGGCTCTGGGACGCGCGCCTGGACTTGATGGCCTTTATTCAGAATTTTTTAAGCACTTTTGGAATATTATTGGATCAGATTTCTATGACGTTCTGACTGCCTGTTACAGGAAGGGAACATTACCTGTTTCCTGCCGCCGTCCAGTGCTGTCTCTATTGCCTAAGCAGGGGGACTTGGCCCTGCTGAAAAACTGGAGGCCTGTGGCTCTTCTTTGCATGGACTACAAGGTGCTCTCTAAAGCCCTGGCAAACAGACTGAACACTGTCTTGGGTTTGATCGTAGATAAGGATCAAACATATTCTATTCCTGACCGGAACATTATGGACAATGTTTTCCTCATACGTGACGTTCTCCAGCTCAGTAAATGTCATGACTTACAGTTCGGGATTGTGTCATTGGACCAGGAAAAGGCTTTTGATAGGATTGACCATTCCTATTTGTTTTCCACCCTGAGGGGGTTTGGTTTTGGCAATATGTTTTTGAGGTGGGTCAATCTGCTATATACTGGAGCTGAGTGTTTGGTAAAGATGGGGGCAGGCCTGAGTCGGCCAATCCCTGTACACCGGGGAATACGCCAGGGGTGTCCACTCTCGGGTCAGCTGTACAGCTTGGCTATTGAGCCTTTGCTGTGCAGGTTGCGCACTCGGCTGGGTGGTCTGGTTCTGCCGGGGCCATCAAGCTGTTGCCGCCCGATCATCTTGTCTGCTTATGCGGATGATGCCAAAGTTTTCATCACCTTCCACGGGGATGTGCAGCGTCTGGTGGACACTTTGTCAGTTTATGAAAGGGCATCTTCTGCACGGGTAAATTGGGCCAAGAGTGAGGGTCTATTGGTGGGCCATTGGTCGCGTCAAGGCGTCCCTCGCCTGCCCGGTGGTCTTCAGTGGGGGACGGCCGGTCTCAAAGTGTTGGCGGTTTTTCAGGGTTCGGAGGCTTTTGAACGAAAGAACTGGGAGGGTGTTAAGGACAAGGTGTGTGCTCGCTTTTCTAAATGGAAATGGTTGCTACCACAGCTGTCATATAGGGGCAGGGTTCTGGTCGCAAATAATCTGGTCGCCTCGGCTCTTTGGCATTGGCTGGTGGCTTTGACACCGCCCAGGAGCCTCGTGGAGGACATTCAGAAGATCATCGTGGACTTCTTTTGGTCTGGTCGCCACTGGGTCCGTGCGCCTGTTCTCTACCTGCCTTTGGCCGAGGGGGGACAGGGCCTGGTGAACATACATTCCAAGATCGCCTGCTTCAGGCTTCGAAGTGCACAACGCCTCCTTTACGGATGCGGACCCTGCTGGATGAACACTGCTAAACTGCTCCTGAGGACAGTTGGTCGCTTGGGCTATGATAAGCAGCTCTTCCTCGTGACATCTGGGGAGGTGGACCTTACTGGACTATCTGCTTTTTACACGTCCGTCTTGCATGCATGGCGAGTCTTCAACGTGGGCCGCATCCGTGACGAAACACCGGGCATGTGGCTGTTCGAGGAACCACTGTTTTTCAATCGACTCATCGACGCTGAGGTGCTGCAGTCTGTCAGTCTGCGGACTTGCTTGCGGGAAGCACGCTGTACCAAGCTTGGTCATCTAATAAAGATGTCGACCACATCGATGGATACGCTGAGGCGGAGTGCCAACATTACATCTGTCAGACTGCTGCAAAGGGTGGTGGGGGACGTGTGCGCCGCCCTGCCACAACCGCTTCAAGTGTTTGCGACAAACCGCACTTTTTCCAATCAATGGGATGACCACACTGTGTCCACCTTTCCTGCAATTTTCATAACTCCAGCTGTGGGGGAGTGGCAGGGAGGAGAGGATCACCTGCTGACCTTCAGAATTCCTCGTCTGGGCAACTTCCAGTTTGTCGGGACAAGAGCGGTGTATCACATCTGTGTGAAGGTTCTGAATCTGCGCTCTCTGAAGGATGTCACGGAGTCGAGGTGGGCGGGTTTTTTGGGGCCAGAGGTCTCCCTGAAAGGCAGCTGGCGGTGCATGTACAAGCTACCTATTGAGAAACGGACAGCAGATCTCCAGTGGAGGATTGTGCATGGAGCAATAGCTACGAATAAATACAGAGCACACCTCGATCCAACTGTGGGGGGGGAGATGTTTGTTTTGTTCCCAAGTTGAGACCCTCGAGCATTTGTTTGTCCAATGTTTTCGTTTATCTGGACTTTTTGATATTTTGCGCGAGTGGTTTCAGGCTTTGGGTGACCGTTTCTCTTTTGGTCTGTTCATTTACGGTCCAAAGTATAAAGTGGCAAGGAAGGCTGCCCACACTTTGATGAACTTCCTATCTGGTACTGCTAAACTTGCCATCTGGCTGACGAGAAAAATCGGGCTAGTAACGCTGGCAATGTGGATCCTGTGTCTGCTTTCAAGGTCTTGTTGAAAGTCAGACTCCAGGTGGAGTTCTCTTACTATCAAATGGTGGACAATTTAGAGGCATTCATCAATAGATGGACTGTAGGGAACGTTTTGTGTTCTGTGGGTTGGGGGGATGAGTTATGTTTGCACTTTTGAGATGTGACACACTTGGGCCAGTGATATTGGTCTTTTTGCATTTTTGGAATGTACAATAAATCCTTTTTTTAAAAGTCAAAAGTCTTCTTCTTCTTCTTCTTCTTCTTCTTCTTCTTCTTCTTCTTCTTCTTCTTCTTCTTCTTCTTCTTCTTCTTCTTCTTCTTCTTCTTCTTCTTCTTCTTCTTCTTCTTCTTCTTCTTCTTCCTTTTCAAACAGTGAGATTTCCATGTCTACATGATGTCTATAACACTATCTGTTCATTACTCTATAAGGAGTTCTTATAAGGAGTTCTGAACAATCTTCTTCTTCTTCTTCTTCTGCGACCTTGGAAATGCCACCTCCATCTATCTGCCAGGCAGTCCAGATCATTCCCCCGGACGACACTGTTACTGTGAAGGGGGTCCTTATGGCTGTGGGTTGAATAGAGCTGTAGTTGTGTTTCTGACTACTGAGGAGAATGTCCACACTCTGGTTGCGAGTGGTATTGTAATCGGGGACATGTATGTACAGGTGTCCCCCTTATCAGTTCCATTAACGCTTATTACCGTCTCGGGTGTTCCGCCTTTCATTACTGACGAGCAGTTGGCGACGGAGCTCCGCAGATTCGGGAAGTTTGCGGGCCCGTTTAGACACGTGAGTTTGGGACTCAGGGAAGCCGAGTTTAAACATGTCAGATCACTCAGGCGACAGGTGTTCATGTTTCTAGACTCGCCCACACAAACTCTGGAAGTGTCCTTCCGGGTCAAACACGGGGACAGCTACTATATGGTGTATGCGAACTCGGGACAGATGAAGTGTTTTGAATGTGGCGACGTGGGCCATAAACGTTTCGCCTGCCCGCACAGGCACCCGGTGGGGGGCTCTGGTGGAGCCGTGGCTGAGGCTGCCGGTGCGGCTTCCGCTCGCGACACTGCTGCGGACGGCGTTGCGGGGGCTTCCGCCGTGGCGGAGCCCGACAGGGCCGCACAGCCTGCCAGCGAGGCCTCCGCACCCGCCGCTGCTGCGGACGACGTTGCGGGGCCTTCCGCCACTCCTGCTCCCAAGCCTGCTGCTGTGTCTGTGGACAGTCGCCCTGTGGCACCCGCAGCGCGGCCTGCAACTGGGGGCGTGACTGGTGACTGCGCCCAAGCAGTCAATGACGGTGACTCAGCATCGCGCTGTGTGACATCAGCGGCTGAGCTTCCGCAGCCTGCTGCCACTTCAGAGCAGCAGGCGGAACAACGCAGGTCGCCTGATATAGGCGCCGCCCCGGAACACGTGGCGCAAGTGGCTGATGAAGGATCAGCTGCACCAGCTGACGTGCCAGCTGGATCTAACAGTCAGCAGAGTTGTGCTGACGAGGGAATGGAGTGTGAATCTGACGCTGTGTCTGTTAAAAATGAGTCTATTGGGGCAACTGGCAAAGCCAATGAGGATTTGTATTCACTAGGCGAAGTAAATGCTTTTCTGGATGGAACCTATAATAATAGGGCCATTAACATCGCTGATTACTTCAGTGACACTGACAAATTCATTCGGTCTGTTAATGTACTGACGAAGCAGGTTGGTGTTGACCTCCTGGATTAAAGAAAACGCTTCCGCCTAAAAAAGCACCTCACAGCCCTGCGTAAATCAGCAGGGGGAAAAAAGGCCAAGCGTTCAAAGATGGAATGATTTCCATGGCAACAGCACGGTGCTCCTCACATCGATCACCTAATGCAGAACATAAAATCAGGGTGCTTAAACATCAATGGTGGGAGGGGTAATCATAAGATTGGATTCATTAGTGACCTGTTCAGACAGAAAGGTCTCAACATTTTGTTTTTGCAGGAAACTCATACCACTTCCGCAGATGAAGTGGACTGGGGGTTGTGGTGGAAAGGCCCTTTTTCACTCAGTCACGGTACCAATCTTAGTGCAGGAGTGGCCATTTTGTTTGGGGAATCAGCAAATGCACAAGTTTTATCGGTGGTGGAGATAGTAAGGGGCAGGCTGCTTCTTGTTAGGGCCCAAATAGGGGATTCCGTGTTTTGCCTGGTTAATGTTTACGCGCCAAACAACGGTGCTGAAAGGGTTGCCTTTTTCAATATACTGACTACTGAATTGCAGCGCTATCACCAAGAACAACTTGTTGTTGCTGGTGATTTTAACTGTACCTTGGACTTCACTGTAGATCGCACTAATGCAGAACCTCATCTGCAGTTTTCTAGAATCTTGGAAAATTTCACTGTGCAGTTCGACTTAGTGGACACGTGGGGGTCTAAAAATGCAAATGCGAGACAGTATACCTGGGTCAGGGTCACTGACGGTGTTGTCAGTGCTGCTAGATTAGACAGGATATATGTTTCTAGAACCTTTAGCCCCGGACTCCTTCACAGTAACATAAGTCCCGTGGGTTTCACGGATCATCACCTGGCTACTGCGGTGTTACTGAACTCCCCAGGGAAACGGGCAAAATCTTATTGGCACTTCAATAACAAGCTCCTACAGGACAACGCCTTTTGTCAGTATTTTGTGTGCTTCTGGGAACACTGGAGGACCACAAAGGCTCGTTATAGTTCCCTTGAACAGTGGTGGGACGTTGGCAAAGTGCAAATTCACCTTTTTTGTCAACGGTACGCTGCGAACTCAACTGCCATCATCAAGGCCAAGGTCAGTGAACTTGAGGACGCTGTCAAGAGGCTGGAGGCCAGCTTGGTTATGGGTCGGGATTCTACCACTGCTCCATTGCTACAGGAGAAGAGATCGGCCCTGTGCACATTCATGCAGGAAAGAGTAGAGGGGGCGCTAGTGAGGTCACGCTTCACTCGCCTGCAGGACATGGATGCACCAACGTCTTTCTTCTTCGATTTGGAGAAGTCTACTGTGAAAAAGAAGTTGATGGCTTGCTTGACACTCCCAGATGGTCGGCTGACTATGGACCCATCCGAGATGCGGCGCCATGCAGTGGATTACTACGGTGCCCTGTTTGCTGTGGGAACGTGTTGCAAAGAATCTCAAACTCAGCTCTTCGAAGCCCTTCCGGTGCTTGGCCCGGGGGACAGGGCCGCTCTGGACTGTGCCCTGACTTTGGATGAGTTGACTGTGGCTGTAAATCAGATGGCTCTGGGACACGCGCCTGGACTTGATGGCCTGTCTACAGAATATTTTTAAGCACTTTTGGAATATTATTGGATCAGACTTCTATGACGTTCTGTCTGCCTGTTACAGGGAGGGAACATTACCGGTCTCCGGCCGCCGTGCAGTGCTGTCTCTATTGCCTAAGCAGGGGGACTTGGCCCTGCTGAAAAACTGGAGGCCCGTGGCTCTTCTTTGCACGGACTACAAGGTGCTTTCTAAAGCCCTGGCAAACAGACTGAACACTGTCTTGGGTTAGATCGTAGATAAGGATCAAGCATATTGTATTCCTGACCAAAACATTATGGACAATGTTTTCCTCATACGTGATGTTCTCCAGCTCAGTAAATGTCATGACTTACAGTTCGGGATTGTATCTTTGGACCAGGAAAAGGCTTTTGATAGGGTTGACCATTCCTATTTGTTTTCAACCCTGAGGGGGTTTGGTTTTGGCAATATGTTTTTGAGGTGAGTCAATCTGCTATATACTGGAGCTGAGTGTTTGGTAAAGTTGGGGGCAGGCCTGAGTCGGCCAATCCATGTACACCGGGGAATACACCAGGAGTGTCCACTCTCGGGTCACCTGTACAGCTTGGCTATTGAGCCTTTGCTGTGCAGGTTGCGCACTCACCTGGGTGGTCTGGTTTTGCCGGGGCCATAAAGCTGTTGCCGCCCCATCGTCTTGTCTGCTTATGCGGATGACGTCAATGTTTTCATCACCTCCCACGGGGATGTGCAGCGTCTGGTGGACACTTTGTCAGTTTATGAAAGGGCATCTTCTGCACGGGTGAATTGGGCCAAGAGTGAGGCTCTTTTGGTGGGCCACTGGTCACGTCAAGGCGTCCCTCGCCTGCCCGGCGGTCTTCAGTGGGGGACGGCCGGTCTCAAAGTGTTGGCGGTTTTTCTGGAGCGGAGGCTTTTGAACGAAAGAACTGGGAGGGTGTTAAGGACAAGGTGTGTGCTCGCTTTTCTAAATGGAAATGGTTGCTACCACAGCTGTCATATAGGGGCAGGGTTCTGGTCGCAAATAATCTGGTCGCCTCGGCTCTTTGGCATTGGCTGGTGGCTTTGACACCGCCCAGAAGCCTCGTGGAGGACATTCAGAGGATCATCGTGGACTTCTTTTGGTCTGGTCACCACTGGGTCCGTGTGCCTGTTCTCTACATGCCTGTGGCCGAGGGGGGACAGGGTCTGGTGGACATACATTCCAAGATCGCCTGCTTCAGGCTTCGAAGTGCACAACGCCTCCTTTACGGATGCGGACCCTGCTGGATGAACACTGCTAAATTGCTCCTGAGGAGAGTTGGTCGCTTGGGCTATGATAAGCAGCTCTTCCTCATGACATCTGGGGAGGTGGACCCTACTGGACTATCTGCTTTTTACACGTCCGTCTTGCATGCATGGCGACTCTTCAACGTGGGCCGCATCTGTGATGAGACACCGGGCATGTGGCTGTTCGAGGAACCACTGTTTTTCAATCGACTCATTGACGCTGAGGTGCTGCAGTCTGTCAGTCTGCGGACTTGCTTGCAAGAAGCACGCTGTACCAAGCTTGGTCATCTAATAAAGATGTCGACCACATCGATGGATACGCTGAGGCGGAGTGCCAACATTACATCTGTCAGACTGCTGCAAAGGGTGGTGGGGGACGTGTGCGCCGCCCTGCCACAACCGCTTCGAGCATTTGCGACAAACCGCACTTTTTCCAATCAATGGGATGACCACACTGTGTCCACCTTTCCTGCAATTTCCATAACTCCAGCTGTGGGGGAGTGGCAGGGAGGAGAGGATCACCTGCTGACCTTCAGAATTCCTTCCCTGGGAAACTTCCAGTTTGTCGGGACAAGGGCGGTGTATCACATCTGTGTGAAGGTTCTGAATGTGCGCTCTCTGAAGGATGTCACGGAGTCGAGGTGGGCGGGTTTTTTGGGGCCAGAGGTCTCCCTGAAAGGCATCTGGCGGTGCATGTACAAGCTCCCTATTGAGAAACGGACAGCAGATCTCCAGTGGAGGATTGTGCATTGGGCAATAGCTACGAATAAATACAGAGCACACCTCGATCTGACTGTGGGGGGGGGGGATGTTTGTTTTGTTCCCAAGTTGAGACCCTCGAGCATTTGTTTGTCCAATGTTTTCATTTATCTGGACTTTTTGATATTTTGCGCGAGTGGTTTCAGGCTTTTGGGTGACCGTTTCTCTTTTGGTCTGTTCATTTATGGTCCAACGTATAAAGTGGCAAGGAAGGCTGCCCACACTTTGATGAACTTCCTATCTGGTACTGCTAAACTTGCCATCTGGCTGACGAGGAAAAATTGGGCTAGCAACGCTGGCAATGTGGTTCGTGTGTCTGCTCTCAAGGTCTTGTTGAAAGTCAGACTCCAGGTGGAGTTCTCTTACTATCAAATGGTGGACAATTTAGAGGCATTCATCAATAGATGGACTGTGGGGAACGTTTTGTGTTCTGTGGGTCTCGGGGGTGAGTTATGTTTGCACTTTTGAGATGTGCCACACTTGGGCCAGTGATATTGGTGTTTTTGCATTTTTGGAATGTACAATAAAGCCTTTTTAAAAGTCAAAAGTCTTCTTCTTCTTCTTCTTCTTCTTCTTCTTCTTCTTCTTCTTCTTCTTCTTCTTCTTCTTCTTCTTCTTCTTCTTCTTCTTCTTCTTCTTCTTCTAACAGTGAGATTTCCATGTCTACATGATGTCTGTAACACTATCTGGTCCAACTTTATATTCTTCAGGTCATCACTGTGGTTGGCCGCAACATACTCTATGTATGTCTCCACTCTCCACATACTCCACTCTATCGTCCTCCACTCTATATGTATATATATATAGAGTGGGGTAAAAAAGTATTTAGTCAGCCACCAATTGTGCAAGTTCTCCCACTTAAAAGATGAGAGAGGTCTCCAATTTTCATCATAGGTATACCTCAACTATGAGAGACAAAATAAGAAAAAAAAATCCAGAAAATCACATTGAAGGATTTTTAATGAATTAATTGGTAAATTCCTCGGTAAAATAAGTATTTGGTCAATAACAAAAGTTCATCTCAATACTTTGTTATATACCCTTTGTTAGCAATGACAGAGGTTCACCGTTTTCTGTAAGTTTTCACAAGGTTTTCACATACTGTTGCTGGTATTTTGGCCCATTCCTCCATGCAGATCTCCTCTAGAGCAGTGATGTTTTGGGGCTGTCACTGGGCAACACAGACTTTCAACTCCCTCCAAAGATTTTCTATGGGGTTGAGATCTGGAGACTGACTAGGCCACTCCAGGACCTTGAAATGCTTCTTATGAAGCCACTCCTTCGTTGCCCGGGCGGTATGTTTGGGATCATTGTCATGCTGAAAGACCCAGCCACGTTTCATCTTCAATGCCCTTGCTGGTGGAAGGAGATTTTCACTCAAAGTCTCAGTATACATGGCCCCATTCATTCTTTCCTTTACACGGATCAGTCGTCCTGGTCCCTTTGCAGAAAAACAGCCCCAAAGTATGATGTTTCCACCCCCCTGCTTCACAGTAAGTATGGTGTTCTTTCTTCTCCAAACACGACAAGTTGAGTTTTTACCAAAAAGTTCTGTTGTGGTTTCATCTGACCATATGAAATTCTCCCAATCCTCTTCTGGATCATCCATATGCTCTCTAGCAAACTTCAGACGGGCCTGGACATGTACTGGCTTAAGCAGGGGGACACGTCTGGCACTGCAGGATTTGAGTCCCTGGCGGCGTAGTGTGTTTCTGATGTAACCTTTGTTACTTTGGTCCCAGCTCTCTGCAGGTCATTCACTAGGTCTCCCCATGTGGTTCTGGGATTTTTGCTCACCGTTCTTGTGATAATTTTGACCCCACGTAGTGAGATCTTGCGTGGAACCCCAGATCGAGGGAGATTATCAGTGGTCTTGTACAGTGGGGTAAAAAAGTATTTAGTCAGCCACCAATTGTGCAAGTTCTCCCACTTAAAAGATGAGAGAGGTCTCCAATTTTCATCATAGGTATGCCTCAACTATGAGAGACAAAATGAGAAAAAAAAATCCAGAAAATCACATTGAAGGATTTTTAATGAATTAATTAGTAAATTCCTCGGTAAAATAAGTATTTGGTCAATAACAAAAGTTCATCTCAATACTTTGTTATATACCCTTTGTTGGCAATGACAGAGGTCAAACATTTTCTGTAAGTCTTCACAAGGTTTTCACACACTGTTGCTGGTATTTTGGCCCATTCCCCCATGCAGATCTCCTCTAGAGCAGTGATGTTTTGGGGCTGTCACTGGGCAACATGGACTTTCAACTCCCTCCAAAAATTTTCTATGGGGTTGAGATCTGGAGACTGGCTAGGCCACTCTAGGACCTTGAAATGCTTCTTACAAAGCCACTCCTTCATTGCCCGGGCGGTGTGTTTGGGATCATTGTCATGCTGAAAGACCCAGCCATGTTTCATCTTCAATGCCCTTGTTGATGGAAGGAGGTTTTCACTCAAAATCTCATGATACATGGCCCCATTCATTCTTTCCTTTACACAAATCAGTCGTCCTTGTCCCTTTGCAGAAAAACAGCCCCAAAGCATGATGTTTTCACCCCCCTGCTTCACAGTAAGTATGGTGTTCTTTATCCTCCAAACACGACAAGTTGAGTTTTTACAATAAAGTTCTATTTTGGTTTCATCTGACCATATGACATTCTCCCAGTCCTCTTCTGGATCATCCAAATGCTCTCTAGCAAACTTCAGATGGGCCTGGACATGTACTGGCTTAAGCAGGGGGACACATCTGGCACTGCAGGATTTGAGTCCCTGGCGGCGTAGTGTGTTACTGATGGTAGCTGTGATATCCTACCGTGTAGCAATGATCACACTTGAGTTATTTCTTTGGCTAACTCTGCCGTTTATTCTGCAACACACATAATATGACTGAACATGGATTCTGCGCGGGGTTTTCACACTCTTGTTCTAATGTGTCCCCTTAGTAGCAGTGCTGAACAATAAAGGTAGTTCCCCCTAGAGGCATGTGCCAGTAATGTTTTAAGTTAGACTTGCAGTCTACCACATCCCTCCCCTCTAGATTAAACTATTCTTAAACACATGTGCCATACACATAATGTCTTTCTCTTTTTTTCTTTTTTTTTATATGTATAACACACATAACAGTCTAACTGGGGAATTGGTTTGACTACCGCATCCCAGTGAGGTTCCAGGACGCATTCTTCTCCTGTGGCTGGGGAACTCACTACTGACTAAGTATAGTCCTTCAAGTAGTCTGGAGCTTTCCTAGCTCGCTGAGATCTTCTCACGGCTGGTGAGCCAACTGCAGGTGAAGACTCAGACTGCTCCACTGTTTCGGCTGCTGCAGTGCTGCCCGTAGAATCTGCAGAGACGGGTACCTCAGGTATCACCTGAAGTGGTGGTTCGTTGATGCTCTCCTCAGAATGGTTGTCAGACAACACCTCTGGTGCCATCGGCAGGGGAATGGAGCTCCTACCACGAACTTGGTCGATGTGTCGCCTCACCACTTGTCCATGACCTAATGTCACCTTGAATGACACAGGGCCTGTCTTTTCTGTTATTTCTCCTGGTACCCAGGCTGGTCCTGAGCCAAAGTTGCGGGTGTAGACCACGTCTCCTTCTCTCAGTATTCTCTCTCTAGCATGCATGTCATGATAACCTTTTTGTTTCTCTTGTTTATCATGCACTTTGTTTCTGAAGTCTGGATGTATTAAGTCAAATGTTGACCTCAACTTCCTTCCACACAACAGCTCAGCTGGTGACTTGCCAGTTGTAGATTGGGGTGTTATTCGATAGCTGAACAGAGCTCTCGACATTCGGGTTTCAATAGAGTCTCCTGTCATCTTTTTCATGAGTGACTTGAACGTCTGCACGGCCCTCTCGGCTAAGCCGTTAGAAGAAGGATGGTATGGCGCAGTCGTGATGTGACGTATGCCATTCTTTTCAGAAAACTCTTGGAACTGTTCACTCATAAAACATGTACCGTTATCTGATACTATGATTTCAGGTAGCCCATGTTGGCTGAAACTCTTTCTAAGACATTCAATGGTAACATTAGAAGTAGAGCTACTCACAGAATATGCATCGATCCACTTTGAGTATGCGTCAACTATGATCAGGAACATTCTTCCCATCCATGGACCTGCGTAGTCAATGTGAATTCTTCTCCATGGTTTATCTGGAACTTCCCAGGGATGTAGTGGGGCTGCTGGAGGACTGTTCCTGTTCTCCTGGCATGCCGCACATGACTTCACAAGCGCCTCCACCTCTGTATCCATGTTGGGCCACCACATGTAACTCCTCGCCAACGCTTTCCTGCGAGTGATGCCAGGGTGTGCTTGGTGTAGTTGTTGCAGTAAGGCATTCCTACCAGGTGGTGGAACAACCACGCGTCCTCCCCACAGGATACAACCTTCCTGGGTGCTGAGCTCATCCTGTCGTCGGGCATAGGGAATGAACTCAGGACTGTTCATCTTCGGCCATTCTCGCAAGATGTATTCTCGCACTCTTGCTAGAACAGGGTCTTTGTCTGTCCACTTCTTTATTTGTTGTGCGTTCACCAGGGGCACGCCGATATCTTCAAACAATAGCACTCTCTCCTCCTCCTCAGGCGTGCTGTCTCTTCCTCCATCCAAGGGTAGCCTACTCATCGCGTCAGCATTCGTATGGTCCCGTCCGGCTTTGTAAACGATGGTGTACTCATATGCTGCTAATGTAACGGCCCATCTCTGAATTCTCTGAGATGTCATCTGGGGTATGGCTCTCATTTCACTGAACAGTGAAATTAGTGGCTTGTGGTCAGTCACTATAGCGAACTGTCTCCCGTACAGGTATTTGTGGAATTTTTTTACACCAAATACTACTGCAAGGCCCTCCTTGTCTAGCTGGGAGTAGTTTTTCTCAGCTGCACTAAGAGTTCTTGAGACGAACCCTATGGGTCTCTCTGAGCCATCCTCCATACGATGAGAGAGTACAGCTCCCACACCATAGGGTGATGCATCACACGCCAGGATGAGTGGTTTGTTTGAATCATAGTGCACTAACACACTACAGGACTGAAGTAGCGCTTTGGACTCTTCAAACGCCTTCTGCTGCTTGACCCCCCATGACCATTTTTCTTCCTTCTTAAGTAAGGTATGTAGTGGTGCCAGCAGCGTGGAGAGCTTTGGGAGGAACCTATGGTAATAGTTCAACAAGCCCAGGTAGGCTTTTAACTCAGTAACATTTTGTGGCTCAGGCGCCTCCGCAATGGCTTCCACTTTGTCTGTTAGAGGGTGTAGACCACTGGCGTTGATCTTGTGGCCTAGGAACACCACCTCTTTTCCCATGAACTCACACTTGCTTCTTTTCAACCTCAGACCGCTTTTCTCCAACCGTTGAAGCACTTCCTACAGCGTTTTCAGATGTTCTTGTTCATTTGGTCCTGTACAAAGGATGTCATCCAAATAAATGGCAACATTCGGAATTCCACCTAGGATGCCCTCCATAGTTCTCTGGAATATAGCAGGACTGGAAGCTACTCCAAATGGTAAGCGTGTGTAGGTATATAAGCCTTTGTGTGTATTGATGGTTACATACTTTCTTGATTCTTCTTCCAAGACTACTTGTTGGTAGGCGTGACTCATGTCTAATTTCGTGAAGTGTCGGCCGCCGTTCAGCTGTGCGAAGAGGTCCTCCACTTTAGGAATTGGATACTGATCCACCCGTGATGCTCGATTGACAGTGAGTTTGTAATCTCCACATATTCTAATGGAGCCATCCGGCTTTCTCACTGGGACTATGGGCGCCGCCCATTTTGCAACCTGCACTGGCTCAATGATCTTGTCATCCAGCAGCCTCTGTAGCTCGCTTTCAACCAGTGGCTTGACTGCATAGGGTACCGGTCGGGGTTTGCAGAATCGTGGTTGGGCCTCCTTGTCCACATTAATCTTTGCAGTGACACCTTTTAGCTGTCCTACGCCTTCTTTGAACACCTCAGCGTGTCTTTCGAGGATCTCCTCCAGCTGCAATTTGGGCTGAGATTCCACTTTATTCACCAACTGATCAATCATGGCCAGTTCTTGTAGCCAACTTCGCCCTAGTAGATTTGGTCCTTCGCTCCCAACTACTACTACAGGTAAGTCCTTTTCTTTGTTTTCGTGCTGCACCTTCACTTGTGCCATGCCTAGCACGTCTAGCTTCTCTCCTGTGTATGTTTTTAATTTTAATGAACAGGGATTTAATTCTGCTGTGTCTGTTTTCTTCCACAGTTGTGTATATTGCTGTTTACTTAATATGGTTACTCCACAGCCTGTATCAACTTCAAATGTTACTTTCATTCCATTAACATTCATGGTACGCGTGATGGGCGCTACCTTGGTCAGCTCCTCTGACGTGTTGTAAATTGTGTGAAAACCCATGTCTTCTGTATCACTTTCTCCCTCCCCTCTCAGTTGATTCGCTCGCTGTTCCTTTCCTGGGCCCTTGTTTTCATACTTTTGCCCATTAACTGTCGCTTTCAGCACCTGTGCGCTGTCCACCTTTATTCTACATGCTTTCTTAATGTGCCCTCGCTTGCCACAATTATGACACAGCTCAGTGGCAAATTTGCACTCGGCGGCATTGTGCTGGCCTTTGCAGCGATAACAACTGGGGAATTTGTGCTGAGTTTTGTCAGTCGACACTTTGTGGACACCTACTTGGGTCTTAGGCACACGAACATGCGTTGCTGTGTCCTCTGTTAGCTTCCCTTGCATCTCTCTCACATCTTTAGATGCTGTTTCCATCGCTTGGCATAATTCCAAAGCCTTTGCAAAAGTGAGTTTTGTTTCAGATAAAAGTCGCCGTTGCATTCGGTCATCATTCACTCCACACACAAGTCTGTCTCTTAACATTTCTTCCAATGAGTCTTTGTAATCACAGTGCAGTGTTAATTTCCTCAATTCTGCCACATACTCTGCTATGGACTCAGTGTTCCTCCTTATGCGTGAATTAAATTTGAATCGTTGCACGATTTCACTCGGTTTGGGGCTGAAGTGCTTCTGAAGCTCAGCAGTAAGCTGGTCGTACGTTTTATCTTTCGGTAATGCAGGGCTTATTAAATTTCTCAACAAGCTGTAAGTAGTTGCACCAACTCCACTCAACAGTACAGCCTTCCGTTTGTCTGGCTCCTCAATCTCATTAGCTTGGAAGAAAAAGTCCAACATTTCACCATATTCTTCCCATGACTGAGTCGAGTTATCAAAAGGGGTTACCGTTCCGATTACAGCCGCCATTGCTCGTCGTGGTGGGGAAACCTCGTTTTTCCTCCTCTGAACTTGCACTCGAACTACTGGAGTCACTTGAGTTCGCCACACTTGCAATGTTCTCTGTTTCTCGCCGCTGATTTTTTTCTTTTAATCCTCGTCGCCAATTGTGTGATATCCTACCGTGTAGCAATGATCACACTTGAGTTATTTCTTTGGCTAACTCTGCCGTTTATTCTGCAACACACATAATATGACTGAACATGGATTCTGCGCGGGGTTTTCACACTCTTGTTCTAATGTGTCCCCTTAGTAGCAGTGCTGAACAATAAAGGTAGTTCCCCCTAGAGGCATGTGCCAGTAATGTTTTAAGTTAGACTTGCAGTCTACCACAGTAGCCTTTGTTACTTTGGTCCCAGCTCTCTGCAGGTCATTCACTAGGTCCCCCCGTGTGGTTCTGGGATTATTGCTCACCGTTCTCGTGATCATTTTGACCCCACAGGGTGAACCCTGGCGTGGATCCCCAGATCAAGGGAGATTATCAGTGGTCTTGTATGTCCTCCGTTTTCTAATAATTGCTCCCACAGTTGATTTCTTCACACCAAGCAGCTTACCTATTGCAGATTCAGTCTTCCCAGCCTGGTGCAGGTCTACAATTTTGTTTCTGGTGTCCTTTGACAGCTCTTTGGTCTTGGCCATAGTGGAGTTTGGAGTCTGACTGTTTGAGGTTGTGGACAGGTGTCTTTTATACTGATAACGAGTTCAAACAGGTGCCATTAATACAGGTAACGAGTGGAGGACAGAGGAGCCTCTTAAAGAAGTTACAGGTCTGTGAGAGCCAGAAATCCTGCTTGTTTGTAGTTGACCAAATATTTATTTTTACTGAGGAATTTACCAATTACAGTGGTACCTCTACTTACGAACGTCTCTACATATGAAATTTTCAGGTTACGAGATGCCTCAACGGGAAAATATTGCCTCTAGTTACGAACAAAATTTCAGGATACGAAAGGCAAAAAAAGTATGCGCTCCTCGCAGCTCCCGTATTTTACCGAACGTAAACATACCTGTAGCTGCTCTGCCATTGGCTATCGCCTAGCATCTTCCTGGTATCCCATTGGCCACGAATGGGTGCGTTTGGTTGATCTCGCTTTATCTTATTATTATTTACTATTCTTACTACTTTATTTTATCCTTCTTACCTCTTGTAAGACTGTTGACTGAACTACACAATTTAGAGAAAAAAAAATTGTTAACTGCCATGTTTATCACCATCTAGGTTATAACTCTGTACTTTCACCTTGTTCTTAATAAAGTTTTGGGAAAAAAAAACAACATCAACGATCAGCACGGTATTAAAACAAAAGGAAGCCCTTACAAGCCGATAAAAGCAAACGTCCTTGGATCGTTTCATCACAAAACGTCAGGCAAAAACCACTGATGAGACAGAACATGAACCAAAGAAGGCAAAAGGTGACGCTGACGCCGACGATTGCAGTTAAAAGGTAAATGAACATAATTTTTATTATTCTTTCTCTTTTATTATTCTTTCTCTCATTTTAAACTCTCATTTTATGTTTATTGTGCAGTAATCTAATTGTAACATGTATTTGTTACATGTTTTGATGCGTTTTTACGATTTATAAAAAATTTATGCCCGAATTTTGGGGGCTTGGAACGGATTACGGCATTTACATGTAAAATGCGCCTCTACTTACAAATTTTTCACGTTACGAGAATTCTTCCGGAACGAATTAAATTCGTAAGTAGACGTACCACTGTAATTCATTAAAAATCCTTCACTGTGATTTTCTGGATTTTTTTTTCTCATTTTGTCTCCCATAGTTGAGGTATACCTATGATGAAAATTGGAGACCCCTCTCATCTTTTAAGTGGGAGAACTCGCACAATTGGTGGCTGACTAAATACTTTTTTGCCCCACTGTATATCATTCCATCGCAATAATTCAAGAAATTACTAACTAACTAACTAACCTGCACTTATATAGCGCTTTTCTAGTCACAAAGACCACTCAAAGCGCTTTCATTAATACTAACCCTCTATTCTAAGGGCCTATAGGAAACAGATATCTAGGGACAATTTAGAACAGCCAATTAACCTAACATGCATGTTTTTTGGCATGTGGGAGGAAACCGGAGAAATCCCGGAGTAAACCCACGCAACACGGGGAGAACATGCAAACTCCACACAGATCACTGTTGGTCGGGGGCTGGGATTGAACCCACGATCCCCACAATCCCCCGGCCAAGGGTAAACTGTGCTGCCGCAGTGCTAACCACTGCGCCACCGTGCAGCTCTCAGTCTCTGCACCTTACTGCAGCCATTTGCACATACCTGCTACTGTCTGTTATTGCAATACTGATCATGTCCAGTCCAATCTGTCACTGTCTTCACCTACATTTTTTCCCCCTTGTCCTGTCAGGCAGCTAGGTGAGCAGAACAGCAATCTGCTACCCTTATTGTGCCAAACAGATTTACTTTGCCGAAATGAGCTTTGTACAGTACACATACAGTATATGGACTGTACATTGTTGTAAACTCCTCTGTAGTAACTTTTAATACTTTAGTTAAATTATTTTACCCATGAAAGACCTGACAGGAGAATGGGGAGAGGAGGTGTGGGTAGAGGGAAAGAAAAGGAAGAGGAACAGACAAAGAAAACAAACAAACCAATGCCTAAAACAAACAAAAGACAGACTGTTTCTTCCACCGAAGCGGTCTCAACATGAGTCTGTTATTCGCACCTGTTAAAGGAGAGACATATGTGTGTGGTCTGCACCTACACTACCACATTGAGCTTGCAATTACGGGTATTACAGCTCTACTTTTTTTTCTGTACATAGGATTGCTGGATTTTTTTTTTATCTTTATTTGCTCTATGGGTAGCATTACGGGTAGCATTGCTGTACATAGACTGCTGTTGTTTTTTTTGTTTTTTTTTTCATCCTTATTCCTTTTTTTTATATATATTGCACACACCACTAAGAGAGAGAGAAACAGCATGTCAATTCTTCTGTATATCCTGGACGTATAGAAGTATTGACAAATAAAAATCTTTGAATCTCCTGTACCTGTAGCCATTCCCTCCGATTGCACTTGATTGCTCCCACCTGTCCTGTGCTTGCTAATTACCCCCGTCTATATATACATGTCCACCTAGGCATCTGTTGATGGAAGCTCCCCGGCCTCCTCCGTCTCGGGATGTCTAACCAGGCAAGGGTCACGAGCCCAATACCCTGTAGCCTAAAACTGCATGGAGAGTATCACGATCTGGTCAGAGAACTTTGGCCGGTTTTCAAGCAGTATTTTGAGTGGTACATTTATAACA
Source organism: Pholidichthys leucotaenia (assembly GCA_020510985.1). Taxonomy (NCBI): domain Eukaryota; kingdom Metazoa; phylum Chordata; class Actinopteri; order Cichliformes; family Pholidichthyidae; genus Pholidichthys; species Pholidichthys leucotaenia. The sequence continues at coordinate 163,004,416 of CM035847.1, forward strand.
CTTTTTGTCTGCAAACCTGCTCTTGTCAACACGTCCACACTTGTCTCTCCTGCTTTAGATATGCATACACATGTGCACAACACACACCGTGGCACACCCACTGACATCACAGCACACCTTTTCTCTTTATTAAAGGGATACACACTTTACTTCTAGCTGCTGTCATAACAACAGGTTCAGAATGTAGAAGTGTGATCTGTCCTATTTAGTTGTATTTTGTTAACATTCGTTAATAATATACAGCACACATAAATTATTCTGAAACATCTACTACTTTTAAAATATGACAGAAAAAAAAGTTATAAAATTATGTTAGGCTGTCTAGTGGCAGGGACCAGGGGTGGCCACTGGGGGAACCAAGTTGTGGGGGAGCACCCCCCTGGCACCCCTGGGGGTACTGCTAGGGTTTGGTCATGGGCTGTGCTCTTGCGCTCGCTTTGTGTTTATATTTGTATATTCTGTGATTATCAGGACATGAGCTCAGCCCACAGTCTCACTCTTGAGTTTTGTTTTTTGTGATTCTCTGTGTTCTAGTTCATTGGTGTTGTGGTCTTTATGTGTTATTATTATCGTGTTTTTGTTTTTTTAACCCCTGCTGTGTCTTACCCTTAGTTCTTCTATTATTATTATTATCATTATAATGGTCATGTATTCCCTGGTCCCGTGTTCATGTCTCTTGTGCATCCTCCATCCCTGTTCACCTTTTGTCTCAGTCCCTCATGTTTGCTGTACCTGTAGCCATTCCCTGCTGACTCTGATTGCTCCCATCTGTCCTGTGTTTGCTAATTACCCCCTGTCAATAGACAGTGGTGTGAAAAAGTATCTAGCCGGCTCACCACCTGCAGGAGGGATCATGGGGGCCCGGTGCTATGTGGATCAGGTGGCGGTCAAAGGCGGAGACCTTGGCGGTCTGATCCCAAGCTTCCTAAACTGGCTTTTGGGACATGGAATGTTACCTCTCTGGTAGGGAAGGAGCCTGAGCTGGTGCATGAGCTTGAGAGACACCGGCTAGATATAGTCGGCCTCACCTCAACACACAGCTCTGGTTCCGGAACCAGTCTCCTGGAGAGGGTGCTGGAGCTTGGCCTACTCTGGAGTTGCCCCAGGCGAGAGGAGACAAGCAGGGGTGGGTATTCTTGTATCCCCCCACCTTGCTGCCTCTATATTGGAGTTTTCCCTGGTGGACGAAAGGGTTGTTTCCCTGAGCCTTCGGGTTGGGAAATGGGTCCTGACCATCATTTGTGCCTATGCACCAAATGATGTTTCAGAGTACCCACTCTTTTTGGAGTCTCTGACTGGGGTGCTGGAGGGTGCTCCTCTTGGAGACTCCATTGTCCTGCTAGGGGACTTCAATGCACACGTGGGCAATGACAGTGAAACCTGGAAGGGGGTGATTGGGAGGAATGGCCTGCCCAATCTGAACCCGAGCGGTGTTCAGTTATTGGACTTCTGTGCTAACCACAGTTTGTCCATAACGAACACCATGTTCAAGCATCAGGGTGTCCATATGTGCACTTGGCACCAGGACACCCTAGGTCACAGGCCGATAATCGATTTTGTTATCATGTCATCAGTCCTGTGACCGTATGTCTTGAACACTCGGTTAAAGAGAGGTGTGGAGCTGTTAACTGATCCCACCTGGTGGTGAGTTGGATTCAATGGCAGGGGAGGATGCCATTCAGACCTGGTAGACCCAAACGTATAGTGAGGGTGTGCTGGGAATGTCTGGCTGAGGCCCCTGTCCGGGAGGTCTTCAACTCCCACCTCCGGAAGAACTTCAGCCATATTCCGAGGGAGTCTGGAGACATGGAGTCTGAATGGGCCATGTTCTCCACCTCCACTGTTGAAGTGGCGGCCCAGAGCTGCGGCCGCAAGGTCGTCAAGGCATATCGTGGTGGCAACCCCCAAGCCAAGTGGTGGACACCAGTGGTGAGGGGGGCTATCAAGCTGAAGAACGAGTCATATCAAGCTTGGTTGGCTTGTGGGACGCCCAAAGCAGCTGAGGTGTAAAGGCAGACCAAGCGGAGTGCAGCTCGAGTGGTTGCTGAAGCAAAACTCAGGTATGGGAGGAGTTCGTTTGGGCCATGGAACAAGACTTTCGGTTGGCCTCGAAGAGATTCTGGCAAACTGTCCGGCAGCTCAGGAGGGGGAAGCAGCTCCCTGTACACACTGTGTATGGTGCGGATGAGACGCTGCTGATTTCAACTGGGGATATCGTCGGGCGGAGGAAGGAATACTTTGAGGATCTCCTCAATCCCACTGATACGCCTTCCACATAGGAAGCAGGGCTTGTGGATGAGGGGGACGACTCACCTATCACAGGGGCTGAGGTCACCAACGTGCTTAAAAATATCTTTGGTGGCCAGGCCCTGGGGATGGACGAGATTCACCCTGAGTACCTCAAGGCGCTGGATGTTGTAGGGCTGTCATGGTTGACACGCCTCTGCAATATTGCGTGGAGGTTGGGGGCAGTACCTTTTCATGGCAAACTGGGGTGGTGGTTCCTCTCTCCAAAAAAGGGGACCGGAGGGTGTGCTCCAACTTTAGAGGGATCACACTCCTCAGCCTCCCTGGGAAGGTTTACGCCAAGGTACTGGAGAGGACAGTCCGGCTGTTGGTCGAACCTTGGATTCAGGAGGAGCAATGTGGTTTTCGTCCGGGCCATAGCACATTGGACCAGCTCTTTACCCTCTTGAGAATCCTTAAGGGTTCGTGGGAGTTTGCCCAACCAGTTTACATGTGCTTTGTGGACTTGGAGAAGGCATTCAACCTCGTCCCTTGTGGATTTTTGGAGGAGTTTAAGTATCTTGGGGTCTTATTCACGAGTGAGGGGAGAATGGAGCGAGAGATTGACATATGGATCGGCGCTGCATCTGCAGCGATGCGGACATTGTACCGGTCTGTTGTGGTGAAGAGGGAGCTGAGCTCTAACACAGAGCTGTCAATTTACCAGTCAATCTTCATTCCAACCCTCACCTATTGTCACGAGCTTTGGTTAATGACCGAAAGAGTGAAATCGTGGATACAAGCAGCCGAAATGAGCTTTCTTCGTTGGATCACTGGATTCATCCTCAGAGATAGGGTGAGGAGCTCAGTCATGCGAGAGAGGCTCAGAGCAGAATCGCTCCTCCTCCACATTGAAAGGAGCCAGTTGAGGTGGTATTGGCATCTTATCACGATGCCTCCTGGATACCTCCCACTTGAGGTGTTTCGGGCACGTCCCTCTGAGAGGAGACCCCGGGGCAGACCTAGGACTCGCTGGAGAGACTATGTCTCCCAGCTGGTCTGGGAACACCTTGGTATCCTCTCTGAAGAGCTGGAGCAGGTGGCTGGGGAGATGGAGGTCTGAGCTTCTCTGCTTGAGCTGCTGCCTCTGGGACCCGGACCTCGGGAAAAGTGCTAGAAGATCGATGGATGGATGGATGGATGGATGGATGGCAATCAGTCTTTGACAGTGCTGTGGAGGAATTCTGGCCCACTCATCTTTGCAGAATTTTTGTAATTCAGCCACATTGGAGGGTTTTCGACCATGAACTGCCTTTTTAAGGTCTTGCCACAGAATTTCAATCAGATTCAGGTTAGGACTTTGATTAGGCCACTCCAAAGTCTTCATTTTGTTTTTTTTAAGCCATTCAGAAGTGGACTTGCTGGTGTGTTTTGGATCATTGTCCTGCTACAGAACCCAAAAGCGCTTCAGCTTGAGGTCACAAACAGATGGCCGGACATTTTCCTTCAGGATTTTTTGGTAGGCAGCAGAATTCATGGTTCCATTTACCACAGCAAGTCTTCCATGTCCTGAAGCAGCAAAACAGTCCCAGACCATCACACTACCACCACCATATTTTACTGTTGGTATGATGTTCTTTTTCTGAAATGCTGTGTTACTTTTACGCCGGATCTAATGGGACACACACCTTCCAAAAAGTTCAACTTTTGAGTATTTTCCCAAAAGTCTTGGGGATCATCAAGATGTTTTCTGGCAAAACTGAGAAAATCTTTATGCTCTATTTGGTCAGCAGTGGTTTTCATCTTGGAGCTCTGCCATGCAGGCCATTTTTGCCCAGTCTCTTTCTTATGGTGGAGTCATGAACACTGACCTTAAATGAAGCAAGTGAGGCCTGCAGTTCTTTGGATGTTGTTGTGGGGTCTTTTGTGACCTCTTGGATGAGTCATCGCTGCACTCTTGGGGTCATTTTGGACAGCCGGCCACTCCTGGGAAGGTTCACCACAGTTCATGTTTTTGCCATTTGTGGACAATGGCTCTCACTGTGGTTCACTGGAGTCCCAAAGCTTTAGAAATGGCTAGAAAATTGAACTCATCTTTCAAAGATGTGATAAACCACAGTTAATTTATGTTTTAAAAGGTGGCCAATCACCTTTTCACACAGGACCATGTAGGTTTGGATTTTTTTTGCCCTTAATAATAAACACCTTCATTTAAAAACTGTATTTTGTGTTTACTTGTGCTATCTTTGTCTAATATTCAAATTTGTTTGATGATCTCAAACATTTAAGTATGACATACAAAAAAAATGAGAAATCAGGAAGGGGCAAACACTTTTTCACATCACTGTATGTCTGTCAGTTGTGGTTGTCAGTTGTGATGTCCTTATCAGTGTTGGCATGTCATTGTGCTTCTGTCTAGTCTGAATTTATGCCTGCTCGTCTTCATGCCAGTCATGCCATGCTTTGTCTTGTTCCAAGCCTGGGTTTTTGCCAAGCTGCAGTTTTGTTTTCAGCCCACAAGCTGTGTCTTTATTTTCATGTTCAATAAATCTGTAAACTGTCCGTTTCACTTTTCGGTCCTGCTTCCAAAACTCACTGTGACAATTTCCAGATAAGGCTTTGTTTAAAAAAAACAAAAACAAAACAAAACAAAAAAAACAACAACAACACAGATTTAACTCACCTTTTTCCATCAATGCAGCTGCGAAAAAAGGTATTGTAATAACTATTCTGGGCCACTACAAGTGGTAGTGTGACTTTTTGAGAGCTCCCCATGCTACCATGCCACAGGCACCGAGGCATCAGCACCTTGGTGCTTTCATTTTTATTCTTACTTATTGCTAATTTCATTTTTAGTAAACCTGCTACAGTTGGAGTGAAAAGTTAATTTCTCTGTTTGCTTCTTTGTTTGTTTATTGAATGGGTATATATGAATAGCTCCATCCATCCATCCATCCATCTTCTTCCACTGATATAATAGACAATATATATGGTCTAGTATTTTTTTGTTTTTTCAGAACAAAACCAAAGACAGTCGTAATTAGATGGAATGAACGTTGAACTGCAGCAATAAAGGCATCCCCTTTGTGGACAATTTTGCTGCCTATCTCAATAAGCCAGAACTTTTTAGACGTGATGGCCTCCACCCTTCTCAGGATGGAGCGTGTCTTTTATCTACAAACATTGAACTGACTCTGCTATCCTGTAAGTCCTCCGAACACATCATTTCTCCTCCTCAGTCACACAGCACATATAATATCCCTGTTATAACCATGCCCAGGTCTAATACCCACTATCAGAAATCCTCTGTACCTTCTGTTAGCTGCAATAACCTCATGCAAGTACACACACACATACACACACCACCCAATAGCACACCCCTCAGAATGGCACATTTAAATGTCAGATCACTATCCAATAAGTATTTTATTATCAGTGACTTGATTTTAGAATATGATCTTGACTATTTGTTTCTATGTAAGACGTGGCTGGGCACAGACGGACCATCAGTTCTTTTGGAAGCCTCCCCTCCTAACTATTTCATTTTCTAATAGAAAGGGAAAAAAAGAGAGAGGGTGTGGAAGCTATTTTATCATCACCGTTGCATTTTAGAGACACTACCATTGATTCTTATCCCTCTTTTGAACACCACTCCTTTGCTTTTAGCAGTCTTCCTATAATTTGTAAGTAAGTTTACAGGGCTCCCAAATACTGCTCATCTTTTATTTCCAATTTTTCACAGATTCTCTCCATTATTCATAGCAAATACAATCAGATTATTATTTTAGGTGATTTTAACTTACACATTGATAATGAATCAGACTCTTTTGCTGCTGATTTTTTAAAATGTTCTTAACTGTATGAATTTCACCCAACATATGTCACAACCCACCCAACTTAAAGGTCACTCTTGATCTAGTCATCACCCCAGGCCTGTCAACATACATCACCTCTATTTTACATTTAGCCATCACAAATCATGTTTGTATATTTTTTACTATCAATTGTTTTAAACAGAATGATGATTTTATCCCAGAACGCACTGTGAGGAGGTGCCATCTCACTGCTGAGGTGGCTGCTAAATTTATTGATTTTTTTAAAGTGACATTCCTGCTGACTTTTTACCCTCGTCTTGCGATTTTATTGTGGATGGTTTTAACAGAAAATTGGAAACAGCACTTGACACAGTAGCTCCTTTTGAAACAAAAAAGCTCTCCACTAATCCAACCCCACCCTGGAGAACTGAAGAAATTAAACAACTAAAACAGAAATGTCGAGCCGCTGAAAGAAAATGGAGAAAAAACAAATTAGAAATTAACCTCCAAATTTAAAAAAAAAAAAAAAAAAAATCAGCTTACCACCTACAATAAAGCGATAAAAGAAGCAAGACAGGCACATTTTTCCAGATTCATCAACAATAATCACAATAATCCAAAAACTCTTTTTTCAATAATTGATCAGTTAATAAACCCGGTTTTCAACATGTCTAGCAGGATGGCTACAGACTCCAAATGTGAGGAATTTGCAGCTCACTTCAGCAGTAAAATAGAAACTATAAGGTCACCTACAGTATTAATCTATTACAACCCACTGCTTTTAATTCAGCTGAACCTTTGTTTTTATGTGGGGAAACACTAGACAGTTTTGACCTGGTTGATGCTAAGGTGCTGGAGAAAGTTAAGTTAAAGCCAGCAAGCTGTCTTTTAGATCCAATTCCTACATCATTTTTAAAATCCATTTGTAGCTTTTTAGTTATTGATGTTCTTAACATTTTAAATTATTCTCTTCAGACAGGAGTTTTTCCAAGTGCTTCTAAGACAGCCATTGTCAAGCCTGTTCTGAAAAGAAATAAATTAAACACTGAAGTGTTGAACAATTGCAGACCAGTGTCCAACCTTTCATTTTAAAGTAAAATTTTAGAGAAATTAGCTTTTAACCAGTTAAATGCTTTTATGAAAACTCATGATTTGTATGAAACATTTTAATCTTGATTTTGGTCAAATCACAGTACTGAGACAGCCCTGAGATCAACATTCTAAATGATCTTAGAACCAACATGGACAAGAGCATGCTCTTGGTCCTGGTCTTACTGGATTTAAGAGCAGCATTTGACACAGTAGACCATGATATTCTTTTAAACAGATGTGCAATATGATTGGCCTCGCAGGCACTGTTTTTAGCTGGTTTAAATCCTACCTTCCTGGCAGAGAATTTTATGTCACCCTGGGTGAACACTCCTCATCAATAACATATAGCATGGATCGTGGTGTTCCTCGAGGTTCGATTTTAGGTCCATCCATCCATCCATCCATCCATCTTCTTAATACTAATTCTTTTTAATTTGTACATGCTGCCACTAGGCAAGGTCATCAGGTGACACAGAATTAGTTTCCACAGTTATGCTGATAATACCCAGCTTTACATTTACGTGTCTCCTGATGACCCAGCACTAATTGATGTCCTTTTTAACTGCATTTTAGACATTAAGTCCTGGATGGCAGAGAATTTCCTACAGGTCAACCAGGACAAAACTTTTACCAAAATCACAAATATTGTCTCTTATTCCATCAAAACAAGTTTAAAACCTGGGCGTTATTTTTGACTCTGAGCTTAGTTTTATTCCACATGTTAATAATATTTTAAAAAATGGATTTTATCATCTGAAGAATATAGCCAGAGTCCGCCCATTTCTCGCTCGAGAAAACACAGAGATGCTAATGCATGCTTTTATTTCCAGTCTTATTGATTATTTCCTGTCATGGTCCATGTGCTGACTCTGTCTGCACTCGGGTTGTGCGGTAGTTTCCCGTTCTCTCCTCTGGCACACCTCTTGGCCTCTAGGCTTTTATTATGACAGCGTCTCGCCGGGGTTTCCAGCTGTCAGAGCTGAGCTCCGCAGGATGGCGGGATTCCAATCAACTGATGACCTTTCATCAGCTGATTAATCCGTAGCCCTACTTAAGGGAGCAGCTTAGGTTACTCTGGGCTGCGACCTCACGTATGGATAACGCTGGTCTCCCCAACGTTAGGCTGGAGTCTGTACGTCCCGGCTCCAGTCATCCTCTTGTTCCTCGCTACTCCCAGTAAGTGTATTCCTTAGTCTGTGTGTATCGTCAGTGTGTCTTAGCCATAGTCCTTATTTGTGTTTTGCCCCACGTGGCTCATTATTTTGTACCTTTGTCCTTGTTTAATAAATACGCAAACTCACTGGTTGCCTGCAGTGTCTCATTTGCGGTCGGCCAGGACCGCACCAAAACATTGCCTTGCTCTCCTTTCTGGTCTTCCTAAAAAAGACGATCAGTCACATACAAGTATTACATAATTCAGCAGCCCATGTGCTGACAAAGACCAGACAGAGATATTATGCCAGTTTTAGAATTGCTGCATTGGCTCCCTGTGAGTTATAGAATCAATTTTAAAGTTCTTTTATTAGTTTATTAAACTCTTAATGGTTTTGGTCCTTATTTATTTGATCTGCTTTTACCATACTGTCCCTAGCGGACCCTGAGGTCCTCTGGTACTGGCCTTTTAATAATACCTAAAGTTAGGACAAAACCCCACGGTGAGGCATCGTTCAAGTTCTTCAGCCCACATCTGTGGAATGGCCTGTCAGTGGACCTCAGGGCTGCAGAGGGCATTGATACTTTTCAAAGGAGGCTCAAGACCAATCTTTTTAGTTTAGCTTTTAACTAATTTTTTCATTCATGTTTATAATCTTATTTGGTTATTTATTTATTTATATATCTTTATATTTTTAGATTATTTCAATTCAGTTTTGAATGCAATAATTACATAAATTATCTCACAAAAGTGAGTACACCCCTCACAATTTTGTAAATATTTTATTAGATCTTTTCATGGGACAACACTGAAGATATGACACTTTGATATAATGTAAAGTAGTCAGTGCACATATTGTATAACAGTGTAAATTTGCTGTCCCTTCAAAATAACTCAACACACAACCATTAATGACTAAACCGCTGGCAACAAAAGTGAGTACACCCCAAAGTGAAAATGTCCAAATTGTGCCCAAAGTGTCAGTATTTGGTGTGGTCACCATTATTTTCCAGCACTGCCTTAAAAGCAAACAACCCACCCATTTTCCAGAAAGTAAAGGAACAAAACAATTTCATGAATAATCAATCAATCATCCATCCATCCATCTTCTTCCGCTTAATCCTTTTCAGGTCTGTATAGCACTTTTAAAACATTAGATGCTGTGCAAAGTGCTTTACATAGATAAAAACAATAGACACATTTAATTACATATTTTACATGATACAGCCCCACCCCTTCCAACCCTCCCATAAACATACCCACAAACACAACACACACAGGCACATACATCACCCCCTACTTCTCTTACACACATATAAAATAAAGGATACATTGCTCGGCACCGAGGCACCACATGAAAGAGCAACCATCCTGAGGAAACACTGGAGCTAAAACACATAAATACAAAATAAAACTAAGAACACAAAGGGAACTAAAGACCTATACTTAGAAACTGAGCTAAGAACACATCAAAATAAGAAAATCTAAAAGCAAATGGAGCTAAGAAGAATGTAAAAACAATGGGACATAAATGACTACTTCAATAATAGTTAAACGGTTTGTTAAAAGCAAAAATTTAAAAAGGTACAAAAAGAACTAAGAACACATAAAAACAGGAACTAAAAAAAACATATAAAAAACCCAAACTGAACTAAACACATCAATAAGAAGATGAGAAAATCTAAGAACAAATGGCACCAAAAGAACATAAAACAATGAAACATAAATGACTACTTCAGTAATAGTTAAACAAGTTTGTTAAAAGCCAAATTAAAAGGTGGGTCTTGAGCCTGTTCTTCAAAACCTTTATTGACTCTGGGGCCCTGAGGCTCTCTGGCAGGCTGTTCCACAGACGAGGACCATAATAGTCAAAGGAAGCTTCAACAAAGGTCTTGGTCTTGACTTTGGGAAGTCAAGACATCATTATTAATATTTACTACGTATGTTATAATTTCATTTTTTTCTGCTCAGTGTGAATGCAAAATTTCCAGCCAAAAAACATGCAACTTTTTTATAAATAATCTAAGAAAAGAGCTGCAGTACCAGAGGATCTCAGGGTTTGCTAGGGCTCATCAGATAAGAGCAGCTCAGATTGGTAAGAAGGCCCGAGACCACTGAGGCATTTAAAAAGTACTAAGAGAACCTTAAAATCTATTCTAAAAAGCATGGGGAGCCAATGCAGTGATTCTAAAACTGGCGTAATATGCACCCACCCCTTGGTCCTTGTTAACACTCGTGCTGCTGAATTTTGGAGCAGCTGGATATGTGATATTCTTTTTTTGAGGAAGACCAGCGAGCAGGGCATTACAATAGTCTACAGTATATGACTAGTAATAAAAGCATGCATCAAGACCTCCGTGTTGGCAAGAGAGAGAAATGGGCGGGCTCTGGCTATATTCTTAAGATGGTAAAATCTGATTTTTGTTGCATTTTTAATGTGTGAAATAAAATTAAAGTCAGAGTCTAAAAGAACGCCCAGGTTCTTGAAACAATGTGTAGGTTTTAGACCTAGCAATTTTGGTAGAAGTTTCTCTCTCTTGTCTTCAGGAACAGTGATTAAAACTTCTGTTTTGCCCTGGTTGAGCTGTAGGAAGTTATCTGCCATCCATGACTTTATATCTAAAATACAGTTCAAAAGGACATTAACTGGTTTTGTGTCATCAGGAGACGTGGCAAAGTACAGTTGGGTATCATCAGCATAGCTATGAAAATTGATGCCCTGTCTTCTGATAACATCCCCAAGTGGTAATATACAAAGATTAAAAAATATTGGCCCTAAAATTGAACCTTGGGGTACCCCACACTTGATTTCATGGATTGCTGAAGAACATGTATCCATACTTACAAAATAGCGGCGATCTGTGAGATAGGAATGAAACCATTCAAGAACAGAACCTGAGAGGCCCACCAGGTGTTTGAGCCTGTGCAATAAAATGTGGTGATCAAAGACAGCGCTGAGATCCAGCAGCACCAGGACAGTTTGTGGGAGTCCATGTTACACCTGATATCATTAACGATTTTTAAAAGGGCTGTCTCGGTACTGTGGTTTGTCCTAAAACCAGACTGAAATTTCTCAAGAATGTTGTGGTCCATAAGAAAATTGTTTAACTGGGTAAAAACAATCTTTTCTAAAACTTTACTTAAAAAACGGTAAGTTGGATGCAGGTCGATCGTTACTGGGGATATCAGGATCTAAATTACTTTTCTTCAAAAGAGGCTTCACCACAGCCATTTTAAAGGCAGCGGGGAAAACACCAGTCTGAAGAGAGCAATTTACAATGTTTAAAATGCCATGTACGAAGAATCCACAAAATGTTTTAAAAAGTGATGTGGGAATCGGATCTAAAAGGCAGGAGGTCAAGTTTATCTGGGAGAAAACTCTACCGAGCATCTTAGCATCAACCAGGGCAAAACAGTCCAGCGTTTCCTCAGCTAAAGGTGAGTCCAAGATTCCATTAAAAGCAGCCTTCTGGTCAGATAAAATGTTGGAACTAATAGAATCAACCTTGCACCTGAAGTGGTCTGCAAAACTCTCACAGAGTCTGATAGTAGGTTTGTGTTTTTATTAAAATCTGGGTTGATTAACTGATCAATGGTTGCAAAAAGGACTTTAAGGTTATGGTTTTGGGTTGAGATTATGTTGGAAAAATACTCAGTTCTCGATATCTTGACTGCATTATTGTATATTTTTAATTTATTCTGTAGTACTTGGTAATTGATAGTTAATTTGTTTTTCCTCCATTTCCTCTCAGTCATCCTGCACTCTCTTTTCAGTTTTTGGATTTGGTTATTTCTCCGTGGAGGCTTTGGTTTATTCCTAACTGTCCTTGTGATTATTGGGGAAACTCTGTCAATAGTTGATCTTAATTTACTGTTAAAATTATCAACAATAAAATCACACGATGCAGGTGAAATAACTGGGGGAGTATTGCGTAAGAGTTTGATAAAATCAGCAGCCACTTCAGGTGTCAGATGGCGTTTCCTCACAGTTTGCACCGAGGTCTCCCGTTGCATAAAACCAGTGATGTTAAAAAACACACAGTAATGGTCAGATACAGCCAAGTCAACAACAGAGGAGACACTCGTTGGCAGGCCATGGCTAATGACAAGATGCAGAGTGCGTCCCCTGTTGTGAGTCGGCTGCTTGACTTGTTGAGTAAAATTCATGGACGTGAGCAGGTCATTAAAATCTTCTGACATATGGTCGCCCTGCTTATCAATGTGTAGATTAAAATCACCAGAAAAGAGAATAAAATTATATGAGTGGATTATTGATAAAAACTTAGAGAACTCATTAATAAAAGCATCTAACAGTGCTGCCAGCTTTAAACATAAATGTTGTTCAAGATACAAACTTAGCACACCCTCCCAACAAGAAGAACAACCCACCCGGTGGTGGGGGGGAGCCCAGCCACTGAGGGACTGAAACAAACAACAAAAACAAACCAAAAGAAAACACTTAAGACCCACACACTGTCCCACAAGTGGCGACATGGGACTCTAAGCTCGACTGATCAGTAGATGGGACAGTTTGGGCGCTCTTCCAGAGTCCCAAGACCACCAGTGTCTAAGCTGGAACATGTCAGGTGGCCTTCCTGTGTTCCAAAACCACCTGAGCAGGAGGAGCAGCCCATCAGGTGGCCTCCCAGCATCCCTAAGCCATCAAGCCTCAGGAGCTAGGGGGTGGCACCCTACCACAAAGAGCGGCTGATCAGCGCGACCTTCCATGACGCACCCACGGCTACCCCGGGCTTGGATGATGCACCCACGGCGGGCACGGGACTGGGGCATAGCTGCACGCATGGCGGCCCTGGGCTAGGGCATAGCCGCACCCACGGCAGCCCCAGGCTGGGGCATAGCTGCACATGCGGCGGCTCCGGGCTGGGGAATAGTTGCAAAGACGGCGGGACAGCAGCTCCCTTGGGCACCAAAGATGGCGGGACAGCAGCTCCATTGGGGACCATAGTCGGCGGGCCAGCAGCACCTTCGGAGACCCTACAAGTTGGAGCAGCAGCACCCTCAGAGGCAATAGACAGCAAGACAGCAACACCCTCAGAGACCATAGATGGCGGGACAGCAGCTCCCGTGGTCTAAGGCGTGGGACCCAGGCTGAAGCATAGCACCCACAATGGACCCCAACTGGTGTGCAGCACCCACGACGGACTCAAACTGAGGTGCATCATCCACAACGGCACCAGGCTGGGGCATAGCACCCATGGAGACCTCAACTGGTGGGAGAGCAGCACCCTCGGAGACCATGGACAGAAGAACAGCTGCACCCTCGGAGACCCCGAAGACCCTGGACTGTAGCTTAGGTGAAGGCACAGAGAAACACACACCGGGTCAGGGTCACCAGCAGCTGTGGAGACCAGCGAGGAGAGCTCAGGTGCAGCTGATGGCTGCACCTGGATTTCTCTACCATGAGTCAGGCAAGATCTCTCTAGGACAGAGAACGTAAAAACAAGAAAGAGCACTTGCCTGAGCTCGAGCTCCAATGATGTCCAGGACTCCGGCGATTCTGGCTGGGATGTCTCGGTTCTCCCCTCCTGGGCATCTACACCCGACACGGCTACCTCAGATGGGGAGGGGGGGGCATCTCAGTCCTCTCTGTCTGGACATTCACTCTGGAAATGGCCACCTCAGATGGGGAGGAGAGAAAAAAACACTGGAACAATGTTGCCGGCAGTGGTGGAGCTCAGCGAGGAGGATCCAGAAACCGAGGACATCTACAGCCGGTTCTCCTCACCATGAGCCAGACAAGAACCTTCTAGAACTGTGTGTGTAAGAACAAAGCAGAGTAGTTGCCTGGACTCAAGCTCCACCACTGCCCAGGACTCCAGCGAATATGCTGCGATGACCCCAGCAGCAGGCGTGATGGTGGATGCAGCCAGATGTCCTTCAGGCTTGGCGGCACCTGCTGGTGGGCCTCCAGACAGGATGGCAGCTACTGGCGGTGACCTCTCCTCCCATCCCAGACATGGCCACTGGGCAGGAATGGGAGCTCCAAGGACTGCCGGTCTCTCTGCTGACCGGCGGCTCCTTCCCAGTAGTGACGGGCTCTCGGAGGCCACAGAAGAACACACGGGAGAGGGAGGTGAGGGTAAGTCAACAGAAGCAGGTGGTGAGGACTCAGCTAAAATTGGCTTAAGTGGCTGAGCTTCATCACCGGGAAAAAGGCAAGGTGTATCATTATGAGACAGAAAAGAATGACAACCCACCTGCCTTATTTCCTGGCAACCGATGGGTCCTGCTGCTGCGGCACCTCTGCCCACCACTGATGTAGCCTGGGAAGGAGGCGAAGGCTCGGGTCTCCGGTGACGGAGGCAGGGCGCTGGAACACAGGGCGGGCGAGAAGCTGACGGCGCAGCAGTCTGGGAAGCCCCCCCCCCCCCCATTGGTGCCGACCTGGATTCATGGACTGAGATCCTCCCGCAGTACTCCTGTTGCAGATCCTCCAGCAGGAACACCCTTTCCCTCCTTTCGGCATGCAGCACAAGCTGAGGGTGATGTTGTACCACTGCCTCTGCCAGGCTCAAATTCCAGAACACGTCTTTTGGGGTGGAAGATGCCCATGTGTTGGCGATGTGTCCATCCATCTCCCTGAGCACAGCACAGAGCTCCCACCCCAAGTTCCGTGACATTGTCTTCCACCTGCTGACATCTCAGCAGGCGAAGGATAGCAGGGGAAAAAGAAAAGGTAATCAAAAGAAAAACTGCAAAACTCACAAAAGCTGGTGTCCAGGTGGTTGTGTCCTTTTGTCGTGAAGCGCTTGTTTCACAAGCGCAAATTAGGACACCAAGCACTCTGTGAGTTTGCACATGTATTAATATAAACACAGACAAGAACGTGAGCAGAGCTAAACTAAATCATAAAGTTCATGGTGCAGACAAGCAAGAACACTAACATGGAAACTGGGCACGGCACCCCCCCCCCCCCGTGCCGCAGGATCATGACACCTTATTTGGCTGTGAGAAGGTTGGCGACCTTAGTCCCAGCACACAGTGTCTCCCCATTTAAGACAGTTTGGATTCAAAGGTCACTCTGCAGTGACCAAATCTCTCATCAGCAGAAAGAATAAAAAGGCTAGACTTGCCTTTGCTGAGGAGCAAATTGTTTGGACAGAGAACTGATCCAGAGTGCACTTCAGTGATGAGAGTAAGTTCAGTTTGTTTGGGACTAATGGGAAACAATATGTAAATAAGACTGAACCCAAAGTGTGTAAAGAAGTCAGTTAAATTTGGAGGAGGAAGTGTTTTGGGGGGATATTTTCTGCAGCAGGAGTTGAGCCTCTTGCACAGCTACATAGCAGGGTGAATGCAAATGTTTATGTGAACCTTCTTTGACATCATGCAATTCCTTCACTGCAATTGTCTCCCAATCAGACTGCTATTTGCAAGACAATGCCCCCTGTCACACTACAAAATGAGTTAAACAGTTCCTTGAATCTAATAATATTGAAAGAATGAAATGGCCATTCCAGAGTCCAGATCTAAACCCCATTAGAATTTTTGAAAAATCCTTGGTGACAAAGTAATAGCTAAGAAACACACAGCAGTTACTAAACTGTGGAAGAGATGGCAAGAAGAATGGACCAAGATCAAACCAGAGCAGTGTGAGAAACTAGTGATGTCCTGTGGGGACAGATGTGCTGAAGTCATTCATAGCAAGGAATGAGCACGCAATGTCACCCGACTGAAAAACTGCAAGGAATTGTGGGAAAAATGTTCTGCCCGTCTCCAGTGGGCTCACCATCTGCAGGAGTGATCATGGGGCCCGGTGCTATGTGGATCAGGTGGTGGTCAAAGACGGAGACCTTGACGGTCTGATCCCAAGCTTCCTAAACTGGGTTTTGGGATATGGAATGCCACCTCTTTGGTGGGGAAGGAGCCTAAGCTGGTGCATGAGGTTGAGAGATACCAGCTATAAATAGTCGGCCTCACCTCAACACACAGTTCTGGTTCCGGAACTAGTCTCCTGGAGAAGGGCTGGAGCTTGGCCTACTCTGGAGTTGCCTTGGGCGAGAGGCGATGAGCAGGGGTGGGTATTCTTGTATCCCCCCACCTTGCTGCCTCTATATTGGAGTTTTTCCTGGTGGACGAAAGGGTTGCCTCCCTATACCTTTGGGATGGGAAACGGGTCCTGGCTATCATTTGTGCCTATGCACCAAATGATGGTTCAGAGTACCCACCCTTTTTGGAGTCTCTGACTGGGGTGCTGGAGAGTGCTCCTCTTGGAGACTTCATTGTCCTACTAGGGGACTTCAATGCACATGTGGGCAACAATAGTGAAACCTGGAAGGGGGTGATTGGGAGGAACGGCCTGCCCAATCTGAACCCGAGTGGTGTTCAGTTATTGGACTTCTATGCTAACCACAGTTTGTCAATAACGGACACCATGTTCAAGCATCAGGGTGTCCATATGTGCACGTGGCACCAGGACATCCTAGGTCACAGATCGATGATTGATTTTGTTATCATGTCATCAGACCTGCGACCGTATGTATTGGACACTCAGGTAAAGCGAGGTGCAGAGCTGTCAACTGATCACCACCTGGTGGTGAGTTGGATCCAATGGCAGGGGAGGATGCCATTCAGACCTGGTAGACCCAAACGTATAGTGAGAGTGTGCTGGGAATGTCTGGCTCAGGCCCCTGTCTGGAAGGTCTGTTGTGGCGAAGAGGGAGCTAAGCTCTAAGGCAAAACTGTCAATTTACCAGTCAATCTAAGTTCCTACCCTCACCTATGGTCACAAGCTTTGGGTAATACTGAAAGAGTGAGATTGCGGATACAAGTGGCCGAAATGAGGTGATCACTGGATTCACCCTCAGAGATAGGGTGAGGAGCTCAGTCATCCAGTAGAGGCTCAGAGTAGAACCGCTGCTCCTCCACATTGAAAGGAGCCAGTTAAGGTGGTATTGGTATATGATTAGGATGCCTCCTGGACGCCTCCCACTTGAGGTGTTTTGGGGACATCCATCTGGGAGGAGACCCCAGGGCAGTCCCAGACTCCCAGCTGGTCTGGGAATGCCTTGGTATCCTCTCTGAAGAGCTGGAGCAGGTGGCTGGGGAGAAGGAATTCTGGCCTTCTCTGCTTGAACTGCTTCCTCCACGAACCGGACCTTCGGAAAAGTAGTAGAAGATGGATGGATGAATGTTCTGCCCATCTGTTTAGTAGCGAGCAACGAATGGTGATTAAGCTGAAGTTTTTGAGAGGGTTGCTTCAGTCTGTTATTTATTTTTCATTTATTTCTTTGGATAAAAATTACACTGAATATGGTATACATAGAAAATGTAAAAATACACATAAAACGTCATACAAAATCCAGGATGACAGATTAAAGTGAAACACTTATTTCCAGTGTGGTCCTTTCAATCACATTATTATTCATCTGAATACCGCGCAATGTTAGAATGGGGAAGTTTTGTTGCATTATCAAATGCAACAACTGCTCTCATTATTGGTGTAGAAAAAGATTGACATTGGCGTATGCTTTTTTCAACTTCCCGACTTGGAAGAAAGTGGAGAGGTAGCAAAGAGACGTCGGGTGGAATAGATTGTAGAGGTCAGAAGGAAGAACATCAGCTTCGACAATATTCCTCCACACATGTTCATGGTATTTTCACAAAGGTACTGTAAGTTGTGATTTAAAAAATAATAAAGATGATACGCACGTCACACAGTCCCACATTCCTGCATATAAGAAAAATCAAAGACGATCCGCACACTGAAAAACTCCCATTATTAATTATTTATCAGTTATGTTTCTGGCCTCCTGCTCTTCCTCAGACTGGTTGGACTAAACAGCAAATAGGAAAATGCCCAAATAGCACATTAAATTATATCTAATAAGACCAAGTGACATCAAGTCAACTAATGGGACACATTTTCAAATATTAGAGACCTATTGTAAAATATTCCTTGAAATTTAATTCAGTAGTTTTGGCATTTTATGTCCCGTTCATGGTTTAATCAAAATACTAGCCAGACATTTAAAGAGCCATCATTATATCTCAGGCATGAAGTTAAAAAAATGCACATTGAGCAGTCAGACATGACTGAAGCTGCACCACCAATTGTTGCCCAGCAGAACTCACAGGTACATAAAGCAATGCTGCATAAAACTATCCCTTGTTTTATCATGCTGATAAGACTATCACAAAAAAAAAATAACCTGGACACAAACTGCTACGCAACACTGGGGTTCCCAGAGGCACTGATAGGATATTTTCATGTTTCATTATATTATTTATTCTATATGATTTTAATGTTGTATTATTCTATTTTATATTATACTTGTATCTGGTGCATGTAATGAGCCAATGTCTGATTCTCTGTTATTCTCTATTGTCTCAGAGCCTGAAGGAAATATTTGTTTTTTACTGTGAGATTAGGCTGAGCAAGATTGTAAATAATGATGAAGGTTTTACTGCTCTATCATACCAAGCTGTTCTGTTCGGGATGTCCGGAGTTAGGCTGAGTTAGGTTGACCCAGTCATGTAAAGATCAAAGCAGAATGTTCACTGTCGTCCATACAGTAGATGGGAGCGGTCTCGAGGGAGATGGCTCCAGCTGTCTTTAGGCTATTGATAAGCTCAAGGTCTGTTTGCCTGGGACATAAAGAGCCCCACCTTTGTAATGCATGTTAGAGAGAGCGTGTGAGCAGGCTCAGAGACATTCCTTGCTGTGACTTTTTCTCTCCTCTGATCAGAGAGAAAATAAATGATCAAAACTTGGAAACCGCCTATTGATTATTGATTCAGTCTCAATCAATTCAATTTTGATCTAACATTTTGGCGTCCGAAACAGGGACCCACATAAAGAAATCCATGGCGACCCTAGGCCCCTCTCTGGTTCTTGCAATAACACTCACCATTGGCAGAGAATCTCATTCTCCCCAAGGGAATATTGTGATATTGCTCACGTGAGCAGGATAAAACCAGCGATTCTTTAAAGCCGAGATAATGCATCCAAACAGCATCTGCAGTGTTCAATCGGTCCGGGCAATCTCACTGGCCGTAAACAACTTTAATAACCAACAATAACTGAAATAAATTAATCACACTTGATAACCACTTCTTTGAGTTCTTGTAGACCCATCAGAACCCCATGCCGCTTCCCGACGTCTCCAAGGCTTTGTAGAGGGAATTCAGAGTCTCTTTTCAATGCTCCCAGAAATATGGGCTCACCTCTTGACCGTGCACAGTCCAGTCTGGGTCCGTCAGAAAACACCATGGATTTCTTTATGTGTGTCCCTGTTTCGGACGCAAAAATGTTAGATCAAAATTGAATTGATTGAGACTGAATCAATAATCAATAGGCGGTTTCCAAGTTTTGATCATTTATTTTCTCTCTGATCAGAGGAGAGAAAAAGTCACAGCAAGGAATGTCTCTGAGCCTGCTCACACTTTCTCTCTAACATGCATTACAAAGTTGGGGCTCTTTATGCCCCAGGCAAACAGACCTTGAGCTTATCAATAGCCTGAAGACAGCTGGAGCCATCTCCCTCGAGACCGCTCCCATCTATGGACAACACTGAACATTCTGCTTTGATCTTTACATGACCTGGTCAACCTAACTCAGCCTAACTCCAGACATCCTGAACAGAACAGTTTGGTATGATAGAGCAGTAAAACCTTCGTCATTATTTACAGTCTTGCTCAGCCTAATCTCACAGTGAAAAACAGATATTTCCTTCAGGCTCTGAGAAAATGGAAAATAACAGAAAATCAGACATTTGCTCATTATATGCACCAGATACAAGTATAATATAAAACAGAACAATACAACATTAAAATCATATAGAATAAATAATATAATGAAACATGAAAATATCCTATCATCCCCCCCTTGATGGTTAAAAAAGCATCAGAGATGAAACACTATGGCTTCTAAAACCTCATTGGGCAGCTTGCTAAGTTCTGGTATGTTTTATGCTAAAGCATTTTATTGCAAAAGATCCTAACTTGCTTTTTAATGAGGAAAGTCTGCCATCGGCCCCGCTGCCACTCTCGAGCGCCGCTGGAATGTTTCATTTCCTGGGGAGTATGGGAGGATAATATCATTTATTCCAAAAAGGAAATCAAGCATCTAATTAGGCCATAAAAGAGAAAAATTAAACTAGTGGTGTTGATTAACCGTAAATTGAGATGAAAAGTGTATATACTTGTTGTCCTATGGGTTAGCAAATTAGCAGTGATTTAATAAAACAAGTTAACATACATATGTAAATGTAACTTCAATGAAGAACAATAAAAAGGACCAAAACAATAATATGTGTAAAATATATATGTGTATATATGTATTAAAGATCTATGTGTGCTAGCATCCTAATCTATGTGTAGTATTACCTCAATGTGAAAATGTAAATAAACTATCAACAATCAAATAACCAATCAATACAGTAAAACTATATAATGGCTAAATAATGATTAGTAACATAGTGATTCCAAGTGCAACATATATTAAAAAAGGATAAACAGGATAAAGTGAAAAAATCTCAAAAAGGGATCATACAACTTCTCTGAACTTCAAGACATATTTGATTACTCTTGCAACTCAGTACATTTCAAATTAACATCATGAACACGCATCTCTTTTCGGTTTTCTGCATGTCAGTCATACTTTTACTCTATACTCTGTAGCATCATCTCACTTTGGCTCAGCAATAATTATTCTCCTGCTTAAAGACATTTTTGTTTCATCCAGGAATAACGCAAATAAATGGATTTTCTTCCCCCAGGCCACAGCTGAAATCCCCTTTTGTTAAAACCAGCCTAAGGAATTTCCCCAATGTCCGGCTTCACTTTTATTGCCCCCATAAAACCTACACAGATCCACGACTCAGCTAATTTCCTTAAACTGTGGACATACTGGATTTAAACAGTGAACTTTTAAAGTACATTATTACAAACTCAATTCTAAACCTTCCTTCTTTTCAGAACTATGAAAATGCAGATGGACTCTAATGTTTTGATGTGGAAAATATGTGTGAAATGCATTAATCTGTGATTTTATATATATATATATATATATATATATATATATATATATATATATATATATATATATATATGCATGCTAATGTTTATATGAATGTTTATTCCTGCATGTTGATTTAGAAGCACTGCTTATAATTTATACTAATCACTAAAGTTATCTTAGTTTAATACATAAAGGGAAATTTTAACTTCCAGTATGTATGAGTGTCGCCTCTAACACATGTGACTCCAACAGCCAATCTCTGCATGACAACTCTTCACCCCAAAGGACTCGGAACAATAGACTGTTTGTTCATTGGACTAAAAGTTCATCGAGCCCGCCCACGAAGGACGCTCATTGGCTGAGATTCTGGTCAGGCCGGAATCCCGCGAAACTCAACAGAGCTTATAAAAAGGAGAGAGACTCCGGCCCCAGCCTCTTTTTTCGTCAGACTCTGCTTCTCTCTTTTTTGTCAGACTCTGCTTCATCTCTTTTCACCTCTCTCTTCGGCTGCTCTCATTGTCTACACAAAGAAAGGAAGAACAAAAGGACTTCGACCACATGTCGCTTTTCTGAACACAGAGCAGATAACTTGTAATTTATGTAACTTTGTATTTTCTTTTTCTCTTAAATACCTAGGAATTCCTATTTCTTTGAGCTCAATTCTTAATCGGAGTTAAACTCCAATTTTTATTCATCACTTTTTCTTTGTTAAACTTTCTGTAAAACCAATTCAATTCAATTCAATTCAACTTTATTTATATAGCGCCATTTCACAACAACAGTCATCTCATAGCACTATCAACTGTAGGGAGGACCCCCACAGTTGCAGAAAGACCCCAGCAATCAGGCGATCCCCTGTGAGCAAGCACTTGGCGACGGTGGAGAGGAAAAACTCCCTTTTAAAACCACCGTTTGTTTGATTTTAATGTAAACTTAATCTTGACTTTATTTTTATAATATTTTTCTTGACCAAGCACCCACCAGAAGCTACTATTTTTATCTAAAGTCCGAAGCCTTTTTAATTTGAGATCGGATTAGATATCTTTTAATTATTCCCGAAGACCTGCAGCGCTTGTCTACCAGGAAGAAAAGACGCAGCTCTCCACATCACGCGCAGCTGAGGAATCAGCGCGCTTCTGCCGCATCTCAACCATCGAGATCCAACTTACGATCTCATGAATATCATTAATCGTCAAGAGAATATTTGCGGGACAAATATTCTGGGTTTTGCCCCTGAACAACACTTCAAAACTTCATGAGGACGACGACAGAACTATCATCGACCAAGGAACACGTGAGCTGCAAACTTTAATTCCACTGCTGAATTAACGTCTGAGGTTCGGTAATAATTTGTATATCTAATCAGATGCAAATTAAGAAGCCCTTAACATAACTCTTCTTTTCATTAAAATTCTGTTTTTATTTTCTTAAGATTAATTTAGGACTTTTTCATAATCAGTAAACTTTCTCCATAAATTTGCGTTGTTTTTAATAATCTGTTAACTCAAACTGATAGAAATTCGTTTCTCAGTTTAACCCTGGTTCCAAAAATACTGACATTGTTAATCTATCATTTACAAGATTGATTTTATAATTATTAATGAAATTACTACAATGTCTGTTAATCATTTCGTTTAATAAATATTTAAAAATGAGAAGTTGTTGGGAATTTATTTCATTCTGAGTCTGTTTCAAGCCCAGGTATCGAATTCACGGAAAATTTTTGAGACTGATTATTGATTAATTTATTGAGTGATCAAACAGGTATAAAGTGAGATTAAAGATCAAATTGCTTCTTAAAGATAGAAGCTGGTGCCCCTTACGAGTGTTATTAACTTTTCTGATGTATATGAAATGAGATTTGAGCTCAGATTCCAATACATCAATATAAATTAACTAATTCATACCTGATCATATTTATTAT
Source organism: Pholidichthys leucotaenia (assembly GCA_020510985.1). Taxonomy (NCBI): domain Eukaryota; kingdom Metazoa; phylum Chordata; class Actinopteri; order Cichliformes; family Pholidichthyidae; genus Pholidichthys; species Pholidichthys leucotaenia. Next base: position 163,027,608 of record CM035847.1, read on the forward strand.
TTATTAATATTCCATATTTACGTTACAACTCATAAACCTTAAGCTGGTGTTGTTTCCCCATCCTCCTAGTGGTCACATTTTTACTTTGGTTTCTTTTAACTGCCCCACAAACCATACACCGTAGTGCTAGGGACCTTGCACATATTCAGCATAACTGGCTAGAGCTACATGAGCATCATGATCATGAATATGCTGCCAATACGTGGTGGAGGTATGCTAACTATATGGCCAGGGCAGCTAATCATTCTAATTGTTATGTTTGCTCATTAGTGCCAACGTCAGCTGGACAGACTGCTGTTGTGGCTAAAATGATGGAACCAGCAAAGGCTCTCTGTTTCTTACAGAAGGCTATGGAAAGGGACTACACAAGTAAGATCACTTTGATTCGCTCTTGTGAGATCTTTTATCACTCTACTAATCAGAAAACCTATGGCACCCCTTACCCTGTAAGGGCAAGGTTAGTTTCACCAGGGACCTTTTCTTTTTGTTTGAAGGGAAGTAGTAACAATCCTCTGGGTGACCTACCCCTTTGGTGTGAAACAGTGTACAGATGGAAAGGTGAAAGGGAAGAAATGACTGCTATAAGACTTGTGACAACACAGAATAGAATGGTACTTGATCAGTTGACTGCCAACCATGGGGGTTTGTGCGCAATTGTTGGTCAGTACTGTTGCACCTTTATACCTGCACATGATGCAGATGGAGGTGTCATTGCTTAAGCCATACATAATCTGACTGCCTTGCAGGTTGCTGGAGCTAAGGATAATGTTAATGACTCATCACACTGGATAAACTGGTTGTTTTCCTCATGGAGGAGTCTTGCCATAAACTTAGTGGTGATTTTTGTAGTTATACTCTTGATCTTTTCATGTGTCATTCCTTGCGTCCGTGATATGATGTTGAGGCTTGTTCATGTGAATTTAGTGTTATATCATGAGGCCACCACTGGAGATGATGGCCTATATGATGTCATACAGACCATCACTCACGATGCCTAGACTAATGTGTCTTTATGATGTCATATGGCTCAAAATTGGCAAGGTGAATAAGTCACAGGGCCAGTCTTTACAGTGCGTTTGTGTTTTCTGCACAACAGATTTCTGCAGCCATGGTCAATTCTACGTTGCCGCGAGCAGAGTTGCCAGATCAAGCAGTCTTCATATTGTTGCTTAAGATGAAGAAACTAAGAAAAAGCGTTGCTTTCTCAGCAATGTTGTTTTTAAAGAGGTGCTGACATACTAAAAATGTGTAACCTTGAAGAATGACAGTCTACACTACAAATGTATAAAATGCCAAGCAAAGCACTGATTTGTTTGGTGCTCCGGTTTCTTGGTTTCTATGGGCATGCACAGGTCTTCCTGAACAGGGTCAAAAGCCACTTTTTGCTCAGATCTATTTTCATGATCCTGCCCATGAACTTTAATTACGACGCACCTATCCCTCAACCAGTGGTCTGAACAAAGAAGAAGAAGACCCACCAGATGGAGAGCAATAGAATGAAGAGAACTGCTGCACATCAGAAAAGATGCCGTGAACATGAAACATCTCAGGTTCCAGCAGTACGCCGCAGGCATGACTGTGAACAATATAGCCGTCTGAGACTTGAGGAGACCCTTCAGCAATGGACATGCAAAAATACTTGCTTATACTTGATTTCAACGGGCATGGACGGGTATGCACGGGTATATATTAGTCTTACTAAATATGTTTGTTTCCTTTTTCCATTTTTTTCTAATGTTATATTTTATTTTTTGACCCATTTTTATTCAATTACCAATACATTAACTGTTTTAAAATACTACCACCAGTGGAGTTTTTACTTTTAAAATTCACTCTCAATCAAATCATCTCCACCAGTGACTACATAAACCAACAGTGTAAAGAAAAAAAAAAAAAGAAACACATGGAAGCCAGTTCAATGAAACTCACAACCACAACTACTTAAATGCTAAAGAGCTGCAGCTTGTTACTCAGGGTGGTAATTAAAGTCTGTGCTGACTCAAATGTCTTCCATAGGAAGACTTCATTGAGACTTCAATGTCTTACCGGCTGCCTCTCTGGTTGTTGTAGATGTTTAGTCAAACACATTACACTTCATGCTAGTAAGAAACTTAAGTGCTTCTAAGCACTGCGTCTGTGAGACTCCTTGATAGAAAAATTCCACATTATTATTATTATTATTATTGTTATTATTATTATTATTGTTATTATTATTATATTATTATTTTGTACCATGCCCTTCCTATTTCATGTCTGATGTTTATATGTGCATTCCATGTAGAATAAGTTCATATATTCCTTGATATTATTCTTTCATGTCTGTGAGCAATTATTGTTTCACTGTGGGCTTCAGGGAATGTGCGTGCGAGTGCTGAGGCTGTAGGTCAGTACAAGCATAAGAGATGACCTAAGCTGCATTAATCATCTCTTTGACATGCCCTGCTAAGTTTCTTTGTCCGAGGAATGTGCAAAACTTTTAGTTTGTATAGATTAGAGACACTCTGTCTGTCTCTGAGATGTCTCTGGCATCTCCCCCTCTGTTTATCTATCCTGAAGAGCAGCTATAAATACCAGGCTTAGAAAATGTATGAGATTCGGTGTGTATGTGCTGAAGGCCACACTCTGTAATCTCTCCCCCAAATGGCCATGGGGTGACTTCTTTTCTTTTATAATAAATATACTTAAATCCAATACTCCACCTGATCTTTGTCTTAAAATAATCATGCACAAAATTATTCTATCATTTGGCGCACCGAACAGCAGTTCCACATATCTCCGTCTTTCCGGCACCTCTGCCCGATTTCAGCAAGTGCACAGCTGACTAAAGACCTTCTAAGGCTGGGTTCAAGACTCAGTGTTACTGCAGTGAAGGCATTTTGATCCGGGGCGCTGGAACTGACTGGGTGACAGATCTAAGAACCCTAAAAAAGGTGGCTTGGATGTAAGTACATTTATGTGTTGTTAACCTTATGGACATTGGGTTTGAGTCCCAGTGAGTTAAATACGCGTATGTTGTGGTATTTCTAAGCGATTGACACTGGAAAGCCTGGTTAAATTTCTGCTTGCACTAAATCTGTGTTTTGACTCAGGATTTTTTGGTTTTGGGAAATTTCGTGTCGGCGAGGTGGGTGCTTAGATGTGTTGTGCGCAGGAATTAATGCAAGATACTGTTTTATATTGCACAATGAACCCTTTGATATTAATCGCGGTAAGATTCTGTCTGGCAATATTGCAGTGAGCGATTAATTTATAAAGTCTGGCAAGATTCTGCTGTTCGGCTGCAATGAGCGTTCGATTTGGGACACTGTTTAATATTGCGCAGTGAACTCAAAGATATTAATTGGGGTAAGATTCTGTCCGGCAATATTGCAGTGAGAAAAAAATCGACGCAAGATACTGTAAGGAATTGTAATGAGCCCTGACTTGGGTGTACTGGTAATTTTTAATTTCTGTAACAGCGCTGGTCTAAAAATAACTGCAGTTTTGTTTGTCTGCCTGGTTGTTCTGTGTTATACAGTTTGTCCTGGTGAGACCGCAGAAGCGGAAGTACATGTGTCGCGTTGGTTGGCAGCCGTGTTTGTCCATTGTTTTTCTGGTTCTTCTGGAGTGTAAAGGGGTGGTTAGGTGATTATTGGCTCACGGGGTAACACTTAAATTTGTGGGAGCCTGCAAATAATACTTTTGGTTAAGAAATTCAATTGTGTTCTCATAGCGGTAGACAAAAAGTTGACATGAGAACGTTGGGTTGCCAGATTTGTTTTTACAAGTACTTTGGGTTGCCATTTCAAGCTTGTTTTAAGGCTATCTTCCCGTTTCTCTGTGTGAGCAGCTGCCCAAAAGTAACCTTGGAGAGATAACAGGACTGCACTGCATGTGTGTATGTGTGGGAGTTGTGTCTGACACTGAGTGAGCGAGAAGGGGAAGAGGAGAGAAAAAAAATCTATATATCGGTATTTTTGCAAAGCTTAGGGGTTTTACAATTTCTTTTTGTGGGTTTTTCAATCTAATTTTGTGGGCTTTGAATCTAACATTGTGTAACTGGTAAATATTCACATATTTTCAAAGCCAGCATTTTCATTTTCTAGATTTTTTTCTTGGCAGAGGAACAACATTGGGCTATTTTTACTCAGTTTTTTGACGTATCAGTTTGATTTTTATTAAATCAGTTGCATTGACTCTCTGACCGAGGGATAACAGTGTACTTTACAGAGAAAAAAGACGACAGACTAAGGGTCTGACATGACAACACCAGGGTTCCTCCTTCCCCCTGCTCCCCACTCTCAGCCAGAACCATGCCTCTGGAGCCCAGCAAAACAATGTCGCCTCACCCCTGCCCACCGCACTCCTCACGTCGACAACAAAGCCAAGACAGATAAGCCAATAAGTTAAGTACAATTGTATGCATGTTAATCACTGCTGCCAGCATGACAATGAAAAATTAAACAGAAGATTATGGAATAATGCTGTCAGATAATAATGCCCAATCACTGAAGGCTTTAAATACAGCTGTAATTACATGATTCAAAGCACAGAACAAGGTGATAATGACTATGTATATGATTTACCTGAGGCTGCTGAATATCAAACAGAGGTGTAAATGCTTCAGTCATATTACTGTTTTTTTTTGTTTTTTTCCCCCAAATACTAAAGTCATTTTAAATGAATGACTATGTGCTTATTAAAGTTTTAATCCTTTTACTGTCCATGAAAAACAAAAAAGGCAAAAGCTCTGAAGGATTACAGGATTTAGAGGGGAAACAAAACAACAACGATTAGAGCATCTATCATTTTGGCCTTGTGTCTCATAAGTTCTGGGTGACAATGTATTCATACAGCTGCATGTTTGGGCTCAAGCTGTAATTTTTTTTTTTTCCTGTGTGAAAAAATCCTGAACACAGACTGCTGCCCGGCTGACTAATCATTATGACCTCTTTCACAGATAACTGCAAACAGTTCACAAGCTTTGCCAAAAGTACAGAACAGATCTCTCCCACTCCAGCAAAAACATTAGGCCTACACTTTGCAGTTAATCACGTGTGTAACCACACATTTTTGTCTTTTAAGTTACAAGGAACAATTGCTAACTTTTGAAGTGATATGCATGTCTTTTATTTCTTTTAAATGCTGCATTGACTTAAGGCTTCTAATATATGACACTGTTTTATTAAGCAGTTATCTTAAAGTAATGCTGAGCCATGCAAGCTGGTAAAACATTTAGTGATTCACTGAATATTTAGCAAAAAGTTGTTGTCATTAGAAAATCACATTATTCAAATAATGGAAGCTTTAGGTATAATTTAAACTCATTGTGTTATTCTCCATTCCTGTCCATGTTTTCGTTTTTCCACAGGAAAAAGGTAACAGTCACAAAAATCTTTATCTTTCACCAGGGTTTAGAATTGCAAAACCAAAAAGGTGAAAAATAGGAGTCACAAGATCACCATTAGCTTTAATTCTAAGAAATCCTTTGTGACCAAATACAATATGAAACAAAATGATAAAAACAATTATTCATGTTTGTTTCTTAGCATTAAACATTATAATAAACAGTGGAATAACCACTGTAAAAACTCTAAAGGACAAAACTTGAATGATTATAATGGTAACACTTGCAAGAACAATTTATGGGGAGACAAAATTTGCACTCCTGTTGTTTTGAATTCTGACACATGGACAGGGGGTAGCCTCGGGCTTCCTCCAATTTCTTTTTATGGGATAGCCCAACGATTGGATCTTTGTGGGAGATGGGTGGACGGCTGTCAGTGTGGGGCAGGCTGGCTGTGGCAAGGGGAAAAACACGTTTGTCATCAACCTCGTGTAGCATCATCTCACTTTGGCTCATCAATAAGAATTATTCTTCAGCTTAAAGACATTGTTTCCCCCAGGAAAAAGACAGCAAGGAAACTGCTTTTTTACCCCAGGCCACAACTGAACCCACATTCCTTTGTTAAAACCAGTCTAAGGAATTCACCCTAATGCATTTCCTGTTTTGACTTTATGGCCCCATAAACGTGGAGACATGGAACAGAACCCTGGAGATGCCAGGAAAAGTAAATGGACCCTTATGTTTTAATGTGAAAATCAATCAACGGGTGTGAAATATATTAATCTGTGATTATATATATATATATATGCATGTTAAAATGTTTAAATGAATATTTATTCCTGCATGCTGATTTATAAGTTGCATGAATCACTAGGGCTAGGTTACATTTATACATAAATGTATAGGTGAATATTGCAGTATTGAAACTTGTGTATTAGAATTTGCAAAGCATATCTCAAATCATGTGACTGCCAGCAGCCAATCTTTGTTTGACAACAGCTCTCTCAAAGTTCCAGGCAAAAGACTGTTTATTGAACTAAAGTTCTTGAAGCCCGCCCATGAAGGAAGGCTATTGGTCTGAGTTCCTGTCAACCCGGAAGCCTGCGAAAGCTCAAGTGTAGTTATAAAAGGAAACGACACCCTTGCTTTTTTTTTCTCTTTTGTCTTGTGTCTTTCATCCGTCATGTCTTTCTACACAGCAGAGAACTACCGGAGAACAAAGGGACTTATCACACGTGTTTTTTTTTTCTATGATCACAGAGCCTGAAGTATCATGTTTTGATTGTAACCTCTTTGTAATTTTTTTTTTCTTTTCTCTTAAATGTCTGGGAATTATTTTTTTTTCTTTGAGCTCAAATTCTAATTAAGAGTTTAAAACTCTAATCCTTGACCTTTATTTCTATCACTTTTTTCCTGTTAAACTTTCTGTAAAACCACTGTTTTTAATTTAAGTTTTAATCTTTACTTTCTTTGTTTTATTTTATATTAACCAACTTACACACTAGAAACTATTTTCATCCACCAGTCCGAAGATCTGTTGATTTTGCTATCAGATCAGATTTTTAATTATCCTTAAATTCCTCATGAGAAGCCATAGATTCTTCACGCAGCTCACCACGACCACGCACAACTGAAGAAATCACCACGCCACGAGGAGGAGACATCCTGGGCCAGATCGCAGCCCAGGTGATCAACACATCAAAATCTTATCTTGTGACAACCGAATATTTGCTGGACAAATATTCTGGGTTTTGGCACTTTTCCACATCAAAAACTTCCAGACGGTGACACAGGAGGGTCTTCATTTTCAACTACCACACAAGGAATCACGTGAGCGACATTCTTGTTCATCTGCTGAATGGAAAGTCTGAGATTTGGGTGTAATTTAATATCTGATCAGATTCAAATTAAGGAACCATTAACATAACTCCTTTTCATTAAAATTCAGTTTTTATTTTCTTAAGAGTAATCCAGAATTTCCCATATAATTAATTTCATTTTCCCCATTAATTTGTGTCATGTTTCCATAATATGTTAACTTCAAAATGATCTAAATTCATTTCACAGTTAACCTTGGTTCTGCAAATGTTGACATTAGTAATCTATCGTTTACAAGTTTAATTTTATGGTTAATGAAATCACTGCAATGTCTTTTAATCATCATTTCATTTAATAAATATGTGAAAATGAGAGAAGTTGTTGAGAATTTATTTCATTCTGAGTCTGGTTTAAGTCTCCAGTATTGAATTCACTAAAATTTTGAGACTGATTATTAATTAATTAATTGAGTGATTAAACAGGTATAAAGTGAAATTAAAGATGAGATTGCTTCTTAGAGATAGAAGCTGGTGCCCCACGAGTATTATTAACTTTTCCGGTGTATGTGAACCGAGAATTCATCTCAGGCTCCAATATACTAATATAAATTAAATATTTTTTATACCTGATCATAATTATTAATTCATATATTGTTACAGATTATGGTACTACCCATGAGAGGCTGGGCCAACATTGAACATACTCAGAATGAAATATGAAAGCATAACTGTGTGTGGTGTGGTCAACTTATAACTTTTTAAAATGGTGAAATGTCTGTGCAGGGCTGAGCCTGTAGCCATTGTCTTTGTCTCTGTGTCACGAAGGGGAAGGGGTGAGTTCACCCGCTCCCTGATTACTGCTGTGTGTGTGTGTGTGTGTGTGTGTGTGTGTGTGTGTGTGTGTGTGTGTGCTGCCTGCGAGGGGGAGGAGGGAACGCTTCAACCCCACTTCGCTGAAGTCACTTGTTTGTTTATTGCATGCTTAAGAAGCGTGATTACACGCTGAATAATTAAAATAGGCCTGGGACAGAACAGTGAAGCAATCCTGTTTGTATCCCGTTAGTTCAAAACTCCACAGGTGAAGCAAACCCTGGGAATTTAAATAGGCTAACCATTGTGTAAACTAGTTTGAATGAATAAAGTTTTAGGGAGATCAAAGTTCTCCCGCTTTTGAAAAGCAAGACGTGGTTATATCGATAGACTCACGCCCACATCCACGTGTCACGTGCACACTCACAGTCGTGTGCGCGACCATCAGTCTTGCACGGGAAAACTGCGTATGTGTAGATCGGCCGAGCGATGCCGTCTTGAGTCCACTTAAGGCATGTTCCCTGTAGCCGCCATTTTGAGTAGAAATCCTGGACTCCCCGAGTGACATCATTGGGTTTCCTCTTCCGAGAGTGCAGATGAAAACTGCCTCCATCTTGTGGTGAAACATAGGGACTGCATATTTTATTTAAACTCCTAATCTTTAAAGCCGATTTATAACCAAATTAAGTCTTCAAAGTAACTTCAAGGCAATCCATATTATTCGGAGTAAACTAAATTTAACTCCAATTCAAAGTTTTATGTCAAGAACAAAAGGAGATAGACTTTTTGGCTGCTGAAAGTTTTTCCCAGTGGTGGACTACACTCACTGCATAGATATACCTACTGCAGGAACATATGCAAACACCCCTATTGTATATAATCACTTATGTAACCACATATTGTAATGTTTTAAGTTAAATGCAAACATATTTACGCACTTTTAAGAAAAAGTGCAAACTTTGAAGCTATATTTGCATTTATTTTGCTGTTTTTTTAATGTGATATTGTGTGATTCCTTTCCCACAGAAACCCATCTTTAGCTTAAGGATTCTAATGCTGTTTACTCAAGAGTAACCTTAAAGTAGGAATAAACCTGTGCATTTTAAAAAAATTACAGATTCACTGAATATTTATATTTTTTTTCTAAAATTTAGGAAACCACATTAAGCAATTAACACTTAAAAGAAGCTAAGTGTTATTTAAACCCATTGTGTCATTTCTTGGTTTATGTTTTCTCCACAGGAAAAGAAAAACATTTAACCAACTTGCATAATTTTAAAATTTTTCTAGGATTTAAAAGAAAAGTTAAAAGGTGCAAACACTGATTATTCTGAAAATAAGAAATTTATAGATAACAATCAAAACAGATCACTATTAGCTTCGGTCCTAAGAAATCCTTGGGCATCAAATATCCAAAGCAATTCACTTGTTTCTAATTTGTAAATATTCAAAATATTTAAAGCTTCAAATGAAAATAGGCTTTAACAAATAAAACAAAAGGAAAGCCTTAATTTCAAAAGTGTCATGGGTCGTGCGCCGATCTCGTTCGCGCGCGAGCCATGCATCATCTTTACCAGGTTTGACAGCAGTGTTTACCCTCTGGCTCCCTGAGCCTTTATTGTGACAGCGCTCGGAAGGGCTTCCTGCTGTCAAGCCTGACAGCTGTGCTGCATTTTCGGCTCATCAGCAGCTCTGTATTTAAGTGGGCTCTGGGAGCAGAATAATGCGGCAGTCTTGTCAATGTCAACGAATTGTCAATGTCAACGAATTGTCAGCGTCAACGATTATTCCTTGCCAGACGTTGAGCAAGCGTTTCTCGGCTCAGACGTCAATTATGCCTTCATGGTGTGGCTCATCGACCATCCTTAGGTTTTGACCGTAAGTGTGCCTTGTTATTGCCTTGTGATCTTCTGTGTGTAGTATTCAATGTTTTAGCCCACCATGGCTCATTGTTTTGTGTTCTTTTGTTAACAATAAACAACTATGCAAACTTCACCGGTGACTTTTGGCGTCTTATGGTGGCCCGCGAGGGCCACCGCATGACAGTAGACTGCCGCCAGACTGAGACGCCAGTCCCAGTGAGTTTTGCTTAATTGGATGATTGTTTTTCCCTGTCTGGGTAACTGCATGCTGGGAGAATGCCATAGCGTAGGGGCCACGCTCGGAGTCAGGGCTATGAGCTGGCGGAGGCTTTGGACTACGTAGATGAAACGCTCGTCACTGCCTCCCTCCTCGACTTTACAGCAATGTACGCCGGTACCTGGACCTCGCTGAGGATATGCTTAATCACCTTCCTCATTACTCCGACCACATCGAGGTCGTCGCAAGGAGGGATGACATCGCCACACAATGCGAGATACTCCGTGGGCTGGAGGGAGACTCTAGCAGGAAGCCAAGGAGGAGGTATCCTCGCTCCCCGGTTTGGGATCCCATTCCTGTCCCCGATCCGGTCCAGGAGTTCGCGCCATCCGGGGGCCGTCCAAGATGTTGGCGCCATGCCCAAAGTAAACCTCAGCAAGATCCCCGTCTGAATCCAATTCCAGTGAAGCCCATTAGTGGACCTTCGCGAGCGGCTCCTCCTCGTCCTTCCAGGGAGCCCTTCGTCACCATCCAGCGGGGAAAGGGAGGAACAACGTCCCCTACAGCAGGCACCATCCATCCTCCAGGGAACAGGCAAATGCAAGTTCATCCTTCCTTCCCATCATAGTTGTGATTTGCCTTGTCTGACTCCTGGGGGTGGAGTTCGGGGTTCGCAGTCCCCCGAACTCCCACCACCTGCTGTAGCTCTTTTCACTAAACCTGCTGCCTCTGTGTCTCCCTCTGCTGAGCGGTCCACAATGCCAGGCCTACGTCGCCGGACGGGGTGGGGGTGGGGGGTGGCTATGGTTCTGGAGAGCCTGATTCCAGCCCCGCAGCCACGTCGTGGGCAGAGGAGAAGAGCGGACTGCAGCCTAGAGCCTGTGTCGACGATGAAGCATCCCCGGGTCTCCACGTTGGAACAGTTAAAGCCAGTGGGTCGAGTGTCCCCTGCCACCACGCTGTGCGGGTTATCGGCGTGGACGTCAGCGCCAGAGGATCCACGGACTGCAGAGACCATCATGAAGGCTGCGGAACCCACCGTGGCCGAGTGGGAGCCTGATGACAAACTTCTCCGTCCTAAGCCTGGATCGACGAAGTCCTGGACGGCAACAGAACCCGAGCGCAGGCGAGTGCTCTACTTTGTGTTTCTCCTTTCTGTCTTGGAGCATTTCTGCCCGCCTCTCGGGGAGGCGAGTCAGGGGCAGCCGCCTGCTGCACCCAAGCTCATCTCGCTGGGCTCTGTCACTACCAGTGATTCTGATCCTGGTTCTTTCTTGTCTTCCGAGATTTCTGCCAGAGTCACCATTACTGAGCCAGTCGCGGTTGCTTTGCTGGAGGTTCCAGGTTCGGGGTCAGAGGTCGTCACCGGTGCTGCGCCAACCCAGTCGGGGTCCGACGCGGGTGCAGCCGAGACCAAGTGGGGGTCCGACGCAGGTGCAGCCGAGACCCAATCAGGGTCCAATGCGGGTGCAGCCGTGAGTGCAGCATCGGTATGGGTCAAGGTCGGTGGAGGAGCTGCAGACCCTTTGCCACCTGACATTGTGCGGGCTCGTCGTCACCATCTTCCCCTTCGTGGTAGTCACCAACCCAGCTCATCATTGCCGGGGGCCGTTGGGGTTCCTCTACGTTTGGCCTGGCTCTCCCACATCTTCCCACCGCCAGGGAGGTCGCTGCAGCCTGTCTCCCCATGGTTCTGGTGGCTGAGGGATGTGGTTCGGCCACCCGAGGAACTGTTTCGCCGGTTCGGCACCCTGGGTTGGCCACCCGACATACTGTGTTTGCAACTGGGCGACCTGGTTTGGCTGCCGGAGAATTTGACTTTCCAGGCCTGGGACTGGGGTAGGCCACCCGATCGTGTACTGTCCCCCGTAATTACCCATTGGCCATTGGACGCAGGGAGACCACCGGAACTGTCTCCATTGTTTTTGGACGCTGCCTGTTGTCATTCTCTTGAGTTGTGTAAGTTAAAGGTCATTTGGTGCGATAATTCTGCTCAGTGTTTTTGCCTTTGTTAGCATGTTTTTTTCCCCCTCTTCTGTCTGAGGGATGTATTGTGTTTAACTTGTGGTTTTTATTTTTCTTTCTTTGCTCGCCCTGGGTGTTTTTGTGCATTATGGAGTATTGTATTTTCTGTTAAACGTGCTCTGTATTGCCTCATTTATGCCCTGTGTTAATTATGGTTTGTGCATTAGGGAGTATTGTGTTTTTTCTGGGAAGTTTTACTCTGTAAGTATCACTGTGCTCCCGGCCATCGTTATGGTGTTTGTTTTTGTTTTTTGTTTTTTGTTTTTTTCTGTTGCTGGTCCTCTCCCTCCAGGCCTGCTCCCCCATCCGCCCACCCTGGGGGGAAGGGGGGGGGGGGCTTGGGTATCATTGGGCGTTCGGAGCTCGCCCTTGAGGGGGAGGTACTGTCATGGTTTGTGCGCTGATCTCATCTGCGCGCGAGCCATGCATCATCTTTACCAGGTTTGACAGCAGTGTTTACCCTCTGGCTCCCTGAGCCTTTATTGTGACAGCGCTTGGAGGGGCTTCCTGCTGTCAAGCCTGACAGCTGTGCTTCATTTTTGGCTTATCAGCAGCTCTGTATTTAAGTGGGCTCTGGGAGCAGAATAATGCGGCAGCCTTGTCAATGTCAACGAATTGTCAATGTCAGTGAATTGTCAATGTCAACGAATTGTCAGCGTCAACGATTATTCCTTGCCAGACGTTGAGCAAGTGTTTCTCGGCACAGACGTCAATTATGCCTTCATGGTCTGGCTTATCGACCATCCTTGGGTTTTGACTGTAAGTGTTCCTTGTTATTGCCTTGTGATCTTCTGTGTGTAGTATTGTATGTTTTAGCCCGCCATGGCTCATTGTTTTGTGTTGTTTTGTTAACAATAAACAACTATGCAAACTTCACCGGTGACTTTTGGCGTCTTATGGTGGCTCGCGAGGGCCACCGCATGACAAAAAGAAAGTGGAAACTTATTACCTTAAATCTTTAAAGCATTTAACCTCTTTTGTTTTTGTATTTCTTTTTACCTCTGCCAAGGAGGTTATGTTTTCATCAGCGTTGGTTTGTCTGTCTGTTTGTTTGTCTGTCTGTCTGTTTGTTTGTTAGCAAGATAACTCAAAAAGTTATGGACGGATTTTCATGGAATTTTCACAGATTGTCAGAAATGGGGTATCCTATAGATTATTAGATTTTGGTGGTGATCCGGGTCACCGTCCAGAAGAAAACCGCCATTACGGAAAATGCCATTTTCGTCAATAACTACTGAACCACTAATCCTATCATTGTGAATCCAATTGCTAGTCATATGTTTTCATGGTCAAGGAATCTGAAAACGTACACACAAACACTGTATGGAGGGAACTGTGGCGCTTGGCGGAGGTCTGCGCTCTCTGAGTTATTTTCTAGTTGTAAATAAAATCCTCACTTTCAAAGAAACATTCAGAAAATTCCAAAGCTAGTTATTGATGAGAAATTCCAAAACTAGACTTTGAAACTCAAAGTAAAGAAGTCAGTCCTCACAATTTAAATTTTTGTTTTGTTTGTAAAACACAAATTCATCTCAATTTCAATTCAACTTTATTTATCAAAATACAGTTTCAACAAACAAATTAATTGAATCATCTGCACATTTCTAAATAATTTCAAAATTCCACTTCCCACCTTGCAAACCTACAATGGAACAAATTCTAAAAGGAACTTTCAACTAGCAAGGTTGCAAAACAACACTCAAGGTTAACCCTTGTCTAACAAATTAACAATAATTAACCTGTTGATTTTTTTTTTTTCTTTTTCAAGCTAAATACCAAAAAGGGTTAAACATGACAACTCAACAGACAACCGACCGATTTACCAAACTGGATGGCCTTCAAGTAACATTAGAAGCATGGACTTCTGATTTAATTTCTACCTTCACAACATGGGTCAAGAAAACACAGCCCGAAGATTTGAAGCAACTCACTGAAGAACTTTTGATTGACCACAGTGGAACCCCACCAGAAGGAAAGGACCTCACCAATGTGTTAGGTAAGTTTGCGCTAGCATTAGTCACAAGATTAAAGGTAGCCGAGAACGAGCTAGCAAATCAACAAACAACAATCCTATCTGTCCAGGGAGAGAATGAAATGCTTAAAGAAAATTTGGAACAATCTCAAGAGAACGACAAAACTCAAGATCAACTTGATGAAGCGTTACAAGATTTGGAACGTGCAGAGTCAGAAAATAAACGGTTGATACATGACAATGACACGCTTCACCAAGACAACAATGAACTTCAAGATGCCCTTCAAGACACAAAGAAGGAACTCAGAAGAGTTGAAGGTCAACTTGAAAATTTGAAGAATGACTACAAGGAATGTCAACTGCTCCTAAAGGAAGCACATGAACACTGGGACATCCACCGCACTCCCTCGCCCGATTCCCGTTTCGAGTACTGACGACCGCGTGGACAGCGTGTGTGTGCCCCTTCAGACCGCGACCTTAACAAGATCGCGTGAAATGTCACAAAATTTGATCCAGGTCCTACGGGTTCACCTGATGCCAAAGTCTAATTAACAGGACATTGATTACTACCTGTGTAAATAAAAATAATAATAATGCATCGGTTTTATATAGTGCTTTATAAGATAAGATAAGATAAGATAAGCCTTTATTAGTCCCACAACGGGGAAATTCCAGGATTGCAACAGCACAGGGATAGCAACACTCAGATCAACAATCAGAAGGCAAGAAAAAAAACAAGCAAGCAAGAGCAGCTAATATACATATGTACATATTACTATAAAATATATATATACACACACACACAGACACACAGTGCAGAGCATTGTAGCTGGATGGAATAAATATATGAATATATAAACACACAGTGCAGAGCATTGTAGCTAGATGGAATAAATATGTAAATATATAAACACCACAGTACGGAGCATTGCAGCTAGGTGGAATAAATATGTAAGTATATAAACACACACAGTGCGGAGCAATGTAGCTAGGTGGAATAATATGTAGCTATATAAAAACACAGTGCGGAGCATTGTAGCTAGATGGAATAAATATATAGATATATAAATATAAACACACCCAGTGCTGAGCATTGTAGCTAGATGGAATAAATATGTAAATATATAAACACACACAGTGCAGAGCATTGTTGCTAGATGGGATGAAACAGCACAACTGTCTACTTAGTTATCCTACATGGTATGATTATGTGCCCATACATATTCTCACCCTCCATAGCGACCGGTATTTTTCTAGTTGTATGCCGGAGGGGACCATTGTGTAACCATTGTTTATCATATATACTCAAAGACGCTTTACAATTAGGTACATTATTCATTCACTCCAGACGGACAATGGTAGTGGTGAGCTACTTCTGCAGCCACAGCTGCCCTGGGGCAGGCTGACGGAAACGTGGCAGCCAGTCTGCACCAACGGCCTTTCCGGCCACCACCGAACATTTTATACATTTATACACATTCATACCCAGTGTTATTGGCACTGGAGGCAATGCGGGTGAAGTGTCTTGCCCAGGGACACAACGGCAGGATATCTGGGGAGAGCGGGATTCGAACAGCCAACCATCGGGTTATTAGACGACATGCTCTACCTCCTGAGCCACTGCCACCCCAATAATATCCTGATGCTATGATTGACGATCGCATCTATCTGACAAAACTAACATCTAACAGGTCAGTATCAAAATTCATAGACAGACAGCCGGCAAACATCAAAGCAGACTACATGCTGCTCTGCAAAGCCATCGAAAAGGAGTTCTCCGACGACTGCCTACAGGCAGGGCTAACCGCAGCCCTAGCCGTGAATCAAGGATGCTCAGAGCCAACACAGGCCTACTACCAGAGACTCCTACTTGCATATTCTGGATCTCCAAATACACCAAGGATGGAAGAAGACCACAATTTCAAGACCCTCTTCATCCAAAACCTCCATCCCACTGTGAGTCATCACCTTGGAGTTACACCTAACCCAAGGTCAAACTCAATAAATAAGCTGAGAGAGTTTGCCCACTATGCGTTCCAAATACAGCAACAAAGCTGCAACAAGCACGCTGAGCCTGCCACAGTGCTAGCTATTAGCGATGCATCTAACACCTTGGAGTTGGAAGGAGCTTCTCACTCTATTCCACCTCCTACACTGCGAGTACATAAACAGCCAAAGCATTTTTCCAGCCGACCTCATCAAGGTCAAAACCAAACTAAGTCCTCTGGATATCACTTTGGACCATCTTTGCGAAAACCCAACTACCGTCGTAGGCCATATCCACGGGATAGGTCACGTGAACGCGATACAGACTACCATGATGACAGATACCGATATGAAGACACGCATAACCATGACAAATGGTCTCCATCTCATCACAGAAGCTCAGACGCAGAGACCTATCACAAGCCTTGGAAGAAAGAAGAAACTCCTACGCTCAGTAGAGAAGATATTGAAATTGTCAAACACCTCCTAGTGAAGATTCAAAGCAACAAAGAAAATAAGACTGCTAACATCCTAGCTATATCAGCTATGCCAACTCAAAACAAACGTTCCAAACAAAGAAAACGCAAGAAGAAAACCTCTTTTGCAAATGAGGAAGAACCAAAGGACTCAACACAGTCCAGTGCTGTTATGGCAGCCCAACCACAGGTCACAGACCACTCCTCTAACAACATTTCACAACTCTGTGTCGAACCACCGGTTCCACAATTTCTATGCAATTTAAATGAGAGGGGGGTGGCACGGAAATTCTACCTTCCACTGACCCTTGAAGACGTGATGTGTCAGGACGCTGTTTTAGACACCGCTGCTGACATCACTCTCATGTCACACACCCTTTTTGACAAACTACGTGTAGCCGCTAACCACGCTCACAAACATTTAAAACTGGAACCCTATTCATTAGCCGTGCGACCATATGCGCTCACTAAAACAACCCTGTTGGGCGTATCACTACTAAACATCTCCATTGGACCCATGACCTTGACACATCCGGTCTATGTGTCCAAGCTTGACGCCATTCCATTGCTTGTTGGCAAAGACCTACTGAACCGTTTTGAGCCACTAATTGATTTCAAGAACCTCAAACTATGGGCTCAAACGAAACACCCTCACCCATTTGACCCAACAAGAACAGCTGAATCACAGTGCTTTGTTCTGAACACTTTGGACACCCGAAGTCTCACACAACTAGCACTGTTGGAACAACTGCCACCGAGTGAAAGTGAGCACAAAAATCAAGGTGAGCACTGTCCTCAAGAAGTCAAAAGTCACCTTCAAATACATGGTCAAGCCAAAGAAGCAAATGACCTTGGAAACTCAATGGCCGAGCAGAAAACTTCAAACGGCCCCCGTGATACCTTTGACTCAATGGTGGTGTCACATTTTGAAGCCCACCCACCCGCCCATGAGGCCTGTGTGGTCACAAGAGCCACACCAACCAGCTCTCTAAACCCTCCAAAATCTCAAATTTTTGGGTCACTGAACCCAACTTTTGCAAACGCTAGTCGCACAGTCACTCAAACTCATGACCAAATGATCCATAAAACCGTCAAACACCGGTCGGATAAAATGGTACATGCACTCTCCGTCTCTAAAACCTTCGACATACCAAAATTGAAACCACTTCCTACCACACAACTTTCTCTGCAGCTATGCAATGGCACTCCTGTTCCTGCTTCCAACGAACCATCATCGCCACCACTCAAAGTTCCTTAGAACCAGAGGGGGGTGATGACTGCCAATGCCCATAACATTCCAGCTGCAGAACACAAAAGCGTCAAAACGACATACAACGCTCCCAAGGCTGTATTTCAAAAACATCTGGACCGATTCACCAGACGACACAAACTGTACAACAACCAAAGACTCTCGCATGACAAACTGCAAAGGGGGACAAGATCTTCCACCCCACATTTGTACCGCAGACACCAGAAATCAATTTACAGGAAAGGAAAATCACTCCTAAATTCCTGCCCGAGTGGATGAATCCACACATTGTCAACAGCAGACTTTGGCCACTCAAGTGCCAAATCCAAGACCCCATTTTCAAATGGGCTCACCAAAATCAGAGCAAACTTTACCAAACCCCATGGGACTTGTCGGGTACAACACTGTCAAAGTACTTCCATAAATAAGATTAAAATCAAGCCTACGTCTGAGAAATAACTGTAGCTAACTACTAGCCTTAGGTACACTCAGTCAAATTTCTCCAAACAATCAGTTAACTGCTTCAAAACTTCCAAAAAGGAAAGCGTAAATTAAAACCAAATTAGCCCTTACACTAATTTCAAAGGCCTCTGTAAATATCTAATAAACCTCAATCAACTTACTATTATCAAATAGTACACACAAAACATTCAACACCATTAGTTTGAGCTAACAACATCAACATTCCTATCAAAGGTGAAAAACAATCTAAGGTTTAAAGTTCAATCTCCAAAAGAAATTGATCTACCTCTGAGAATAATTTAATTTGCCAATCAGGTATCTAAAGAAAGATCAACAAGAGATTAAGATCCAAAACCACTCACTTTATCTGTCTGCCAGGATGATGGCCCTCCTGTTTATCAGTTTAGCCATCTGCCTAGCAATCACACCCACTGTTACCCAGTCAGAACTGGGCCAAGTCAAAACAAAAACTCAACAATCCTCAGGTGGATTCTCAATAACAGCCTCACCATTAGAGCCTCTTGTTAGCCTTAGCACACCCACTGTTAACTCGTTCAACACCGCTTAACTGAAACACCAGTTCGTTGAGCCACAAACCGTTACTAAAATCTTACAAGACACTGTGTTGGTTTTGAATGCTTGCTCTGAAGCTTCAGTCAAACTCAACAAGGTCTTGAACTCTTTGCTCTTTGTGTTGGAGGTTGACTATGCTCACACACAGCCAATGTCTGTGTTACTCTCAGAAATAGCTAAAAACATTAGCTTTTCAGTAAACATTTTAGCAATGAACATGCTATCACATCATCTTATCCTTTTTGCAGTAAATCCAGATTTACTTTTCGTTGCCATTCAGAGCATGATGATGACATCCCATGTCCACTCAGTTTTTTTCTGAACAAAAGCCTCAAACACCCTATGATTTGGACATATGACTGGCGCCTAGCGGCTGCCCCAGCCTAGGATGCGCTCTGCAGAGCGTGCCCAAATGCCAAGTCATGTTTCGTTACCTTGTATTATACATGTGTAATGACAATAAAGTTGAATCTCAATCTCAATCTCAATCTGTGGAACCATGGTTCAGTCTAGCTAAACCAATTTGATTCAATTTGAACCTCCTTGAGTCACCTCAATATTGATTAGTCTAAACCTCTACCTCAAATATGAGCAAGAATTTTTGTAATTTTGCTTTTGATCTAGACACCTAAGATTTTTGAATACATGCATGCGTATATACAAATATATATATATATCCTTTACACTCTATTTAGATTTTATGCACATTTAAACTACTTTTGAAATTTTGAATAGATATTTTACGGCAAACCCAAAACATTTATATCAAGATTGTCAAAACCCACATACTTCTAGTTCACACTTTTGTACTCAGAACTTTTAAGCCTTTACCAGCATATAAAGAATTTTTAGTATATCCTAGACGATTATACAATGTTTATATTTGGTCATACCCAAATTATTTTTGAAAATTTCTAGAAGTTTTCCAGAGAACCAAATTTAAGGATCTACACTTAGGAAAATATACTGTTACAAGCTAAAGATCTATGGACATCAGAACCTTTAGTTCAGCATTTGGATCAAGAATCGCCAAATTGGAAGTTGATGCCTAGGATTGGTATCAACACTGAATCAAAGTCACTGTTAATACCAAAGGTGGGGGGGACTGTAGCATCATTTCACTTTAGCTCATCAATAAGAGATATTCTTCAGCTTAAAGACACCGTTTCACCCAGGAAAAAGACAGCAAGGAAACTGCTCTTTTACCCCAGGCCACAACTGAACTCACATCCCTTTGCTAAAACCAGTCTAAGGAATTCACCCTGTTGCATTTCCTGTTTTGACTTTATGGCCACATAAATGTGGAGACATGGAACAGAACTCTGGAAACGCCAGGAAAAGTAAATGGACCCTTATGTTTTAATGTGAAAATCAATCAATGGGTGTGAAATATATTAATCTGTGATTTTACATATACAGTATATGCATGTTAAAATGTTTAAATGAATGTTTATTCCTGCATGCTGATTTATAAGTTGCATGAATCACTAGGGCTATTTTAGATTTATACATAAATGTATAGGTGAATATTGCAGTATTGAAACTTGTGTATTAGAATTTGCAAAGCGTATCTCAAATCACGTGACTGCCAGCAGCCAATCTTTGTTTGACAACAGCTCTCTCAAAGTTCCAGACAAAAGACTGTTTGTTTATTGGACTAAAGTTCTTGAAGCCCGCCCATGAAGGAAGGCTATTGGTCTGAGTTCCTGTCAACCCGGAAGCCCACGAAAGCTCGAGTGAAGTTATAAAAGGAAATGATGCCCTTGCCTTTTTTTTTTCTTTTGTCTTGTGTCTTTCATTCGTCATATCTGTCTACACAGCAAAGAACTATCGGAGAACAAAGGGACTTATCCCACATGTTTTTTTCTACGATCACAGAGCCCGAAGTATCTTGTTTTGATTGTAACCTCTTTGTAATTTTAGTTTTTTTTTTCTTTTCTCTTAAACGTATGGGAATTATTTTTTTCTTTGAGCTCAAATTCTAATTAAGAGTTTAAAACTCTTATCCTTGATGTTTATTTCTATCACTTTTTCCTGTTAAACTTTCTGTAAAACCGTTTTTAATTTTAATATAAGTTTTAATCTTGACTTTCTTTGTTTTATTTTATATTGACCAACTTACACACTAGAAACTATTTTCATCTCCACCAGTCTGAAAATCTGTTGATTTTGCTATCAGATCAGATTTTTAATTATCCTTAAATTCCTCATGAGAAGCCACAGATTCTTGATGCAGCTCGCCACAACCACACACAACTGAAGAAATCACCACACCACGAGAATGAGACACCCTGGGCCAGATTGCAGCCCAGGTGATCAAAACATCAAAATCTCATCTTGTGACAACCGAATATTTACTGGACAAATATTCTGGGTTTTGGCACTTTTCCACATCGAAAACTTCCAGACGGTGACACAGGAGCAAGCAAGGAATCATGTGAGCGACATGTGAGCGACATTCTTGTTCATCTGCTGAATGGAAAGTCTGAGATTTGGGTATAATTTAATATCTGATCAAATGCAAAATTAAAGTAGAACTGAACCCACCTTTTGGCGCAAAAAGTAGAATAGCAGATTAATTCCTTATTACCCATTGTATTTTTCAACACATAAAATAAATTTTTAGGCCGTGCGATGGCCAAGCTATAAGCCGATAAACTTTTGCCTCTGGCTGGCAGTGCCAAACAAACCGGAAGTAGTGCAGACAATGCTGCGTGACGTCACGAGTGTGATCCCTAAACAAAACAACAATGGCAGAGGATAGCAGTTCCAGCAGTTCCAGCAGTCAAGAAAACCAGAGTTTTCAGAGTGAAGAGGCATTCAGGATCGGTGACGAGACAGAGGAGGATGCAGGAGTGTGGCAGGTGGCAGGCGTGCACAAGGGCGAGCCCGGGAGACAGAGACCTAATGCACCTGTGACAGCAGCTGGCAGACGGCGATGCAGAGGCGAGGTCCACCGCTGGGGAATACAGTGATCCCTCACTTATCGCATTTAATGGGGACCAGAACCGACCGCGAAAAGTGAAAAAACGCGAAGTAGCGTCACCCCCCCCCCCCAAGGGTGTCACAAGCATTATTTTGCACAAAAAGGCACAAGAGAACAGCGAAAAGTGCCACTAAGCAACACGAGCAATAAAGAACAATGAATGCGGTTTTCCTTCGCTTGGTATGTGCGCTCTGCAGGGAGAGAAGCTGGGTAAAACATCTCGGCCAATCAGCTTGCGAGGTAAAACGTCTCGGCCAATCAGCTTGCGAGATTCCCGAGCGGTGAAGAGGTGGGCGGAGAGGAGTGGAGCGGTGGTCAGAGAGGTGGATTTTGAGTTGTGTGGGCTCTCCGTGTTGATACCTGATACATTAGAACATCAGGTATCAATACGGGCTAATGTGTTCTAATGTTCTAATGTAGTCTACTACATTAGAACATCAGGTATCAATAGGGAGAGCCTGCACAACTCAAAATCCACCTCTCTGACCACCGCTCCACTCCTCTCCGCCCACCTCTTCACCGCTCGGGAATCTCGCAAGCTGATTGGCCAAGATGTTTTACCTCGCAAGCTGATTGGCCGAGACGTTTTACCCAGCTTCTTTATCGCTCGTGTTGCTTAGTGGCACTTTTCGCTGTTCTCTTGTGCCTTTTGTGCAAAGTAGTGCTTGTGACACCCTTGGGGGGAGGGGGTGACGCTACTTCGTGGTTTTTCCCTTTTCGTGGTCGGTTCTGGTCCCCATTAAACGCGATAAGTGAGGGATCACTGTAATATCTATATCTAGAAATGCATCGCTTCCCGGTCGCTTTTCCTCCCCCTTTCTTTTCTTTCGTCGCCATGACAGCTTTCCTTGGCCACTGAAGAGATCTTCCCAGGTGTTGGAAGTGTTTTGTAGTCGACTATCACGACAAAATGCACCAAAAACAACCAGTGTCGACGTGCTCGCAATGGTAAACATGGAGGACTGTGTCACACTCGTGACGTCACGCGGAACTCCGGCTGCACTTCCGGTTAATCGGCGGATTTGTCTGATTTTTCTGGGCGGGAAATTCAAAATCGCGATTTTCTCCAAGATTCCGGGATTTGTGGAGGGGGTGCCAATGATAAATTATCTTTAAAATTGTATGTACTATCACCCAGTGCCGTTCAATGCCGTTCAGTTCAGTTCTACTTTAAAGAGCAAGTAATATAACCTTTCTTTTCATTAAAATCCTGTTTTTTTTATTTTCTTAAGAGTAATCCAGAATTTTCCATATAATTAATTTCATTTTCCCCATAAATTTGCGTTATGTTTCCATAATCTGTTGACTTCAAACTGATCTAAATTCATTGCACAATTAACCCTGGTTCTGCAAATGTTGACATTGGTAATCTATCTTTTACAAGTGTAATTTTATGGTTAATGAAATCACTGCAATGTCTTTTAATCATCATTTCATTTAATAAATATGTGAAAATGAGAGAAGTTGTTGAGAATTTATTTCATTCTGAGTCTGGTTTAAGTCCCCAGTATCAAATTCACTAAAATTTTGACACTGATTATTAATTAATTAATTGAGTGATTAAACAGGTATAAAGTGAAATTAAAGATTAAATTGCTTCTTAGAGATAGAAACTGGTGCCCCACGAGTGTTAGTAACTTTTCTGGTGTATATGAACTGAGAATTCATCTCAGGCTCCAATATACTAATATAAATTAAATAACTTTTATACCTGATCATAATTATTAATTCATATATTGTTACATTGGTCATCAGGATCATTGGCTGGGGGCACAGCTTGGGAGGAAGGGGACTTCACAGAGGACAAGCATTGCCAAAGCTAAGTAGAACAAATGACATTGACAATGACATAACGCATATCAATTTAACTGACTTTGACTTTGAAAATGTAGTGTTTACATGACTTGACATTGCAGGACACATCTGACACATTGCAATCTGACACACTGCAATGATGCATTTCACCAGATAATGGTATGACAGTATCACATTTCAGAAATGTGACAGTAATAAGGAATAATTGTGTTGTATGACAATGACATGTTAAAGAGCTGGGCTGTGCTCCCAGTGCTTGGACTCGGCCGAGACAGGCCTCGGAAATACAGACCACACCGTAATTTAGGAAGGAATATATCAAATAAGGCATTCCTTGTGTACAAGATAAGATAAGATAAGATAAGATAAGCCTTTATTAGTCCCACAATGGGGAAATTCCAGGATTGCAACAGCACAGGGATAGCAACACTCAGAGCAACAATCAGAAGGCAAGAAAAAAACAAGCAAGCAAGAGCAGCTAATATACATATGTACATATTACTATAAAATATATATATACACACACACACAGACACACAGTGCAGAGCATTGTAGCTGGATGGAATAAATATATGAATATATGAACACACAGTGCAGAGCATTGTAGCTAGATGGAATAAATATGTAAATATATAAACACCCACAGTACGGAGCATTGCAGCTAGGTGGAATAAATATGCAAGTATATAAACACACACAGTGCGGAGCAATGTAGCTAGATGGAATAATATGAAGCCATACAATGAAGCCATATTCTGGTTAAGCAATATGTCCATCATTCCATTAAAAGAAGGAGTGGGACATTACCCTTTCTCATAGATGCACTTACACAAATTCAAACTCTGTGTTCAACAGGACAGACAGATGTGGCCTTAATGACTAACTCAGAATGGTTACAATAAATGCTAAATCACATTAAGTCTGCACAGACAGTTGTATTACTTGTCCTAACAGAAATTTGTAAACTAGGTCAAGGGAGGACACTCACAAAAGCAGCCATGGGTACTGAAAACCTCATTTTGGGGGTGTCAGATTACTCACAAACTTTCATCTCAATTAACCATGTGCAACACATATAAACAGCACACAACATTTCCTTCTTCTAGTACAAGGACACTACCCATCACCCAAGTATGCTGTAACTTTGATGCCTGTGTGTCTCCATGAATCGGGGGGGGGGGGGGGGTACCACAACAATTAATTAGTAAAAAATAATTAGCAAAAATCTTCAGAAAAATAGACAATACATAAAAATTATCAATAAATGATCAATAATGTAGAGGAAAAATATAGGTGAAACCACTTGGTAATGAAATCATAACATTCAATTGGAGAAGTTAAATTTACATCAGTAGATTTGCAGGTATTTAAGAAAATTATGTGCTTAAAATATTTGCAGATTATTGTAAAAAGAAATATCATGTTATTAAGAAACAAGACAAACTGATAAGGAAGCAGAAAACCATGCAAAATTATGAGAAAAGTTCGAAATGTCTAAGGAAGGTTCAATTTATACTGAATTTATGCTTGCTGTGGGACTCAATTTAGAATCGACGACAAAGACAACAAAGATTCTTACTCACTTATGTAAGAAGAGAACAATGCTTGAGGGAGCTCAAAGCAAAATAATTTGACCTTCCCTGCATAAACTTAGTCTTTTCAAAACCTTTGCATGGATCTCATTGAGCTAAATAAGAGTGAAGGTAAAAATGTTGTTTATAAATTATTGACATACTTACCAAATAGACAAAGGCTTTCCCCTGCACTGATCCAAATACTGCTATGGATTGCAGTGATCTAAATATCGCTATGGTAACAATGAAACCCTTAATCGAAACAATATCAAGGTTTAAAATAGCTGAAATAATTCACTCAGATAATGGAATAAATTTAGTGGAATACACTTTGTAAATCAAATCATGTCACATTTAGGTACAGTACCCAAATTATTAGTACCAAATATTTACCTAGGAAACAATTTAGCTTACCGTCAACAATCTACAGGATCAGTATAATGCACAAATAGGATTATGAAAGATGGATTAAGAAAATAAGAAAAATAGGGAAATTGTGAATGGCAAACCCTACTATTTAAGACATTTAACTTAGGGGATGAAGAAGGGTTTCTGGTTTATTACATGCAAAGAATGACAATTGACAGCGATGTTATCCATACTGCCCTTCCCAGGAGGGACCATGTGATGAAGGAACTGTGGGAGGTGCACCCATTTTTTGGCTGAACCAGGGGATCTGGTCATCAAAGGAAACTGGACCAAAATTCCCTGGCAAGGACAGCATAAAGGTTATCCTGGCAACGCCAACAGCTGCGGAAAACGAAGGACGTGGCGATTGGTGCATCTAACATTTCACCCCACTTGAAACCCTCAGCAAGAGACTGTTTAATACACATTGCATGCTCAATAAAAAACAAACAAACAACAACAAGTGACTGTTTAACTGTTTCTCTATGCAAGTGTCAGCTGATGGCACTCCCTGGCGTCCAGCAAACAGTTTTTGCATAGAGAAGCAGGCTGTTTGTTTATCATGACGAGGCAAAAATACAAGGGAAAGAAAAGTGCAGTTAGTGTCGTTGCCTGATCATCCTCATCATCCTCGTAGTAACACATAGTGTTGGTTGTTATTAAGTTGTTCCACTGCATATATACTGTAGAGAATTGTTATGTTTGTCCCATAATAACACTAACAGTTGGACAAATTATTTACTACTGCTAACATAATGCAGCTACTACAGGCTGTTTGGTTTATTAAGAGAGGCCATATACAGAAATAACACAGCAAACACCACTTTGAATCACACCTGTCACAACACTTATCCCTCCACTGATCAGAAACATGATGACACTCATTACTCTGCAAAGGCAAGGTTCGTTTCATGAGGGAACTCCTCTTTTTCTGAAGCGGTGATGTCCCTTTCAGCAGCTTAACACTCGCTAAGTGTGCAACGGCTTACATTGCGTCTCTCTCCTGAACTGCTACTCTGCTTGACCAACAAAGTGAGCAAGTGTTATACTAAGGATCTACATTGTCAAAGGGGATGGTCATTGGGTCCTTGGACGTACCCACACCTGGCTAGGAAACTGGGCAGGGTTGTGTACCCCGTTTTAACAACTGACCGTACGCTCATCATGTTGGCAGGGCAGGTGGGCAGGGTGAAGAGAGATGCTTTTCTACCACATGATGCCATTTTGGGGCATGGATGCAATTTCAGATGGAAAGCACAGGAGTACGGGTCTTTCGTTCACTGTTTCCTTGAGTGAGAGTGGGTAAGAACACCTTAGGATTAAAAAACTTAATTATAGGCTACAATTATTTGTAAAATTATACCATAGAATAGAATGGTTCTTGGTCAACTAATTGCCACCAGTAGGGGTGTGTGCCCTGTTATAGGAGGTTATGTTGTACTTCTGTCCATGAAAATAATGCAAATGGTCATATTAATACTTCAGATACATAGAGCCTCATTGCTTTGCAGGCAATGATAACAAAACTGATTAAGTTAGTGATTTTCTTCATGGAAAAGTATCATCATGAATTTGGTAATGATTTTTCATGGTGATAACTTTGGACTTTTCCTGTGTGAGTCCTTAATATAATGATGAAGAAACACACAGAGAGGCAAAGAGGACAAAGAAAAGATGGAAAGTCAGAAGAAACTGTTGGATGTCATGAAGCTCCGAACAACATTATTGTAAACATTAGTGATGTCTTCATACAACTGCTGCAGATGATGAGGTTGGTGAAAGGGGCGATACTAGCCTAAGGAGTATGAAGGTTGCAATATAATCTGTCTGTTTTGAGTATCTCCATATCATTTTCCACGTTCTTATTTGACACAGTCTAAGATTAATTTTGATTATATTACACATATTCACTCTTAACGATATATTTTACACACATTTTAAACCACCGCATACGATTGCTACTAGTCTGCAAAGACACATAACAACATGTAAATTCTTACACATACAGCTGTGGACAAAGTTGTTGGTACCCCTCTGTTAATGAAAGAAAAAATCCACTATGGTCACAGAAATAACTTGAATCTGACAAAAGTGGTAATAAATAAAAATGCTATGAAAATTAACCAATGAAAAGCAGACAATGCTTTTGAATTGTGGTTCAACAGAATTACTTTAAAAAATAAACTCATGAAACAGGCCTGGACAAAAATGATGGTACCCCTAGAAAAGATTGAAAATAATGTGACCATAGGGACATGTTCAACCAAGATGTGCCCGCTAATTAACATCACAGGTGTCAACAAACTTGTAATCAGTCATTTGGCCTATTTAATGGGTGACAAGTAGTCACTGTGCTGTTTGGTGACATGGTGTGTACCTCACTAAACATGGACCAGAGGAAGCAAAGGACAGAGTTGTCTCAGGAGATTAGAAAGAAAATTATAAACAAGCATGTTAAAGGTAAAGGCTATAAGACCATCTCCAAGAAGCTTGATGTTCCTGTGACTACAGTTGCACATATTATTCAGAAATTTAAGATCCACGGGACTGTAGCCAACCTCCCTGGACATGGCTGCAGGAGGAGACAGATAATACAAATGGTAACAAAAGAGCCTAGAACAACATCTAAACACATTCATGGTGAACTCCAAGGTCAAGGTACATCAGTGTCAGATCGCGCCATCCGTCATTGTTTGAGCCAAAGTGGACTTCATGGGAGACGACCAAGGAGAAAACCACTGTTGAAAACAAATCATAAAAAAGCCAGACTGGAATTTGCCAAACTGCATGTTGACAAGCCACAAAGCTTCTGGGAGAATGTCCTATGGTCAGACCAGACAAAACTGGAACTTTTTGGCAAGGCACATCAGCTCTATGTTCACAGATGCAAAATTGAAGCATACCAAGAAAAGAACACTGTCCCTACTGTGAAACATGGAGGAGGTTCTGTTATGTTCTGGGGTTGCTTTGCTGCATCTGGCACAGGGTGTCTTGAATCTGTGCAGGGTACAATGAAATGTCAAGACTATCAAGGTATTCTAGAGAGAAATGTGCTGCCTATTGTCAGACAGCTTGGTGTCAGTTGCAGGTGATTGGTCTTGCAACAGGATAATGACCCAAAACACACAGCTAAAAACACCCAAGAATGGCTAAGAGCGAAACATTGGACTATTCTAAAGTGGCCTTCTATGAACCCTAATCTAAATCCTATTGAACATCTGTGGAAGGAGCTGAAACATGCTGTCTGGAGAAGGCACCTTCCAAACCTGAGACAAATGGAACAGTTTGCTCATGAGGAGTGGGCCAAAATACCTGCTGAGAGGTGCAGAAGTCTCGTTGACAGTTACAGAAATCATTTGAATCGGTGAATTCAAAAGAGGCACAAGTCCAAGAAATATGTTTTTGCAGGAAATCAAATAAATTGCATATCTCAAAGGTAGTCTATGCCAGATGGTTCATACTTTACTCAGATATAGCACAAGGCCCTTGCTTAGAAATGCTATAATATGAAGCAGTTCACTTTTTTAATTTCAGAGGATTGGCAAACTAAATTCCCTGGACTTGGGCCCTTCTTGAATTAAACAATAAGAACATATGAAAAGAAGTGCATAACATCTATTTCTCACATGTTGAAAACGTTTTTTTTTTGTAATTATGCCATGTTTTGAACACCTTTTATGATCACTTTATATTCAAACTATTGTTTTGATAACTGCCAGCAAATGAGATTTTCATCTAAAAGTGGGCAGATTAACATAGAGGTCAGTCTACTGGTAACTAATCGTCAAAGTCAGACTCATCTTCACGCCTAGTATCACAAACTGTTAAATTACTGAGGAACTGCTGAGCCTCTGGTGAAAGATATTTCGCCAATTTCTGAACATCTTGGATGACTGGTGCTGCCACCTATGACTTTAAGTTTAATCCATGCAGGAAGGGCGCAAGTCCTGGACTTGGGTCTCTCTTGCACTCAATTTATAAATAATGCTGTGAATAGTCAATGCATTAAAGTTGACTTGGGACGTTTTTGCACATAATCAGATAGCTTGTCTTTTAAAGTTCATTAAACATGTAATATCTGGGTTTTGAAAAAGTGTGGACTTGGGCCCTTTTGGAATTCACCGATTCATTTGATTGCAGTGATTGCCTCAAAAGGTTGTGCAACAAAATATTAAGTTAAGGGTACCATCATTTTTGTCCAGGCCTGTTTCACGAGTTTGTTTTTAGAATAATTATGTTGAACCACAATTCAAAAGCAATGTCTGATTTTCATTGGTTAATTTTCATTGAATTTTTATTTATTACCACTTTTGTCAGATTCAAGTTATTTCTGTGACCATTGTGGGTTTTTCTTTCATTAACAGAGGGGTACCAACAATTTTGTCCACGTGTGTATATCTTTATATTATTTCATTCACTTTATTTTACTACAACTTTGATTATTTTTCTTTTAATCATGATGCTTTATTAAACATCAAGGGGGGGATATGATAGAAAATTCCATATTGTCAACATTATTATTATTATTATTATTATTATTATTATTATTATTATTATTATTATTATTATTATTATTATTATTATTATTATTATTATTTTGTACCATGGCTTTCCTATTTCATGTCTGATGTTTATATGTGCATTCCATGTAGAATAACTTCATATATTCCTTTATATTATTCTTTCATGTCTGTGAGCAATTATTGTCTAACTGTGGCCTTCAGGGGATGTGCGTGTGAGTGCTGAGGCTTGAAAGATGATCTAAGCTGCATTGATAATCTCTTTGACATGCCCTGCTAAGTTTCTGTGTCTGAGGAATGTGCAAAACTTTTAGTTTGTATAGATTAGAGACACTCTGTCTCTGAGATGTCTCTGGCATCCCCCCTTTGTTTATCTATCCTGAAGAGCAGCTATAAATACCAGGCTTAGAAAATGTATGTTCAGAGATTCGGTGTGTATTTTGCTGAAGGCCACAATCTGTAATCTCTTCCCCAAATGGCCATGGGGTAACTTCTTTTCTTTTATATTAACCCCTTGCACTCCGGTCAATTTCCTTAAAAACGCCAAAAAAATAACGTGTCCAAAGTAAATAGAAAGCTGTTCTTCAACTCTTTGCAGCATCTTCATGGGGTTGGTCTCATTTAAAAGAAGACACTTTGAATTTTTTGGCAAAAAAAACATAATCTCTCTAAGTGCTCCGGCCACTGAGTTACAGTCATCTAAACATAGTGAACTTGAAGAAAATAAATTTGGCCTGTGTGTTTTTTCGGATACAAATGCTTGTAAATAACACACAGCTTCACATCCGGGCTGGAAAATGCAACAGAAATGTAGAACCAAGTGTTATCCAGCTAAGGTCCAAATTTTGTAACAATACCACAAAAAATGAATATATTACACAGCTTTTTCCTCAGGTAGTTCCCAGGCATTTTGGAACTGTGCCAAATTGTGCCAAATGGCACAGTTTGGGAAAACGTCTGTAACTTTTGAATGATTCAATGTAGAAGCTTCATTTTGGGCTCTAATGAAAGGTGACACTCAGGGCTGTGTCTGTGTGTGTGTGTGTGTGTGGGGTTGCCCCCCCCCCCCTCGCTGTGGCGACCGCGGCGCAGTCACTGCGGCTCCCCCCCTTGCTACAGAAGAATAGTGGGGGGGGGGGGGTGTTTATGGTCCAGACGCGGCGAACGAACCATGTACCGCTGCGCACGCACTTCGGACTTCGTGCACCGCACAGTTGTAATTTACCGATCGGTCAAAAGTCATTTTGATTACAATTTTCAGGGATAAAGAATAATTTAGCTTAGAACACCTTACCTCTTCACAGCAGAAGCGGAGCTGGCGAACTTCTTCCTCATTGTCAGACGAACGCGACGCTGGTCTCGCGACCCGATCAAAACATAATTCCATTATTGCGGTTTTGCGCTTCCATAATTGCGGTTTTTGGCGAACGATTTTTCAAAACAAATAACAGTAGTAATTAAAAATAGACTGGCAAACGCGTGTGTGTCACTCAGCCTTCGTCGTCGGCCTCCGTCGGTCTATGATGACCATAGAATACAATCCTAATGTCTATTCTGCTGGGACAAAAGCAAAAAAAACACCGCCTGGCCGAACATGCCGATGCACGAATGGCAGTCGCTGTCACACAGGTTGCACTTGTGGATGGTCTCCATGCTGCTGGGTCTGTGGGGTTCTTCCTGTGGGTCCTTTTTGTCATCTACTGCAGCAGTCAGTCTCTCTTAACCCAGCCTTACACAAAAAAGCTCGCAAACTTCTGTGCTTCAATTGGCTGGCTGCATTCACAGCGTTGGTAGGCGGGTCCTTCTTGCTAGGTTTTCAGTCATTGGTTCTTCAAGGTTTCAGAAACCCAATTCAAGGCTCTTACTAGTCGAATGAGAGGTCAATCATATCTGATCTGTTCGCAGCTGTGTCTGTAGTGGAAGAACTTTTTCTTTTTTAGTGCGCGCTTGGAGACAGGCTCTCGTGCGTCCTACAGTGCATGAGAGCACCCTCGTGCACTCTGGGATGCAGAGACTTGCCCGCCCACGGTACAACAGAGTGCAAGAGGTTAAATATACTTAAATCCAATACTCTGCCTGATCTTTGACTTGATAATTATGCTCAAAATTATTCTATCACTCCTGTTTCCTTCAGTCTGCTGGCCTCCACCCATTTTCAAACATCTGGTAGAATGGCTTCACCCAAGCTGCTCTGGCCACACCCATCGAGCTGCTGTAGGTTGTTTTTCATTCATCTTGTTGCTTTCATCCATGTTCACTTTATTCAACAAGTTGTTTCCTTCTTCAAGGTATCAGTCTTCAGAAACCTAGTTTGACATAACACCTCCCACTCAATCTTTCTGGTCGATGTACCAGGGAGATCATTGATTTAAAGTCAAACTTGATCTTTTAGGACGTCCATCAAACTTGAAAGGATCACTTGCTCTTCAGTGGGCAACAGAACAACCAGTCACTGGACATCCCTGTGAAGGACAGTAGCTTTTCCAAGACCCTGGAGCACCCTTTTCACAATGCATACAGCAACTTCTGCAGTACCATTCCTGTATGGAGAATTGGCTGGATGGATTTTCCATGCCCAAACGGTCCCATTCCTTGCAGCGGTCTCCTCCAAGGTAATCTTATTCTGACTATCCAGGAATCTGT
The DNA here is from genome assembly GCA_020510985.1 of Pholidichthys leucotaenia. NCBI lineage: Eukaryota > Metazoa > Chordata > Actinopteri > Cichliformes > Pholidichthyidae > Pholidichthys > Pholidichthys leucotaenia. Next base: position 163,060,329 of record CM035847.1, read on the forward strand.
ACAGTTCTTTCAGGACTGGTTTTGCTCCCACAAAGTTAGGACCTGGGTTTTACCAGATCTTTCTTCGATGCCCCCAGATTGCTGTAAACCTTTGGTAGGCCATCAGGAATGATTCAGTGGACATAGAATTTGCCAGTTCAGTGTGGATGGCTCTGCTGGCCATTGAGCAAAAAACAACACCCCAGACTTTGAGAGTCACTCTCCTTTTAACATCATCCTTCACCTGGTAGGGTCTAAAGAGGTTGACGGTGACAAACTCAAAGGGTGCTGCAGGTTCAGTCGTCTCAGGCAGCAGATCACCCATCACTTGTTGGCACTTTTTTTGCTTTAGCCTTCCTCCAGATCAGGAAGCTATCAACTACCTTTTGTACAATTCTCCTTCCTTTTATGACCCAGGCCTTTCTTCTCACCTTAAGCAGGGTTCAAGCCACTCCATCATGACTTTAACCATGAGACTCCCATGCTAACAATGTTGATACCCATGAATCACAAGGCAAAAGGGGGATGGTGGCATGGTCTTCCTTGAAAGCTCTGTACCCTTCCACCACAGACAAAAGCCCAGAGTCCTGTTCCTTATAGGCTACGAGCCTGTCTGTTGTAGTGCTTGGGAAATTGCGCCATCTTGAGCAGCAAGGAAAAGGTCTCACAGAGCATCTTCTCTTTTTCCTACTGAGATGATTTCGGTCAAAGGGACCACCTCCCAGTTTGGTCTGTTTAGAGTCCGGTTTGGTCCAAGACCCCTTTTTGCTGCCCTCCAAATTGAAGCAATGGTTTTAACAAGTCTGGTGAGGTCACTGAACAGCTTGACATCCTAAAGACTCTTGACTGTTGACCCTGCAGGTGGTCTCCGTTCAGTCTGAACATGATCTTGGCTTTGTGCCGGTTTCATTGCCTGGGCCCTCATCAATGCGGCAACAAAGGCTTTCTTCTGCAGACTGTTGATGCTCTCTCTGGCTGCAATTGCAATTTCTCTTGTGGATTTAATTGGTCTTTCACTCAAGGGCAGGCTAAAGAACTTTTCCCCATTTCGCCACCCTGAGTCTTCATCCAGATCTTTGGGACTGCCCTGTCTCGTGATTAGGTCAGCAATATTTTCAAGACCAGGGATCAACCACCAATCTTGGACTTGTGAGTTGCTTTGGATTTCTCCAGTCCGATTGGTGAAGAAAGTTTGATAGCCATAACTCTCTCTCTGAATCGCACCAAGGACCGTCTTGCTGTCAACAAAGTGGAGCCATCTTTCAACTTTGATTCGGCTATAAGATAAGATAAGATAAGATAAGTTAAGCCTTTATTAGTCCCACAATGGGGAAATTCCAGGATTGCAACAGCACAGGGATAGCAACACTCAGAGCAATAATTAAGAAGATATGAAAAATATAAATAAGAGCAGTGGATATACATACGTACACATACTGTAAATATATAAATATATATACAAAGTGCAGAACATTGTAGCAAGATGGAATAAACAGCATAACCGTCTACTTAGTTATCCTATATAGTATGAATATGTACCCATACATATTGTCACCCTCTGTAGCGACTGATATTGTCCTAGTTGTATACTGGAGGGGACCATTTGTGTAAGTCTGTTGTGTCTTTTGCATTCAATACTATTAGGTCGTCACATTTTTTTTGCTATCTCTGCGAGCAGCCCTGCTTAGGTTATACAGTCTGACAGCCATAGGCAGGAAGGACCTGCGACACCTCTCGGTTGCACACCTAGGATGATGTAGTCTACTGCTAAATGAGCTCCTCAGTGCGTTCAATATGTCCTGCATAGGGTGCGACTCTGACTCCAGTAGAGATGACAGTTTAGCCACCATCCTTCTCTCTCCTATCTCCTCCACTGGGTCAAGGTGTTGCCCCAGGACAGATCTAGCGTTCTTGATCAGTTTCTTCCTATCGGCTGTTGTAATGCCGTTGCCCCAGCAGACCACTCCAAAAGTGATGGCTGATGCCACCACCGTGTCGTAGAACGTCTTCAAGAGCACCCCTTGTACACCAAAAGACCTGAGCCTCCTCAGTAGGAACAGCCTGCGCTGTCCTTTCTTGTAGAGTGCATCGGTATTGTGTGACCAGTCTAGTTTATTGTTCAGATGAACACCCAGGTACTTGTAGGATGTCACCATCTCAGTGTCTGTTCCCTGTTTACTGGTGCTGTGAGGGGTTGTCCTTGCCTGCGGCAGTCCACCACCAGCTCCTTAGTTTTCCTCATGTTGATCTGGAGGCAGTTCCGATGGCACCAGTCCACAAAGTCCTGGATAAGTCCTCTGTACTCAGCTTCACCTCCGTTGGAGATGAGGCCAACGATTGCACAGTCGTCAGAGAACTTCTGTAGATGGCAGTGTGTTGTATTGTGTGAGAAGTCCGCAGTATAAAAGGTGAACAGGAAGGGAGCCAAAACCGTTCCCTGGGGGGCCCCCGTGCTACGGATGATCGTGTCAGACACACAATCTTGGGTTCTCCCAAACTGTGGCCGGTTAGTGAGGTAGTCCAGGATCCAAGATGACAGGTGCTGGTCCACCCCTGCGCACAGCAGCTTGTCCTTCAGGATCATCGGTTGATGGTGTTGAAAGCACTGGAGAAGTCAAAGAACATGATCCTCACCGCATTCCCTGGGCTGCACGGTGGCGCAGTGGTTAGCACTGCGGCAGCACAGTTTACCCTCGGCTGGGGGATCGCAGGGATCATGAGATCGTGGGTTCGATCCCTGCCCCCGGCCAACAGTGATCTGTGTGGAGTTTGCATGTTCTCCCCGTATTGCATGGGTTTACTCCGGGATTTCTCCGGTTTCCTTCCGCATGCCAAAAACATGCAGGTTAGGGATACGGGGCGCTTGCGCATGCAGCGACCGGCAGTTGGTGGCTTGTCACCAGACTGCAAAACAAATCTACCTACGGGTACAAAATAAGTACTAACTAACAAACTAACTAACCTGCACTTATATAGCGCTTTTCTAGTCACAAAGACCACTCAAAGCGCTTTCATTAATACTAACCCTCTATTCTAAGGGCCTATAGGAAACAGATATCTAGGGACAATTTAGAACAGCCAATTAACCTAACATGCATGTTTTTGGCATGTGGGAGGAAACCGGAGAAATCCCGGAGTAAACCCACGCAACACGGGGAGAACATGCAAACTCCACACAGATCACTGTTGGTCGGGGGCTGGGATCGAACCCACGATCCCACGATCCCCACAATCCCCCGGCCAAGGGTAAACTGTGCTGCCGCAGTGCTAACCACTGCGCCACCGTGCAGCCCAAAAGTACAAAGTACAAAAGTACAAAAGTACAAAAAAAAAAAAAATCCCGGGCTTCTCCAGGTGGGACAGGAAACGGTGAAGGCGGAAGATCACTGCATCCTCCACCCCAATGCCATGCTGGAAGGTGAACTGGAGTGGATCCATCGCTGGTCCCACCAGGGGGCGGAGGTGAGCAAGGAGCAGTCTCTCCAGGGTCTTCATCATGTGAGACGTCAGGGCCACTGGTCTGTAGCTGTTCAGATCTTTGGGGTGGGAAGTCTTTGGTACAGGTACCACACAAGATGTTTCCACAACTGTGGTACCCTCCCCAGCTTCAGGCTCAAGTTGAAGATGTGCTCCACAATCCCACACAGCTGGTCTGCACAGGACTTGAGGAGCTTTGCGCTGATGCCGTCCGGTCCCGACGCCTTCCTCGCCTTGATCTTCCTCAACTCCGTCCTCACCTGGGTCTTAGTGAGGGTCAGGTTGGGGGGCTGTGTGCTAGGAGTGGGCGAATGTTGGTGGAGTGGGGTGTGGACAGCAGGTCTTGATGACTTTAGAGGCAGCAGAGGTTGTTGTGCAGTCGGGGGGGGGGATTGGTCAAACCTATTAAAAAACAGGTTCACATTGTCCGCCCACTCCCTGCCCCCCGTGGCCTGGGGGGAGGTATTCTGGAGCCCAGAGATGGTTTTAAGGTTTCTCCAGACCCCGCCGATGTCGCTCTGTTGCAGCTTGTCCTTCATCTTCTTCCTGAAGCTGTTCTTGCCTTCTCTGATCTTCCTCCTCAGCTCCCTCTGTATGGACTTCAGCATCTCCCTGTTCCCCGACCTGAAGATCCTCTTCTTCTCTCTCAGAAGTGTTTTTATCTCAGGGTTGATCCAGGGTTTGTTGTTCGAGCAACACCGTATGGTCTTGGTGTGTACAGTGTTGTCCACACAGAAGCCAATGTAGTCCGTGATGGTGTGAGTGAGGCCATCGATGTCCTCACCATGTGGATCGCAGAGCTGCTCCCAAGCAGTGATTTCAAAACAGTCCTTTAGTGTGTCCATTGCCTCCTCAGACCATAACTTCATCGTGCACATGACCGGAGGTTGTCTGTGTACTAGGGGTTTGTACACCCCTAGTACACAGACAACTGTAACAGACAACAAGATGAACCAAGTTGTGATCCGATCTCCCGAGTGGGGCGAGTGGTGATGAGGTGTAGGCCTCCTTAGTATTTGCATAAAATAAGTCCAGTGTCTTATTGTCTCTAGTGTGGCATGTGACATACTGGGTGAGCGTGGGTAGAATTGGGCACAGTGAAATATGGTTGAAATCACCTGAGATGAGGCGAAGAGCATCTGGGTGTTCTGTCTGCAGCCTGCCAGTTACTGAGTGGATGACGTCACGCGCTGTCCCAGCGTTTCTCCATCGGATTTGCATAAATAACAATGCAGATCACGTGTGAGTATTCCCTCGGGAGATATGTAGGCCACATGCTAACAGCTAGCAACTCGATGTCTTTGCTACAGTGCTGTTCCTTAACCGTGATATGTCCCGGTCTGCACCAGTTGTTATTGACATACATTATCACTCCTCCGCCCCTTGTCTTCCCACTGTCTGGTGTCCGTTCTGCCCGTATTGCATGGAAACCCTCCAGTTCGATGTTAGCATCTGTTGCTAGTTCTGTTAACCACGTCTCGGTATACAACATCAAACTACTCTCTCTGTAGACGCTCTCGTAGCGGGAGATATCCGCTAGCTCAACAGTCTTACTGAGTAGCGATCGAACATTCCCCATAATAACGGATGGGAGGACGGGTCTGTACCTTATATTCCTTGCCCGCTGTTTTACTCCAGCTCGACATCGACATTTCGGTCTTATTTCTCCCGGTATGTCGAGTTTTTGCATTAGCATCGTGGGCCGGTTAAGTGCTAACAGCTGGTCTCTATTGTACTGCCTAACAGTGGCTCTGTCCACTGGCTCAGGAGATGTTTGGGCGATCTACGTGTTTGGATGGAATAAAGGTGACGCTGGATCAGAAAGACTGGCAAGAGAGCCAGATAGTAAATAGAAATAGGCAGAAATTGATCCTCTGTACATCTCAAAGTACCTTTTCAGTCTGTAAGCAAACACTGCTCCACACACCTCGACTTTCACGGCATCAACTTTCTGATACAAGGGAGTCAGTTTATCTTTGGACTCCACTAGCTTTTTTTTTTTTTTTTTTTTTTTTTTTTTCGCTAGGTGGTGCATGATCATGCAGTGGCCTCCCTTCTGTCTTCATGTTTTGTGCCATTTAGTGTTGCTTAAATTACACCTAAGTGTATATTCATGTGTTTAATGTCTGTATACAATGCTGCGCACAAGCTACAGTCACCACAGCCATCTGGAGATAAGGAAAATGACCAAACATTACATCCTGGATCAGAGCATTACAGAGGAACTCTGTGGTCTAGATCTCCTCCACCGGACCTCCACACCCCCGAACTCAATTGCTGTGTCTCATCCCAAATAGAGATGCTGTAGACGGTGTGTGTGGCGACATCAGAGAGGTAAACATAGAGGTATCTGAACAAAGCTATCCACTAGCTCACACAAACTCCCGATTCCTTCCCTCATTCTGGCCAGTGTAGGCTCACTAGACAACAAAATAGACCACATACATCTCCTGAGAACTATGCAACGTGACGCGCGAAACTGCTATGTTTTTATCTTCACAGAAACATGGTTAAATGATAATATACTGGATGCTGCCATTCAGTTAGCAGGGTCAACATACTACGGTAGTGATGGAGTGTTCATGGAAGGAGGGAAAACTCAAGGCAGAGGGGTTTGTGTATACATCAGTGATGCTTAGTGGTGTGATGCAACTGTTGCGCATAAACACTGTTCTCCATTGGTGGAGTTTATGATCATCAAGTGCTGACCCTTTTACATCCCAAGAGAATTTTCATCTGTCCTACTAGTTGTGGTGTATGCCCAATCCACTGCCATCAGCAAGAGGAGTAAAGCACTAAAATAACTCTATCAGGCCACAAATGGCACATCCAAATGGATTCCTTATCACAGCAGGAGACTTAAACCAGGCAGATTTAAAGGCCCTCCTATCAAATTTACACCAACATGTAGACTTTCCAACAAGAGGAGACGATTTGCTGGAACTGGTGTACACAACTCATAAGAAAGCATACAGAGCCTCCCCCCTTCCCCACCTGGGTCTCTCTGATCACATCACCATCTTGTTAAGACCGGCATACAAACTCAGAGTGAAAACAATCAGACCAACAAAAACGCAGGTACGTGTGTGGCAAGAGGGGGCCTCTAATGCTCTAAAAGACTGCTTCAGCACTACAGACTAGGACATTTTCAAGCACGCAGCCACTCACAATGGACACACAAACCTAGAGAAGTACACTGAGGTTGTTGTAGCATACATAGCTAAATGCATTGATGATGCCAGTCACTGCAAAACCATCACTATTCATGCAAACCAAAAGCCATGGATGACAGCAGAGGTCCACAGGCTCCTCAGGGCTCGGGAAACAGCCTTCAGGGCTGGTGACACTGCAGGACTAACAACAGCTAGGGCCAACCTTTCCCATGGCATCAAGGAGGCAAAATGACAATACAGCAAGAAAATATCTGGCCACTTCAGCAACATCAAAGATGCACCTTCCCTCTGGCATGGCATACAGACCCTCACCATCTACAAAGCTCCACCTCAGACCTGTGCGAGTGACATCACTGTGCGAGTGACATCACACTGCTTAACAACCTAAATGACTTCTTTGTCCGCTTTGAAGCACAAAACAGCACATTAGCTTGGAAGACCACTCCTCCATACGAGCAGGCCATAAGTCTGGATCTGGCTCGCGTGAAGAGGAACCTCCGCAGGATCAACCTACGCAAGGCAGCTGGACCAGACAACATACTGGGTCACGTCCTGAAGGACTGTGCAGAGGAGCTCAAGAATGTCCTAGCAAACATTTTCAACATCTCCCTGAGTCAAGCTGTTGTCCCCACATGTTTCAAAACTGCCACCTTAACACTACTCCCAAAGAAGTCCATCCCATCCAGCTACAACGATTACTGGCCCGTAGCACTCACCCCCAATGAAGTGCTTAGAGCGGCTGGTCATGCAGAACATCAAGTCTATCCTCCCTCCCTCCCACGACCCATCGCAGTTTGCATACAGGTCAAAGAGATACACAGAAGATGCCATCACTGCTGCTCTCCATCCAGCTCTAACCCCCCTGTATTCAAAGAACTTCTACATGCGGATGCTGTTCTTGGACTTCAGTTCAGCATTCAACACAATCATTCCCCAGCACCTAATACAAAAACTCAGACACTTGGGACTCAAAACCTCTTTCTGTAACTGGGTGCTGAACTTTCTCACAGGGAGGCCACAGAATGTGCGGGTTGGCAGCAACATATCCAAGACCATCACACTGAGCACAGGGGCCCCACAAGGGTGTGTGGTCAGCCTGCTGCTCTTCATCCTGCTGACCCATGACTGTGTACCAGCCTACAAAACCAACCACATCATCAAGTTTGTGGATGACACAACGGCGGTGGGCCTCATCACCAACAATGAGGAAGCCAACGTACAGAAATGAGGTGAGCCAACTGGTCCAGTTGTGTAAAGACAATAACCTCTTCCTGAACATCGGAAAAACCAAGGAGATTGTGGTTGACTTCAGGAGTGGACACACACAGCATCCCCCTCTGATCATTGATGGAGCAGCTGCGGAGAGGGTGAGCTGCACCATGTTGCTGAGGGTACACATCTCTGAGGACCTCTCCTGGTCCAACAGCACCACATCACTGGCCAAGAAGTCTGTCATTGCAATACTGATCATGTGCAGTCCTATCTGTCACTGTCTGCACCTACACTACCACACTGAATTTGCTACTACGAGTATTACTACTCTACTTTTCTGTATATAGGATTGCTGTGTTTCATCGTTTATTGTTTATCTTTATTTGCACTATGGGAGGTCTGGGTCTATCTTTTGTTGCTATTTGCACTACTAGTATAGTACATACCTGTGCATACCCGTCCATGCCCGTAGAAACCAAGTATAAGCAAGTATTTCTGCATGCCCATTGCTGATGGGTATCCTCCTGTCTCAGACGGCTGTGTTGTTCACAGTCATGCCTGTGGCGTCCTGGTGGAACCTGAGGTGTTTCATGTTAACGGCATCCTTTCTAACGTGCATCAGTTCTCCTCCTTCTATTGCTCTCCATCTGGTGGGTCTTCTTCTTCTTCGTACAGACCACTGGTTGAGGGATAAGTGCGTCGTAATTGCAGTTCATGGGCACAATCCTGAAAATAGATCTGAGCAAAAAGTGGCTTTTGACCCTGTTCAGGAAGGCCCGTCCATGCCTGTAGAAACCAAGAAACTGGAGCACCTGGAGAAAATCAGCACTTTGCTAGGCATTTTACACATTTGTAGTGTAGACTGGCATTCTTCAAGGTTACACATTTGCCGTCATATAGGCATATAGTGGTCCTATGATGCCTGAGTTCATAGGACATCCTTTGATGATGAGGCAGAGATCATGGGTCATCCTCTGATGTCCTATAAACGTGCTTTAATATCTGTCGTACCCTATGCTGGTGAAGGCTGTCCTCCTGTCTCAGACGGGCGCGATGTACTACTGGAACCTCAGGTGTTTCATCTTCATGGCATCTTTTCTGACATGCAGCAGTTGTCTTCATTCTATTGCTCTGCATCTGGTGGTTCTTCTTCTTCTTCTTCTTCTTCTTCTTCTTCTTCTTCTTCTTCTTCTTCTTCTTCTTCTTCTTCTTCTTCTTCTTCTTCTTCTTCTTCTTCTTCTTCTTCTTCTTCTTCGTTGAGACCACTGGTTGAGGGATAGGTGTGTCGTAATTCCAGTTCATTGACAGGATCATGAAAATAGATCTGAGCAAAAAGAGGCTTTCCGGCATGGACTCACTGTATATGACATCATAAAGACATGAAGGCAGCCTTGATGTTTATGACATCATAAAGACATGTTGCCTGATGTCACTGTATATGACATCATAGGATTCATAGGATGTCCTATGATGTACTATAAATGCACTTTAAAGACATGAAGGCAGCCTTGATGTATATGACATCATGTTGCCTGATGTCACCGTATATGACATCATAAAGACATGAAGGCAGGCTTGATGTATATGACATCATAAAGACACATTTGTCTATGTGCCGTTGGCGTGATGTACTGTATATGACATCATTAAGACACATTTGTCTATGTGCTGTCATATAGGCATCGCGAATCATCCTATGATGCCTGAGTTCATAGGAGGCCCTATGATGATTAGGCAGAGATCATAGGCCGTTCTATGATGTCCTATAAACGTGACAGACAAACACACACAGAGCTTTCTTGCTTTTATAGAGTGAAGTCTATTGACGCCGCTGAGGACACAGTCCAAAGACAGATAATTTTTTTCACACATAGGGAGTTGTTCAGAACTCCTTATAAGAACTCCTGATACAAAGATATGCAATGGTTATGTTTACATGGACAAAAGTAATCGGATTAAAAGCTTGATCGGAATAAAAATGCTTCATGTAAACACGCCAATCTGAATATTCTAACCCGATCATGCTCATTCAGATCAAAATTTCATTCCGATTTAGAGGGGTGGGTTATGTGAATTGTTAATCCGAATGGTGCGCATGAAAACACTTATTCCGAAAGTAGGGCAGAAAATATGTTTACTGTGTATGTCTGTACACCAGCCGCACGTCGACGTGACGTATTTCCACCTTAGCAGCAGCTAGCGGAAAACATAGCGGGAGTAAAACAAAACTGGTCTGTATCATCCTGCTGTCTCTCTCTGTTCATCATATGCAAAAGTATGCACTTGTAGCTTCATTACGGAGACCAGCAGAAGCAAAAGTACAGTCTGAATAACAAAATACTGGTCAATTTCGACATGAAGCGGGGCTTGGTAACACCGGAAGTTGCTTCTTCTTCTACTATTTTCGGAATGTCGAAATGCCGACGTGCGCATGTCAAAATGATTTATTCCATTCAAACGTTTAACACATGGAAATGCACGTCCTAATCGGATCAGCTTTTTCAGGATCCATGTAAACAGTAGATAGATAGATAGATAGATAGATAGATAGATAGATAGATAGATAGATAGATAGATACTTTATTTTGAACAAAAAAGTATAACAAAAACAAAACAAATGACAAATGCAATAAAGTAACAGTATACAGTGTTCGAAAGGGAGAAGGAAGAAGTGAACACTTATTAATTCCATCTCCTCTTTTCCATAAATACATTCATGTGAATTATATACAAAGTACCACATTTAAGACCCCAAGTGGGCTGCACTACCGTGGGCTGCACGGTGGCGCAGTGGTTTAGCACTGTGGCAGCACAGTTTTACCCTCGGCCGGGGGATCGCGGAGATCATGAGATCGTGGGTTCGATCCCAGCCCCCGACCAACAGTGAGCTATGTGGAGTTTGTATGTTCTCCCCGTGTTGCGCGGGTTTACTCCGGGATTTCTCCGGTTTCCTCCCGCACACCAAAAACATGTAGGTTTAGGGCGCTCGCGCACGCAGCGACCAGCAGCCAGTGGCTTGTCACCAGACTGCAAACCAAGTCTACCTACGGGTACAAATAAGTAACAAAAAAAAAAAAAAAGTAAACAATTAACTGTATTTTGTACGTATCAACATTAACACCCATCCATCCTAGCATACATTGATGTCCATACATCAAAACCAGCCTCAAACAACACAGATATACACAGTGCTGTCCCACCCACCATTCCATAGTGTCCCATAGTGTCCCAAAGTGAGCATAGTGAATAGTACATATAAATACTACCCTTCTAACATATATCCTTTCAGCAAATAATGTTTGTACCTCTTTTTGAATTGATTTCTGTTTGTACATAGTTTCAGTTCCGGCTCCAGACTGTTCCACAAATCCACCCCACAGACAGATATGCACATACTTTTCTTGGTTGTCCGTATCTTGGGTTTTGTAAAGTTTAAGTCTCTTCTCAAATTATGATCATTGTCTCTTTTTTTAAATATTTTTTGTATATTAGTTGGGAGTTGATTATTAATTGCCCTGTACATGACTTGTGCTGTCCTAAATTTAACTAAATCGATGAACTTTATGACATGTGACTTTAAAAACAACAAATTGGTATGGTCTCTATATCCTACATTATTTATTATCCTTATAGCTCTTTTTTGTAATGTGCATATTGACTGTAGGTTGGTCTTGTAGGTGTTTCCCCAGACTTCCACACAGTAGTTAAGATAAGGTAGAAACAGTGAATTGTACAGTAAGACCAATGATTTATAGTCCAACATGTGTCTTGTCTTCCCCAGTATGCCTATACATTTTGCCAACTTGGCCCGGTTGTGATTGATGTGAGGTTTCCAGCAGATTTTATTGTCTAGCGTCACCCCCAGAAACTTATTTTCCTGTACTGTTTCTATTCTGGTATCATCTATCGTTACCATTATTTAATGATTTATTTTATAATTTCCAAACAACATAATCTTTGGGTTTTTTTTTAGATTTAGAGATAATTTATTTTTGTTGAACCACTGCGTTAACTTTTTCATTTCAGTTGTGACCACCTCTAAAACCTGCTGCAAATTCTCACCAGTGCAAAGGATATTTGTGTCATCCGCAAACAAAATAAATTTCAGAATTTTTGATACTTGGCATATGTCATTTATATACAAAATAAAGAGTTTGGGTCCCAAAACTGACCCCTGGCGCACACCGCAAGTGATGTCCATGAAGGGTGATTTGTGCTCACCAATTTGTACAAATTGTTGCCTGCTACTTAAATAACTTTCCACCCAACTCAGTCCGACCCCTCTTATCCCATACCTTTCCAGTTTCCTTAGTAGTATTCTGTGGTCAAGGGTGTCAAAAGCTTTCTTTAAATCTATAAATACTCCTACAGCAAACTTTTTTTTTAGCTATACAACTAGTAATTTCTTCTATAAGTTCGATCAGTGCCAAAGATGTAGATTTATCTGCTCTAAAACCATACTGGCTGTCTGTAAGGAGGTTGTGTTTTTCAATGAAATCATCCAGTCTCTTAGTGAAGATTTTTTAAAGTATTTTGGAGAATTGTGAGAGTAAAGAGACTGGCCTGTAATTTGTGAAACCATGACTGTCTCCTGTTTTGTATAGAGGTATTACTTTTGCTATTTTCATTTTGTTTGGAAATTTACCAGTTTGAAATGACAGGTTACAGATGTGGATGAGTGGCTTAACAATTCCTTCAATTACTTTTTTCACTATTGTCATGTCAATTTAATTCCAGTCCGTTGATTTTTTGTTCTTAAATTTACTCACAGTCTCAATAATTTCCTTTTCAGTAACTGCACCCAAAAAGATTGTGTTTGGATTTCTATCTTCTATTTCATTTACAGAACCACTGTTGTCTGTTTCTGTTGTCACTATTGATTTTGCTAATTCAGGACCAACGTTTACAAAAAATTTATTGAAACCACTGACCACATCCTCCATATTATTTATCAAACTGCCATTTTCAATAAAATATTCTGGAAAATTAGCATTCTTAGGTCGATTACTAATAATCCCATTGAGTACTTGCCAAATTCCTCTTAAGTTATTTTTTATTGTCGTCTAATATTCTGTTGTAATATTCTTTCTTACAGGTCCTCATTATATTAGTAAGCTTATTTTTATATCTTTTATATTTGATCTCAGCCTCCACCATTCTGCACTTAATGAATTGTTTATATAATGTATTCTTCTTTTTACATGCATTTATTAACCCCTTGGTGACCCAAGGAATATTTTTCTTTTGTTGTCTGTCACTGTATTGTTTTATAGGACAGTTTTTTTTATTTTACAATGATTGAAATATTTGTAAAAATTTATCATATGCTTTATTTATATCATTTTCATCATAAACTATCTTCCAATCTTGTATTAATAATTCTTTTGTCAGTAAATACATAGATTCTTCGGTTCTTATTCTTTTATATTTAATATTTTTGGTATACTTTTTCTTCCTATAATCACATTGATAGACAACAAAAATCGGCAGGTGGTCACTGATATCATTCAAAAAAAGCCCACTCCTGATATTATTTTCCATAATGTTTGTGAATATGTTATCTATTAGTGTGGCACTGTGTGACGTGATTCTGCTAGGTCCGGTAATTGTTGGATGTAAGCCCATACTGTACATTGTGTTGATAAATTCTTCTGTCAAACTACGTTGTTTTGAATTCATCAGATCTATATTGAAATCCCCACAGATGAACATAACTTAATGAGTTAGTTTTGCATACATTTTTTCCATCCAGTCCTTAAATAAGTCAATGTTTGATCCAGGTGTTCTATATACACAGCTCACTACTATATTCTTCACATTGTCCAGACAGATTTCTATTGTAATACATTCAAATATGTCACGCTGCGCCGCTCATCAGCGGCGCCACCTGCTCGCACACCTGTTCATCATCAGCGGTGAGGGATATAAGCCGCCTCGCCCTGAGCTTCGGCCTGAAGCCGTCAGACTTCATTCCCCTTCAACGTGAAGCTACCTACTCTTCAGCACGACGCTGTGTGGTAAGAAGTCCTTACCTCATCTTTTCCAGTCTGCTCCCCTGTGCACAGGTGGATTCCTCGGCGGCGGTCAATCCCGTTCCCTCGTCGTTCCTCGCTGCTGCACCAAGCCCTGCAGGTGGCTGTCTCTCGGGTTCCGTCCTTGTTGTGCCAGTCATCTGTTCCTAGCAAGTAAGCTTCTCCCTCGCCTATTCTCCTCCTGTGTTGGTGTGTGCCCATCACCCTGCGTCTCTGTGTTCTCTCCCATAGGGTTGCGGGCTGTACGGTCTCCTGCCTCTGTGCCTGAAGCAGACGCCGCCACCAACACATTAACATTTCGCAGACACTCATCCATTCACCCCTGTTGCCAATAAACTATTTGAACTACTTTGAGCCTGTGTGTGTGCGTCTCCTGAGCCGAACGTTATGTCAAAATAAATCATACACAGTTACTGACAGATTTTCAACAGCCTTGTATTTCAAGCTCTTGTCAACATAAATTGCAACTCCTCCTTGTCACGCCGCGCCGTTCATCAGCGGCGCCACCTGCTCACACACCTGATCCTCATCAGCGGCGAAGGATAAAAGCCGCCTCGCCCGGAGGCTCGGCCTGAAGCCGTCAGACTTCGTTCCCTCACCGCCGTGAGCATTCCTTTCTTCAGCATCGCTATTCTGGGTAAGAACCCTTACCTCCTTTTCCAGTCTGCTCCCCTGTGCACAGGTGGATTTCCCGGCGGCGGACGTCTCCATTCCATCGCCCATCCTTCGCTGCTGCACGGAGCTCTCCAGGTGGCTGTCTCCCGGGCTACGTTCCCCTTGCTGTGCCAGCTATCCTGACAACTCAAGTAAGATCTTCTCTTGCCATAATTCATCCTGTGTTGGTGTATGCCCGTCACCCTCTACCTGTGCTCTCTCCATAGGGTTGCTCGGCCGAACGGTCATCTGCCTCTGTGCCTGAAGCAGACGCCACCACCAACACATCTGCATCCCGCAGACACACACTCATTCACCCCTGCTGTTAATAAACTATTTGAACTACTCTAAGCCTGTGTGTGCGTGTCTCCTGAGCCGTGCGTTATGTCAGTACGGCTTCAGCAGAGCGGCTCGGCGGACGGCGGGCTCGCACACCGGCTTACCACTCTCGAGGCTAGAGTGGATCAAGTTCCTTATCAACAGCAGGTTATCCTGAATCAATTGATAACTATCACTGGCCGATTGGACCGCCTGGACCCCCAGCAGCCGTTCCCCCCGGCTCCTCAGGGTGGCGCAGCTCCTGCTGTTCCGGTGGCCGTCCAGCCAGCTCCAGTGGCACTGGCCCGACTCACACCAATTCCGACCCCCGCCCGCTTTAGCGGAAAGCTCGGCGGAGCGCGGGGGTTTGTGATGCAGTGCGAGTCCGTGTTTGACCGTGTGCCCGGAGACTTTCCCTCAGATCACAGCCGGATCGGCTACATAGGGAACCTCCTGGAGGGGCGTGCTTTAACTTGGGCCTACGCTATTATGGCGAGACCCAGTTATGCCACCCTCACCTATGCCGAGTTCGTGAGGCGCTTCCTGGAGGTGTTTGATCACTCCCGTTCCGAGGCGGTCCAGGTCGATCGGCTTCTCGCTCTCCAGCAGGGAAGCCGGTCGGCCGCGGATTATGCCATCGAATACCGGGTAGCGGCGGAGGAACTGGGCTGGGAGGAGCGCTCCCTCTGCGGCCTGTTTCTCCGCAGCCTCAATAGTGATCTGAGGGATGAACTGGCTGGACGGGATATCCCCGGAACGTTAGCGGAGCTAACCTCATTAGCAATCAGCTTGGACAACAGGCTGCGCGAGCGCTCCTCAGGACGGAAGCCGTCTGCTTCTCGCCCTCGAGGAGTTCCGCTACGCCTGCCCCAAGCTCGCCCCCTGGCGACGCCGCCACCATCGTGCCCCGAGGAGTCGGAGCCGATGGTGACAGGCTGGGCAAAGCTCTCCTTGGCAGAGAGACAGCGCCGCCGTGAGTTGGGTCTCTGCATGTATTGCGGAGACAATCAACACACGGTAGAGCTTTGCCCACAAAAGCCAAACGGTGGGGTCCGCGAGTCACTGTAGGGGGCCTCGCGGACGTCAATCGGCAAAGTCCCCTCACTCAATTAAAGCTGCCCATCCGTTTTTGCCACAATTCCATTGGGCACCTCACCCACGCACTGGTGGATTCGGGCGCAGAGGGCAGCTTCATTTCACAAGGCCTGGCAACCCGATTGGGCATCCGCTGTCAGGCGCTCAAACACCCCATCTCCCTGGTCCATCTCTCCCGTGTCTCCCTTGGGAGAGTTACCCATCAAACCATTCCTGTCCCAGTCATCATCTCAGGGAACCACCGGGAGGAAATGGTTTTCTACGTCCTGCCCAACTCTGTGTCGCCCGTCATCCTGGGGTATCCCTGGCTACGCCTCCACAATCCTGTCCTGGACTGGAGGTCAGCTGGGGTGTCGGCGTGGAGTACCTTCTGCATGGGCACCTGCCTTCAGTCCGCTGCCTGCTCCCCATCCGCGGCTCCTCCTGTGGCGGATACAGCACCCCCGGACCTGTCACTGGTGCCCCCAGATTTTCACGACCTGGGTATGGTATTCAGCAAGTCAAAAGCTATGTCTCTTCCCCCGCATCGACCATATGACTGTGCCATCAATCTCCGCCAGGGGGCCCCCCTGCCATCTGGTCGGCTCTACAGCCTGTCGGCGCCGGAGAAGGAGACTATGAATACGTACCTGAAGGAATCACTGAGCGCTGGGATTATCCGCCCATCGTCATCACCCGTGGGGGCGGGGTTTTTCTTTGTAGGGAAGAAGGACGGTTCCCTCCGTCCCTGTATTGACTACCGAGCACTTAATGACATCACTGAGAGGGACCGTTACACCCTGCCCCTCATGGACACTGCCTTCCACTCCCTCCAGGGGGCGACCTGGTTTACCAAGCTGGACCTCCGCAGCGCTTACCACCTCGTCCGGATCCGGGAGGGAGATGAATGGAAAACAGCCTTCCGTACCCCGAACGGCCACTTTGAGTATCTCGTCATGCCGTTCGGGCTGACCAACGCTCCTGCCGTCTTTCAGCGCCTCATCAATGACGTCCTCCGGGATTTCATCGGCCTCTTCGTGTTCGTCTACCTGGACGACATTCTGATCTTCTCTCAGTCCAGAGACGAGCACCGGATCCATGTGAGGCGGGTCCTTCAAAGACTGCTGGAGAATCGTTTCTACGTGAAGGCTGAGAAGTGCGAGTTTTACGCTAGGACCACATCCTTCCTGGGATTCATCATCGCCCAAGACCAGGTGCTCCCGGACCCAGAGAAGGTGAAGGCGGTGGTGGAGTGGCCTACTCCCGCATCTCGGAAGCAGGTGCAACAGTTTGTTGGCTTCGCCAATTTTTACCGCCGTTTTGTCCCGAATTTCAGCTGGATCGTCGGACCACTGACCCGCCTCACGTCCCCGAAGGTCCCGTTCCGGTGGACCGAAGAGGTCGATGCTGCCTTTAAGGCACTGAAGGCGGAGTTCTCCTCCCCCCGGGTCCTTCGCCAGGTCAACCCCGCGCTGCAGTGCATTGTGGAGGTGGACGCATCGGACACGGGAGTGGGAGCAGTGTTATCCCAGCAATCACCGGACGATGGCGCCAAGCGACCGTGCGCCTTCTTCTCCCGGCGCCTGTCCCCGGCGGAGAGGAACTATGATGTGGGGGACAGAGAGCTCCTGGCCATTAAACTCGCCCTACAGGAGTGGTGCCACTGGTTAGAGGGGGCGGACCTGCCGTTTGTGGTCTTGACGGACCATAAGAATTTAGAGTATCTACGATCTGCCAAGCGCCTGAATGCCCGCCAGGCGCGCTGGTCTCTGTTCTTCGCCAGGTTCCGGTTCTCTATCACCTTCAGGCCAGGCTCCAAGAACGGCCTGCCTGACGCCCTCTCTAGACAGTTCACCCCCGCAGGGGCTGAGGAGACGCCCCACACTATCCTGCCCAGGTCGTGCGTCGTGGGAGCTATCTCTTGGGACATTGTGGACAAGATCCGGAAGGCACAGGAGGTGGAACCTGATCCTGGCGGCGGACCGGAGGGAAGACTGTTCGTTCCGTCTGCGGTCCGAGGAGAGGTCATCCACTGGCTCCACACCTCCCGGCTCACCTGTCATCCCGGCACCTCTCGGATGATCAGCCTCCTCCAACGGTCCTTTTGGTGGCCGGGCCTGCGGAGGGATGCAGCCCGCTACGCCCGGGCTTGTCCAATTTGTGCCACCAGCAAGTCGGGAAACGCCCCTCCAGCGGGTCTGCTCCAGCCTCTGCCCGTCCCTGGCAGGCCATGGTCGCACATCGCACTGGATTTCGTCACCGGGCTCCCTGCTTCCAACTCATTCGACACCATCCTGACCGTCGTGGACCGTTTCTCCAAGGCGGCACACTTCATCCCCCTGCGAGGTCTCCCTACCGCCCTGGAGACGGCGGGCTTCCTCGTCCAACACGTGGTCAGGCTGCATGGGATCCCGGTGGACGTGGTCTCGGACCGGGGCCCCCAATTTTCATCCGAGGTTTGGAAATCCTTTTGCAACGCCATCGGAGCCAAGGTGAGCCTCTCCTCCGGCCATCACCCCCAGTCTAACGGGCAGTGTGAGAGGACCAATCAGGAGCTGGAGGCTGCGCTCCGCTGTGTTGCAAGATCCAAGCCGACATCATGGAGCAACCATCTCGCCTGGGTGGAGTACGCCCACAACACCGCCCGCTCTTCTGCAATGGGGATGTCCCCCTTCAAGGCGTCCCTGGGTTACGACCCCCCGCTGCTTCCAGCGCAGGAGAGCGAGGTAACTGTTCCGTCAGTTAGGGCGCACGTGAGGCAGTTCCGCTCCACCTGGGCCGCCGCGCGTCATGCGCTTTTACGCACAGCGGAGCGCAACAAGACCGTGGCGGACCGACGTAGAAGACCTGCCCCGGCGTACAGAGTTGGGCAACTTGTCTACGTTTCCACCCAGGACGTCACCCTAAAAGGCGAGAGGAGAAAGCTGGCACAGCGCTTCATGGGTCCCTTCCCCATCACCCGGATCATCAACCCGGTGGCTGTGCGCGTGGCTATTCCCCCCTCCCTCCGCATCCATCCCACCTTCCACGTATCAAAGGTGAAGCTGGCAGTCACCGACCCCCTTTGCCCTCCTCCTGCAGCGCAACCCGCGCCCCGGATGATTGGTGGCCACCCGGCCTGGTCCGTCTCCTCCATCCTGGACTCCCGGCACCGGGGTCGTGGGTTGCAATACTTGGTGGACTGGGAGGGCTATGGGCCCGAGCATCGACAATGGGTGCCCCCGTCGTTTGTGTTGGACCCATCGCTCATCGCGGACTTCCACCGAGCGCACCCGGATAAGCCATCGCCAGGAGGCGCTGCTAGAGGGGGGAGTACTGTCACGCCGCGCCGTTCATCAGCGGCGCCACCTGCTCACACACCTGATCCTCATCAGCGGCGAAGGATAAAAGCCGCCTCGCCCGGAGGCTCGGCCTGAAGCCGTCAGACTTCGTTCCCTCACCGCCGTGAGCATTCCTTTCTTCAGCATCGCTATTCTGGGTAAGAACCCTTACCTCCTTTTCCAGTCTGCTCCCCTGTGCACAGGTGGATTTCCCGGCGGCGGACGTCTCCATTCCATCGCCCATCCTTCGCTGCTGCACGGAGCTCTCCAGGTGGCTGTCTCCCGGGCTACGTTCCCCTTGCTGTGCCAGCTATCCTGACAACTCAAGTAAGATCTTCTCTTGCCATAATTCATCCTGTGTTGGTGTATGCCCGTCACCCTCTCCCTGTGCTCTCTCCATAGGGTTGCTCGGCCGAACGGTCATCTGCCTCTGTGCCTGAAGCAGACGCCACCACCAACACATCTGCATCCCGCAGACACACATTCATTCACCCCTGCTGTTAATAAACTATTTGAACTACTCTAAGCCTGTGTGTGCGTGTCTCCTGAGCCGTGTGTTATGTCACTCCTCCTTTTTTCACTTTTCTATTTATATAATTTAATTCATAGCCATCCATGGTAAAATCCACTCCTTTCTCTTCACTGAGCCACGTCTCTGATATTGCCACAATATTGAATGGCTCTTTAAACTGATGTAAATAATCTTTAATGTTATTAAAGTTGGCATAGAAACTTCTGCTGTTGAAGTGGATCATAGAAATATTGAAATCAGATGTGACCATTGTGTTAAACTGTTCATCCGTGTAGTAACTACAGTTATTATTGATGGAGCTAAATAAATTATTATCAGGGTCTATGTTATATTCTACATCCTGTGGGTTGTGATCTGTATATTCAAAAACTTTCAGTTCCTTTTGTTCCTGTTTGTTGAGCTTTTGTTTCATGTTGTGAAATGTCTTGTAGCAGATGAGTATAATCTTTCAGTGTCCTACAATTGTCTGTTGTTGTTGTCGACTCCAGTTCATAACATTCATTGATATTTGTCCAGTTCCATAATATTACGGATGTTAATGACCTTGGCTTCTTCAGGTGATCCATTTAATTTGATGTATATTTTACAGTTTGATGTCCAGGTGTTTTGAATCTTTTTCTGCTTTCTCAGGTATCTTGCTTTTCTGGCTATTTCTGCGTTTTCTTTTGTGAGGTCCTCGTTTATGTAAATGTTTGTTCCTTTCAGTTTCCTACCTTGTTTTAACAATGCAGTCTTGTGTTTTCTGTTGACAAACCTCGTGATCACAGCCGGTTTGTCGCCGTTTTTCCTGGGCAGAGGGTGGCAGGTCTCTATGGTGTTACAGTCCAGCTGGATTCCTTTGGACTGCATGAAGGCCACCACTTGTTGCTCCGAGGATTCATCTTCCAGCTCACAGAGCCTCCCTCCGCTGTTGGCGGCCACCGCTCGCATGTACGATCGTGGTTTAATGTGGAGCCCCGTGATGATCACGTCGTTCACCCGGGTGTTCTGCTCCAGTTCCGACACTCTGGTCTCCAAATACGCCAGCCTCTTGTCCTTCTCGGCGCTCTGGATCCGCAGCGCTTTCACCTCCTCAACCAGGTCCAGGATGTTTCTTTGCTGCAGCTTAACAGCAGAAATCTCTTCTGCCAAGAAGTCCAGTGCTCTTTTAATGTCGTCCACCTCCTCAGTCTGCTGAGCTTTCTTGGGATCCATGATCCCGGGCGATGTACGTTGATTGTGATCGTAGGAAAAAAAAAAACATGTGGGAGAAATCCCTTTGTTGTCCCGGAGTGTGAGGGGACTGATTTCTTCACCAGCCACCACAATATTAAGTTATGAGACTGGCAATTTCTGTTTTTTCCGCACGAGCAGGTTCACTCTCCAGCGGTAGTTACAAAGCAACAGCTCAAAACACCAGCTCTAAACTGAGTTTTAAAGGAAGAACGAACCAGGAGCCTTTACCTGTGCGTCCTCACCTTACATGCCACAACCGGAATAAAATTCTGATCTCAATTGTAATCAGATTGATGAAATTTTGCACATGTAACCATGGCCAGTGATGATATAGAGTGAAGAACGTGGCGGTAAAGCACCTGTAAGATGGTTGCTTACCACCAATCAAATCTAAAAGAAGAAGAAGAAGATGGGTACTTACTGTACATAGACTGCTGTTGTTGTTTTTCCAGCATTATTCCTTTTCTCTTTTTTATATTGTGCACACCACCAAAGAGAGAGAGAAACACCATTTCAATTCTCCTGTATGTCCTGTACGTGTAGTAGTATTGACAAATAAAATCTCTGAATCTTTGATGATGGAATTTTGATCTTACTGCCATCTCTGTACATCTGTACATCACTGATCCATAGGCATGTTCACTTCCATCTGAAAATGTGATTGCCCATGGCTCACCTTCATGGTATGGGAGGGTTAGAGCCCTGGTGAACTTTACTTGACCAAGCCGAACATATCCCTCAAAAGGCTCAATTGCATTGTCCCTAAGGCCATCTGAGAGTGGTTTGTCCCATTTGTCTTTGGCTGGGCAACTTTTTCTTTTGACTTCTTGGAATGCTCTTCACACCTGGATGGCTGCCTTCTGCTTCGTAGGGGTCTCCAGGCCACCTGGATCATACAGTCCTGCCACCTGACTGAGCAGTTCCCTTCTTGTCAGGTGATTTGGAGTCTGAGGCCTAACTTGTTCTTGAAGAAGGTTCTGGTCAAGCCTATTCATTTTCTTTCTCTTTGAGAAATTAATTGAAGTCATGATATAGAGCTTATTTTCATCAACAATGTAGCCCACACCATCCAACCATCCATCCATCCATCTTCTACCGCTTAATCCTTTTTGGGTCACCGAGGGTGGGGGTGGGGGGCTGGAGCCTATGCCAGCATCTTTGGTACAGAGGCAAGGTATACCCTGGACAGATTGCTACTCCATCACAGGTCGGCAACACCAAGCACTTTATTATCATCATCACCTATTTGATTTGGCAGGACCATGGTTCCAGTTCTGGCTCTCATCTTGTCTTCCGGTTCATCACCAGACTCCTTCCTCCCACTTTTCCCAGAGAACATCCATGGCTTGAGCTGAAATCCTCCAGCCTTCAGGATTTGCTCCACATTTGCAGTGATGACTTTCAGGTGGCCAAGGTCATTATGCAATGTAACGATGTCATCGACATAGCTGTCTTGCTGAAGTACCTGCCATTCCTCAAGATGCATGAGTTGAGGGAGGTTGGAGGTCTCCCGCATTGCTGTTTGTGCAATGCATCCTGCTGGCTTGTCTCTGATGTTCACCTTGGTGATTGCATAACCTTCCAGCTTCTTATTTTCAGAGTCTCTCCACAGGAATCTATGCAAGTGAATTTCAAGGTCTTCAAGCCAGACAGAGTTATACATCTTTTTTATATCCCCTAAAGCAGCATACACTCCACCCAGGAATCTCAGAAGGACTGCACAAATCTGATTTAGGACATCTGGACCCTTCATGAGCATGTCATCCAGGCTCACACCCCTGAATTTCTGGCTTCTGTTCCAGACAGGCCTCATGGGGATTATGAAGGAATGTGGATTTGGAGCAATGAGGTGACTGACATACCATACTGGTCCAGTCAAGTTGGTGATCATGTCCTCTGACAGCTTTATTGTAGCTCCTCTGGTGACCATGTCATGCACTTGGGCAGCATAAGCAGTTTTCTATTTGGGCTCATTGGCAAGATATTTTTCGGTTCTGAGGAATGTGGCCTCAACAGCTCCTCTGCTGTTTGGGAGTGAAACTGGGTCTTCTAGACAGGGGTACTTGGCGTGCCAATGTGGATCCTAGCTGTGGCAGTCACCTGTGACAAATGTAAGCCCCTCTCTCACTACCTCAAGTTCCGGCTCCTCAGCAAGGTCATCTCTTTTCCACCTGGTTGGCAGTTTCCACAGCAGCAGCCCCCATATCTTGGTTCACAGGTAGTGTCAATACTATCCCATCTCCACCATTCCAGAAAGTCTCGGCTGGTGGCAAAGGTGGTTGACTCCTGGACATTGTAGCAGATGTGACTGGGCTTGCCGTGTTGGGATTCTGGCAGGAAGTTCCTCGTACTTTACAGCGGCTGTTCTCATTGACCTGGTGATGTTGGTGTTTGATGTGTGGGCTAACATGGCAATATTCTCAAACAAGTCTGGGTTAGTGCCTCCGACAGTCTTTCCCAGCGGTCTGTCCCACAGCACATGATCCCCAGTGACTCTAATTCACTGAGGTGCCAGTTTACCCTCTCAGTGGCTTATCAACAGGCTGTTCTGTTTGGGTCTTTAAAGTTCATCAGCTGGGATATCAGGAAAGAACTTTTGTAGTTGTCTTGCTGTTACACCTTCATGGATATCTGCAATACTGTCCAACCCATAGCAAACCAACTGGTGCGATTGAATAATACCCTTGGGGGTTTTCACCCTGATCTGTAACTGATATCTCTTTGTCTCCACCTGGACCTTCATTCCCCCAACACCATGAACAACAAGTGTAATTTCTTCACCTCTGATGTTTATCTTGCTTGCAGCTTTTGTGGGTGATGTAATTCATGTCTGAGGCTCAATCTATCAAGATCCCAATCCTTTGTCCAGCATTAGTTGTGACCTCAAGAAGCACCATTATGACTGGCAGTTTTTGTAAACCACTTTCTATGAGCAAACTTGACGGCTTTGTTATCACATTAAAAGTTTTTGAAGTGGTGCTTGAGAACACATCTCTTCACTGTTTTTTGCAAGTTCTGGGGAGAGTTTGCTTGTGAAGTCTTCTTGTTAGCAATGTATCTTCCCCTTTCTTTCTCATGAAAGCAGCCCTGTCTTTTCTGGCCAGCACTGCCCCTTTTGTCAGCATTGGGGAACAGGTAGTGGTGATGTTCAAGGTCACATCCATCTTTGCAGTCTGGATGTTTGCAGATAAAAGTAGGCTTGCAGAATGTCAGGTTATCATGCACTTCGGGACACCTCTCACATGGCCCTTGCTTCATTACTGCAGCCTTTCTTTCTGCTGGCTTTAGGGTGCAAAACTGTATACAGAAGTATTGCATTTTCCTGTGCTTGCCATCACCACAAACCACACATCCAGTATGGACATCAATGGATTTAGTAGCTTTTGTCCTAGTGTATTTTGGCTCAGGTCTTGCTTCTTTTCTTGACTCCTCATCCCTCAGTTGCTTGAGTTGTTCATAAATATTCTCTTGCTCTTTCAGGAATGCCAACAAACTGTGAAATCTGTTGTTTGGGGCCACAGCACTTTGACTATCAGCTGCAGAGACGAGCCATTCCTTCTTCAGAGATTCAGGGAGCTTACTCTTAAATGGATTTTGTAACCAACAGATTTTTAATTGCTCCTGTGTCTCCCAAGTCACCCAAGTCTTGCAGTCCCTTCTACACTGCTCGAATCAACTCCACTATCTTTCTTGGCTGATTTCTTCTTACAGCTGGAATTTTCTGTATTTTCCTCCACAATTTCAATAGCAATGGTGGTTTGATTTCCATAGCAATTTTCAAGGACACGGAAAACATCTTCTGCAGCATTGTAGGTGGTGAGTCTGAGGTATTGGTTGGTTCTTTCTTCCAAGCTGTCAAACAACTGGAATTTCTTCACCTCTCATGACCCCGTGGGCTCACCTTGTTTCTCCAGTCCTTCTGAGTCCCATCTCCACCTTTAGAAATCATGATTATTTCCAGAGAACTTGGGGAGAGACGTTGGCTTCAGTTTGATGGTGAGCAGAGGAAAATTTGGGGGGATAGGAGCTGTTGGTTTCCTGTCTTTTTCTCTCAGCCTTTCCTGGATAAAGTCAGCTTTTCTGGACACAAGCATGGGAATTGTGAGGTCAAGCTCCTTTAGCTGGTCTTGGATCTCTTTCTTCTGTTCAGATGGAATTCATCACTTCCACCGGTCATGTGACTCTTTTGCTGTTTTCATGAGGTCTTGTAGGTGGGTGAGCATGAATTCATATGCCTCCTGTTTACTACTGAGGTCAGCTGTGGTGGTGTGTCTGCACTGTGACTCAACCACTTGCAACGCTGTGAATACTTTATGAGCTCCAAAGTTTGATCACAGCATGTCTTGGACAAGGTCTCTGACCTCCTTCAGTTTTGATGCACACTCACGAGCAGTCTTGGCCAGATCGGCTTTTTGCTGTTCAGTTAACACAGCTTCTTCTCCAGCATCAAGCTCAGCCTATTTATCAGCAATAAGTTTGGCTTACAAATCATCATTGCCCTCCCAGACTTTTTCTGCTGCTTTTAAGAGTGTTTTGAATCCTTTTTCAAGGTCGTGTACTGACAGGTCTTTGTTGGTCCTCAGCAAGTTGTTAGCCAACCGAGAAAATGTTCCCTTTGCCACATCCCTTTCCATTTTCAGCTGTTCGATAGGCTTTGAAGCTTGCGCTGACATTTTTCTCCCCTCTGCAAGTTGCCCACAAGTGACAACATAAGTGTGGCTGCTTTTGAGACAGTTTTTCACTTCCAAGTTTTTTCTGTGCATCCCCACTTGAAAGGGATTGACCCATCTACTCAGAGCTCCGCAACAGGATTCTACACAAGTAACCAAACAGCTTGTTCTTTTTTCCTCCTTTATTTAATTCTCTGGAGATGTAGACATTGCCTTTAGGCTTGCAGGTTACAAAAATGATGAAAAACCTAACAAACAAAAACACTCTAAAACTGTACGATATTTAAATATCCATATACCAATAAATAGTTAAGCCAACAATAAATAAACACCATTCCTTTGAATACATTAAGTTAAAATTCCATATTTTATTCATTAACTTATATAAACTACCTCTAAACACTCCATAACCACAACCATTCTTAGCTTACTGATTTTTTTTTTCTTTTTTCCATTTTCCATTTTTTCTGTTGTATTTTTAAACCCGTTGTGGAGTGTGTAAAATAAGAGACATATTCACGACAGACGGTTTATTACACACTTCACATCTTTCAAGCACAGAACAGAATGGCACATTTCAGCAGACACTCTTACCCAAATCACTCTTCACAAGTTTCATGGCATTTCTCCACACACAACATGACATTTGCATTACACTGCATTCAACCCCCTACGTCCTTGACTCCTTCCTGCTATCTCGCCAGGAACCTCCTGAGCATTGTTCTCCCATGCTTATCCACTGTCTCTTGTCTGAGATGCTAAATAATCTGACTCCCCCAAGGTGCTACACCGTATTTATTCAATTTCCAATAAATTAACTGTTTTAAAATACTATGACCAGTGAGGTTTTAACTTTTACAATTCACTCTTGCTCAAATTAACCCCTCCAGTGAATAAATCAACCAACACTGTAAAGAAAAGAAAGACACATGAAAGCCAGTTCAACGAAACTCACAACCACAACTATTTAAATGCTCAACAGCTGCAGCTTGTTACTCGGGGTGGTAATTAAAGTCTGTGCTGACTAAACTGTCTTCCATAGGAAGCAGCTTCAGCATAGTATTAAACTTCAGTGTTTTAGTGACTTCCTCTCTGGTTGTTGTAGATGTTTAGTTAAACACATTAGACTTCATGCTAGTAAGAAACTTAAGTGCCTCTAAGTAGTGATGGAACAGCAGGCTCTGGAGCTTCAAGGGTGCTCCGAGCTTGTCCAGGAAATATTTGGCAAAGCGCATTTTGAGGCATGCATTGTTGACGTCATACCACGTGACTAGGTCAGGAAGCCATTCATGATTTTGCATGCAACACAAAATAAAGTGAGCAGTGATACACAATGGAAATCCCCGTCCCTCATGTTTTGTGTTGTCGATGTTTGACTGTGTAAGGGATTTGTCACAGACAATTTTCAGATTTTGCCAGCACCAAAAACATGGACCATTTGGGAGCAGTTTGATCTCATTTCTCCCATTGATACATTTTTCACAAATTGTGGATTCTTATTGTAACCGAAGTGATGGCCTAGCGGTAAAGCATCTGCCCCCACAATGAGGAGGCTGAGGTTCTAGCTAGGTCATTCTTGTAATTTTATTTTTATTTGCAAGGTGAAGTGTCTGTTGTATTTCAAAGAGCTTGAATCATTATGCTGAGGCACTATTGTGCCCTGCATGAGAGTAAGGACAGAGGTGAATGTACTGGGAAAGACAGAAACTTGTCTACCTACACTGTACTCATTGATATTTCTTAAAAGACAGTGCATTTATTGAAATGGGAAAAAAATACACATTGAACCAATAATGCCCTTGCAAAAATCTGCATGTTGTATCCTTTTTGTCGACTACATGACCTAGTAGAGCACTGAAGTTTCACATGAGGCTTTGTCTATATGAACAATTTTAATGAAAAGCCTCAAGCCTTTAAGAAAGACTCGCTTAGCCATCATTAATTAGTAGCTTCGAGGTAAAGCATCTGTCTTTAACCTGAGAAGCTGGGGTTCAACTCCCAGCTGGGCCATTCTTGTAATTTATTTTTATTTGCACAGTTAAGTGTCTGTTGTGTTTCAAAGATCTTGGATACAACAATAACACATCATTATGCTGAGGCACTATTGTGCCCTGCATGAGGATAAGGACAGAGGTGAATGTACTGGGAGAGACAGAAACTTGTCTACCCTACACTGTACAAACTTGCAGTAGCCTTCCTTTACACACCTGCATCCTCTGTGCTCTGAGAGAGTATTCTTCAAAGCTGAAGAAATAATCTAAAAAAAGAGATATTGCCTTAGTCCAAAGACTGTTGAAAAGTTATTATTTCTTAATAAAAATTGATAAGTAGCACAAGCATATTCACTGTAGTCACCTCAGTTTTATTATTTCTTTTTTTCCTTTATGATCATTGGTATTTCTTAAAAGACAGTGCATTTATTGAAATGGAAAAAAAATACACATTAATGCCCTTGTAAAAATCTGCATGTTGTCTATGTTTTGTCCACTAGATGGCCTAGTAGAGAAAATGAAGTTTCACATGAGGCCTCGTCTGTATGAACCTTTTTGATGAAAGGCCTCAAGCCTTCTAGAAGGTCTAATCTGGCTATCACTACCTCAAAGCACTGCGTTTGTGAGACTCCTATTTCCTGCTCTCTGCTGGCCTCCACCCCTTTTCAAACTTCTGGTAGAATGGCTTCACCCAAGCTGCTCTGGCCACACCCATTGAGCTGCTGTAGGTTGCTTCTCATTCATCTTGCTGCTTTCTTTCATGCTCACTTTATTCAACAATTTGATTCTTTCTTCAAGATATCAGTCTTCAGAAACCTAGTTTGACTTTAACAATGTGTATATACTTATCAAGCATCATATGACAAAAATGAACAGATGACCAACATTTCACCGCTGAGACTTAGAAATTCCTGTAGTTGCATGTGCAGAGACACATGCTGCTGAAAACTGTGTACAAATAATGACTGCTTACCTTTGTGCAAATGACGGTTTTCTGGTTGTTCAACCAGAATATTTGGGGTTGTTGGACCCATCCATTGGTTAATTGAACATGAGTCTCTAATGATTTATAGTTTTTAAATTGCTTGTGGGTTTATGTGCTCACCCCACAAACCAGGTAGGCAAACACATCTGACAGTGTGACTCGAGGCAATTGGTCGAGATCTGCGGTCCATTTCTTGTCCTCATACCAATCAATGCCATTTATTTCTTAATTTTTTTGGAAGTAGAGCTCCTTTGCCTCCTTATTCAGCTTCTCTGAATAACGAATTTTAATTTTCTCTTTGCTCCATTTCGTTGCATGTATGTCTATCCCTGTTAGCAGTTGCCTCAACTACAGGTAAACAAAGAAGCCAGACCATGACGATGGCGACAATGGCCCAAAATGCAGTGTGGCATGACGTCAATGCCCATTCTCTATTCTGTCAAATTCTGAATAATGAACAATAGCATATTTTAGAATAAATCAAGTGTCAATACATTGTTCTCTTATTTTGATCTCCACTGTATATGTTTATTTTATTCACAATGAATGAATGAATGAATGAATGGATGAATGAATGAATGAACCTTTATTTTGGATAGATTAGATTAAAATATTAAAAGAAAGGACCATAACAATATACCAGGGGGAAAACCAGGGGGAAAAAAAATCCAACAAGGTCGAATTAAACAATAACTCCACGGATTATACAGTTCAACATAAGTTATTCGAAATGGGTGATTGCTGAAGTCGCAGCTTATATTGCCCACCATTGCTCCATCAAAGAATTCAAAAAAATAAAAGTGATTGCAAAACAAAACAAATCTAAGACAAAACGTGACAAAACAAGACTAAGCAACAGCACAACATAGACTGGATAAGATAATTCTTATGTGATTTTACAAGTCATTTTGTATATCTGTTTGGAGTATTTCTTCCTTTAGTTTTTGTTTAAATTGTCCAAGCATTGTACATGATTTTAATTCAGCTCCAAAAGCGTTCCACAGTCTGACTCCCTGCACTGAGACACAGTGTTGCTTGGCGGTAGTTCTCACTGAAGGTTTTTGACATATACATGTTCCTCTGAAATGATATTGTTTCTCCCTTATTTGGAATAACTTTTGGATATTTGCGGGCAGTGATAGATTCTTCACTTTAAACATTATTACTGCAGTTTTAAAATCAACCAGATCTTTCAACCTGAGAGCTTTTAATTTAAGAAAAAGTAGGTTTGTTGGTTCGCTGTAAGCAGCTTTGTTCATTATTCTACTGGCTTTCTTCTGAAGCAAAAAAAAAAAAAAACTCGATATACAGTATGTTTGTTTTATATGTAGTTCCCCATACTTCAGAACAATATGTCATGTATGGGAGTATTAATGAATGATTCAGGGTATATAGTGTGGGTTGATTCAGCAAATATTTCACTCTATGTACTACTGGGATTTATTTGGATATTTAACCTTTGTGGTGAACACTCAATGAACCTGTGGGACCGGTTCTGTGACTCGCATTTCAGGTCAGAACAAAGGCAAGAAGCTTAGCCTTGTTATGCAAGGCTGGAGACTGTTGGGGGTCGATTAAAGGATGCGTGGGAAACAGTGGAAGTGATATCATGGAGGGAAATGCATTGTGACTGTCTTTATTATGCCAGGTGGTGAAATGCATTGTGACTGTCTTTATTATGCAAGGTGGTCTGTGGGACATGTGATCTATGAGGTGTGAAGTCCCTGATATTTAAGGACGAGAGTTACTGTTTCATATTCTCTCTTTTTTCTGCTTTGAATTGATGGAGATGTGAATAAAGCTGACTCTGAGAAAGAATGCTGCCTCATCATTTTCACATCTTCCACACTGGTGACCCTGAGACGTATCATGGAAGAAAGAAATTCCCCTGGGCCAGCCGCGTCAGGAGCCCCCAGCCAAGTGAACGCCGCTACAGTCCAGCTACCGGACTTATGGCAGAACAATTTGCGCTCCTGGTTCAACGCAGTTGAGGCGCAGTTCAACCTCCGGGGGATATCAGTAGATGTCAAGAAATTCTACCACGTAGACGCAAAGCTGGACAACAACACGGCCCAGCATGTGGAGAGCCTGATCGACCAGCCGCCGGAGAGCGACAAATACGGCTCGTTGAAGGCTGCACTCATCCAGCAATTCACCCCCTTGGCAGAGGAGCGAGCAGAGAGGCTCCTGGCGCTGACGGAGGGGGAAAACGACATGCCCGCGAGCCTGATGGAGAAGTTGTTGAGGTTGAAAGACTCTGACGATGATCACTTCATTTTCACCCACCTCTTCCTCAGGACCCTACCGTCAGCAGCGAGAGCGGCTCTGGCCAGTTCGCCACTGTTGGCCCTACGGGACTACCGCGTGCTGGGCCGAGAGGTGCAGCGGATTGTCAACGCCACCGAGCGGCGTGCAGCCACTGCCGCTGCAGCGGAACTCAGCGCGACGACCGCAGACAACAGGAGGCCAGAGACAGCGGTGCCAGACTCACCAATGACGGCGGCGGCAAGGCCCAGGGAGCGTGGACCGGACGTCTTTTGTTTATACCATCGTCGCTTCGCAGAGAGGGCACCCAAGTGTGTACCACCGTGCCAGTTCGGGAGTTCAGGAAACGCCAAGACCGGGGGTCGGTAGCAGCCGTGGCCCTCGGGGAAGAGAACAAGCTGCTCTACTTGTCGGACGCACACTCCGGGATGCAGTTCCTCGTTGACACAGGCTCCCAGTTGAGTTTCATCACTGCTTCCTACGTGGACAGACTGGCGGGTTCCGGAGGTCCCCTGGTGACAGTGGCGAACGGCTCGGAGATTAAGACCTTTGGTGAGAAGACTCTGCTTCTGTCTCTACACAGCTGTGCATATGAGTGGACTTTTGTTGTAGCAACAGTAAAGTTCAATATGCTGGGGGCTGATTTTTTGTGCTCACATGGGTTGTTGGTTGATCTCGCTAACAGGCGCCTGGTTAATGCATTTTCTTTTGATTCTGTCCCCTGTGCAGCGCGAGTGGCCCCGCCTACAGCACAAGTCAATGTCACAACAGCAGGCGGTAAGTTCCACACACTGCTCACTCAGTTCCCAGCACTCATTGTTCCCACATTTTTGGCAACAGTTGCTAAGCACGGGGTGGAGCATTTTATTACCACTACCGGACCGCCCATTTTTGCAAAAGCTCGGCGCTTGGATACAGTTAAGCTGGCCATAGCGCGCGAGGAGTTCACCAACCTGGAGAGGTTGGGCATTATCAGACGTTCAAACAGTCCGTGGGCTTCCCCCCTACATATGGTCCCGAAAGCTGATGGATGATGGCGCCCTTGCGGGTATTTTCGCAGGTTAAACAACGCTACAGCGCACGACCGCTACCCAATCCCACATATCCAAGATTTCTCGGTTCATTTGGCAGGGGCACGCATTTTTTCTAAAATAGACTTGGTCCGCGGTTACCACCAAGTCCCAGTGCGCGCTGAGGACATACCCAAAACAGCGGTAATAACTCCGTTTGGTTTATTCGAGTTTTTACGCATGCCATTCGAACTTAAAGGGGCTGCTCAGATGTTCCAACGCATGATGGATGCGGTGCTTCGCAATCTCCCTTTCGTGTTCGTCTACCTGGACGATATTTTAGTAGCCAGCGCGTCTGAAGACGAACACGAAAAACACCTGGCCACAGTTTTCCGAAGGTTGGGAGATCACGGGTTAATAATCAACCCAGCGAAGTGTCAGTTCGGGGTGGCGCAGATCGATTTTTTAGGACACCACGTCTCCCTCGAAGGAGCAGTTCTGCTGCCTGACAAAGTGCGCGCTTTGGCAGATTTTCCTCGGACGCAGACAGTCAGGGCATTGCAGGAGTTTTTGGGAATGGTGAATTTTTATAACCATTTTCTCCTCCACACAGCGCAACTCATGCAGCCGCCGTATGCCGCACTCAAAAATAAGAGACCCGCGGATAAGATCGAGTGGTCCCTGGAGCAGGACCAAGCATTCTCGAAGGTTAAAGCAGCCTTGGCAAAGGCTGCATTGTTGGCACACCCAGACCCAAAGGCCCGCATAGCGCTCACCACTGACGCGTCAGATGTGGCCATAGGGGCAGTCGTGGAGCAACATGTAGCCGGGGTTTGGCAGCCCCTCGCATTTTTCAGCAGGACCTTGCGCGATAGCGAATGTAAATACAGCGCGTTGGACAGGGAGCTGCTCGCTCTCCATTTGGCCATTCGCCACTTTCAGTTCTGGCTGGAAGGACGCGCTTTCACCGCGTTCGTTGATCACAAACCGCTAACATTCGCGATGGCCAAGGTCTCGGTACCGTGGTCAGGCCGGCAGCAGAGACAGCTGGCCGCGATATCAGAGTTTACCACTGATATTCAGCATGTGGCGGGCAAACTCAATGTAGTGGCAGATTGCCTCTCGCGCGCTGTGGCGGCCCCAGTCAGCGTAGGGTTAGATTATGCAGCCATGGCCGCAGAGCAGGTTAATGATATGGACGTGCGCGTGCTCCAGTCTGGACCAAAAGGGTTAAGGCTGGAGAGCAGGGTGCTGCAAGACGGTATGCCCCCCCTAATCTGCGATGTCTCCACTGGACGGCCGCGTCCAGTGGTACTGCCCGCGTGGTGCCACCGCGTTTTTGACTCGGTTCATTCTTTGGCGCACCCTGGAGTGCGCGCGTTGGTCAAAATGGTGGGAGAGAAATTTGTTTGGCCGAGCCTCCGCAAACAGGTCAAAGAGTGGGAAGCAGCCTTCACGGCGTGTCAACGAGCCAAAGTACACAGGCACACGAGAGCTCCTTTGGAACCGTTTCACATTCCGGCCAAGAGGTTCGATCACGTTCATGTGGACCTCGTTGGACCCCTCCCGCTGTCACAGGGGTGCACACATCTTCTGACAATGGTGGACCGCACCACGCGCTGGCCTGAAGTGGTCCCGCTGGCATCAACCACGGCCGAGGAAGTGGCGTGCGCATTTTTAACAGCTTGGGTGGCGCGCTTCGGCGTTCCGTCGGACATTACGTCCAACAGAGGCCCTCAATTTGTTTCCGAGCTTTGGTCGACAATGGCCCGCAGCCTGGGTGTCACAATTCACCGCACAACCGCGTACAATCCGCAGGCTAACGGGTTATGTGAACGTTTTCATAGGTCATTGAAAGCGGCTCTCAGTGCGGCACTGACGGATACAAATTGTGTTGACAAGTTACCATGGGTGTTATTGGGGTTGCGTTCTGCACCTAAAGAGGATCTAGAAGCCTCCCCAGTGGAGCTCGTGTTTGCGCAGCCACTCCGGCTGCCTGGGGAGTTTCTCCCAGATAACCCTGCGCCAAACGCCTCCCCGTCTCAGCTGTTGTGGAGTAACATAGAATCAAGCACGCTGCCCGGCCTCGCGCACCACAGTTTTCCGCGCGTTTTTGTGCCTAAAACTTAGAAGAACGCAGAGTTTGTTTTTGTTAGACACGATGCGCATCGAACACCGCTGCGACCGCCTAATGACGGACCATTCAGAGTGCTAGAAACAGGGAACAAGCAGTTTTTGCTAGATTTGGGGGGTAGGGAAGAGAAAATTGGCATAGACAGACTTAAACCCGCTTTTGTGGTGGCAGAGGAGGAAGTGCTGTTGGCAAAGGCCCCGCGGCGAGGTAGACCACCACGGAGGGTTTCACACAGTAATGTTTCCCAAAGTAATGTTTCCCCAGAACACCCGCGGAGACTGACAAAGGGTTTCCGCCCCCAGATGCCAAATCCCCAGCGGGGCAGCGCCGCAGAGACTGTGAACCCCAGCTACAGCAGATTCGGCAGGAGGCTGAAGCCTATCCAGCATGTGGACTAATGTGTATTGATGCTATCACGACATGCATGTGGTTATTTTCTTGTTGTTCTGTTTTTCTAAAATGCTGGGGGGGCTTGTGTGGTGAACACTCAATGGACCTGTTGGACCGGTTCTGTGACTCGCATTTCAGGTCAGAACAAAGGCAGGAAGCTTAGCCTTGTTATGCAAGGCTGGAAACTGTGGGGGGTCGATTAAAGGATGCGTGGGAAACAGTGGAAGTGATATCATGGAGGGAAATGCATTGTGACTGTCTTTATTATGCCAGGTGGTGAAATGCATTGTGACTGTCTTTATTATGCAAGGTGGTCTGTGGGACATGTGATCTATGAGGTGTGAAGTCCCTGATATTTAAGGACGAGAGTTACTGTTTCATATTCTCTCTTTTTTCTGCTTTGAATTGATGGAGATGTGAATAAAGCTGACTCTGAGAAAGAACGCTGCCTCGTCATTTTCACATCTTCCACACCTTTAATATAATTAATATGTGACTTTCAACACAATTTATTATCAATTATTACTCCAAGGGATTTAATTTCAGATATCCTTTCAATCTCTACTGTCATGAACCGGCCAGTTTGTCCTTTAGGCCCGGTCCCATGACTCTCCTTTGTGTGTCATTATTATTTTCTGTATGCCAGCTCAGACTCTTGTGAGACTTTATGTTAATACTGTATATCTGTCTGTGGTGTATCCTGCGCATGAATCTGTTTTCTCTCCTCTGTGCGCTGTGTAAAAGCGCATGGGGATTCATGACAGAATAATCCAGCCCTAATGGATTCAGCGGGGTACACCCAGACGTTAATTTTTCCTTTTTTTGAACCATTTTCACCCACTTGTGCTCAGATGCCATGGCGGATCTGGAGGAGAGGGAGCTGCGCTCGCTGTGCGTCCTGGAGGAAATTCTTTCATGGACGCTGGAGCCCTGTTCACCCAAGACAGCTCGACGGGCTCGAGATGCGGCAGTGAAGATTATGGACAGGGACAGCCTTAGGGACCATCCAGAGGCAATGGTGATTCTCTGGTTCATCTTCTATCTGCCATGTGACGAACCGGGTGAGGAGTTTTCGGTGTTTGAGCCCCTCGTGGCCACCCTGCCATCATTCTTGGATGCTACAGAGCTTCTCCACTCATTTTACTTGCTGCCAAGCGATGAGCCAGTGGTGGGGGTTTGTCTTGTGCCTGAACCACTGATCAGTCGCCAGCGTTGGAGTCCTCGCCTGGAGGCACCAGGACAGCCACCACCACCAAGCCAGCTGCAGAGGCCGCCGCAGCGGAGAAGGAACCTGCGCTGGACCGCCTCGAGGCCGAGTCTGTGACGTCGTCTGGATCAACAGAGTCCTGGACAGCGGTGGAGCCCGAGTCCAGTCGGGTGCTCCCATTTGTGTCTCTCCCTTTTGTTTTGGAGCAATCTTGCCTGGCTCTTGGGGAGGAGAGTTGGGTGCAGCCAGCAACTGTGCTTGAAATCACCTCACTGAGCTCCGCCACTGCCGGCTGCCCTGACCATATCTCTTCTCCTGTTGTGTTTGAGTTTCATTCCAGGGTCACCGGGGAAGATCGGCTCCAGTAGAAAGCTCTCGTGGACCCGGTCACACCACCCGCAGATGTCGTGAGTCCAGCCCCTCCCACCGTTGAGGCCATCCCTGGTCCTGCTTCCCCGGTAGAGGTCGCTGTGATGACAGTGTCGCCACTGTTATGGTCTTTGTAATTGAATATTATATGTCTAAAAGGATTTATGTTTGCAAATGTCAACATGTATTGTATTGGATAAAATGCACATGCAATTTCAGAATCTGTTTGAGTGAATTGAATTCCATTTGTGAGATAATTGTTAATGTTAATTATGTTAATTGGGTGAGGCAATTAAATAATCTTAAGACCACGTACCTTTGCCAGTATGCTTCCTGGTGGTGTTTGGTCAGAAGACTCCTCAGGGGTTTGAGGGCCTTTTAAAGGATGCCAGCAGGAGGAAGTATGTTATGGTTGAGTAAAGGGGAATTTAAAATGTAATTAGGGGTTTAAACTATTTATGGTATAATTTATGGTGTTATTTATGGTGTTTACTTATTCTGTAAATATTGTGGGGAAGTATTTATGTATTTATGTCTCTTTTAGATGTTATTGGGTATATGTGGGAATATGAAATATTTATTGTCTTACGTGTGATTGTGGTATGTTCCAATTAGATTGATTATCTCACTAAGTATATTAACAGGTGTTTTTCATTTGGTTTGTGGTGGGTGTCGGACGTTCATGTAAGTTGTTGCCTGTGAAATATTTTGGAATAAATGGAAAAATTCCTTGTGGCAAACATTTGGAAGTCTCCTCCTTCTCTGGTGTGCCTTGACCGCTCGGCAACGTGACAGTCGCTGTGAGGGTCTCGCCCCAACCCGGGACCTCCTTGGGTGCAGTTTTGGCCTAGGCCGGGCCCACCGCGGGTGCAACCTCTCCTCTGCCTGAGGAACCTACACCACCTGGAGCGTCGGATTCCTGGACGGCGGTGGAGCTCGAGTCCAGGTAAGTGCTCTCATTTGCTTCTCTATCTTCTGAATTAGAGCAACCTTGTCTGGCTTGGTGAGAAGAGCTGGGTGCAGCCACCCGCTGCATCTGGGCCCGCCTCATCGGGCTCCGCCGCTGCCGGCAACCCTGACTCTTTGTCTCTCTGTCCTGTCTCTGAGCTCTCCCCCAGGGTCAACGGAGAGCGGCCAACACCATCTGAGGCCGCCGGGGATCCAGGTTCGCTGCCTGAGGTCGCTGTGTGCCAAGATTCCCTCACCGTGGAGGCCACCACGGGTGCAGCCATGGCCCAGGCGGGTGCCACCACGGGTGTAGCCGTGGCCCAACTGGGTCCCACGGTGGTTGCAGCCATGTCCCAGATAGGGACCACTGCAGGTGCAGCCGTGGCCAAGCCGGGTCACACTGCAGGTGCAGCCATGTCCTGGACTGGGACCACCATGGGTGCAACAGTGTCCCAAGCTGGGACCCCCGTAGGTGCTATGCTGGCCCAGCTGGGGTCCACCATGGGGGTAACTGTGTCGCAGGCCTGGACCATCATGGGGGCAGCTATGGCCCAACCGGGGTCCTCCACGGGTGCAGGCATGGCCCACCTGGGTCCTACCGTGGGTGCAGTCATGGCCCAGCTGGGTCCCACTGCGGGTGCAGTCATGTCCCTGACCGGGACCACCGCAAGTACAGCCGTGGCCTAGCCGGGTCCCACCACGGGTAAAGCGATGTCCTGGACTGGGACCACCGTGGGTGCAGCAGTGTCCCATGCTGGGACCCCCATAAATGCTATGCTGGCCCAGCCGGGGCCCACCGTGGGGGTAACTGTCACAGGCCGGGACCACTGTGGGGGCAGCTATATCTCAGCTGGGGTCCACCACGGGGGCATCTATGGCCCAGACTGGGACTCCCACGGGTACTACAGTTCTCCCTTCTCCACCAGACGTCATCGGAGGTCACCTCCTCCGGTCTAGTCACCAACCGGTGAGCCTCCCGGTGGGTAAGCCGCCTCCTGCTCCACCCCTTCGGTCCTGGTGGCTCTAAACCCTTTCACGACTGCCTGAA
The DNA here is from genome assembly GCA_020510985.1 of Pholidichthys leucotaenia. Taxonomy (NCBI): domain Eukaryota; kingdom Metazoa; phylum Chordata; class Actinopteri; order Cichliformes; family Pholidichthyidae; genus Pholidichthys; species Pholidichthys leucotaenia. The sequence goes on from CM035847.1 coordinate 163,098,332, forward strand.
TCCAGCAATGCTACTCTCTGTAGCATTGCTGGATTATTGTTTCTTTTACAGCCACGCTACGATGGGATCTGCTTGAGCGTTCCTGCTCATGCCACCTTATTCTGTGGTAAGCCTTTTGTACATCACATTGTGTGCTTTCTGTAAGTGCATACCCTTTTGTATTTTCTATATGCCTGCTCAGACTCTTGTGAGACTTTATGTTAATGAATCTGTCTGTGGTGTATCCTGCACGTGAATCCACCTTCTCTCCTCCGTGCGCTGTGAAAAAGCGCACGGGGATTCATGACACTCTACACCATTTACACTGAGTTTAAATACTGAGTTGTTGCAATGGTTGTTAAAAATTATAAATTTTGTCTTACTTAAATTGAGCTTTAACTTGTTTCAATCAAACCACAGTTTAAGCTTTCCTAATTCCTTTCTGAGTGTATCCAAAAGTTGTTCCAAGCTGCTTCCACTGCATAATAAATTAATATCATCTGCAAACAATATTAAATCCATTTTTTCCGAAACTTTACATATATCATTTATATACAGATTGAATAACAATGGCCCCAAAACTGAATCCTGTGGGACTCAAGTAACCTTCAGAAACTGCAAGTTTTTGCTGCCTACACATACGTACTGATGTCTATTCTTTAAGTAACTACATAACCACAACAGTGCTACCCCCCAATACTATAATTTTGTAGTTTCTTAAACAATAATTTATGATCCACTTAATCAAATGCTTTTTTTTTTTAAGATCCAAGAATACCCCAACTGAATACTCTTTATTTTCTACCGCAGTTGATATTTTTTCTATAAATTCCATTAGAGCAAATGCAGTTGTCACCCATCTTGTATATCAAAATTACTTTGGCTATTTTAATTGCATTGGGAAATATACCTGTTTTGGAGAGACAGGTTACAGATATATGTCAGTAACCACGGTTACATGGGCAAAATTTCTTCAATCTGATTACAATTCAGATCAGCACTTTACTGTTTACATGGATCCTGAAAAAGCTGATCCAATTAGGACGTGTGTTTCCATGTGTCACACGTTTGAACGGAATAAGTTATTTTAACATGCGCACGTCTACATTTCGACATTCCAAAAATAGTAGAAGAAGAAGCAACTTCCGGTGTTAGCAAGCCCCGCTTCGTGTCTTTCTCTTTTTGAAATGGACCTGTATTGTATTATTCAGACTGTACTTTTGCTTCTGCTGGTCTCCGTAATGAAGCTAGAAGTACATACTTCTGTATATGATGAACAGAGGGAGACAGCAGGACGATACAGACCAGTTTTGTTTTACTCCTGCTATGTCTTCAAATAGCTGCTGTAAAGGTGGAAAAATGTCATGTCGACGTGTGGCTGACATATTTTCTGCCCAACCTTCGGAATAAGTGTTTTCATGCGCACCATTCTGATTAACAATCAGCATAACCCACCCATCTCAATTGGAATGAAATTTTGATCTGAATGAGCATGATCCGGTCAGAATATTCAGATTGGCTTGTTTACATGAAGCATTTTTATTCCAATCAGGCTTTTAATCTGGTTACTTGTGTCCATGTAAACGTGGTCAGTGGCTTCACTAAGCATTCGATGATGATGATAAAAGCATGTCAATACCATCACAATCCATAGATGTTTTACTTTTTAACGACTTAACAATTTCAATGACCTCTCTCTTGTCTGTGTTCTTTATGAAAATGGAGTCTTCTATAGCAATGTTTTTGCTTATTGTATCACCTGTAGGTGCCATAATGGGTATTTCTCCACCCAAATTAAGAGCAATGTTGACAAAAAAATTATTAAATTCATCTGCAGGTGAGACTGCATTCACACTCTTTGAGTCATTATTTTTTTTTTTTTTTTTTAAGATTGGTTGGGTAGCTTGTATTTCTCTTTTTATTTCCAAGACTATTGTTAAGTATTGTCCATGTATTTTTAGTGTTATCTCTGTTTTTCTCCAGTTCTTTACTGTAATAGTCTCTTTTACTACATCTCATTATATATATTAACTTATTTTTGTACGTTTTATACCGCTGCTCTGCTTCTTTTGTCCTTTTCTTTACAAAAGCTTTCTCTAATATTGTTTTCTTTTTACACACTTTTTGTATTCCTTTGGTTAACTATGGCTTGTCAACAAATTTCTGTTTAAGCTTTCTCTTTACCAATGGACATTTTTTTTTTCATAAAGAATGGTTACAATGTCCATTAATGTATCATAGGCTTCGTTTTCATCTGATACATAAACGTTTGTCCAGTATTGCTTCAGCAGGTCTTCTTTAAAAGAACTGATTGCATTGTGTGATTTATATCTGAAAGATTTGGATGAGTGGAAAGACTGGCAGATGGTCACTTATGCCATTTATCAATAATCCACTTTCTATTTTCTTATCAATAATTTTAAGAAACAGATTGTCAATAAGTGTAGCAGTATGGACTGTAATTCTACTGGGATGTGTTTTTGTGGGATTTAGAATCATACTGTACATAGAATTCAAGAACTCTGTAGTTACATTTTGTTGAAATGGATTTAGTAAATCAATATTGAAGTCTCCACAGAATACAACCATGTTCTTATTAGTTATATTATTGTACAGCTCTACTAACTCATCTCTGAATGTCTCGATGCAAGTTCCTGGCATTCTATATATACAACTTATAATTAGATTTTTTGTTTTATCTTGGTCAATCTCAACACTAACACATTCCAGAATCCCTGGTAGTGCACAGGACATTCCATTTTACAAGTTTACACCAATACAATTCATCAATATACAGTGCAACACCACCACCCTTTTTTGAGATCTGTTAATATGAAACATCTGATATCCCTCTATTGCCATCAAAGAAGCCTGCTCTTCATTGAACCAAGTTTCAGAGACTGCTATAGCTGTAAATTTTCTGTCCAGATGTTTTAGATAGTCCTGAATCTGTGGAAAGTTTTTGTTAAGACTTCTGCAATTAAGGTGTATTATTGATAGTTTACCATCTGCTTGCACTTGACTTTTGAATTGCTTTTCAGTGTAATATTCACAGTGATTATGAATACTATTGAAGAAGTGATTATCAGGATCAATATCATTCTCCATCTCTTGTAGTTTATGTTCGGCATAATTTAGGTTTAGGGCGCTCGCGCACGCAGTGACCAGCAGCCGGTGGCTTGTCACCAGACTGCAAACCAAGTCTACCTACGGGTACAAATAAGTAACAAAAAAAAAAATAAATAAATAAAATAATGAGATATTTTCAGTGTCTGAATTTCCTTTCTCTGAGTCAAATGACTTCCTCCAACTGGGGATGATTGATGTCTACTATAGTCAGTCATGAGTTTTGTTTGTTTTTGTTTTTTTTAAGTACATTATCACATTATGTGACAAAAGGACTGTTCTTGCCTTGTGTGTGGATATGGATTACTATAGTCTCTTAATTTTCTTAATCAGTGTTCATCTATATTTATTTAAGTCAGTGAGATCTCTTATCATTATGGCCTTTGCTTCTTCAGGTGTTCCATTTAGTTTAATCCAGACTACGGTTTCTTGTCCATGTTGCCTGTATCTTGTTTTGTCTTTTCAGCATCTGTGCTTGTCGTGCAATTTCAGCATTAGTCTTTGTTAAATGTTCATTTAAGTAAACTTCTGTTACCCATAGTTTTCTGGCCTGTCTCAGTATGTCATTTTTTACTCTTCTGTTACGTTTCTGCTTTCAAGGAACCGAAGCACCTGGTTTTCCAAGGAGACTGATTCACTTGGGGGAGCCTCCTCACTTCTCATTCCTGCTGTAGCATGAGCATATGATTGATATTTAATGTGTAGTCCACTAATGATTAAATAATCCATACGAGTATATTGTTCAAGATCCTCAATGTGTCACTCCAACTCTGCATTTTTTTTTTGTCTCTTTCCTTAATTGTTAATTTCAGCTCCTGGACTTCCTCCATTAGCCCTAATAATTTGGACTGCTGATTGGCCACTTTGATAAGTTCTTCTGACATGGAGTTCAGAGATTTTTTAATCTCTTCCATTTTCTCTTTCTTTGGTGGCATTTTTTACTGACCTGATGATAGCAGGATCATTTCTGCTGGTGCTGCTGGTATCTGGTCAAGCTGACCTTGGATCCGGCTGGGGCCTCAGTTATCTCCTCTGCTGTTTGCTCCACCGCTTACGGCCACTGTAGTTGAGCTTCAATCTGGCTAGGGCCTCGGTTAGCAACTCCGCTGTTAGCTCTGCCACTGTACACCTCTGAGACAAGATTGTCTGACCACAACAAAGCAGAGGGAATGAAGTCATTTCAACCTGTTGAGATCATGTACCCCAGCATTACCATCAAACCTGCTGGCTGACCTTCACCACGAATGTTAAATGAATGGTGAAGTTCAGAGGTAAGATGATTTTCATTGTGAGTAACTAGGAGGGACAAGATTAAAAATGAATATATCAGAGGTACAGCTCAGGTTGAGCAGTTTGGAGACAAAGTAAGAGAGGCAAGGCTGAGATGGTTTGGGCATGTGCAGAGGAGGGATAGTGGATATACTGTACTGGACAAAGGATGTTGAAGATGGAGCTGCCAGGCAGGAGGAAAAGAGGAAGACCACAGAGAAGATTCATGGATGTAGTGAAGGAGGACATGGAGAGGGTTGGTGTTACAGAGGAAGATACAAGGGATATTGTGAGATGCAGGCAGATGATCCACTGTGGCAACCCCTAAAGGGAACAGCCGAAAGAAGAAGATGTTTGTTACTGCAAACTGCAGTCCAGAGTGTGGAAAAATCACTTTGGGTTCACTTTCATGATTCCTGGGTGACTGGAATTTATATGAGAATAAGACTGGCTCACATGACCTGCTACGTTTGTGAGCCGTGTGTAAACAGATACAAATTAAAAGCTGGACAAAAACATAAAAATAACCTGAGCTGCCACTAAAAGTGGAAATATGTTTTGTTTGTGATTTATCCATAGGTACATATACGTATATATATATATATATATATATATATATATATATATATATATATATATATAACCAATCAAAAATATATATATATATAAAAACAATCAGTTACTAAAACTACATACAGTGGTGTGAAAAAGTGTTTCCTCCTTCCTGATTTCTCATTTGTTTGTGTGTTTGTCACACTTAAATGTTTCAGATCATCAGACACATTTAAATATTAGACAAAGATATCACAAGTACACACAAAATGCAGTTTTTAAATGAAGTGTGTTTATTGTGAAGGGAAAAAAAATCCAAACCTACATGGCCCTGAGTGAAAAAGTGATTGCCCCCTAAACCTAATAACTGGTTGGGCCACCCTTAGCAGCAACAACTGCAATCAAGTGTCTGCGATAACTGGCAATGAGTCTTTTACAGTGATGTGGAGGAATTTTGGCCCACTCATCTTTGCAGAATTTTTGTAATTCAGCCACAGTGGACGGTTTTCGAGCATGAACCGCATTTTTAAGGTCATGCCACAGCATCTCAATTGGATTCAGGTCAGGACTTTGACTAAGCCACTCCAAAGTCTTCATTTTTTTTTTTTTTCTTAAGCCATTCAGAGGTGGACTTGCTGGTGTGCTTTGAATCATTGTCCTGCTGCAAAACCCAAGTGTGCTTCAGCTTGAGGTCATGAACCGATGGCCGGAAATTCTCCTTCAGGATTTTTTGGTAGACAGCAGAATTCATGGTTCCATTTACCACAGCAGGTCTTCCAGGTCCTGAAGCAGCAGGATAGCCCCAGACCATCACACTACCACCACCATATTTTATTGTTGGTATTATGTTACTTTTCTGAAATGCTGTGTTACTTTTACACTGGATGTAATGGGTCACACACCCTCCATAAAGTTCAACTTTTGTCTTGTCAGTCCACAGAGTATTTTTCCAGAAGTCTTGGGGATCATCAAGATGTTTTCTGGCAAAACTGTGATGAGCATTTACAGTATGTTCTTTTTGCTCATCAGTGGTTTTCGTCTTGGAACTCTGCCATGCGGGCCATTTTTGCCCAGTCTCTTTCTAATGGTGGAGTCATGAGCACTGACCTTAACCGAGGTAAGTGAGGCCTGCAGTTCTTTGGATGTTGTTGTGGGGTCTTTTGTGACCTCTTGGATGAGTTGTTGCTGTGCTCTTGGGGTAATTTTGATCGGCCAGCCACTCCTGGAAAGGTTCACAATGACATATTATTCGGCCCAGGAAACACGCACTCAGGCTCGGACAGATTTGACAGCTTTATTCAACAATAATGTGTGTGTGTGGATGCGTGTATGTGAGATGTGAATGTGGTGTGGGTGGAGGATGAGGTCAGGAGAGAGCAGTTCGCCGTTCAGCCAGGCAACCCTATGAGAGAGGAGAGCAGGGATTAGCAGGGCAACCACACGGGAAAGTAATGATGTAATTGTGCTTACTTGTAGTGACGCGGTGGCTGGCGTGGCAAGTCCCAAGCCTGGGAGACAGTGTACTGCTGTGCGTCCGCGAAGATGTGACAAGTGGAGGAGCAGCGTGACGAGGGAGAGTGAGTCCGCTGCCTGTGCACAGGTGGATCCCCTGTTGGAGACCCCGCCTCCCTGTTGGAGACCAAGAAGCCGGTCCGCGAGGACACTATCGAGTCGGGAATGATCAAAGACCTCTAGAAAGTCTCGCACAAACCGGTCATACGAGAGGTTTGCGTAACTTGGCTTCGTCATTACAGCATAAGCCCAAGCTAACGCTCGCCCCTCGAGGAGGTTAGCCATGTACCGGATTCGGCTATGCTCTGAGGGGAAGTCCCCGGGAACGCGCAGAAACACCGACTCACACTGAAGTATAAACCCCTTCGCTCCAGCAAGTTTCCCGCTGAAGCGAGCAGGAGTTGGGATGGGTGTGAGACGGGCTGGCGCTCCCGAGCTAGGCTGGCCGGCTGTGGAAGCACCCGTAGCCGCGCCGCCAAGAGGACCCGAAGGGAAAGGCCACGGGGGGTCCAAGCGGTCCAACCGATTGGTAATTGAAGTTAACTGATTGAGGATGACTTGTTGCTGATGAGCAATCAAATCCACCTGAGCCTCGAGGGTGGTAAAACTGCGCGCGAGCCCGCTATCTGCTGGGCCGCTTTGCTGGAGCCGTACTGACATATTATTCGGCCCAGGAAACACGCACGCAGGCTCGGACAGATTTGACAGCTTTATTCAACAATAATGTGTGTGTGTGGATGCGTGTATGCGAGATGTGAATGTGGTGTGGGTGGAGGATGAGGTCAGGACAGAGCAGTTCGCCGTTCAGCCAGGCAACCCTATGAGAGAGGAGAGCAGGGATTAGCAGGGCAACCACACGGGAAAGTAATGATGTAATTGTGCTTACTTGTAGCGACGCGGTGGCTGGCGTGGCAAGTCCCAAGCCTGGGAGACAGCGTACTGCTGTGCGTCAGCGAAGATGTGACAAGTGGAGGAGCAGCGTGACGAGGGAGAGTGAGTCCGCTGCCAAGGGGATCCACCTGTGCACAGGGGAAGACTGGATGGAGAAGGTAAGGTAAAATGACAGCTTACGTGTCCGATGAGGAAAACAGCTGGCCCGAATGACAGGGAAGTAGCTGTGGAGAAACGCAGGGAGACAGACGGCTCCAGGCCGCAGCCCAGGGCAGGATGGAATATATAGCAGGGCTTAACGAGGCGCAGGTGTGCGCACAGCTGAGGTGGAAGCCCATGAGCTGCGGGTGATGACATACAACTGTTCCATGTTTTCGCCATTTGTGGATAATGGCTCTCACTGTGGTTTGCTGGAGTCCCAAAGCCTTATACATGGCTTTATTGCTCATTTGTTGCTGAATTTCTTTTGATCGCAGCATGATGTCTAGCTTTTGAGGAACTTTTGGTCTACCTCACTTTGTCAGGCAGGTCCTATTTTAATGATTTCTTGATTGAGAACAGGTGTGGCAGTAATCAGGCATGGGTGTGGCTAGAGAAATTGAGCTCAGCTTTCCAAAGAATAAACCACAGTTAGTTTATGTTTTAACGGGGGTGGGGCAATCACTTTTTCACACAGGGCCATGTAGGTTTGGATATTTTTTTAACCCTTAATAATAAACACCTCCATTTAAAAACTGCATTTTGTGTTTACTTGTGTTATCTTTGTCTAATATTTAAATTTGTTTGGTGATCTGAAACATTTAAGTGTGACAATCATACAAAAAAATGAAAAATCAGGAAGGGGGCAAACACTTTTTCACACTACTGCATTGTTAGAGTTCCAAACAGCTATGCTGTGGGAACCCTATTGTTTTCTTCTTCTTCTTCTTCTTCTTCTTCTTCTTCTTCTTCTTCTTCTTCTTCTTCTTCTTCTTCTTCTTCTTATGCCTCAGTTATAAACGGAAGCATACATTAATCACTGAGTGCATCTGTTTGCGGCTGTGTGTGTATGTGTCTCTCTGTCCTCTTCTCTGTTTCATTTCGTCCGGTCAAAATTGCATGGAAATAAAGTCTTGTATCATTATATCACCATATTTTCTTGACTTTTAATTTGCCAGAATTTTGAAATAATGCTTTGTTTTTTTTAATAAACACAAAAATAGCTCACCTTTACCACTGATGGAATGGTACTGTGCATGCGCCCGGAAACTCCCGCCAGAGTGAAGTACTGAGCAATCCACCAATACTGAGTGAGCAAATGTCTGTCTTTTTGCCTCCTCTGTTTTCTTCCCCTGCCACTAAACAGCAATAGCTCCTATTCGTCTTGATTGTCATTGTATTCACGTACCTCCATCGCTTCCGCCATAGAAAACATCTGCCACCGTGCTCTTGTTTGTGTTTGGATTGCAGCTGTTCAAATCAGGTTGGTGACTCTTGGCTGCCACTGAGAGTATGGACATGTAAACTGCAGATTGTTTTCACTGTGCATACGTGTACTCTAAAACTACTGTATGGATTTGGATTACATTTTTACCAGAGGTGGTCCTTGTGTTAGAGAGGAACACTTAACATTTTGGTAATGATCCCAGTATGCATGCCTCAACCAAGGCTCTTATCTTCTCACAGTGTGTTAGCAAGAATACTCCAAAACTACTAAATGGATTTGGAAAAACAGTGGTTAGCACAGTGGCAGCACAGCAAGAAGGTCATGGGATCGATTCCACCCTTGACCATCGTGGGTTTTATCCCACCCCCAGACCATCGGTGACCCTTCTGTGTCGAGTTTGCATGTTCTCCCCGTGTCTGCATGGGTTTACTCCGGGTACTCCGGTTTCCTCCCACAGGCCAAAGACACGCAGGTGAGGTTAATTGGCATCAACTGGGGATTCTAAATTGTCCTTAGGTATGGATGTGAGAGTGAATGGTTGTCTGTCTCTTAGTGTTGGCCCTGCGATGGACTGCTGATCTGTCCAGGGTTTACCCTGCCTCTCGCCCAAAGATGCTGGGATAAGCTCCAGTCCCCCCACCCCCCACCCCCGCAACCCGAAAACAATTAAGCGGTAGAAGATGGATGGATGGATGGATTTTTAGTAGAGGTGGTCCTTGGGCTAGAGAGGAACCCATAACATTCTGGCGATTATCTGAGAATGCATGCCTCAGCCAAGGCTCTGGCACCGAGGTATCAGCAAATTGGTGCTTTCGTTATCTTTTTTTCCCCGCTAAAAGTGTATGGGGAGCAAATACGGTAATGCAGAGAAACTTGAAATTTTACAGTCTGATCAGAAACTCCCTCCGCTAATCAGAGACAAAAAAAATCGAGGCACTGCATCCATAGATGGCACTATAGTAAGTCGTTTTATGTTTCTACAAATATCTCAAGAAGGACTGTGTCATAGTTCAGGCTGCACACTGTTCTCCTCTGTCTTACCTGTCTATTTTCCACAGCTGAGCCCCGCACCTGCTGGTAAGCAGCCCCACTCCTTAAATAGGAGCTTCATGTTGCAGACTGTAGGAGGTAGGACTGTAGGAGATTGTAGAAGGACTCCTTCTTGTCATGTTAGGATCAGCTACCCAGTGTGCATCCTTCAGCCAGCGCTCTCCTACCACGCCACTGTAAGCTTTCATCTATTTGTCCCTCAGATCTCTTCTCCTCATTTCCCTCAGGACACCCTTGGTGGAGTGGACCTTTTCCTTGGTGGAACCGTGGATCTGGATTCCCCCCATCTTCACTCTCCACCCCCCTAAATAAATCGACTTGCCAGTGTGTACTAAGCCTATGCCTTCATCTCTCTTTCCCGAGTTTCACTATTCACTCTGCGTTCCACTCACCTCCCTGAGACCCCTTTTCACCACACCAAAGAGTCACTGAAGGAATCCAGCCAATGTCAGGTTCCTTGACCAAATCTGTAAGAAATACAGAACGTAAGCTAAAGTTTAACACAGCTGTTGTCCCCAATCTAATTGTTTCTCCTCTCTCCTCTGCAGGATTGCCAGACTCCCCATATCATTCCCCAGCATGTTCTTCCAATAAAAATTCACATTTTTGCATTGCAACTGTGGTCTCTCTAGCTGTCTGCGTTTGAGTCCATTACCACTTACCATGTCAGACCGTGCCTAGACTAAACCTTGCACAACTTTTCTCCACTGGTCTTATGCTTTAAAAATTAAGTTTTCTGGACCATATTTTCAAAAAATGTGTATGTGAACTCAAAATGAGCTGCTCCTAGGCCAGGGGTTGGTAACCCATGGCCCCAGGGCCACATGCAGCCCTTCAGCCCTCATGCTCCGGCTCCCGGCAGTTACAGTGCATCTGGAAAGTATTCACAGTGCTTCACTTTTTCCACATTTTTTTATTGTCATGACCTGGGCTTGATGTTCAGCCCAGTTCTGTGACATGGTGGCTGTTTGCTCTTTTGTGTATTTTTATGTCCTATTTTCCATCAGGCGCTCTCAGGGAGTCTCTGAGGTTTGCTCGGCTTCCTGACAGCTCAGCCACGCCTCCCTCTCCCGTCAGTAGTATCAGCTGTTTGTCATTATTGGTTTTCACCCCTCTGTTCACGCACGCACACACACACACACACACAAACACACACACACACACATTCCTCTCATGCACACTCTTACATACATACACCCACTCAGTTTTACTCACATGCTCACACACCTGTCTCCACTTCCACACACTCACTCTCATCTCTCACATCGGCAATCTCTCTCCTCATTAGGTTTGACATTATTTAAGCCCTGTATTTGCTGGAGGAGATTGCCGGATCATTGTTCTACACAGTGCTGGTTTTGTTCTGTTCGGATATTTTGCATGACTAGATGCCCTGTCTGTCTTTCATGGTACTGCGTTGCTCTGCATTAATTATCTGTATTTAGTTTTCCCGGAACGTTGGACCAGGCACGGATGTACTTGGACGGCGCCAGCCTGGTGAGTACAATCTCCTCCGCCTCACCATCCAGTTCTGCCTGGATGTTCTTCCTGGGGATCTCTCTCATTCCGTTCTCCCTGCAGCAGTTCTGCCTGCCTGCGCCATAGGAACATTTTGTCCCTTAGTACTCACCGGTGTCTGGAGAGCACCCTTGAGACTCTCCCTGCTTATCCGGTGCAACTTATTTGTTATTTTGAACTGTTCGATCACCAACTGTAAATAAAACGCACAACTTACCTCCTGCGAGTGGATTTGTCTCCTTTCCTCCGTGCGCTGCGTAAAAGCGCAGGAGGGGATCATAACAGTTATGTTACAGCCTTATTTCAAAATGGAATAAATTCATTTTTTTCCTCAAAATTCTACACACAATACCCATAATGACAACGTGACAAAAGTTTTTTTTTGAGATTTTTGCACATTTGTTAAAAATTAAAAAAAATAAGAAATCACATGTACATAAACCTTTGCCATGGAGCTCAAAACTGAGCTCAGGTGCATCCTGTTTCCACTGATTATCATTGAGATGTTTCTACAGCTTAATTGGAGTCCACCTGTGGTAAATTCAGTTGATTGGACATGATTTGGAAAGGCACACACCTGTCTATATGAGGTCCTACAATTGACAGTGCATGTCAGAGCACAAACCAAGTATGAAGTCAAAGGAATTGTCTGTTGACCTCCAAGACAGAATTGTCTTGAGGCACAAATTTGGGGAAAGGTACAGAAAAATTTCTGCTGCTTTGAAAGTCCCAATGAGCACAGTGGCCTCCATCATCTGTAAATGTTCTCCCTGTGCTGCGTGGGTTTACTCCGGGGGCTCTGGTTTCCTCCCACAATCCAAAGACATGCATGTTAGGTTAATTGGTTGTTCTAAATTGTCCCTAGATATCTGTCTCCAATAGGCCCTTAGAATAGAGGGTTAGTACTAGTGAAAGCGCTTTGAGTGGTCTTTGTGACTAGAAAAGCGCTATATAAGTGCAGGTTAGTTAGTAGTTAGTTAGTTAGTTAGTTAGTGACATAATTCTCGACCCAGGAAACACACACGCAGGCTCAGGTAGATTTGATAGCTTTATTCAACAGGAAAGGTATGTTTGGATGCGTGGGTGAGATATAAGAATGGATTGTGGGTGGATGATGAGATTCGGGAACAGAGCAGCACGCCGTGCGGCCAGGCAACCCTATGGAAGAAACACGGACAGAGAGTGAGCTGGGCAAAACCACACGGGGAAGTAATGCAGGGTGATGCTTACTTGCAGAGGGAGAGGTGGCTGGCGTTGGCGAGGATGTTCGGCCTGGGAGACAGCGCCCTGCTGCACACACGACGAGGCGTGGAGATGCGAGAGGAGAAGACGGCGAAGATGGGAGAATCCGCCGCCAGGGAATCCACCTGTGCACAGGGGAAGGCTGATAAACAGGTAAGAGATTTAACAGCTTACACGAAGCAGCGAAGAGTAGCAGGACTGGAGAGATGATCCTGCTGAGGATTTGAGCGCATAGTAGAACAGAAGGCTCCAGACCGATGCTCAGGGCAAGGTGGAATAAATAGCTCCTTACTAACGAGGCGCAGGTGTGCGCGCAGCTGAGGTGGATGCCTGAGAGCGGCGAGCCGTGACAGTACTCCCCCCACCAGAAGTGCCTCCTGGCGCTGGTTTATCTGGGTGCGCCCGGTGGAACTCCGTGATGAGATCTTGGTCCAGCACAAAAGAAGAGCGCACCCAGGATCTCCACTCTGGGCCATATCCCTCTAACTAACTAACTAACTAACTAACCTGCACTTATATAGCGCTTTTCTAGTCACAAAGACCACTCAAAGCGCTTTCATTAATACCAACCCTCTATTCTAAGGGCCTATAGGAAACAGATATCTAGGGACAATTTAGAACAGCCAATTAACCTAACATGCATGTTTTTGGCATGTGGGAGGAAACCGGAGAAATCCCGGAGTAAACCCACGCAACACGGGGAGAACATGCAAACTCCACACAGATCACTGTTGGTCGGGGGCTGGGATCGAACCCACGATCCCACGATCCCCACAATCCCCCGGCCAAGGGTAAACTGTGCTGCCGCAGTGCTAACCACTGCACCACCGTGCATCCCTCCCAATCCACCAAGTACTGCAGCCCATGACCTCGGTGCTGGGAGTCCAGGATGGAAGCAACTACCCACGCCGGGTGACTGTCGATCATCATGGGAGCGGGCGGCGCCCTAGGAGGAGGACAGAGTGGGTCGGAGATAACAGGCTTGACCTTGGACACATGAAAAGTGGGACACACACGGAGGGAGGGGGGGGAGGGCCAAACGCACAGCCACCGGGTTGATAATTTTGGAGATAGTGAAGGGCCCAAGAAACCGTGGAGCCAACTTCCTCTTCTCGGCCTTAAGATTGATGTCTTGCAATGACAACCAGACCCGTTGGCCCACCTGGTAACTGGGAGCTGGCCTCCTGCGGCGATTGGCTGTGGTGCTGTTGCGCGCCGCCGTGCGTAAAAGCGCCTCGCGCGCCCTGGTCCAAAAGTTCCGGCAGCGTTTCACATGCGCCTGGATAGAGGGGACAGCCAACTCACTCTCCTGCTTGGGAAACAAGGGGGGATCGTACCCCAACAACGCCCTGAAGGGGGAAATCCCAGTGGCCGATGACCGCGCCGTATTGTGGGCATACTCTACCCAGGCCAAGTAAGAGCTCCAGGAGGATGGGTTGGAAGAGGTGACGCAGCGCAGGGCAGCCTCCAGCTCCTGATTGGTGCGCTCACACTGTCCGTTGGATTGGGGATGATGACCGGAGGAAAGACTCACCGTGGCCCCCAGGGCGTTACAAAAGCACCTCCACACTTGTGACACGAACTGAGGCCCCCGACCTGACACGATGTCCACAGGAATCCCGTGCAGCCTGACCACATGTTGGACGAGGAGGTCGGCCATCTCTCGTGCCGAAGGGAGACCCCGGAGTGGCACAAAGTGGGCGGCCTTGGAGAACCGATCCACAATCGTCAGAACCGTGTCGTAGGTGTTAGAGACAGGGAGGCCTGTGACAAAGTCGAGGGTGATGTGTGACCAGGGCCTGCCCGGGACCGGCAGGGGCTGGAGTAGGCCCGCAGGGGGAGAGTTCGGGGACTTGCCAGTGGCACACTGGGTGCAAGCCCGGACGTAATTGGAGACATCCTTTTGGAGACCGGGCCACCAAAACGAGCGTTGAAGGAAGTCCACCAGTCCGGAGACGCCAGGATGACAGGTGAGCTTGGACGTGTGGGCCCAGTGAATGACCTCCCCCCGAACAGCTGATGGAACGAAGAGTCAGCCATCCGGACCACCGCCAGGGTCCGGTTCTGCCTACAGCGCCTTCCGGATCTTGTCCCTGATGGACCAGGTGACCGCCCCCACGACACACGAGCTGGGAAGGATGGTGTGGTCCAACTCCTCCGGGGCCTCAGGAGCGAACTGTCTAGACAGGGCGTCGGGCAACCCATTCTTTGATCCTGGACAGTAGGTGATGGTGAATTGGAACCGAGCAAAAAACAAAGACCAGTGCGCCTGGCCGGCATTCAGACACCTCGCTGACCTCAAATACTCGAGGTTCTTGTGGTCCATCCAAACCACAAAAGGCTGAGCTGCTCCCTCCAGCCAGTGACGCCACTCCTGCAGCACGAGCTTGACAGCAAGAAGTTCCCTGTCGCCGACGTCATAATTATGCTCGGCTGCCGACAACCGTCGGGAGAAGAAGGCGCAGGGCCACTTGACTCCATCCACTGGTGATCGCTGGGAAAGCACCGCCCCCACCCCCATGTCAGATGCATCCACCTCCACTAGACACTGCAGCGCGGGGTCAACCTGGGTTAGGACCCGGGAGGACGAGAACTCCATCTTGAGGGTCTTGAATGCGGTAGCCGCCTCCTTGGACCACTGGAAGGGCACCTTGGAAGAAATGAGGCGGGTCAGGGGAGTAACAATGGCACCGAAGTTGGGGATAAAGCGACGGTAGAAATTGGCGAAGCCGATGAATTGCTGCAGCTGTTTCCTGGAGGTAGGCGTGGGCCACTCGACCACCGCTTTAACCTTGGCGGGGTTGGGGAGAATCTGGTTGTGTGAAATGATAAATCCCAGAAAAGAGGTGGTCTTGGCATAAAACTCGCATTTCTCCGCCTTGATGTAGAGCCTGTTTTCCAACAACCGCTGCAGAACCCGCCTCAAGTGAGCCTGGTGCTCCTCCCGAGACCTGGAGAAGATGAGTATGTCATCCAGGTAAACGAAGACGAAGACCCCCAGGAAATCACGTAGGACGTCATTGATGAGCCACTGGAAGACGGCAGGAGCGTTGGTGAGCCCAAACGGCATCACTAAGTACTCGAAGTGGCTGCTGGGCATCCTAAAGGCCGTCTTCCACTCATCTCCCTCCCGGATCTGGACGAGGTGATAAGCGCTGTGGACATCTAACTTGGTGAACCAGGTCGCCCCCTGGAGGAAGTGGAAGGTGGCGTCCATCAGAGGCAGGGTGTAGCGGTCCTTCACCGTGATGTCATTAAGGGCCCTGAAGTCGATACATGGGCGAAGGGACCCATCTTTCTTGGAGACGAAGAAGAAGCCAGCGCCAAGCGGGGATGAGGAGGGACGAATGATCCCAGCGCTGAGCGACTCCCTGATGTATGTGTCCATTGCCTCACGTTCAGGGGCTGAAAGGCTGTATAGGCGGCCGGATGGAAAAGGTGCCCCCGGGCGGAGATTTATGGCACAATCATACGGCCAGTGAGGAGGGAGACACATAGCTTTAGACTTACTGAACACCATTCCCAAGTCGTGAAACTCCTGGGGCACCAGGGTGAGGTCCGGAGGAGCGGAGACTGGCACGGGCGGAGGAGAGGATGGGGCGCATGCCGCAGACTGGAGACAGGTGCTCAGGCAGAAGGGGCTCCATGAGAGGACGCTACCAGACCGCCAATCAAGGACGGGGTTGTGCAGGCACAGCCATGGGTAACCCAGAATGACACGGTCCAAGGAGGAAGACAAGACATACAAGCTGAGGTCCTCACGGTGGTTGCCAGAGATTATTATTGGCACCGGCTTGGTACGGTGTGTCACTACCCCCAGGGGAGAGCGAGAAAGGGTGACCAGATTGAGTGGAGCTGACAACGGCTGACAGGGTATACCCAAACGGGTTGCCAGGCTCTTGGAAATAAAGTTTTGCTCTGCCCCCGAGTCCACCAGTGCGTGAGTGAGGTGCCCAGTGGAGTTATGGCAAAATCTGATGGGCAGACAGCAACTGGAGCGGGGATTTGACTGGTTAGAGTCCGCGAGGCCCCCTACTGTGACTCGCGGATCCCCCCATTTGGCTTGACTGGGCACTGCTCCACGGTATGCTGGTCGCCTCCGCAATACATGCAGAGACTCAGCTCCCGTCGGCGTTGTCTCTCCGCTAGAGGGAGCCTGGTGCGCCCGATCGACATAGCCTCTGACTCATCGGCGGACTCCGGAGCGGGTAACGCCAGGGGGCGAGACTAAGGAGCGCGGGCAGAGAATCCACGGGAGCGGCTGACTGACTTCCGCTCTGCGGCCCGCTCCCGCAGCCTGTTGTCCAAACTATTAGTTAGGGAGATTAGCTCAGACAGCCGCCCTGGGAGATCCCAGCTGGCCAATCCGTCCCGCAGACCTGAACTGAGGCTACGGAGGAAAATGCTGCAGAGAGATGCCTCTCCCCAGCCAACCTACTCCGCTGCCACCCGGAAGTCAACAGCGTGATCCGCCACCGACCGGCTTCCCTGTTGAAGGCTAAGGAGCCGGTCGGCGAGGACGCTGTCACGACGCGAGTGATCAAACACCTCAAGAAAGTCCTGCAGGAACTGGTCATAGGAGAGGTTCACGTAGCTGGGCTTTGACATAACGGCGTAAGCCCAAGCTAACGCTCGCCCCTCCAAGAGATTTGCCATTTAGCCAATTCGGCTGTGGTCTGAGGGGAAATCCCCAGGAATGCGCAGGAACACTGACTCACACTGTAAGATAAACCCCGGTGCCCCACCGAGCTTCCCGTTGAAGCGAGCGGTGGTTGGAATCGGCGTGAGCCGGGTCGGTGCTCCCGAGCTAGGCTGGCCAGCCGTGGAGGCGGCCGAAGCCAGACCACCTTGATGAGCCAGGGGAACGCCTGCTGGGGGTCAAGACGGTCTAACCGGTGAGTTATTACAGTCAATTGGTTGAATATTACCTGCTGTTGATGAGCTATCATATCCACCCGAGCCTCGAGGGTGGAAAAACGGCATGCGAGCCCGCTGTCCGCTGGGCCGCTCTGCTGGAGCCGTACTGACATAATTCTCGACACAGGAAACATGCACGCAGGCTCAGGTAGATTTGATAGCTTTATTCAACAGGCAAGGTATGTTTGGATGCGTGGGTGAGATATGAGAATGGATTGTGGGTGGATGATGAGATTCGGGGACAGAGCAGCACGCCGTGCGGCCAGGCAACCCTATGGGAGAAACACAGACAGAGAGTGAGCTGGGCAAAACCACATGGGGAAGTAATGCAGGGTGATGCTTACTTGCAGAGGGAGAGGTGGCTGGCGTTGGCGAGGATGTTCGGCCTGGGAGACAGCGCCCTGCTGCACACACGACGAGGCGTAGAGATGCGAGAGGAGAAGATGGCGAAGATGGGAGAATCCGCCGCCAGGGAATCCACCTGTGCACAGGGGAAGGCTGATAAACAGGTAAGAGATTTAACAGCTTACGCGAAGCAGCGAAGAGTAGCAGGAATGGAGAGATGATCCTGCTGAGGATTTGAGCGCGTAGTAGAACAGACGGCTCCAGTCCGATGCTCAGGGCAAGGTGGAATAAATAGCTCCTCACTAACGAGGCTCAGGTGTGCGCGCAGCTGAGGTGGATGCCTGAGAGCGGCGAGCTGTGACAGTTGGTAAATGGAAGAAGTTCTGAACTACCAGGACTCTTCCTAGAGCTGGCCAGCCGTCTAAACTGAATGACTGAGGGAGAAGGGCTTTAGTCAGGAAGGTGACCAAGAACCCAATGGTCTCTCTATCAGAGCTCTAGTGTTCCTCTGTGGAGAGAGGAGAACCTTCCAGAAAGACAACCATCTGTACAGCAATCCACCAATCAGGCCTATATGGTAGAGTGGCCAGATGGAAGCCACTCCTTAGTAAAAGGCACACAGCAGCCCACCTGGAGTTTGCCAAAAGGCACCTGAAGAACTCTCAGACCATGAGAAACAAAATTATTTGGTCTGATGAGACAAAGATTGAACTCTTTGGTGTGAATGCCAGGCGTCATGTTTGGAGGAAACCAGGCACAACTCATCACCAGGCCAATACCATCCCTACAGTGAAGCATGGTGGTGGCAGCATCATGCTGTGGGGATGTTTTTCAGCCACAGGAACTGAGTAACTAGTCAGGATAGAGGGAAAGATGATCCTGGATGAAAACCTGTTCCAGAGCGCTCTTGACTTCAAACTGGGGTGACGATTCATCTTTCAGCAGGACAACGACCCTAAGCACACAGCCAAGATATCAAAGGAATGGCTTCAGGACAACTCTGTGAATGTCGTTGAGTGGCCCAGTCAAAGCCCAGACTTGAATCCAATTGATCATCTCTGGAGAGATCTGAAAATGGCTGTGCACCAACGCTTCCCATCCAACCTGACAGAGCTTGAGAGGTGCTGCTAAGAGGAATGGGCAAAAATGCCCAAAGATAGGTGTGCCAAGCTTGTGGCATTATATTCAAAAAGACTTGAGGCTGTAATCAGTTTGATAGGTGCATCAACAAAGTATTGAACAAAGGCTGTGAATAATTATGTGCATGTGATTTCTTTTTTTTTTGATAAATTTGTAAAAAATCTTTTTCAGGTTATCATTATGGGGTGTTGTGTATAGAATTTTCAGGAAAAAAATAATTTAATCCATTTTGGAATAAGGCTGTAGCATAACGAAATGTGGAAAAACTGAAGCACTGTGAATATTTTCCAGATGCACTGTTTCATTTGAGAAAGACTACACGCTGAAGCAGTTGTGTGGTGTTGTGATCAGTGTTGGGAGTAACTTTTGCAGTAATGTGCTGTGTAATGAATTACTGTTTAAAAATTCAGTAATGCATTACAGTTACTGAAATTTAATCAGATGTGTTACTCGTGTTACTCGTTTTATTAATATGGATAGATATTTTTCCGCAAAAAATTACAAACTGACCCTACCTAGCTAACGAGCCATCAGTCAAAGAGCCTCTTCACTGCTGCAGGCAGCAACAAACGGAGCTTGCTCCTGCTGGGAAAAGATGAAGCTACTTTGATTTTGTGGAAATAGATGATTTTTTTCTTTGGAAATGCGTTTGAGACTGACTACAATCTCCAGAAGCGCCTAAGAACAGCGACAAGGTCCTGCAAGGCTAGTGCTATGCTATGCTAAGCTAACACCGTGTTAGTGGATTTACGCTATCTGAAATGCGACTGGTTTTCGAGTAGAGGTATGTATCTGGACTGTTGTTGACCCAGCAAGGATTAAACCGACTGATTGCCAGATGCGTCGTTACAGAATGAAGATCTGATAAAAAAAAATTCCATCAGACAGCTGTTATCCACTGAAGTTAAAACACATTTACTTGCTACATGGATAAAGATTATTCAAAAATGGATTTGATCTCCAAAAGGATTGGATCATGTCTCTGTCACAGCAGACATTTGGACTGTGGATAACGGACATTTTCTTTGGATGACTGCACATGGATTAAATCCATAATAATAAAGGTAAGGAACTGACAGCTTTATGCAGTGTTGCCAACTTACTCTTTTTCCTTCTCTCTCACGCCACAAATCCTGTTTCTCACTCCA
Source organism: Pholidichthys leucotaenia (assembly GCA_020510985.1). Taxonomy (NCBI): domain Eukaryota; kingdom Metazoa; phylum Chordata; class Actinopteri; order Cichliformes; family Pholidichthyidae; genus Pholidichthys; species Pholidichthys leucotaenia. The sequence continues at coordinate 163,118,447 of CM035847.1, forward strand.
AAATGACTTAATTACTGGCAATTTTGTGTTGATTTTCTTCAGATTTTTCCCACATTAAGAGCTCTCAAGGCAGGATAAAGCAGATTGAACATGTTGTACATGCTCTGTCTGAAACAGTCTTGTTTTCAGCCTGACATTAATAAGCCCCTAATGTAATCCATTAATTAAATTATCTTGCTATGTGTGCAAGATGATTTAAGTGTGCATTTAAAAGTAACGTGAAAGTTGCTTTTCCAAGTAAAAAGTTACTTTAATCATGCAGTAATTCATAAGTAACTCAGTTACTTTTGAAAAGAAGTAACTAGTAACTGTAAATTGTCATGGTTAAGTTTGACAGCTCATGTGCACAATGCTAGCACAGGAAGGAACCACACAAGGGGGGAATGTTCGACAATTTATTAAATATCAAAACAGCGCACAGTTAATTAAACAGCCACTCACCAGAGGAAACAATCCACCTGTGGAAAGAAAACGAGAGCTGTCAGTGGAGGAACGGAGTAGGGAAAATGGGCGAGCCAAATTACCACTGACTCAGGGTTTCGAGGAAGGACCGTCAGGACTCCAGGGGGAACAGAAGAACCAGTAGGGTAGGGGGGAATGAGCTAGTAATGCCTGACCAGGTGAAGATAGTTGCTGTGGGGGTGATGAGGTGGCAGGAGAGCGCACGCAGACCTGAGACACACCCGCACGATGGCAGCAACCTGTAAGAGAGAAGGAAGAGCAAAGTTTAGACGACGTGTCTAACTTGGCAAAAATGACCTGAGCTGTCCCCCCCAGGACAGCTTCTTGGACTTCTCCTTCAGGGGAATCTGACTCGCCACCAGCCAGACCTGCTGTCCAACGGTGTATTTAGGAGCTGGGACCCGCTTCCTGTCAGCAGCGGCCCGGGTGCGTTCAGTGGTGTGGGCCAGGGTGGCCCGGGTAGACCTCCAGACGCGCCGGCATCGACGAGCATGTGGAACCGCCACCTCCCTCTCAGCCATGGGAAGAAGAGGCGGAATGTATCCCAGCGATGCCTCGAGTGGCGTGAGTCCGGTGGCCATGGAGACGGCCAAATACTCCACCCAGGTCAGCGGTGAGTTCCATGAAGCCGGGTTCTCGGCTGCTATGCACCGCAGGGTGGCCTTCAAGGACTGATTGGCGCACTCTGCCTGCCCGTTGCTTTGAGGATGATTCCTGGACGATAGACTTACTGTAGTGCCCAGAGTCCGGCAAAAGGCCCTCCAGACCTGGGACGTAAATTGTGGACCTCATTCAGACACAGTATCAACGGGGATGCCGTGGACCTTGATCACGTGGTCTGTCAGCAAGACCGCCGTCTCCAAGGCTGAGGAGAGCTTCGGGAGGGCCACCAAATGCACCACCTTGGAGAGGTGATCCACAATAGTAAGAATAACAGTCTTCCTACGGGAGGGGGGAGTCTGGTCACAAAATCTATGGCGATATGAGACCAAGGATGACCCGGGGTGGGAAGGGGATAGAGGAGTCCCAAGGGGGGAGAGGAGTCAGATTTCCCCAGAACGCAGGTCTGACAGACCCTGATGTAGTCTCGTGTGTCCCGCCTCACCGTGGGCCACAAGAATGCCCGCCGGACGAAGTTCACTGTGCAGGCAATGCCAGGATGACAAGCAAAGCAGCTGGTGTGGGCCCACTGGAGAACATCACTGCGGAGGGCGGCCGGGACATAGAGATGATTCCGGGGGCACCCTACTGGCACAGGATCGCAGGACTGGGCCTGAAGGACCCTCCACTCGATATCCCAAGTAAGGACACCAAGAACGCACAAAGGCGGGATGATGGTTTGGTGGGGGAAGGGGGGTCTCCCTCCCTGGAGTTACACTGGCGCGATAGCGCATCCGGTTTGACGTTCCGGGCGCAGGCCGGTAGGTGATGGTGAAATTAAACCACTGGAAAAGTAAAGCCCAGCGAGCCTGCCTGGCGTTAAGTCGGCAGGCCGACCGCAAGTAATCCAGGTTCTTGTGATTGGTCCACACAACGATGGGTGAATGGCACCCTCCAACCAATGTCTCCACTCCTCCAGTGCTAATTTAATGGCCAGCAGCTCTCTGTCCCCCGGTCATAATTCCTCTCGGCCGGTGTGAGCCAACAAGAGAAATATGCGCACGGATGGAGCTTCTGATCCGAGGACATGCGCTGTGAAAGCACAGCACCAACCCCTGAATCAGATGTGTCCACCTTGAGGACGAACTGGAGCTACGTGTCGACCTGTGCCAAGATAGGTGTGTCCATGAACAGACATTTTAATTTGATAAATGCCTGCTCCATTCCTCGGTCCAACGAAAGGGGACCTTAATGGAGGTCAGCTGAGTTAAAGGCAGTGCCACCGCACTATAGTGCCTTATGAACCAGCGATAAAAGTTCACAAACCTGAGGAAGCGTTGGAGCTCCCTATAGGAGTGGAGAGTTGGCCAATCCAGCACTGCCTTCACCTTGGCCGGGTCAGCGATCAGTGTCCCCTCGGCTACAATGAAGCCCAAGAAGGTGGTAGATGTAGTTGAGAACTCACACTTCTCGGCTTTGACGTAGAGCCAGTTCTCAAAGAGCCATTGTAAAACAGCCCTTACGTGGGCTTCATGCTCCTCTGGCGAGCGGGAGAAAATCAAAATGTCATCAAGATAAACAAACACGAATTGATACAGCATATCGTGGAGGATGTCATTAATTAACCGCTGGAAGACGGCGAGGGCATTAGTGAGCACAAAGGGCATCATGAGATACTCGAATTGCCCCTGGTGTGTCTTAAATGCTGTCTTCCATTCATCGCCCTTTCGAATGCGGACCAAATGATACGCGTTCCTAAGATCCAATTTAGTAAACACCCGTGAACGTTGAAGGAGCTCAAACACTGAATTGGTCAAGGGTAGAGGGTACTTGTCCTTGATTTTAATAGCTTTAAGTTCCCAGTAGTCAATGCACGGGCGCAGCAAGCCATCCTTCTTTCCTATGAAGAAGAACCTGGCTCCGAGAGGAGCTGAAGATGGCCGAATAAGGCCGGCGTTCAGGGACTCCTTAATATACCTCTCCATTGCCTTCCTCTCCAGCCCGGAATTGCTGTATATTGGACCGAGGAATGGAATGCACTGCGTAGTGCAATCTCATTCCACCCTGAATCAGCTGCTGCAACCCAGAACTCCACCGAGTATTCAGCCGCTGACCGAGTGCCCTTGTCGAGCGTCATTATACGGCTCATGACGTTGCCCTGACTCTCGGTACGGCCAAACGCGCAAGAATAGGCGAATACAAATTGGTTGAAAGTATAACGGCGCCCCTCGGGGTTATGTAATGTGGACTATGCCCAATCGAGGGCTCGGTCCCTAAGCAACAGTGTAAAAAACTGAATTTTGGATGTATCCCACGGGTACTCCCGCTCGACCTGCTCCAAGTACATATGAACTTGAGCAAGAAAACCCTTACACCCCCCACCTCCCCCGTGTACGGGATTGGTATGGGAACGGAGGTAGTACGTCGCACAGTAGTGCGGGGAGCAGACTGAGAACGAGGAGCCGGGGAAGCCACATTCAACCAAAGCTGTATTAAGTTAATCACCTGCTACGTCAACACAGCGAGGTGGCGCTCGGTCGCTGACAGGCGATCCAGAGCTGACAGCTCCTGTGACAAAGCACCGGCTGAACTACAATCCTGGCTGGCTCGTTCTGTCATGGTTAAGTTTGACAGCTCACGTGCACGATGCTAGCGCAGGAAGGAACCACACAAGGGGGGACATTCGACACTTTATTAACTTTCACAACAGCGTACAGTTAATTAAACAGCCACTTGCTAGAGGAAACAATCGACCTGTGGAGAGAAAACGAGAGCTGTCAGTGGAGGAACGGAGTAGGGAAAATGGGCGAGCCAAATTGCCACTTACTCAGGGTTCCGAGGAAGGACCGTCAGGACTCCAGTGGGGAATAGACGAACGAGTAGGGTAGGGGGGAATGAGCTAGTAGTGCCTGACCGGGTGTAGATAGTTGCTGTGGGGGTGATGAGGTGGCAGGAGAACACCCACAGACCCGAGACACACCCACACGATGCCAGCAACATGTAAGAGAGAAGGGAAAGCAAAGTTTAGATGGTGTGTCTAAGCTTGACGAAAATGATTTGCTTGTCTGAATTTAGGGCAGTATACCCAGACGAGCCAGCGTTGACTGCACGGAGAGAGCCTCCTTAAAGTAGAACTGAACTGAACGGCATTGAACGGCACTGGGTGATAGTACATACAATTATAAAGATAATTTATCATTGGCACCCCCTCCACAAATCCCGGAATATTGGAGAAAATCGCGATTTTGAATTTCCCGCCCTGAAAAATCAGACAAATCCGCCGAAGTGCAGCCGGAGTTCCACGTGACGTCACGAGTGTGACCCAGTCCTCATGTTTACCATTGCGAGCACGTCGACACTGGTTGTTTTTGGTGCATTTTGTCGTGATAGTCGACTACAAAACACTTCCAACACCTGGGAAGATCTGTTCAGTGGCCAAGGAAAGCTGTCATGGCGACGAAAGAAAAGAAAGGGGGAGGAAAAGCGACCGGGAAGCGATACGTTTCTAGATATACAGTGATCTCTCACTTATCGCGTTTAATGGGGACCAGAACCGACCGCGAAAAGTGAAAAACCGCGAAGTAGCGTCACCCCCCCCCCCAAGGGCATCACAAGCACTATTTTGCACAAAAAGGCACAAGAGAACAGCGAAAAGTGCCACTAAGCAACACGAGTCTCGAGTCTCCCTGCCTTCTACATTAGAACATCAGGTATCAACACGGAGAGCCCGCACAACTGAAAATCTACCTCTCTGACCACCGCTCCACTCCTCTCCACCCACCTCTTCACCGCTCGGGAATCTCGCAAGCTGATTGGCCGAGACGTTTTACCTCGCAAGCTGATTGGCCGAGACGTTTTACCCAGCTTCGCTCCCTGCCGAGCGCCTATACCCAGCGAAGGAAGACCGCATTCATTGTTCTTTATCGCTCGTGTTGCTTAGTGGCACTTTTCGCTGTTCTCTTGTGCCTTTTTGTGCAAAATAGTGCTTGTGACGCCCTTGGGGGGGGAGACGCTACTCCGCGGTTTTTCACTTTTCGCGGTCGGTTCTGGTCCCCATTAAACGCGATAAGTGAGAGATCACTGTAATAAGTTGGAAAAATGCTGATGTTTTTTTTTCCCTTTCTTTTTTATTGTTAATTTTCCTTATCCTGACACCCCAAACATGCCAAAGTAAAGACTCACCATTCTGTATTCAATAAGCGACTCTCCTCCCCATCATTGCTGCGGTCTGAGTCGGTGCCGGAATCCCCCGAAAATTCTGGCTCTAATCTGTACGGTTCGATGCCTCCCTCGCTCTCTTCCTGTTCACTTGACACTCCTGCATCCTCCTCTGTCTTGTCACCGATCCTGAATGCCTCTTCACTCTGAAAACTCTGGTGTTCTTGACTGCCTGAACTGCTATCATCTGCCATTGTTGTTTTGATAAGGGTCACACTCGTGACGTCGTCTGCACTACTTCCGGTTTGTTTGGCACTGCCAGCCAGAGGCAAAAGTTTATCGGCTTATAGCTTGGCCATCGCACAGCCTAAAAAATTATTTTATGTGTTGAAAAATACAATAGGTAATAAGTGATGACTCCTGGCCCTCCTGTCTTGGACCTTTTGGCGTGGGCAGAATGAATGACAACGGACAGCGGCTGCTCGAGTTCTGCACATATCATGATCTGTGCATCACAAACTCGTTCTTCAAGAACAAGCCCCAACACAAGGTTTCCTGGCAACATCCGCGCTCAAAGCACTGGCACCAGCTAGACTTGATCCTGACCAGGCGCACCTCACTGAAGAACGTGCTAATCACCCGTTCGTTCCAGAGTGCAGATTGCGACACAGACCATTCATTGGTGTGTTGCAAGGTCAAGCTGCAGCTGAAGAAATTCCATCGTGCTAGACAACCTGGAAAGGCACGGATTGACACCAGCAAGATGGCCCAACCAGAACTTGTTGAGCAGTTTGCCTCCACCTTTGAGAAGGAACTTGGTGTACCACAAGGAGGAGAATCTGCAGAGCAGAAGTGGGAAGAGCTGCGAAACACCATCTACCGCACAGCCTTGGCTACCTTTGGGAGGAAGACCTCGAAGTCACAGGACTGGTTTGATGCCAAGTTGACCGAGATGACCCCCGTCATTGAAGCCAAGCGCTCAGCACTTGCTGAGTACAAGAAGTACCCAAACGAGAAGAATCTCCAGATTCTCAGGGCTGCGAGAAGCAAAGTTCAGCAGACTGCTCGGCGCTGTGCCAACGAGTACTGGACTCAGCTCAGCCAAGACATTCAAACCGCTGCCATAACAGGGAACATCCGTGGTATGTACGATGGCATCAAGAAAGCACTTGGTCCGGCTCAGAGCAAGACGGCCCCCCTCAAATCTTCCACTGGGGAGATGATCACAGAGAAGAACAAGCAGATGGAGAGATGGGTGGAACACTACTCCGACCTCTACTCTAGACAGAACACCGTGACACCGTCAGCCCTTGATGCCATCGACTGTCTGCCATCCATGGACGAACTTGACGCCGAGCCAACCATCGACGAACTCAGTAAGGCCATTGATAGCTTGACCGCTGGCAAGGCACCCGGCAACGACGGCATACCCCCTGATCTGATCAAGCACTGCAAGACCGCCCTACTGCTGCCATTGCATGACGTCCTCTGCCAGTGCTGGAAGCAAGGTGCCGTACCACAGGACATGAGGGACGCCAAGATCATCACCCTCTACAAAAACAAAGGGGAGAGAAGCAACTGCAACAACTACAGGGGCATTTCCCTCCTCAGCGTTGTTGGCAAAGTCTACGCACGAGTTGTTCTCGTTCGTCTACAGAAGCTTGCCGAACGTGTCTACCCCGAGTCTCAGTGTGGCTTCCGCGCTGAGCGATCGACGGTAGACATGATATTCTCCATCCGCCAACTCCAGGAGAAATGCAGAGAACAGAACATGCCTCTGTACGTCGCCTTCATCGACCTCACCAAAGCGTTCGATCTGGTCAGCAGAGAGGGCCTTTTCAAGATCCTGCCAAAGATAGGATGCCCACCAAAGTTGCAAAGCCTCATCGAATCGTTTCACACCAACATGCAGGGCATAGTGCAGCACGATGGCAACGTCTCAGAGCCATTCAACATACGCAGCGGAGTGAAACAGGGCTGTGTACTTGCACCAACCCTCTTTGGGATTTTCTTTGCTATGCTCCTGAGGCATGCCTTCAGCACAGCAACAGAGGGAATCTACCTGCACACAAGATCTGACGGCAGGCTTTTCAACCTCGCCCGCCTGAAAGCCAGAACCAAAGTACGCGAAGCTCTAATCAGAGACATGCTGTTCGCAGACGACGCTGCAGTCGCAACCCACACACAGCAGGAGCTTCAGACCCTGATGGACCACTTCTCCCAGGCATGCAAGGACTTCGGGCTTACCATCAGCCTGAAGAAGACTAACGTCTTGGCGCAAGGCACGGAAGCACCACCAACCATCACCATTGATGACTACAAGCTGGAGGTCGTGAATCAGTTCACGTACCTGGGGTCCACGATCAGCAACAACCTCTCCCTTGATACAGAGATCAACAAGAGGATTGGAAAATCAGCCTTCACACTCGCTCGCCTCACCACACGAGTGTGGGAGAATCCCAAACTCTCTGTCAAGATGAAGATGGCAGTGTACAATGCCTGCATCATCAGCACACTGCTCTATGGGAGTGAGACGTGGACAACATACGCCCGGCAGGAAAAGAGACTGAACTCCTTCCACTTGCGCTGCATTCGCCACATCCTGGACATATCCTGGCAGGACAAAGTGCCCAACACAGAAGTTCTGTCCCGCGCCGGCCTTCCCTCCATGTTCACTCTACTCAGGCAGCGCAGGCTCCGCTGGCTAGGCCACGTTCACCGTATGGAGGATGGCAGAATCCCCAAAGACGTCCTCTATGGAGAACTGGCAACTGGCAGGAGAGACGTTGGCCGCCCACAGCTGCGCTTTAGAGATGTCTGCAAGAGAGACATGAAGGCCCTGGATATCAACACAGAGCGCTGGGAGGACCTTGCAACGGACCGCTCCAAATGGAGAGGCACCCTGACCAGACAGCTCAAGGCGGATGAAGAGAGACTGACTGCTGCAGCAGATGAAAAAAGGACCCGCAGGAAGAACCGCCACAGACCCAGCAGCACGGAGACCACCCACAAGTGTGACCTGTGTGACAGGGACTGTCATTCGTACATCGGCCTGTTCAGCCACAGGTGGTGCTGTTCCAGCAGAGTAGACGTTTAGGATTCTCTTCCATGGTCATCATAGACCGACGGAGGCCGACGACGAATAAGGAATTAATCTGCTATTCTACTTTTTTGGCAAAAAGGTGAGTTCAGCTCTACTTTAAGTACGCTGGCTGATGAGTGGGCGCAGGTGTGTCTTCTGCCTCAGGTGCAGTGATGAGTTGGTGAATACCCGGCAGGACGGGAGGGGCGCGCTCTCACTGCCCATGACAGTAACTAGTTACTATGTTTTAGTTACTTGCCCACCCCTGGTTGTGATTAAGGTGAGTGCTTGGAATGCTGGAGGTCTTCGGTACGAATCTTGCCAGGGAAGTCATGTTCTGTTCTTCTGAACAACAACTGAAGTACAACATATGTCTGCTGTGTTTTACCAAAATTCACTATGTATATGTTTTGGTAGTTCCTTGTACTAGGCTCAAAACCAAAGGCGATAGAGCCTTTGCTGCTGTTGCTCCCAGACTGTGGAACTCCTTGCCTTTTGAACTTAGATCTGCACCTTCCATTGGTGTTTTTAAGAAGCAACTAAAGACCTACCTTTTTAGCCTGGCTTTTTAACTATGTGCCGGTTGTATTTTTATGTGCTTTTACTGTCTACTTTGTTTTACTGTTTTATGTGCCTGTGTTTTTATTTTGTTTTTTACCATCTTAAGCACTTTGTGACTCTGTCTGTGAAAGGTGCTCTATAAATAAACTTATTATTATTATTATTATTATTATTATTATTATTATTATTATTATTATTATTATGTAAGATTTTCACCTCAAAATAATGTTTTCAAAATTGTTTTGATGGTACACCCACATTTGACCATGTGACCGTGATTACTAGGGGGACAGAGGATGTGGCCTTGGTCTGTGACCTTATTTCCTGCAGTGAATCACAGAGCACGACTTAGCCACCAACAACAAAAAGCCCTGTGGTTGGCAGTTGGTGCTGGGGTCGTGGTTGTGGCCTCTTCAGTATTCCTACAAGGAAGAAGAAAGTTACATAGTGCTGCTTTAAAAACCAATGTGTAGCAGACAGGTTTTAATGCTGTTGCTAAGCAATACAAGACCTTGAAGTCCACACCTGCTTGGAACCCGATGATCGCTTGCGGTTATATTTGTTTTTGAGATGCCAAACTTAACATTAATCCATTGAAATGGCATAAAATGGGGGCTTTAAGCTTAATTTTCACTGGGAGCTACTGATGCCAAGGCTCCAAACTAAACATAAATAAGCTAGAATATGTATGGCTGTGTGTTTAAATAATAAAACTTATTATAGAGATAAGCAAAACTGACATTTCCAATAACTATACCTTACAGTAATTGATTTTCAAAAAAAATAAAATAAAATAATGGAACACAGGCAAGCTTTTGAAAACTAATGTATATTTTAACTTGCAGTAAACGCATTTTGTATTATATATAAAATTACAACAACGTCACATCCATCCATCTTCTACTTATTTGGGGCACAGAGACATCAGTCTAAACAGAGAAGCCCACTGCCACCAGGTTCACATAGCACCATGATCCCCACGATCCTTGCTGCAGGGGGTGAGCTCACTGGATGGTGGACCCATGTTGTTTATTCTGGCTATGGACAGAAAACTGGTCACCAGGTGCTTGCCCTCAAGTCCCGGTAACCACAATAGATCATTGTTTTAACTTCTTCATGGGGATCCACTGGACCAATATGGCTCTTCACCCAGGACCAGTTTGCCTTGGGAGATCCTATTAGGGACAAGTAGCCCTTGACAACATAGTTCCTAGGATCATTAGGGCACGCAAACCCCATGGTGCTTTGAAAACTATTTTTTAAAGAGAATGTAAAAATGAATAAATACAATATTTATACAGGAGTGTGGATTAATACAAAAGAAGAGACCTTATGAGCGGAGCATAATTTTTACTAAAACTTTTGACAGGGATTTAGGAAAATAATCTTCCATTCTTCCTTTGGAGCATTGGTGCTCAGCAGCTCTTTTATCTATTTTATCATTTTAATACCATGAATAAATAAAGTTTATTATCATCACCCCCTCAGTTGATGAGGGTCTATTACTTTAGTGCTGACTTGCATAGCTGTCAGCCTGAACTTAAAACAAGCTGATCTGAAGGTAAAGTGACCTGATTCACCCTCTACGAGGCTGCATGTCGTCAAACCCAAAGTTCTGGGGAAAACACTCACGCTGTGACCTTTCACCGATGACAGATTCCATCACATATCATCAAGAACATGGGATTGCTCAATTTCATATTACATTTCTATAGCTAGCAAGACTGACAGCAACTGCAATCCAGTAAGAAAAGTAAAAGGGAAGAGGCTTTGGGACAGTCTAAAATGTGCATGGCAATCGAGTTAAAAGTCAATAGAGAACAAAGAGACAGTCATGTTGCTGAGCAGCAACTGAAGAAAACATGTTTGGCAATACAAGTGTGGCTGAGAGAACCCCTTTTATATATTCATGAAAATACCAGAAAATTAAAACAAAGCAACAACCAAATTAAGAAAAGTATTTTAAAAATCTATCTACCAAATTCTGTCATGGAAAGAAGTCTGTGAAACCTACAGTTGTGCTCATAAGTTTACATACCCCGGAGGTATGTAAACTTACAAGCAAAAGCTGTATTTTAACCACTAGTAATCAATGGTATTCATGGAGTCGTGCTCATAATGTAAACTTATGAGCACAACTGTATGGGCAGTGCTGTGGGAAACTATTTGCCACCTTTCTGATTTATTATGTTTTTCCATATTTGTCATACTTTTAGATCATCTAACAAATTTTAATATTAGACAAAGATAATCTGAGTAAATACAAAATTCAGTTTTTAAATACAGTGGTGAGGAAAAGTGTTTGCCCCCTTCCTGACTTCTCATTTTTTTGTATTTTTGTCACACTTAAATGTCTCAGATCATCAAACAAATTTAAATATTAGACAAAGATAGCACAAGTAAACACAAAATGCATTTTTTAAATGAAGGTGTTTATTATTAAGGGTAAAAAAATCCACTGCTGAGCAAAAACAACATAAAGGCTCATCTCAGTTTTGCCAGAAAACATCTTGATGATCCCCAAGACTTTTGGGAAAATACTCTGTGGACTGAAAAGACAAAAGTTGAACTTTTTGGAAGGTGTGTCCCATTACATCTGGCGTAAAAGTAACACTGCATTTCAGAAAAAGAACATCATACCAACAGTAAAATATGGTGGTAGTAGTGTGATGGTCTGGGGCTGTTTTACTGCTTCAGGACCTGGAAGACTTGCTGTGTTAAATGGAACCATGAATTCTGCTGTTTAAAAAAATAAATCTTGAAGGAGAATGTCCGGTCATTTGTTTGTGACCTCAAACTGAAGCGCACCTGGGTTCTGTAGCAGGACAACGATCCAAAACACACCAGCAAGCCCACCTCTGAATGGCTTAACTCTCTTGGGCATGGAGTTCACTAGAGCTTCACAGGTTGCAACTGGAATCCTCTTCCATTCCTCCATGACAACATCATGGAGGTGGTGGATGTTAGAGACTTTGCGCTCCTCCACCTTCCATTTGAGGATGCCCCACAGATGCTCAATAGGGTTGAGGTATGGAGACATGCTTGGCCAGTCCATCACCTTTACCCTCAGTTTCTTTAGCAAGGCAGTGGTCATCTTGGAGATGTATTTGGGGTCGTTACCATGTTGGAATGCTGCCCTACGGCCCAGTCTCTGAAGAGAGGGGATCATGCTCTGTTTCAGTATGTCAGAGTACATGTTGGCATTCATGGTTCCCTTAATGAACTGTAGCTCCCCAGTGTCGGCAGCACTCATGCAGCCCTAAACCATGAGACTCCCACCACCATGCTTGAATGTAGGCAAGACACACTTGTCTTTGTACTCCTCACCTGGTTGCAGCCACACACGTTTGACACCATCTGAACCAAATACAGTATCTCACAAAAGTGAGTACACCCCTCACATTTCTGTAAATATTTTATTATATCTTTTCATGGGACAACGCTGAGGATATGACACTTTGATACAATATAAAGTACTTAGTGTACAGCTTGTATAACAGTGTAAATTTGCTGCCCCCTCACCCCAAGATAATAAGACCCCAAGATACTTAAACTCCTCCACTTGGGGCAGGAGCCTGTCCCCAACCCAGAGAGGACAATCCACCTTTTTCCGGCTGAGGACCATGGACTCGGACTTGGAGGTGCTGATTCTCATCCCAGCCGCTTCACACTCAGCGGCAAACCGTCCCAGCAAGAACTGTAGGTCATTGCTGGATGAAGCCAACAGGACAACATCATCTGTAAACAACAGAGATGAGATCCTGTTGTCACCAAGCATGACACCCTCCGTTCCCTGGCTGCGCCTAGAAATCCTGTCCATAAAATTTATGAACAGGATCGGTGACAAAGGGCAGCCCTGGTGGAGTCCAACTCTCATTGGGAATGAGTCTGACCGAGTGTTGGCAATACAAACCAAACTCTCACAACGGTCGTACAGAGACCGAATAGCTCGTAACAACAAGCCCAATACCCCATATTCCCAAAGCACCCCCCACAAAAAAACCATGAGGGACGCGGTTGAATGCCTTCTCCAGGTCCACAAAACACATGTGAACTGGTTGGGCAAACTCCCACGAACCCTCGAGAATTCTCAAGAGGGTAAAGAGCTGGTCCGATGTGCCATGGCCAGGAAGAAAACCACATTGCTCCTCCTGAATCCAAGGTTCGACCAACGGCTGGACTCTACTTTCCAGTACCTTGGCATAGACCTTCCCAGGGAGGCTGAGGAGTATAATCCCTCTAAAGTTGGAGCATACCCTCCAGTCCCCTTTTTTGAAGAGAGGAACCACCACCCCGGTTTGCCATGCCAAAGGCACTGCCCCCAACCTCTATGCAATGTTGCAGAGGCGTGCCAACCATGACAGCCCTACAACATCCAGGGCCTTGAGGTACTTGGGGCGAATCTCATCCACCTCTGTGGCCCGGGCACCAAAGAAATTTTTAACCACCTTAGCGGCCTCAGCCCCTGTGATAGGCGAGTCATCCCCCTCAGCCACATGCCCTGCTTCCTCTGTGAAAGGCATATCAGTGGGATTGAGGAGATCCTCAAAGTATTCCTTCCACCGCCCGACGATATCCCCAGTCGAAGTCAACAGCGCCCCATCCGCACCATACACAGTGTGGACAGGGAGCTGCTTTCCCCTCTTGAGCTGCCGGACAGAATCTCTTCGAGGCCGACCAAAAGTCTTGTTCCATGGCCTCACCGAACTCCTCCCATACCCTGGTTTTTGCTTCAGCAACCACCCAAGCTGCACTCCGCTTGGCCTGCCGGTACACCTCAGCTGCTTCCGGAGTCCCACAAGCCAACCAAGCCAGATAGGACTCCTTCTTCAGCTTAATGGCCCCCCTCACCACTGGCGTCCACCACTTGATTCGGGGGTTGCCACCACGAGATGCACCAACCACCTTGCGGCCGCAGCTCTGGGCCACCGCTTCAACAATAGAGGTGGAGAACATGGCCCATTCAGACTCCATGTCTCCATACTCCCTTGGAATGTGGTTGAAGTTCTTCCGGAGGTGGGAGTTGAAAGACCTCCCGGACAGGGGCCTAAGCCAGGCATTCACAGCACACTCTCACTTTACGTTTGGATCTACCAGGTCTGAATGGCATCCTCCCCTGCCATCGGCTCCAACTCACCACCAGGTGGTGATCAGTTGACAGCTCTGCAGCTCTCTTTACCCGAGTGTCCAAGACATACGGTCGCAGGTCTGATGACACGATAACAAAATCGATCATTGACCTGCGACCTAGGGTGTCCTGGTGCCAGGTGCACATATGGACACCCTTATGCTTGAACATGGTGTTCGCTATGGACAAAGTGTGGTTAGCACAGAAGTCCAATAACTGAACACCACTCGGGTTCAGATCAGGCAGGCCATTCCTCCCAGTCACCCCCCTCCAGGTTTCACTGTCGTTGCCCACGTGAGCATTGTCAGTAGGACAATGGAGTCTCCAAGAGGAGCACCCTCCAGCACCCCAGTCAGAGACTCCAAAAAGGGTGGGTACTCTGAAACATCATTTGGTGCATAGGCACAAATGATGGTCAGCACCCGTTTCCCAACATGAAGGCGCAGGGAAGCAACCCTTTTGTCCACCGGGGAAAACTCCAATATAGAGGCAGCAAGGTGGGGGGATACAAGAATACCCACCCCTGTTCGTCGCCTCTCGCCTGGAGAAACTCCAGAAAAGGCCAAGCTCCAGCCCCTCTCCAGGAGACTGGTTCCGGAACCAGAGCTGTGTGTTGAGGTGAGGCCGACTATATCTAGCCGGTATCTCTCAACCTCGTACACCAGCTCAGGCTCCTTCCTCACCAGAGAGGTGACATTCAACGTACCAAAAGCCAGTTTAGAAAGCTTGGGATCAGACCGCCAAGGCTGCCGCCTTTGACCGCCACCTAATCCACATAGCACCGGACCCCCATGAACCCTCCTGCAGGTGGTGAGCCCACTGGAGGGTGGACCCATGTAACTCCTTCATACTGAAGGAGTTGCTGATTGCATACTGATTGCTGGGGTCTTTCTGCAACTGTGGGGGTCCCCCCTACAGTTGATAGTGCTATGAGATGACTGTTGTTGTGAAATGGCGCTATATAAATAAAGTTGAATTGAATTGAAAACTGAGCCCAGCCGGGTCCCATGGGGGTGAAAACTGTTTATGGGTATATATATTTATTATTCCTTTAACCATTTTATTCTCTTTTTATTTATTTTTTTATTTATGATCTTACTCTGCTTCTTATTGTATTCTATTGTAATTTATTTTATCTTATGCTATTTTTAGCTCTAGTGTTTCCTCATTGGTGGGCTCTCGGCACTTGGAGCTGTAATTGGCACTGGTGGTGAGGATGCTGCTGTGGTGGTGGCCCTGGCTTGGTGGGATGGGGGAGTCCAGTCACAGCCTGTTGGCTGTAGTGTGGACTCCTCTGTCTGCTTGGGCTGGGGTGGCCCCTGTGGCGGTGTCTCTGCAATTGTGAGCTGAGACTGGCTCCTGGTGCTGACAGTCCCCCCAATAACGATGTTTCCTCACTCTGGTCCTCAGTCCTCAGCCATGTTTTAACTATGCCTTTTATTACTTGTGGGGGGGGGGGGGTGGTGGAACAGGATGGGAGGAGATGGGCTCTGGGATGGGTTGGGGTTCCGGTGGATGGATGTCTTGGACGAGAGTAGGGATGGGGGGAGGACTTTTTAGAGGGCTTTCTTTGTCTTATTGTTTTGGTTGTGTTTTATCTGGAATTGTTTTTAACTGTAAAGCACTTTGAGCTGCACTTTGTTGTATGAAAGGTGCTATATAAATAAATAAAGTTTAAAGCTTATTGTTACAAAAGTGAAACAAAATGAGTTTCATAGTTTGGTACTGTACCTGAGAAATCTGAAATAGCACAAATGGTGTCAAGTATGCCAAAAGTGTACCCATAAATAGTTGTGAATGGCTATCTATAGTGATATATAAGTGAAATATAGTTGGGTTTTTTTTGTTTTGTTTGATTCCTGAGATATCAAAATGGCACAAATGGTGCCATCTGTGCCAAAATGTGCCCAAATGTCCAATGTGAAGAGTCCACCTATCACTAAATCTTTTTTTTCATCATTTCTGCATGAATTTTGGTGTAGGTGATCGTGACGTCTTCTATTTTGATTTTCTGGAGGTTCTGATCCACCACAGCATCATTCTGATAAAGTTTTGACTGTAAGAATGTCCTTTTTTTTTTGGCGAGAATGATTTTTTTCATTTTCTGCTGTGTGTCATCTTCATTTCCTCTGACCCAGTAGTATAGACAGAGATTCTTACACCACGGAAATAATCTCACAAGTGTTACCGTTATTATGATGCCAGTATTATACAAACAAACCTTGTGGTTGCTGAGACATACTCACTTAAATTTAGGCATGTTATTTTCAAGAAGGGTCTACAAAAATAGGCCTGGGGTTTAAGCGGTCCCCATGATGTTAGCATGCACCCACCACAAGCCATACAATGCATCCTGAAAGTATTCACAGTGCTTCACTTTTTCCACTTTTTGTTTTGTTACAGCCTTATTCCGGAATGGAATAAATTCTTTTTTTTTTTTTCTCAAAATTCTACACACAATACCGCATAATGACAATGTGAATTTTTTTTTTTTTTGATTTTTGCAAATTTATTAAAAATAAAAATCTAGGAAATCACATGTATATGATGTACCTTTGACAGCAATTACAGCCTCAAGTCTTTTTGAATATAATGCCACAAGCTTTGCACATCTATCTTTGGGCAGTTTTGCCCATTCTTTGCAGCACCTCTCAAGTTTCATCAGCTTGTATGGGAAGCGTCTGTGCACAGCCATTTTCAGATCTCTTCAGGGATGTTCAATTGGATTCAAGTCTGGGCTCTGGCTGGGCCACTCAAGGACATTTACAGAGTTGTCCTGAAGCCACTCTTTTGATATCTTGGCTTTGTGCTTAGGGTCGTTGTTCTCCTGAAAGATGAACCGTCGCCCCAGTCTGAGGTCAAGAGCGCTCTGGAGCAGGTTTTCATCCAGGATGTCTCTGTACATTGCTGCATTCATCTTTCCCTCTATCCTGACTAGTCTCCCAGTTCCTGCCACTGAAAAACATCCCCACAGCATGATGCTGCCACCACCATGCTTCACTGTAGGGATGATATTGGCCTGGTGATGAATGGTGTGTGGTTTCCTCCAAACATGTCACCTGGAATTTACTAAAGAGTTCAATTTTTGTCTCATCAGACCAAAGAATTTTGTTTCTCATGGTTGAGAGTCCTTCAGGTGCCTTTTGACAAAATCCAAGCGGGCTGCCATGTGCCTTTTACTAAGACGTGGCTTCCGTCTGGCCACTCTACCATACAGGCCTGATTGGTGGATTGCTGCAGAGATGGTTGTCCTTCTGGAAGGTTCTCCTCTGTCCACAGGGGAACACAGGACCTCTGACAGAGTGACCATCGGGTTCTTGGTCACCTCCCTGACTAAGGCTGTTCTCCCCCGATTTTTGTACCCTTCCCCATATTTGTGCCTTGAGACAATCCTTTCTCGGAGGCCTACAGACAATTCCTTTGACTTCATAATTGGTTTCTGCTCCAACATGCACTGTCAACTGTAGGACCTTATATAGACAGGTGTGTGCCTTTCCAAATCATGTCCAATCAACTGAATTTACCACAGGTGGACTCCAATTAAGCTGTAGAAACAGCTCAAGGATGATTAGTGAAAACAGGATGCATCTGAGCTCAGTTTTGAGCTTCATGGCAAAGGCTGTGAATACTTATGAACATGTGATTTCTTAGTTTTTTTATTTTTTAAAAAAATTGCAAAAATCTAAAACAAAAAAAAAAAAACTTTTTCACGTTGTCATTATGGGGTATTATGTGTAGAATTATAAGGAAAAAGCCATTTTGGAATAAGGCTGTAACATAAAATGTGGACGAGTTAAGCACTGTGAATACTTTTCAGATGCACTAAATGTGTACCCTATGCATACTTTATCCAGTGTTTTTGGTATCACACACTGAAGTGTAGTAAACCCATTTGGAGTTGGTAGTCATGCCATGCATCGCTTGAAAGCTTAGAATTTCATCCATTTGGTTATTAAAACAGATTTGAGATACAATCACAATGGCAGAAGTAAATAGTATATCAAACAACCTAGGACAAACAAGCAACATAGCAACAACACTGAAGCAGCTCACCAATCAAGCCCCTTTGAATTCTCAAATTGGTAATAATCAAACACATCCAGTCCTGTTTCAGTGCCACAGGTAAAAATAATCCATCCGTGTAAGATTTATTGTCCATCCAAATTATTCTGTCCCGAAGGTGTGTAACATCGATGCACAAACAGACAGATAGCTAACATGCAGGATTCAGAGAAAGTCGGACACAGAAGTAGAGTTGAACTGTTTTACTAAGTCCTTTTTTCTCTTTTCATTCCGTTTCTCTTTCTCCTTTTCCTTTTTGTAAAACTGAAATGAATACAAATTATAATACTTTGGTTACAGTCTCTTCAAAATGAATTCACAATGCTTTATATTGGCTATACATACAGACGTGGACAAAATTGTTGGTACCCCTCTGTTAATGAAAGAAAACCCACAATGGTCACAGAAATAACTTAAATCTGACAAAAGTGTTAATAAATACAAATTTTATGAAAATTAACCGATGAAAATCAGACAATGCTTTTGAAATGTGATTCAAAAGAATTATTTTTAAAAACAAACTCATGAAACAGGCCTGGAAAAAATGATGGTACCCCTAGAAAAGATTGAAAATAATGTGACCATAGGGACATGTTCAACCAAGATGTGTCCTCTAATTAACATCACAGGTGTATACAACCTTGTAATCAGTCAGTCGGCCTATTTAAAGGGTGACAAGTAGTCACTGTGCTGTTTGTTGACATGGTGTGTACCACACCAAACATGGACCAGAGGAAGCAAAGGAGAGAGTTGTCTCAGGAGATTAGAAAGAAAATTATAGACAAGCATGTTAAAGGTAAAGGCTATAAGACCATCCCCAAGCAGCTTGATGTTCCTGTGATTACAGTTGCACATATTATTCAGAAATTTAAGATCCACGGGACTGTAGCCAACCTCCCTGGACATGGCCACAGGAGGAGATGGATAATACGAATGGTAACAAAAGAGCCCAGAACAACCTCTAAACACATTCATGGTGAACTCCAAGGTCAAGGTACATCAGTGTCAGATCGCACCATCCGTCATTGTATGAGCCAAGGTGGATTTCATGGAAGATGACCAAGGAGGACACCACTGCTGAAAACAAATCATAAAAAAGCCAGACTGCAATTTGCCAAACTGCATATTGACAAGCCACAAAGCTTCTGGGAGAATGTCTTATGGACAGATGAGACAAAACTGGAACTTTTTGGCAAGGCACATCAGCTCTATGTTCACAGATGCAAAAATGAAGCATACCAAGAAAAGAACACTGTCCCTACTGTGAAACATGGAGGAGGTTCTATTATGTTCTGGGGCTGCTTTGCCACATCTAGCACAGGGTGTCTTGAATCTGTGCAGGGTACAATGAAATGTCAAGACTATCAAGGTATTCTAGAGAGAAATGTGCTGCCCAGTGTCAGACAGCTTGGTCTCAGTCGCAGGTCATTGGTCTTGCAACAGGATAATGACCCGAAACACACAGCTAAAAACACCCAAGAATGGCTAAGAGTGAAACATTGGACTATTCTAAAGTGGCCTTCTATGAGCCCTAATGTAAATCCTATTGAACATCTGTGGAAGGAGCTGAAACATGCTGTCTGGAGAAGGCACCCTTCAAACCTGAGACAACTGGAGCAGTTTGCTCATGAGGAGTGGGCCAAAATACCTGCTGAGAGGTGCAGAAGTCTCCTTGACAGTTACAGAAATCGTTTGATTGCAGTGATTGCCTCAAAAGGTTGTGCAACAAAATATTAAGTTAAGGGTACCATCATTTTTCTCCAGGCCTGTTTCATGAGTTTGTTTTTAAAATAATTCTGTTGAACCACAGTTCAAAAGCATTGTCTGATTTTCATTGGTTAATTTTCATAGAATTTTTATTTATTACCACTTTTGTCAGATTCAAGCTATTTCTGTGACCATTGTGGGTTTTTCTTTCATTAACAGAGGGGTACCAACAATTTTGTCCACGTCTGTATGCTGTGACAATAACCTGCATTCAGGTTAGCTTACCATTTTAATCTTAGCAAGTAAAACAATCACAAAGTAGTTTGTTTTTAACTCTAACTGTCATGGGTCGTGTGCTGACTCCGTCGGCACTCGGGCTGTGCGGTAGTCTCCCTTCTCTCCTCTGGCGCGGTTCTAGACATTTATTTTGACAGCATCTCAGCAGGGCTTCCAGCTGTCAGTGGAGCTCCGCTTAGCACCTGTTTCTAATCAGTTGATGACCCTTCATCAGCTGATCAATCTATTCCTCCCTATTTATCTTGTAGAGATGCACTCTACAAGAAGGGACAGCGCAGGCTGTTCCTGCTGAGGAGACTCAGGTCTTTTGGTGTACAAGGGGCGCTGCTGAAGTCATTCTATGACACGGTGGTGGCATCAGCCATCACTTTTGGAGTGGTCTGCTGGGGCAGTGGCATTACTGCAGCCGATAGGAAGAGACTGAACAAACTGATTAAGAAAGCTAGCTCTGTCCTGGGGCAGCGCCTTGATCCGATGGAGGAGATAGGAGAGAGAAGGACGGTGGCTAAACTGTCATCTCTGCTGGAGTCCGAGTTCCACCCTATGCAGGACATACTGAATGCACTGAGGAGCTCATTTAGCAGCAGACTACATCATCCCAGGTGCACAACCGAGAGGTTTCGTAGGTCCTTCCTACCAACGGCTGTCAGACTGTACAACCTAAGCAGGGCTGCTCGCAGAGATAGCAAAAAGACGTAACAAACTAATAGTTTTTTGAATGCAAAAGATGCAATAGACTTACACAATGGTCCCCTCCGGCATACAACTAGGAACATACCGGTCGCTATGGAGGGTGAGAATATGTATGGGCACATAATCATACCATGTAGGATAACTAAGTAGACGGTTATGCTGTTTCATTCCATCTAGCAACAATGCTCTGCACTGTGTGTGTTTATATATTTGCATATTTATTCCATCTAGCTACAATGCTCAGCACTGGGTGTGTTTATATATTTATATATCTACATATTATTCCATCTAGCTACATTGCTCCGCACTGTGTGTGTTTATATACTTGCATATTTATTCCACCTAGCTGCAATGCTCCGTACTGTGGGTGTTTATATATTTACATATTTATTCCATCTAGCTACAATGCTCTGCACTGTGTGTTCATATATTCATATATTTATTCCATCCAGCTACAATGCTCTGCACTGTGTGTCTGTGTGTGTGTGTATATATATATATTTTATAGTAATACGTACATATGTTTATTAGCTGCTCTTGCTTGCTTGTTTTTTTTCTTGCCTTCTGATTGTTGCTCTGAGTGTTGCTATCCCTGTGCTGTTGCAATCCTGGAATTTCCCCGTTGTGGGACTAATAAAGGCTTATCTTATCTTATCTTATCTTAAGGGAGCAGCTCTGTTTGCTCAGGGCTGCGACCTACACATGTACACAGACATCCCTATGTCTTCCTTCCAGTCTGGCTTCCCCAACTCTGAGGTCAGTTCCTACTGCGTCAGGTTCCGCCCTCGCTGTGCATATGTAAGTGTTGTATTTATTTGTGTTTGCCCCACGAGGCTCGTTATTTTGTCATTCTGTGTCTGTATTCGATAAATGTACAAACCCATGGCTGCCTATAGCGTCTCACTGATGGCTCGTGAGAGCCATCCATAACAATAGGTCGCAGCCAAAAGAGACGCCAGTGGCCGTAGTTTGTTTAGTTGGACTCGTCAGTTCCCTTGTTCAGGGTACCAGCGTGTTGGGAGATGGCGTCGCCGCTGAAGGGCTACGCCACAAGCCTGGGTTACGAGCTAATTATGGCTCTCATCGAGGTTGACGGAATCCTTTCCAACGCTCGTAGCCATCGCTTTCCCAGTGGCTTGCGCTGGTACCTGGACCTTGCTGAGGACACTATTAATCGCCTTCCCCGCTATTCCAACCACCCGGAAATCACGGCGAGGAAGACTGAAATCGCTGTGCAGCGGGAGAGACTCCGTGGGCTGGAGGGTAACTCTGGCAGGAAGCCGAAGAGGAGGTATCCTCGCTCCTTGCTTCAGGATCCCATTCCTGTTCCCGCTCCAGGCCAGGAATTTGCACCGCCCAGGGGTGATCCCCGTGAGAGTGTGTCGTCAGTCGGAATTCCCCCGGAGATGCTACATCTGACAGCTGTTTCCATCAGGGACCGAGTGGCAGCTGCTCGCTCCACTGTTCACCCTACGCAGGTGATAAAGCATGTGACAGCGGCAGTCAGGCTTGTGGAGAGGAATCCAGCGTTAAAGGACCATCCAGATTTCGCCGACCTGCTCGCTTCTGTTTCCGCACAGGAATGGCATTTCCCGGGTCTCTCCTTCGCCTCGCCCTTTGCCGGTAACCGTCGTCACAAAGCTAACAAGAGGCCTCAGCAAGAACCCCGTCCGGATCCTGTTCTGGGTCATCACAAAGACTCTACCTTTCTGACAGCTGCCGCTCCTACGTCTCGTCAGGAGGGAATTCCCACAGTCTCTCTCCCAGGGTCACCTCCTCCCGCTGTTCCGTCAGCTCCTGGTGCCCGGATCGCTTCGGCTGTCATCCCCTCCTCCTCAACGTCTTCCTCGGCACCTGTGAAGGTTATGAGTCCTGCGTCGGCGACACCCGTCGTGGATCCACCGTGAGTGGCTCCTCCTCGTCCTCCCAGGGGGCCCTCCGTCACCATCCAGCGGGGCAAGGGAGAAACGAAGTCCACTGCGGCAGGTTCCATCGGGCCTCCTCGAATCAGGAAAGTAACTTTTCATTCTGTTTCCATATTAGATGAATTGTCTTGCTTGATTCCTGGAGGCGAAGTTCGGGGTTCACAGTCCCCTGAACTCCCTCCTCCTGCTGCAGTAAATAGTAATGGACCTGCTACCTCTGTGTCTTCTTCCTCTGAGCGCTCCACGGCACCAGGCCTACACCGCCGGACGAGGTGGGAGCCTGCGGCCCTGGATAGCCTGGTTCCAGTCCCGCAGCCACGTCATGGGCAGAGGAGGAGAGTGGACTGCAGTTTGGAGCCTGCGCCGACGATGAAGCGTCCCCGGGTCTCCACGGAAGAGCAGTCCAATCTAGCAGGTCGAGGAATCCCTTCCACCATGCCGTGCGGGTCGTCAGGGTGGACGTCAGCATTGGAGGTTCCTCAGGCTGTGAAAGACATCATGCTGGCTGCGGAACCCGCCACAGCCGAGTGGGAGCCAGACGACGACCTTCTTCATCCTGAGCCCGGATCGACAAAGTCCTGGACGACGACAGAACTCGAGTGCAGGCAAGTGCTCTATTTTGTCTTCCTTCTATCAATTCTGGAGCATTTTTGCCTGCCTCTCGGGGAGACAAGCCAGGTGCAGCCATCCGCTGCATCCGAGCCTGTCTCACTGGGCTCTGTCGCTACCGGTGATCCTGATCCCGGTTCTTTTCCTTCTCCTGAGCCTTCTCCCAGGGTCACTGGTGTGGAGTCATTCCCGGTCACTGTGCGGGAGGTTCCGGGTCCGGGGTTGGAGGTCGTTTCTGGTGCTGCGCTGACCCACTCGGGGTCCATCGCGGGTGTGGCACTGACCCAATAGGGGTCCAATGTGGGTGCTAATGAGACCCAATCGGGGTCCGATGAGGGTGCTGCTCCGATCCAATCGGGGTCCGATATGGGTACCGACGAGACCCAATCGGGGTCGATCGCGGTTGCTGCTCCGGCCCAATCGGGGTCCATTGTGGGTGCCGCGCTGACCCGGTCGGGGTCCAACAGGGGTGCAGCGCCAGTTTGGTCCAAGGTCAGTGAGGGAGCTGCAGATCCTCTGCCACCTGACACTAGACTGGCTCATCATCTTCATCACTACAATCATCACCATACGGCTCTCCTGCGCTCCTGGGGGCTGGGTGATGCGGGTCGGCCGCCTGAAGGACTGCCCCGCCTGTTTGGCGTTCTGGGTCGGCCACCCGACAAACTTTCATGTCCGTTCGGCGATCTGGCCCGGCCGCCAGAGGAATTGTGTTTCCTGGCATGGGACTGGGGTAGGCCGCCCGAACTGTTCCTTTTCCTCCTGCCAGCGATATGGACGCTAGATGCAGGGCGGCCCCCCGAACTATCGGCTTTTATGCCATGGTGCTTAGACTGCTTTCATCCCTGAGTTCTATTTGGGTTCTCCTGTAACCATTTGGGATGTGGGGGGGTCTTATGTACGAGATTGTATATGTATGACATTGTATATGTACGAAATCGTATATGGATGAGATTGTTTATGTCACTGCTTCCTAGCGAGTGTTTTTTTTTTCCTTTGTTCAAATATCCATCCGTTGCCTGTACAGTTTGTGTGTGGATTTACAACGGCAGGGTTTCAACGTTTGTAGTGTTTTGGGGTTTTTTTTCTCTCTCCCCCTTCCTTTGTGGGGGATGATATGTTTTTTTTCCCTTGGAGCTATGTATCTTGTTTTTTTTTTTTTGGTTTTTTTTTGACCCGAGCTTCTGTTTATGGCCTTATTTGGGTGTAGTATTCCACCTGTTGGCATATTATAGAGTGTTGCTGTGCTTTTTTTACTCATACTCTGTAGTGTCTCCTGTTGAGGATCTAGCACTCTGCGGCCTTTTCTTTCCCCCTTCTCCCTCCCTGGGGTGGTGTTGTTGGCCTTCCTGTTGGGGGGAGCCCGGTGTTACACCACGTCTAGAATCCGCGTCGGAAACAGGGGCAACTGTCATGGTCGTGTGCTGACTCCGTCGGCACTCGGGCTGTGCGGTAGTCTCCCTTCTCTCCTCTGGTGCGGTTCTAGACATTTATTTTGACAGTGTCTCAGCAGGGCTTCCGGCTGTCAGTGGAGCTCCGCTGAGCACCTGTTTCTGATCAGCTGATGACCCTTCATCAGCTGATCAATCTATTCCTCCCTATTTAAGGGAGCAGCTCTGTTTGCTCAGGGCTGCGACCTACACATGTACACGGACATTCCTATGCCTTCCTTCCAGTCTGGCTTCCCCAACCATGAGGTCAGTTCCTACAGTGTCAGGTTCCGCCCTTGCTGTGCATATGTAAGTGTTGTATTTATTTGTGTTTGCCCCACGAGGCTCATTATTTTGTCATTCTGTGTCTGTATTCAATAAATGTACAAACCCACGGCTGCCTATAGCGTCTCACTGATGGCTAGTGAGAGCCATCCATAACACTAACATATGAATTCAAGGTTATTTATATGCAGACATGCATAAAACGTGAAAGAAGTGACAAAACTTACAAGCAAAGGCTCTTTATGGCACATACGAAAAAGAAAAACAATAGATAATCTTTCTGGCTGACCACATGGAACACTGCACCTTCTAGCTGATTTCTAATGTTTACATTTCACTTTCGGTTTACATCTACTGATGTTTTTATAACAAACTGCCACAAGGTGGCCACAGAAAGTGTGCCAACAAATGACTATGGGGATATTTATCCCTAAATTTGCCTTGTTTGAAGCCAGCCAGCTGACTCACTTTAGTATAGGCTAATAGCAGTGACTCGCCAGTGAGCATCCTAGCATTCCCAGAATTAATGAAAATCCAACAGAGCCAGTCCTGTTTCATTGGCACAGGTCCTACAGATCCACTCAAGTAAGATTTATACTCCATAAATTCACAGCACTATTAGAAATAAGCCAGCCAAACTTCTAGTATTGGGGGGGGGGGGGGCTGAAAAATTCATAGGCTGAAAGGTTCATAGTTGTCAAACAGAAGTGTGGACCAAATGTGTGCGGTCCACACATTTCTTCCATTGGTGTTGCAGTGTTTGGATCCCTGCGGTTGAAATATAAACCACAGTCGGTCAAATTTGACCACTATGAACTTTTCAGCCCCCTCTCCCCCCATACATGCAGAAAAACTATATTTCCCATGGAGCTGGTGGCAGAAATGAAACTGAAAAAGAAACATGTGACTCTCAGCCAAGAGCAAGACCCAGTGACCAATGAAAGCAGCTGAGAAACAAAACAAAATCCAGAAGGACAGCACTAAAGCCAAAGAAACAACCAAAAAGGCAATGGAGTCGACTACACTGGATGGCCAACTACCCTCCACACTGGAGAACGCAGGACCCAGAGGCACAACGGAGCACACAGAACCCCGCCACAGACCACCCACCCACCGCCACCCACGGTCCCATGAGCTGTCATTCCATGACACCCCCCACAACCAGTGCCATGATGAACACATGGAGCCCAGACTCCAGCGTGCATGTATTTTTCAATGCTTCACTTGAGTTCACTGGCACTGGTTTCAGTTAATGACAAAACAAGTTACAAAGGTTTTAAACAGTTAGTTATTTTTCACAGAAACTGTCATTGTCATGTGAAAGATAAAGTTAGGTTCTGTCAGACATTGGTACCAATAATCCTGTTACGATCTGGGCACTGTCCTCAGATCATGCCCATACTTTAAGTCATTTTGATATCCTTGTGTTTTCTCTTATTGTTTGCACTTTTTGTCTCCTGTGTTTGGTTATTATTATCTTGATCACTGCTATGTTTTGGTTTAATTAATGTCTTAGTCTTAGTTTTGTTCCTAGTCATCTTGTTTATTAGTATTATTAGTAAGACAGCTGTGTTTTATATTAAACTATTTTCCTTCTTGTAATACTCTTAACTTTGGTGTTATATGTGTTTTAAAGTTGCTTGTTTGCAATAAGTCACTGCCACCCGTTTCAAAGTGAAATGCCGGTTCCACGTTGTCGAAGCCATGCAGGGTTTAAATGACATCAACAGCCGGTTTAACCTTTGGATTATCTTAGCGACTTTGAGCCTTTTGTGGGATACTGACTTGGCTGTTTTATACGAAGGTGGACTCTTCAACACTTGAGACTTTTAACTGGAACAGCAACCTCTTAAAGACGAAGCCAAAGCAAAACTTTAACATTTTTGTATAGAATCTGGTCCGTCCCATGAATGGTACTTGGAATGTTTGAGTGCAGGTGACCTCGCAGGCAGAACTTCATTAAGAAATCCAAAGATTTTTATTCTTAAATGCTCCCAGTTGTATTCAGATTGATTTATTGTTTTTAGTTCAAGTCTTAATTAGGTTGGTGGCATATACTCTGCTTGTTTGGATTAAGATCTAAATCAGAATCAGAATCAGAATCAGCTTTATTGGCCAAGTATGCACAACACATACAAGGAATTTGACTTTGGCTAAAAACTTGCTCTCGTTGTTCAAGTGGAGGATTTAAATAAGATTTAAAGAAGGATTCAATGACAACAGAGTATGTACAGTAAATTACAGTCTGTCCACATTTCTATAAAAGGATGCAAATATATACAGGAATATATGCAGTTATTTACTCAGACTATCCACACTTTGCAGAAATATATGAAAAAATATACAGTCATACAGTATTTCAATGTGAACTCAGATTCAGTGATATAATGTGAATGAAGTAAAAAGCAGTGTGAGAGTTATGTGCAATGTAAGAATGGATGAAAAGTCATGAGTAGAGCAACAGGTAGGACTAGGTGAATGTTAGGAGTTCATCAGAGTGATGGCTTGAGGAAAGAAACTGTTCCTATGACGGGTGGTTTTGACCTTCAGTGATCTGTAACGACGACCAGAAGATAGCAGTTCAAACAGTTTGTGGCCGGGGTGTGACGGGTCAGCACAGATGTTTCCCGCCCGTTTCCTGGTTATGGATCGATATAAGTTCTCAATGGAGGGTAGGTCGGTACCAATGATCCTCTCCGCAGACTTAATGATCCGCTGCAGTCTGGTCTTGTCCTGTTTAGTGGCAGATCCAAACCAGACAGTGATGGAAAAGCAGAGGACAGATTGGATGATGGCGGTGTAGAAGACAACCAGCAGCTCCTGAGGCAAATCAAACTTCTTGAGCTGACACAGAAAAAACAACCTCTGCTGGGCCTTTTTCCGGACAGTGTCTATATGGGAGGACCACTTCAGGTTCCGGGAGATTGTGGTACCCAGAAACTTGAATGAGTCCACAGTGGACACTGTGCTGTTGAGGATGCTGAGTGGGGGGAATGAAGGAGGGTGTTGCCTGAAATCCACAGTCATCTCCACTGTTTTGGCTGGGTTAAGTTCAAGATCGTTCTGGCTGCACCAGAGGATCAGCTGCTCCACCTCCCGCCTGTATGCAGACTCATCACCATCCCGGATCAAACCGATGACTGTGGTGTCGTCCGCAAACTTCAGGAGCTTCACCGAAGGGTCCTCTGAGGTGCAGTCATTGGAGTAGAGGGAGAAGAGCAGTGGGGGAAGGACACATCCTTGGGGGGCGCCAGTACTAATTTTTTGGGAGCTGGATGTAAATCTCCCTAGCTTCACCTGTTGCCACCTGTCAGTCACAAAGCTGGAGATCCACTGGCAGGTGGAGGGGGTCACCTTGAGCTGGAGGAGTTTCTGATGAAGAATGCCTGGGATGATGGTGTTGAACGCTGAACTGAAGTCGACAAACAGGATCCTGGCGTACATCCCTGGGGAGTCGAGGTGTTGCAGGATGTAGTGTAGTCCCATATTCACTGCATCATCCACTGACCTGTTTGACCGGTAGGCAAACTGCAGTGGGTCCATCAGGGGGCCTTTGACGACCTTCAGGTGGTTCAGCACCAATCTCTCCAAGGATTTCATGACCACAGAGGTCAAGGCAACAGGTCTGTAGTCGTTTAATCCTGTAACAGAGGGTTTCTTGGGAACTGGAATGACGATGGAGCGTTTGAAGCAGGAAGGCACTTCACACAGCTCCAGTGATCTATTAAAGATCCGGGTGAAGATGGGGGCCAACTCGTTGGAGCAGACTCTCAGGCAGGACGGAGACACACCATCAGGTCCTGCAGCCTTCTTGATCTTTTGTCTCTGAAAGACCCGGCGCACCTCCTCTTCACAG
Organism: Pholidichthys leucotaenia; assembly: GCA_020510985.1. Lineage (NCBI taxonomy): Eukaryota > Metazoa > Chordata > Actinopteri > Cichliformes > Pholidichthyidae > Pholidichthys > Pholidichthys leucotaenia. The sequence continues at coordinate 163,147,302 of CM035847.1, forward strand.
ATCGTTAGTGCTGGTGGGAGGTCAGAGTGGAGGAGGGATGGAGTTCCTGGGGCTGTAGATAATCCTTTTGTGTGGGTGGGAGGTGAGAACTGTAGGTTCTTTTCAAACCTACAGTAAAAGCTGTTTAGGTCGTTAGCCAGCTGGAGGTTTTCCACAGGGTGGGGGGATGGTCTCCTGTAGTTGGTGATATTCTGCAGGCCTCTCCAAACAGAAGCAGAGTTGTTGGCTGAGAAGTTTTTTGTAACTTCTCACAGTAGCTCCTCTTAGCAAGCCTGATCTCCTTCGTCAGCATGTTTCTGGCCCGCTTGTACAGAGTCCAGTCACCAGTCCTGTAGGCCTCCTCCTTGGTCTGACGTAGCTGCTTGAGTTTAGGAGTGAACCAGGGTTTATTGTTGTTGTATGTGCAGAAGGTCTTGGTCTGCACACACATGTCCTCACAAAAACTGATGTATGATGTCACAGTGTCAGTGAGTTCATTTAGGTTAATGGCTGCATCTTCAAAAACACTCCAGTCTGTGCAGTCAAAGCAGGCTTGTAGCTCCAGCTTTGATTCCTCAGTCCATTTCTTCACAGTCCTTTCAACAGACTTGGAAGTTTTTAGTTTCTGTCTGTATGTTGGAATAAGATGGAGCAGAGAGTGGTCAGAAAAACCCAGAGCTGCACGGGGGACGGCATGATAGGCGTTTCTTAAAACTGTGTAACAGTGGTTGAGAGTATTTGTGTCCCTGGTGGGACATTTAATATGCTGTCTGTATTTAGGAAGCTCATTTGTGAGATTAGCTCTATTGAAATTACCCAGAATGATAAGCAGAGAGTCTGGATGTTTTTCCTCCACGTCTGCTATCTGGTCAGCGAGGTGTTGCAGTGCCTCCGTTGTACAAGCAGCAGGCGGGATATAAATTCCGACCAGAATAAATGAGGAGAACTCTCGCGGTGAATAAAAGGGTTTACGGTTTATGAACAGTGACTCTAAGTTAGGGCTACAAAACTTCTTCAACACTGTGACATCAGTACACCAACCTCCGTTTATGTAGAAGCAGATTCCACCACCTTTAGTCTTTCCAGAGAATTCTCGGCTGCGATCAGCGCGAAACAGTTGGAATCCGTCCAGGCGAACCGCGCTGTCCGGGATGTGTTCACTCAGCCAGGACTCCGTGAAACACAGGGCGCCAGATCTGCTAAAATCCAGGTTTTTGTGAGTCAGGAGCAACAGTTCATCCATTTTGCTCGCCAAAGAACGGACATTGCTCAGATGGATCGATGAGAGCGGCGTGCGATATCCTCGTTTCTTCAGCCTGACTAGCGCACCGGCACGTTTACCACACCGCCTTTGTTTCCGGCCAGTGCCAATAGCCGCTGCTCCCACAGCTAAGATCAACTGAAAAAACTTCAGATCAGCAGCAGAAACTGGCAGAGAAGTTGCATTGGGAGATAGTCTGAGTGAAAGTAGTTCCTCCCTTGGAAAGGTGACTCGGACAGAAGAGCAGAAGTCCAAAAAAACACACAAAATTAACAAAAACATCAGAGAGCAGAAGCCAGTGGCTGCCATCCGCGGCGCCATCTTGGATCATACAATACAAACAATACATACAAATGTGATCAAATAAAATTTTATGTTAAACGGCATATTGTATGATACAGTGTAGTTAGAAATGTACTTTAAGTCAGTTAACATTATTCTTAAATTGATGTTTTTAAAAACTCAAAGCAATCAGAAAGTGGCCATAAGGACTGGAAGAGAAGCAAAAAAAAAAAAAAAAAAAAAAATCAGCAAAATTTAAAACATTGTGTCATGGGTTTAAGTGTCCCCTGAAGTTTATGTTTCCTGAAATTGTGACTTAGAGTAACCATTATAATTCAATGACTCCGTGAAACACTCATGGCTGCTCTGTTCATTCACAGACCAGAAAATTCATGCTGTTATCCTGTTAAATCAAAGGGAATCTTGTTTTTTTTTGCATGTTCTTTTGTTGTTAAAATTGTGTTAACAGGTCTGAGGAGTTGCTAGTTCCTGTCCAGCAGGTCAGTTGAGGGGGGGGGGGGGCAGTGCTGCTGTTAAAGCCACGTCACCCTTTAACCCTTTGGTTTCCATCTCAGCAGCAGCTCTGTTTGAATTGTCCTCAGAAGGGAACATGTAAATGGATAGAGGTGTGAAGTTTGTCCCAGCTGTTCCCACTGATGTCATGGGGGGGGGGGGTAATCCGTTAGGTGTCACAGGGTATCATGTGTTTACTCCTCCTGGGTTAACTTGATTATTTCTGCTGCTGTGGATCACCTATTCCTCTTCTTCTTCTCCTTTTCCCTGCTGATTAGTGCAGATCTGCAGGATTTAACACCACCAAACACCACCGTTTAGTTTCTGTGGCCAACACACGCCAATTTATCACATCCTTTTTCATATAAATTAGAAATATTCTGTTGTAAATGTGAGGATTTTTCTCATTAATTTGCAGGACTTTCCTGCAGAGTTACAGCCATTTTACTCAGAAGTGTGCAGCTTCTTACTTGAAAATTTGCAGCTTTTTATTATTCGTAATTTTGCAGCTTTTCCTCATGAATTTAGAACTTTTCTTACTCATGAATTTGCAGTTTAAAGGTGAACTGAAACCACCTTTTTGCGCAAAAAGTAGAATAGCAGATTAATTCCTTATTACCTATTGTATTTTTCAACACATAAAAGAAATTTTTAGGCCGTGTGATGGCCAAGCTATAAGCCGATAAACTTTTGCCTCTGGCTGGCAGTGCCAAACAAACCGGAAGTAGTGCAGACGACGCTGCGTAACGTCACGAGTGTGACCCTTATCAAAACAACAATGGCAGATGATAGCAGTTCCAGCAGTCAAGAACACCAGAGTTTTCAGAGTGAAGAGGCATTCTGGATCGGTGACGAGACAGAGGAGGATGCAGGAGTGTCAAGTGAACAGGAAGAGAGCGAGGGAGGCATCGAACCGTACAGATTCGAGCCAGAATTTTCGGGGGATTCCGGCACCGACTCAGAGTCAGACCGCAGCAGTGATGGGGAGGAGAGTCGCTTATTGAATACAGAATGGTGAGTCTTTACTTCTCTACTTTGGCAAGTTTGGGGTGTCAGGATAAGGAAAATTAACAATAAAAAAGAAAGGAAAAAAAAAAACCATCAGCATTTTTCCAACTTCTTTATTTATACATAGGGCTAGGACTGTACAATAGCCTGGCCGTGTACACACTTGGCATTGAATAGACACATCCGTGGCGTAGGGTTAACACGTGTATTCAGGACAGGTTCCATGACCATGGGCTATGTATTACAATACTTCTACAGACTATAGTGGCAATACACATGAACAGAACTAGCCTCTGCATTTGACTGTGCTATTTATAAATAATATCTACAGTGATCCCTCACTTATCGCGTTTAATGGGGACCAGAACCGACCGCAAAAAGTGAAAAACCGCGAAGTAGCGTCACCCCCCCCAAGGGCGTCACAAGCACTATTTTGCACAAAAAGGCACAAGAGAACAGCGAAAAGTGCCACTAAGCAACACGAGCGATAAAGAACAATGAATGCGGTCTTCCTTCGCTGGGTATGGGCGCTCGGCAGGGAGAGAAGCTGGGTAAAACGTCTCGGCCAATCAGCTTGCGAGGTAAAACGTCTCGGCCAATCAGCTTGCGAGATTCCCGAGCAGTGAAGAGGTGGGCGGAGAGGAGTGGAGCGGTGGTCAGAGAGGTGGATTTTGAGTTGTGCGGGCTCTCCGTGTTGATACCTGATGTTCTAATGTAGTCTCCCTGCCTTCTGCTAGCGCCCAGGCAACTTTCGTGCCATTTTTTCTCAATTTTGAATTTTTGATGAATATTTTTGAAAAATCCGCAATGCACTGAGGGCGCGAAAGGTGAAACGAGAAGTAGCGAGGGATCACTGTATATCTAGAAACGCATCGCTTTCTGGTCACTTTTCCTCCCCCTTTCTTTTCTTTCGTCGCCATGACAGCTTTCCTTGGCCACTGAACAGATCTTCCCAGGTGTTGGAAGTGTTTTGTAGTCGACTATCACGACAAAATGCACCAAAAACAACCAGTGTCGACGTGCTCGCAATGGTAAACATGAGGAATGGGTCCCATTCGTGACGTCACGCGGAACTCCGGCTGCACTTCCGGATAATCGGCGGATTCGTAGGATTTTTCAGGGCGGGAAATTTAAAATCGCGATTTTCTCCAAGATTCCGGGATTGGTGGAGGGGGTGCCAATGATAAATTATCTTTATAATTGTATGTACTATCACCCAGTGCCGTTCAATGCCGTTCACTTCAGTTCACCTTTAAAAAAAACCTGCTTAAATTTGCAGCATTTTACTCAAATCTTATATTTGCAGCGTTTTAGGTTATAAACAGTTGGTAATTTACTTTATTTTTTATTATTTTGTCTTTTTCCTAAAGTTGCAGCTTTTTTACCCATAAAACACTTTTTTGGTCAGAAATTGGCAGCTTTTAACAGACTTACATCGCCCCCCCTTTTTTTTGTTGTTGTTGTTTTCAGGTCAGGCATTGGCTTGCTTGCTACCGGAAAACCATAAAAACCGGTGCTACCTGTCTCATGGGCCGGGCCGTTCGTGACTCAACTGGCATCCCTGCCCTTCTGAGGACATGGAGGGTGAAACTGGGCATCCTGGCAGAACTAAAGATAATATCTGCTACAGGTCTGTGGTGGACCACTCCCAGTTACACAGGGTGAGACTGGACATCCTGGCAGATAAACACATCTGTCGGAAGGTCTGTGGTGGACTGTGCCAGTCGGTGCATCATGACATGCACTACACAAAGAGCAGAGATAAACAAACTTATCATCTGGTTAGTCACTGCAACAGATACTGGAGTCAGTTTGTCTTGGCCTGTCCTTGCCACTGATAATACCTTTATCTGCCAAGAATGTGCTGCTAGTCCAGCAAAAGCTAGCAGTACTCAAATACTTTGCAAGCAGTTTCATGAAATGGTCAGTCAGAAAGCAACTTGGGCTAACAAGGTCCGCGCTGATCTGTTCACACTCCGACAGGCAGCAAAAAGTAAGCTAGGAGCAGGAAGACAAAAGAAGAGGAAAACAGTAGCCTTGTGTGTAGTAGAATGGAATGTATGCACTCTTTTGGACAGAACAACATCACAGTGCCCAGAAAGACCGACCCCGCTTGTGGCCCTGGAAATGAACAGGTACAATGTAGACATAGCTGCACTTAGTGAAACAAGATTGCCAGGATATGACAGCTTAGAAGACCATAGGTACATCTTCTTTTGGAATGGGAAATCAACTCAAGAAAGGAGAGAAGCGGGGTGGGCTTTGCAGTTAGAAAGAAGATAGCAGCAATGCTTGATGAGGAACTAGTGCCAATCAACAACAGGATAATGACTATGAGACTCCCACTACAGCGGAAGATGTATGCCACGCTCACCAGCGTATATGCCCCGATGACCAACACAGAGGAGGCAAAGGAAGAGTTCTACAGTGATTTACGTGAGACTATCAGGCATGTACCGACTGATGACAGGCTGATCCTCGTTGGAAATTTTAATACCAGAGTTGGTTTGAACACTGACAAATGGAAAGGAGTGATAGGCAGTCATGGAGTAGGCAAATGAAATGCTAATGGAGAACTTCTACTTGCACTATGTTCAGAGTACAACCTTGTGATAACCAACACTCTATTTAAGCACAAGGACACACACAAGAAGACATGGATGCACCTGAGATCCAAGCACTGGCACTTGTTAGGCTACATCATAGTAAGGCAGAGAGACATACGGGATGTATTGGACACCAGAGCAATGACAGGTGAGGACTGTGGTACTGATCATGTTATGCTGAGACCTAGATTAATTAAATTAAATTAAATCACCCTTATTGTCATTCAACCGTACAACCGACCATGTACAGCAGAACGAGATTGTGCTTTACCTATCTACAGTGTAAATCACACACACCCCAAGTGCAGAATCAGAGGGCCGCTGCCATGCAAGGCGCCACCACAGAGTTCACTCCTCCATTCCATTTATTGCTGAGCACCAAGCTGGATGGCAGGAAGTTCCACTTTTATATGGTCTTCGGCATGACCCAGCCGGGATTTGAACCCCTGTCTCCCGGTTGTGGGGTAGATGCTCTACCAACTGAGCCACCACTCCGGTTAAGGATTAGCAGACAAAAACAGCACTGCAGGACAGGTGCAAAGCCACCACGGAAGCTAAACACTAGTGCGCTGAAAGGCCAAAAGAAGCAGGAAGAACTTACACAGGAAATGGATGAAAACTTGAAAGACTGGGACAGCAACAACTCAGAGAATGACATAGAAGAGAATTTGGCAATACTGAAGGATACGGTGTATCAGACTGCGAGTGATGTATTAGGCCACCCTGAGAGGAAACATCAAGATTGTTTTGATGAGCATGATGAACATCTGAGAAACTACTAGAAGCAAGGAATACAGCTAGGCAGGAAAACCTACAGTGTAACACAAGGTCGAAGAAGAAGAAATACTCAAAGGCTCAGAGTGAGCTACAGAAGTACACCAGAGAGATGAAGTCCAACTGGTGGGATGAAAAAGTGGAGGAACTTCAAACTGCAGCAAACAGGAAGGACATGAAAACATTCTTCATAGGTTTGAGAGAAATCTAGGGCCCTAAACCAAGAGGATTTATCCAACTAATGGCTATGGATGGTGAAACGGTTTTGCAGGAGAAAGACAAGCGCCTGGACAGATTTGCAGACCACTTTGACCAACTACTAAACAACCCTGGAGATCTCACTGAAGAGACTAAAGAAGCTCTACTGCATGAACAGCTGTATCAAGTCTGGATGAACCACCAAGTCTTGATGAACTATTAGCAGCTATCAGGACAACACAGGAAGATAAAGCTCTAGGAAGGGATGAAATTCCAGCAGAAGTGTGGAAATGTGGTGGTGTTCAGCTGACCAACTGCCTGCACAAGCTCATCCAAGAGATATGGGATGCCCAGAAAGTACCTCAAGACTGGAAGGATGCAAGTATTGTGCCTTTGTTCAAGAAAGGTGACAGGAAAGATTTTGAAAATTACCGAGGTACATCACTGCTAACCACTGTTGGTAAGATTCTCTCACGTGTACTACTGAACAGACTCAATGAACACATCTCACAGAATGTACTACTGGAAACCCAGTGCAGCTTTAGAAGCACAATGGACATGATATTCTGCTTGAAATAGGTTCAAGAAAAGTGTATCGAACAGATCATGTCGTTTTATGTAGTCTTCATAAACTTCAGTAAATTCTTCGATACTGTTTTACGACAAGGACTTTGGCAGGTACTCAAGAAATATGGCTGTATGGAATATTTTGTCAGCCTGATCGAGGCACTCTATACAGGTATGCAAGCAAATGTGGCAATGAGTGGTTTGGTATCTATAGACTTTTCAGTAAGCAATGGGGTGAAACAAGGGTGTGTGATGGCGCCTACACTCTTCTCGCTATACCTGACAGCCATGCTTGAGGTGGCCTTCAAAGACACTTCAGAAGGAGTATACATTCAAACAAGGAAAGAAGCAGACTTGTTCAATGTGGCACAGTTTAAAGCCAAGATTAAGACATCGATAAAGGTAGTAAGAGAAATGCTCTTTGCGGTTGACAGTGCTCTAGTTGCACACAGTGCGGAAGATATGCAATCTGTAGTGGAGAAATTTGCAAGAGCAGCTAGCCAATTCAGCTTCAAAATTAACATCAAGAAGACAGAGTGCCTTTATCAACTACCAAAGTTCCAGTTATCAACATCACTACCAGAAGAGATCAGCATTGGTACAGAGCCACTAGTCAAGTGCAAGACTTTCAAGTATCTAGGGAGTACTGTTTCAGAGGATGCTAGGCTGGAGGATGAACTATTTCTCAGAATGGGAAGAGCAAGCGCTGTGTTTGGAAACTTGAGGGAGAGACTGTGGAACAATCGGCATGTGTCTATCTGTGTGAAATGCAAAGTGTACAGAGCAACAGTACTGGCTACTCTATTGTATGGTGCTGAAACTTGGACTGTCTACAGAGTGCAGGTAAAGAAACTCCACACGTACATGATGAGACACCTTCGAGCCATAATGAACATTCCATGGAAAGACAAGATAACCAACATAGAAGCGTTGAAACGAGCTGGTCTACCATCAATGGAGGACATGCTAATACAGACAAACCTGAGATGGCTCAGACATGTTGAGAGGATGGACCACCAACGTCTCCCTCGGCAGTTACTCTACTCACAGTTATGCGAGAGCAAACGCAATCAGGGTAGACCAAGGCTCAGATTTAAAGACGCTGTAAAAAGAAACCTGAAGAAGTTGGATATAGAATCAGAATCAGAAACAACTTTATTGCCAAGTATGCTTGCACATACCAGAAATTCCACTTATCACTAAGGTGCGCTCATGTTAAGCGCTCCCTAATGACGCAGCAGCCATACAAGGCGCCTCATACAGTGAGGGGTAAAGAGGGGGAGGGGGAGGGAATGACACATTGGGCAGAGAGAAAAAACATAGTTTATCAAAATAAAGCTTGTATGAGCAAGATTGTGATCACATAGAAAAATCCTCTAATGCACAATTAGCAGACAATACAGATCACACATTAACAAAGCAAGAGAGAGACCAGTGTGTGTATATCAGTGGTAGTGATATCAGTGCGAATGCAGTGTGTGGAATATCAGTTACTGGTGGACAACAAATCCTCTCTCCTCGGCAACGGCTAGATGTTATGTCTTTAGTGTCCTAAACATAGATAACATGTCCACAAGAGTTCATCTCTCTTCAGTTCATGTCAGATGGTAAAATTCCATGCAAGTCACGTGATAACACTGTCCTTAGAGAGTTCAGTTTGCTGCACATCAGTGTTTGGGTTAGGGAGAAGCCAAAACTCCCTTCTGCCTTATCTTCTGTCCTGGAGGAATGAATGCCAAGGACGCCGAATCAAGGCCTGATAGGCACAGTTCACTTAGAGCATAGAAATTTCACCTCTCATGTGATTCTGTGCATCACAATTTGCATATACATTTCCATGTACATTTCCAGGCTTTAAAATCACTTCCTGGAGAGCACCTAGCGACTTCGAGATGTTATCCATCTTCCGATTCAGTTCACCATTCACCGCTATCAGTGCCCTCGCCATCTGGTCGAATTGTTGGAGGAGCTTCGCCGGGTCCGCATTTTGATTAGCTCTTTCCAATTTCCTTAGTTTATGATACACTAGGAAAACTCCAAAGCCAAACAGCAGAAATCCTGTGATCATGACGCCAAACAGGTAGATGTCTTCTACATCTTCGATCGAAAGGTCACACAGACACATGAGTTTCCAATTGTCCATGAGTCTCACATAACCCGCAGCCGTAGTGCCTGCAGGACAGTTGGGCTCCCCCGGGCCTGATTTTCTGTTTGAGAAAGTGGTGTCAATTGCATTTAAAGCCCAGCTTACCAATTCCATAATTTTCCGTTTGGATCGAGATTCAGCCAGAAGAAGATAAGATAAGATAAGATAAGCCTTTATTAGTCCCACAACGGGGAAATTCCAGGATTGCAACAGCACAGGGATAGCAACACTCAGAGCAACAATCAGAAGGCAAGAAAAAAAACAAGCAAGCAAGAGCAGCTAATATACTGTACATATGTACATATTACTATAAAATATATATATATACACACACACACACACACAGACACACAGTGCAGAGCATTGTAGCTGGATGGAATAAATATATGAATATATGAACACACAGTGCAGAGCATTGTAGCTAGATGGAATAAATATGTAAATATATAAACACCCACAGTACGGAGCATTGCAGCTAGGTGGAATAAATATGCAAGTATATAAACACACACAGTGCAGAGCAATGTAGCTAGATGGAATAATATGTAGATATATAAAAACACAGTGCGGAGCATTGTAGCTAGATGGAATAAATATATAGATATATAAGAAGAGTGAGACACAGACAGGACACAGCAAGCTGGGATCAGTGAAGAAAGGAGAGGAGTGAGGAGAGAGGAAGAAATGCCTCTGCTCTCTCTGAAAGCCGGAAGAAGAAAAGAGACACGGGTTCCTGGCAGCAGAAGGCTAAGGACAGAGCTGCGAGGAGGAATCTGATCAGACCTAAATGAAACAGTCATTGTCACCCACGAGAGACTGCTATGAAGATGATGATGATGATGATGATGATGATGATGAGTGTCATTTTGATGTCTGCGTTTTCACGATTAGCATTATTATTTGCCCTTTGTGTATTAGTATTATCATTATCATTATCTAAGTGTCCTCTGTGCTCCCCAGTTGTTGTCTGTTGCAAGTAGTCCACTGTGCTCATCCCCTGTCATCATTATTGCCCTCATGCATACTGTTCAGCCCCGATTGTCTCCTGTGCTCCCCTGATTAGTTTCTTCTCTCTATATATACACTACCGTTCAAAAGTTTGGGGTCACTTAGAAATTTCCTTATTTTTGAAAGAAAAGCACTGTTTTTTCAATGAAGATAACTTTAAACTAATCAGAAATACACTCTAATATCTAATATGCATTGCTAATGTGGTAAATGACTATTCTAGCTACAAATGTCTGGTTTTTGGTGCAATATCTACATAGGTGTATAGAGGCCCATTTCCAGCAACTATCACTCCAGTGTTCTAATGGTACAGTGTGTTTGCTCATTGCATCAGAAGGCTAATGGATGATTAGAAAACCCTTGTGCAATCATGTTAGCACAACTGAAAACAGTTTAGCTGGTTAGAGAAGCTATAAAACTGACCTTCCTTTGAGCAGGTTGAGTATCTGGAAAAAAAATATTATTTCAAATACAAATCATTATTTCGAACCTTGTCAATGTCTTGACTATATTTTCTATTCATTTTACAACTCATGGTGGTAAATAAGTGTGACTTTTCATGGAAAACACAAAATAATTGTCTGGGTGACCCCAAACTTTTGAACGGTAGTGTATATACAGTATGTTACCTATTGCTTTCAGTTCATTGTTGGGTCATTGCCGTTTTCTCCCCTCATGCTACCTGTGTATTCTAGTAATTTCTCAGTGAGTTTTTGCCACCAGTTACTCCTGAGGTTATTCTAGCCCTCGTGTTGCTTTTTTGTTTCCTCCTGAGTCTTTGTTAATAAATTATTATTTTGCACTGAAGTCTTGCCTGCGCCCTGGGTCCTTTCTAACTGCCAACATTTGCCTTCCAAAGCAGATATTCCAGAGGAGTCCTTTTTGGCAGTCATATTGGTATTGGTATTGGTGCATCCCTGATATCTAAGATAAGATAAGATAAGAGAAGCCTTTATTAGTCCCACAATGGGGAAATTCCAGGATTGCAACAGCACAGGGATAGCAACACTCAGAGCAACAATCAAGAAGAGAAGAAAAACAAGAGCAGTGAATATACATATGTACATATAAATATATAAATATATAAACACAGTGCGGAGCATTGTAGCTAGATGGAATAAATATATAAATATACTGTATATACACACAGTGTGGAGCATTGTAGCTAGATAGAATAAACAGCATAACCGTCTGCTTAGTTATCCTACATAGTATGAATATGTACCCATACATATTGTCACCCTCCGTAGCGACCGATATTGTCCTAGTTGTATACTGGAGGGGACCATTGTGTAAGTCTGTTGTGTCTTTTGCATTCAATACTATTAGATCGTCACGTTTTTTTGCTATCTCTGCGAGCAGCCCTGCTTAGGTTATACAGTCTGACAGCCGTAGGTAGGAAGGACCTGCAAAACCTCTCAGTTGCGCACCTAGGATGATGTAGTCTGCTGCTAAATGAGCTCCTCAGTGCGTTCAGTATGTCCTGCATAGGGTGGGACTCGGACTTCAGCAGAGATGACAGTTTATTCACCATCCTTCTCTCTCCTATCTCCTCCACTGGGTCAAGGTGCTGCCCCTGGACAGAGCTAGCTTTCTTGATCAGTTTGTTCAGTCTCTTCCTATCGGCCGCTGTAATGCCACTGCCCCAGCAGACCACTCCAAAAGTGATGGCTGATGCCACCACTGTGTCATAGAATGTCTTCAGCAGTGCCCCTTGTACACCAAAAGACCTGAGTCTCCTCAGTAGGAACAGCCTGCGCTGTCCCTTCTTGTAGAGTGCGTCGGTATTGTGTGACCAGTCTAGTTTATTCTTCAGATGAACACCCAGGTGCTTGTAGGATGTCACCATCTCAATGTCTGTTCCCTGTATGTTTACTGGTGCTGTGAGGGGTTGTCCTTGCCTGCGGCAGTCCACCACCAGCTCCTTAGTTTTCCTCACGTTGATCTGGAGGCAGTTCCGATGGCACCAGTCCACGAAGTCCTGGATAAGTCCTCTGTACTCAGCTTCATCTCCGTTGGAGATGAGGCCGACGATTGCAGAGTCATCAGAGAACTTCTGTAAATGACAGTGTGTTGTGTTGTGTGAGAAGTCCGCAGTATAAAGAGTGAACAGGAAGGGAGCCAGAACCGTTCCCTGGGGGGCCCCCGTGCTACCGATGATCGTGTCAGACACACAATCCTGGGTTCTCACAAACTGTGGCCAGTTAGTGAGGTAGTCCAGGATCCATGATGACAGGTGCTGGTCCATCCCTGCGCACAGCAGCTTGTCCTTCAGGATCATCGGTTGGATGGTGTTGAAAGCACTGGAGAAGTCAAAGAACATGATCCTCACTGCATTCCCGGGCTTCTCCAGGTGGGACAGAGAACGGTAAAGAAGGAAGATCACTGCATCTTCCACCCCAATGCCATGCTGGTAGGCGAACTGGAGTGGATCCATCGCTGGTCCCACCAGCGGGCGGAGGTGAACAAGGAGCAGTCTCTCCAGGGTCTTCATCATGTGGGACGTCAGGGCCACTGGTCTGTAGCTGCTCAGGTCTTTGGGATGGGAAGTCTTTGGTACAGGTACCACACAAGATGTTTTCCACAGCTGTGGTACCCTCCCCAGCTTCAGACTCAGGTTGAAGATGAGCTCCACAATCCCACACAGCTGGTCTGCACAGGACTTGAGGAGCTTTGCTGATGGCATCCGGTCCCGACGCCTTCCTCGCCTTGATCTTCCTCAGCTCCGTCCTCACCTGGGTCTTAGTGAGGGTCATGTTGGGGGGCTGTGTGTTGGGAGTGGGGGGGGGTGTTGGTGGAGTGGGGTGTGGGCAGCAGGACTTGATGTCTTTAGAGGCAGCAGTGGTTGTTGTGCAATCGGGGGGGAGGGCGGTTGGTCAAACCTATTAAAAAACAGGTTCAGATTGTTCGCCCACTCCCGGCCCCCCGTGGCCTGGAGGGAGGTATTCTGGAGCCCAGAGATGGTTTTAAGGTTTCTCCAGACCCCACCGATGTCACTGTGTTGCAGCTTGTCCTCCATCTTCTTCCTGAAGCTGTTTTTGCCTTCTCTGATCTTCCTCCTCAACTCCCTCTGTACGGACTTCAGCATCTCCCTGTTCCCCGACTTGAAGATCCTCTTCTTCTCTCTCAGAAGTGTTTTTATCTTAGGGTTGAATCAGGGTTTGTTGTTTGAGCAACACCGTATGGTCTTGGTGGGTACGGTGTTGTCCACACAGAAGCTGATGTAGTCCGCGATGGAGTGAGTGAGGCCATCGATGTCCTCACCATGTGGATCGCAGAGCTGCTCCCAGGCAGTGGTTTCAAAACAGGTTTCAAAACATATCTATTTAAGTCTTTGCAGTTTATGTTATAATGGCTGCCGAAACGTTCCTACAGTGGTTGCAGTATTTTTATATGGGGTTTAAAAGCAGGAAGATTGGAATAAAGGCTTAGGGGCAGATTTCCATGACTTTTTAAATATGCGCATTTTATGTTTTCTGAGGTCTGGGATGTAATAAAATTAAACACACACAATTGCACTTATTCCTCGGACAGCCACAGCAAAGACTACTGTCATACTACAATGTTGCAGTTTTGGAGGATGTCTATGGATCTGTGCTCTTTTTTAAAAAAAAAAATAATATCATTGTTGTTTTCCTTCTATTGTAACCTGAACAGGGAGAGAGAAGAGGGAACTGAATTACCATTTTAAGCACAGCAACAGGATAGTTGGATAGAGGGAAAAAATGAAGAAAACTGACAATGTGGAAGAGCTTTTGTTTCAAAAACGAGGGGGGAGTCTGATGGAGAGGAGAGGAAACTCTGAGAATGTTTGCTTTTATTCTTGTTCTTAATTTGTGTAGCACTTTGAGATTTTGCCCCAAAATGTGAAGTGTGTTATAAATGAAACAAATTATTATTATTATTATTATTATTATTATTATTATTATTATTATTATTAGTAGTAGTAGTAGTAGTAGTAGTAGTAGTAGTAGTAGTAGTAGTAGTAGTAGTAGTACCTCACAAGGTGGCAGACACGTATAACTTACTGCCCTTGCCTTGGAGGACCAATGGCCCCGATATAACCCCCTCCCCCACACACACACACACTTCTCGACACCAGAGAAGAAGAGTTTGTCAACAAATGATTGATTGCAAGACGGAGGAGGTATTTTTTCCCAAATTTGCCAACTATGATTCTAAAAAGAGATTATTTAGCTTATGAAGGTAAATAGCTACATTTTTTTTTTTTTTTTATAAAAAAAAGGGTGAGCGAAGCTGGTTGACTTGCACCTGCCATCGACCCCAGCGCCAGTCTGTTCAGGTTCAGGTTCGAACAATCGCACCGGTTCCCGGTCATCATAGGAGATAAACTGTGGTGGAATAAAAGCGAAATTGCACTGGAATAATCGGAACAGTTTCTGGATGTGGGAGAGAAAGCTAAAATGACTGAGAGAAGACAAAATAATTACCAGGATGGACAAAAATGGACGAAGTGCGCCTCCTTGCCAGCAGTAAGTGACAAATTTCTTTGTTTACATTGTGACTGATTTTCTGGTTCATATACTTTTAAGATAAGATAACAAAATGCCCAAAACAACAAATGGTGACAAAAAAGAAAACCATCCTTTGTGTAAATATGTCCAAAGTCCGCTTTTGACGGAAAGTTATGTAATTCAATATAGCTGCCATGGCATTATGCCAATTAGATGTGCAAATTTACTACTATCTCAAACTTTGGCTCATATTCTACATATTATTTATCTTTTGTTCATATGAAAGACAAAAAATAAAATAGAAAGATGTCTTTACCTTCTTTACATGTTTCAACTGCACTGCATATTCTACATCATTCTAATTGACAGTAAGCCATTATCTCTTTCCACTTTCACGTTATAGCTTTGGAAATCTCTGACATCTGAACTGAAAATTTTCTTGAAAAAAATCTTGACCACCAGGGCGAGAGGAGGAAATGGCGCAATGGAGTGCCATAGGCAATCATTGTGTTCAGGGACACAAGAATCTTAAGTAAAAACAAATAGTGAGTGAATTGTGTCACCATAAGGTTCAAGGTTCAATGAAAGGACTAGCTGTTACAATCCCTGATGTTTGCACCACTTCTGAATCTGTGGGGAGTTTCTCTTCTTCTTTTAGATTTGATTGGAGGCTGGCAACCAGCTCACAGGTGCATTACCGCCACTGACTTGACTATCATCACTCTACATCCCCGTATAAGGAGTTCTGAACAACTCCCCATGTGCGAAAAAAACATCCATCCCTGGACTGTGTCCAAGGTGCGGCCGAGTCGGTGCAACAGATTGGTGTACTGTGTCTGACGATTGGGAATCTAGGTATGAAAGAAAAATTAAAATTTAAAGAAAAACCTGCACTTATTTATGTGATGCTAACCCACGGGGGCCTGGAGCTCTCCATGAATCTGTCTTTTTTTTTATCAAGGAAGCCGAGGAGGAGAAGATGGAGGGGGAGGAGGACAGGAGAGGAGTAGGAGGAGGGGCCGGGGCCGAGGAGGGAATGCACCACCACAGTGGAAAAGAGTGCATCAGTGTGGACAATGGGGTCACTGGCAACCCTGTCAGCAAGGGTAATGCGGCCCATATTTGGGCCAAATCAGGCAATTCATGTGGGCCAAATCCGGCAACCACATGCGGACCAGACTCCTTAAGGTCAACCGGCCCCGTTGCGGCCCAGATGGTATGGGCCACATCTGGCAATACTGACATGGCCCACATGGCATCACACGCCTTTCCCAGATGTATTATTATTCTTAATTGTTACTTTATAAATATGAACTTTACAAAATACAGTTATGTTATATTTTTCATATAAACAAATACAAGATTGATTTATAAATTACATCCTTTATTGTGAATAAAATCGAAACCATCAAACATTTAGATACATGTGTAGATCCATAACAGATACATGTGTATTTGTGTATCAGATACTGGTGTTCAGTTTCCTGAAGCCGCTTTCTTTTTGTTCACCCTCTCCACCCTGCCTCCGTTGCGGTCTCCTGCTGTTTGGAGAAATGTTTTTACTTCTGCGCGGATCTCAGCGTCTGTTGCTTTTTTTGTTAAGGCATTCCTTCTCACCGCATCTAAATCATAAAAGAGATACATAAATAATTGTTAAAAAAGAAGTAAGTCTCAAGATATATTTGCACACAAATACCACAAATACTCCATTGACAGCCAATTGTACATTTCATTCATGTAGTAAAAACAGATGTACATTTCACAACGATTTCTGTGCATGGCAGATGTGGATATTTATGGGTATAAAGGTATTTTATCTTAGAATCAGTACTTTGTCTTACTGGTTCTATGGCAATGATTTTTAATCATAAGCACAGAGACAATTTTTGGTCATAAGTTCTTGAAAGATACTCACTGCAGATTACTTTCTTCAATTTCAGTTCATCAAATTTTCTTTTTGTTTGGCTTCCCATCAGGACAAACTTTCTTTGTACTTCTGGTGCAAGACCTGCTGTAAGAATGCGTCTTGTTGTCTCTTTTACATCAGTTCCACCAATTAGGCCAAGATGGTTCTCCTGCAGTAAAAAAATCAAAAACAACATCATATTTTTTTTTTTTTCGGTTCCGGTTCCGCCGGACCGGCGGCGCCACACGAGTCGGCTGCCTGTTGCAACAGCCTTTTTTTTAATCTTCCTTCTTCTTTCTACACCTTTCACTCTGTATATATATCACGGACGCACGGATCGCCCCGGGGGTCTCCCGGGTCGGCGGACGGAGCCACGGTTTGCAGCGGGAGACGTTACAGCGGGGAGGAGCTAGTGCTAGCTAGCACTTGGCCGCCGCCCGGTGCTAATGGGAAACTCGACATACTGGGAGCTGTAGCGAAAAGGACGCGGGTGCCGGGCTGGAGTTTAGGCGGCGTGAAAGAAATATAAGACAGAATAATAAAGAGCGATGGCAAGAACCAAGCAGACCGCCCGTAAAATCTACTGGAGGAAGAAGCCCCCCAGGAGACAGCTAGCCACCAGGGCTGCTCGGAGAGGCGCTCTGGCCACCGGCAGAGTGAAGAGGCCTCGCCGTCACAGGCCCGTGGCTCTGAGAGAGATCCGTCGCTACCAGAAATCCACGGAGCTGCTCATCCGTAAGCTGCCCGTCCAGAGCCTGGTGAGGGAGATCGCTCAGGACTTCAAGACCGTCCTGCGTTTCCTGAGCTTCGCCGTCATGGCTCTGCAGGAGACCAGCGAGGCCCACCTGGTGGGTCTCTTCTTCGCTAAGGGGGTCACCGTCATGCCCAAAGACTTCCAGCTGGCCCGCTGCATCCGCGGAGAGAGAGCTTAGACTTTCTGCTGCACATTCACCAGCCATAATGCTCTGCACTGTGTGTCTATATATATACATTTATAGTAATATGGACATATGTTTACTAGATGTTGTTTTTTCTTGCCTTCTGATTGTTGCTCTGAGTGTTGCTATCCCTATGCTGTTGCAATCCTGGAATTTCCCCATTGTGGGACTAATAAAGGCTTATCTTATCTTATCTTATCTTATATACAATTTCTCAGTTCAGTAAACTTCTCACAACATTTGCGCTTTCTTGAAATTATAAAAACAACAAATTTTGCGGAGAAATCCACAAATTCTTACTCCACCATACACAATGCGCCCAGATGCTCATCATGAAAATTTCATTAAAATTTAAAAGTGACGCAAGCGATCTGTGAGATCCATTATCAATCAGATTTTGTGACATATATGTATAATACATATAGGCTCACCTAAGCATTATACATCACTGTTTTGGAGTTCTGCTCCAGAAAAGAAAAAACATTTTTTTTTTTTTCAATTTGTCAGAAAAACTTTCTAAGATGCATCATTGAAAGTATCAAAAGGCACATCTGCACCACAGCAACTATATCTCTCTGACAATTCATGATTACATATCATGTCGTTTCTGAGATATGGCCCGGAAACTAAATCTCTACGCCCGCCCATCCGGACAAATGTGATTACCCGCTTGTCATATAAATATGGCTGAGGGTAAAAAGCATTCATCCAAACACCACCAAAGTCACACTTACCAAGACATTGACGAATGCTGAGTCTCGGCTGAGACGCTCCTCAAGCTCATCGACTTGCTCTACAGTAGTCAGGGGCAGGGTGATGTTGTCTGGCAGCTGTTCTACAGGTCTGATATTGCCAGCTACCAGGGAGTTAACCCGGTTGGTTAGTTGAACCAGTTGCTGCCTGTTCACTTCAACTGCTCTCAGCAACATTTCCAGTCTCCTGACAGAATCTGAAACAAACACACACATCCACATGTACATACGTATATACAGACAAAAGTTTTGGGTATCCTTACAGCAAATTATCTCCAGATGTGGTCCAAGTACAAGTAGTCAACTTTTGAAGTGGAATAATTTTACAATAATCTGATAATGTCTCAAGACATCTTGCTGTAGGAATGGTCTTTGTATGCACTGTTTAATAACTACAGCTTTTCTCTTCTACAGACTACAGTTGCACCTTGCCGCAAAAATAATGCCAGATGATCATCAAGTCAGTCCAGTGAAGCATGATCATCTGCTGAGACAT